>CM065782.1:105793599-106393599 GCA_033296515.1 Macrochelys suwanniensis | reverse complement strand
TTTGCTATTGACTTGGGATCAGGCCCTAATACACTGTGTGCATCACTTCCACTGGTCCAATATTGTCTCATTGTATTCCCCCAACACTCTGTCTATCTCTTGTCTCTTAGGGGCAGGGACTGTCTTGTTGCTCTGTGTTTGCACAGCGCCTAGCGCAATGTGGTCCCAGTCCACCACTGGGACTCCTAGGTGCTATGATAATACTGCAGCTAACAGTAAGCATGGGACGAGCCGGTGAAGATGGCTTTCTCGGGTTAGTTACTCTAGGCCAGTGGAAGAGAGCATCAGCAGGGAAGAGGGGAAGGGCAAACATTTATCCCTGAAAATTGCACCAAGACAAAAGTCCTGGCTTTCTGCATAAACAGGGGACTTAAAGCAGAGCTCCGCTGTAGAAGGCCCATGTGAAAACAGCAGTCTTTGAAATATTTGCACGCAAAAGAGTCCAGGTACTTACAGGTTCTTAGCACACAACTCACACTCATTGGGGTACGTCAAATTGTCGGTGCCACATACAGGATCCAAGATTTTTGGGCAGCCCGGAAGAATGTATCTGCCACAATCTGGCTGTGTGAGCAAAGAGGAACATTAATGTACCTTACACAAGGCATTGCTGAAGAGCTTCATGTTAATGGTGATGCTTTAGGCTGGTGGGGACCCACAGAAATGAAAATCTGATGGTCCGGCAGGAGGACTGAGGGAAGCTGTATCATACACTCAATTTCTTCTGCACTTATCCCTTTGTTACCTTGTCACGGAGTGTGGGGGAGTCCGGCCCTGCACCCCTCTTCCCCGGATTCACTGGGAGTCTCAGCCAGCCAGTAGAACAGAAGGTTTATTAGAGATGCCAGGAACACAGTCCAAACAGAGCTTGTCAGTACAACCAGGACCCCTCAGCCGGGCCCTTCCGGGGGGCAGGGAGCTTAGACCCCAGCTCGGGGCTCCCTGCATTTCACCCCACAGCTCCAAACGGAGGCAGGGAGGCCAGACCCTGTCTGCCTCTCTCCCCTCCTCTCCAGCCAGTTCCCAACTGAAACTCTCCAGCCCCTCCTCCCCCTTTGTCTCCTTCCCGGGCCAGGAGGTCACCTGATCCCTTTGTTCCAACACCTTCATCTCTCACCTTTGCAGGGGAGGGGCCGGGCCATCTGTTGCCAGGAGACAGGGCCATTCTCTGTGTCCAGGCCTCTGCCCACCCCTGCCTTCTAGGGCTTTGTAACAATCATGCACCGTCGTCCCACCACCTAGATACTCAAGCACTGCATAGGGGAAACTGAGGCACCCACACAGTACTCAGGGAAACCTTAACAACAGTCCTAGTTCGTCACATACCAGTCCTGGCTTGCTAAGAGCTCCACCTTGAGAGTTCAGAAGCAACATGTGTAGCTGCCACTGTGCGGGTTCATTTTAATTTTCACTCTGACAATTGTGATCTTAACAGTGTTGTTAGCTGGGCATTTAAGATGATTAATCAGGTCTTATCTGACACTTTTAATCAGCGATCCCACGGCACTTTGCAATGGGAGGTCAGCATCACTATTCTCATTTGACAGGTAGGGAAACTGAGGCAGGGGGAAAAGTGACTTGCCCAAAGTCACCCAGCAGGTCAGTGACAGAGCTGGGGCTAGAACCCAGGTCTTCTGACTACCACTCCAGTGCCTTAGCCACGGGGCAACGCTGCCTCATTGCTTTTAGCAGTATTGGCTTTCCATGATGTTGGCACCGAACGGCCTCGCCAAAGAAGGGCCTGCAGTTCGATTGCACAGAAGGAGTCTTTACCTCGTTCCCTTCGTCAGAAGCACCGTCCGCTTCGGCATTGCCTAAAACACATGGGGTGGGGGGAAGGGAAACAAATTCCTTAGATCAAACAGGCTGCTGGCTTCTCCCGGCCTGCACAGGTCCAACAGAAACGCTCCCGCTGCTTCCAGGCCCCCCACCCCACTCCTGGGAGCAGGACCCACTTCGACTTTCCTCTCCGCTCCCCTTCCATGCTACTGTCTGGGCCAGCCTCTTCCCCCCTCAGCTTCCTTCCGACTTGGTCTCAGTCCTGTCCCTGCTCCGCTCACCTGCCCTTTGCCAGCTGGCAGAGACACCTGGCTCCACCCCGCTCTGCCTTTGTCCCCTGACCGAAACCCCCCCGCATCCGCAGCAGGCTCCTGACAGTGACCCAGCCCCATGACACCGACCTTCCCCGGCAGTTCGCTCAAGCTTCACCTGCTGCTGCCAGGGAACAAAGGGATTGCCCAGAATGGGTTATTGGCCACAGCCGCAAAGCGCGGTTCACGAGCCTGATTGTGCTCTCCCCTGCGCGAGTGGCGCTGCTGATCCCAGCGGGGCCAGCGAGAGCAGAATCAGGCCTGGTGATGGCGAACGGCTGGCGGCCTCGGAGGCAGGCGAGTTCCCTCCTTGCTGCTGGAAAGAGACACTGGGCGGCGCTGGGAGTGCCGGATTCTCCGCGTGGGGTGAATCCCCATTGATTTACACCAGCGCTGAGTTTGCTGGCGGGGTGGGGGCAGAGCCGGGGTATTCTGAGACTGGGTAGAGCGGAGGGAGAAACGCACCATGTGAATGCCCCAGGGACCCAGGCAGGGGTTCCAGCGAGCAGGGCCCACAGAGCCGTGCGAGCCCAGGGAGTTGAATTGGTCTGTACGCTGCGCTGTATGGAGCCCCAAGTCAGCTGGGGGCTGGGACAGGCCAGGTTGATAGGAAGGGCTGGACTTTCACCCCTGCAGTGCTACGGACTCCCACGGCTCAGGGATTGGAATTCAGCACGGCGGCGTTGCCCCTCTTGTCCAGCTGTGTCCTGGGAACAGTCGTCACATGCTCGCTGGCAGCAGGCGTCTCACTCTGGCACTGAGCGCAGAGCGGGACCCTCCCGCCGTCTGCTGCCGTCTATGAGCGGGTGTCAGGCTCTTTGCCTCTCGATGCTGAACACTGAACAGGTCCCCGGGTTTCTCGCCCTGATCCCCAGCAGCCCGGTGGCTGCTTTCCCAGCCTTCTGCATGTGGGAAAGTCTAGAGGGGGCCAGAAAAGTGGCTTCCGAAGGACCCGTCCCACTCACCTGAGCAGCAGCAAAGCCCCAGGCCGAGGAGCAGGAAGAGGCCAGCTGTCTTCATGGCTGTTTATTGCAGATGGAGTCACAATCTGCCTGTCTCCAGGAGACCCTTTCTCAAGACACCCACGCAGGGAGCTTTATATCTCCCCAATATACTGCTCTCCAGGCCCCGCCCAGGCCAGCCCGTGGCTCGACGGGACTCGGCACAAGCCCAAGGTGTGGACAACAATATTCAAACTGCTAGGAGGACTCTGAGTCCCAGCTGGCTCAGTCTGGTGCGTCAGGGCAAAGAGCCATTCAGAGTTAATGGGTAACATCTCAGCTCACAGGTGGTGGCCAGCAACACCCTCCCGCAGGAAGGGGGATCCTGGCCTCCTGTGCAAAGCCAGAGCGAAGCGGCTTTGTGCAAGAAGCTAACCCCCTAGGGGTGGGGCAGGTGGATTCCTGCCCCCTGCCCCTGCATGGAGCCTGACTGCACCCACCTAGGGCAGCAGCTGAGCTGGGGCTTGGGGTCAGTTTATGGATGCACTTGCCTGCCAGGGGTGAACGCCGTCAGCAGGGCCTGGGGGTTAGCCAGCCCGGCCTCCAGGCAGATTGATGGGTGCCGCCGAGTTGTGGTAGGGACGCCTGATTGGCTGAAGGGAGCCAGCAGGCCTGCGGGTAAGCTCGGCAGCAGGTCCCTGGCTGCCCACAGCTGCAATCACCCCTGGGCCTGGCTTGTCCCCCTCCCCCTCATCCCTGTTCCTATCCTGCTCACTCCCAACTCTGGCTCCTACCTTGGACCCCGGTTCCTGGCGCCCGACTCCTGCTCCAACCGCTAGGCCTGACCAGCCACTCATCACCACCGCATCTTGCATGTAAACACGGGAAGAAGAGGGAATAGCTCAGCCCTTGTGCATTAAAAACTGCATCCGAATGCAAGCCGAACCCAGTATTATCCCAATCCCCAGCGGAGCTAGAACCACAGTACTGTGAGTGAAAGGGTGAGCTAAGAACTCCCCCCAGTAGCCATCTATAGGATCTTTATTTTACAGAGAGATGGAGCGGGATGGCTGGAGCCAACCAAAACATTTCTATATTGTTATTAATAATTTATACAGAAGTAGCACCGAGAAGCCCAAGCCGCGGCCCAAGATCCCGTTGTGCTGGGCGCTGTACAAACACAGAACAAAAAAAAACAGTCCCTGCCCCACAGAGCTTCCCATTGAAGTCCGACCTGGAGATCATCATTTGGGATTTCAAACCAAGGAGCTGCTCCCGCGATGACTCGTCCCAATATCCCCAGCTGAGCTAATCACACATGTAAAGTGACACACTTGTTTAAGAGTTTGGAGGATCAAGGCCCAACTAACTCTGAGAGTGGATTTAAAGACCCTTCGATGGACCACTGCTCCGGATGTCAGTTCTATATCCCATCCTCTGAGAAGAGGTGACCCCCAACATTGATAACTGCATGGTAGGAGAAGGAATTGAAGGGAAGACCTTGTGTGCTCCTGGAGAGGCTGGTAGAGGAGGGTTTTTTTAATGCTCTCACAGATATTATAATAGAGGCAGCACCCCGACACCCTCTATCTTTTCCCCTTCTGGGGGCTTGATATTTGCTACTATAGCAATTTAGGAACAAAACCTGAACGTTTGTGATGAGCCTCAAAACCAGTTCCCTTTCTGAGCAATAACTGCGTATGTGTCACCTGGATACGGATAAGGAAGTAATGAAAACGGGGCCGGTAAGTTCCAGGCACAAGATGGGCCAAATCCAATCCAGGTGTAAACCCACGGCACTGGTGGAGTCATATCAGGGACAGGTGCTGGGTTTATCTGCTAAAGGAAGGCTCCGCACAAACGGATTGACTGATCAGAGGAATTCCTGGGAAGCCTTCCCCTCTCGCTCACTGCCCACCTGGACAGCGCCCAGAGTCAGCAAAAGCGGCTTGGTTGTGAGGGCAGGGCAATAAATACGCAAAGCAAGGTTTGCTTAGGAAGTTTACAAGAACGTCTCCTCCCTTTTTATCAACAGCTTGCCCAGGGATCCCACCTGCTCAGGGCGGTTTCACATAGGAGATTAACTAGGCCCTGTCTGGTGTGGGACAGAGGGTCAAATTCTGCTTTCAGGCCCTGCAGCTAGGCATCTTCCACGAATGGAATCACTGGAAATCAAGGATCTCCCTAGCTAAGGCACCATTTCCCAAACACACTCCCCCACACCTCCCCTCCACAGCCCTCTGCCTCGGGCTGCCCGCCTGTGACCATCCCTGGCAACACGCCCCTCTGCTTCTAAGACGCACCCACGTTCAGCGGCAACCTCAGATTTCTTACACATACGAAGAGACTTTTGAAATAGACACAGGGATATCGAAAAGACATCTGCAGCTTGCTGAGGCCGTTACGGAGGTTCTGTGGATGAATGCGAGTGGGAGGAGCTGGGTGCGTGGGTGCTTAGAATCACGAGACTATTTGGTGTTTATGAACTGGCGTACATTTTCTAATGCCCTAGCGTCCGCTGGTTCCAGGAATATTCCTGCCAGTAACCTCATTGCTGAGACTGTTAGCAGAGAGGAAACACACAAAGAGGCACAAACACATTGAAATCAGTCTATTTGAAAATCCAGATAATATTCGTGTGATATTTGCCCAGTTCTGGTCATAGTGCAACATTTCACTTTCACCATGGCTGCACGTCTGCCTCTTCACACAAGGGGGCACCATACAATCGCATTGAGTGAATCATATTGTTTTACAATTATTCATAGATTTACAGATTCCAAGGCCTGAAGGAACCACTGTGATCCTCTCGTCTGGCCCCCTGTGTAACACTGGCCAGAGACCTGCCCCAGTATTATTCCCTTCGAACTAGAGGAGATCTTGTAAAAACATTCCATCGTTGGCCTAATTGGGTGATAAGTTCTTCATGTCCGGAATGGTTTGATGATGTCTCTTGTCTGGATTTTATGTTTTAGAACCCGGGACAGACAGACAGATCTGTATCCAGCCTGGGAAAAGACACTGACCAGTTAAAGAACAATGTCCCCCTTGTTGTAAACACAAACGAATCCCCCTGGAGCTGACAAGCTCCGTAAAGCGAATTCCGTACAGAGTCGGGAGCAGCCCTCAGTGCCCCTATACACCAGGCTCCCTCCCGCTCCTCCTCTTCCCTCCTTACAGCCTTTTTCACAGTGCCTCCAAGAGTGGCCCGGAATACCCGAATGTTACAATTCCAGAAATGCATGAATCAGAAAATAAACCGGAGCTGAGGTTATGAGCGGCCGTAGCAGTCAGCAGCCTTATTCTATGCACCCGCCATCTCCAGCCTTTGTCGTTCTCAACATAAGAGCTTCATGTGGACATCTACCCTGACCCTAACCCTAAGCGCTCACTGCTGGATTGGGGCCACAGAGTAAGTAAGTTTCGTAGGGAAGGGAGCGTGACTTCATATCTCGATGGACAGTCCTACACAAAAATTGCACTGGCTACACATACCCCTAACAACAGCAGTAATAATGACACTGTATACTCATGTACCTAACAACAACACAGGCAGGCCAGTCAGCATTTAATTGACCTCTGTGGACCTTTCTTATTTTGACCACCACAACACATTTCTGTCATTCCAGCCGCGCAACAGAAACACATTGGGTCAAATCACCAGTCTCGATCTGGAGACTCCATCGTAGGAAATTACTGGGTTTATGCCAAATTGATGACATGAAGAAGGCTGAGGTGTTTGTTTACTTTGTTTCAGTCTTCACTAAAAAGGTTAATGGTGACCAGATAATTAACACAATTGCTATTAACAACAACAGGGAAAGAACACAAGTCGGCTTAGGGAAAGAACAGGTTAAAGAATACTGAGCCAGGTTAGCAGTATTCAAGTCCTCAGGGCCTGACGAAATTCACCTTAGGGTACTCCAGGAACTGGCTGAAGTAATCTTGGCTGTTAGTGATTTATCTCTGAGAGCTCCCAGAGGCTGGCTGAGGTCCCAGAGGACTGGGGAGGGGCAAACGTGGTACCTGTCTTTAAAAAAGGGAACAAAGGGCACCTGGGGAAATATAGCCCAGTCAGCCTAACTGGAAAGATACCGGAACAAATTAAACCATGGGTTTGTAAGCACCGGGAGGATAGCAGAGTAATAAGGAACAGCTAGCATGCATTTGTCAGGAACAAGTCATGCCAAACCAACCTCATTTCCCCCTTTGACAGGGCGACTGGCCTAGTGGATGGGGAAAGCTGTCAGCATGATGTATCTTGATTTTCGTCAGGCTTTTGACACAGTCCCACATGACATGCTGTATCCTGGCCTCTGAAGTGTCCCTTCGAGCCAGGACATGGGATTGCAAAGGGACGTCACCTCTCACACTGCCCCTAGGGACCTCTTTTTTGGCCGCAATGACCAGTCCCAGCTGGTGTCTTCTGACTTCCTCGCTGGGTTTTCGGTGGCAGGGGCCCCTGCCAGGTCATGTAACAGTTCACTCCCCTTCCAGGGTGCTCAGAGTCCCATTCGAGGTGCACGAAAGGTCCGTCGCCCCTCCTGGGGCACTTCTCCCTGCTCTTGTCAGAGTTCTGGCCCCAGGCTTTCCGTGCTGGGGGTCCAAATATCACATCTCCTGGTCTTCTTCCCCTCCCCGGCTTCTCATCTATTCCCTTCTCCTTGTTGGCCCTGGCTCAGGGCTCCCTCTGCTCCCTGGGGTCTCTTTCTCCTGATGCTGGCTCTAACTCAGGACTGCCCCTGGGGGTGCCACAGCCAGACTTTGTCAGTCTCTTCCCAGCGGTGGGCTCCCCTCCCTCTCCTGGGCTCCTGACTCTATTGACGTCCTGCTCGTCCTGCTCCCCCACCACAGCCGGGGCCAGTCTTTCTAACTAAGCCCCATTACACCCAGCTGGGGTCACTAATTAGCTCTTGTGTTGCCAGCTCATCAGTGAGGCTGAGGGTCAGCTGCTAAGCCATAGACAAAGCTGAGCCCAGCTTGCTCACAGGCTTGACACACACGCGCCAGCAAACTGGGGAAATGTGCTATAAGGTGGGTGCACAACTGGCTGACAGACAGTACTCAAAGAGGAGTTATCAATGGTTTGCTGTCCAGCTGGACAGGTGTGGCTAGTGGGGTCGTGCAGGGGGATGTCCTGGGTCCTGTACTATTCGCCATTTCCATTAATGACTTGGAGAGTGGAGTGGAGAGGATGCTTATGACATTTGCAGCTGACACCAGGCTGGGAGGGGCTGCAAGGACTTTGAAGGACAGGAGTAGAATTCACAACGCCCTTTGCAAATTGGAGAATTGAGCTGAAATAAGAAGATGGAATTCAATAAAGACAAGTACAAAGTACTTCAGGTAGGAAGGAAAAATCAAACACCGAGCTAGAAAATGGAGAAGAACTGGCTAGGCGGCAGTACTGCGAGAAAGGATCTGGGGGCTAGGGTGGATCATAAATTGAATACAAGCCACTAATATGACGCCGTTGTGAAAAGGGCTAATATCATTCGGGGGTGTATTAACAGGAGCGTGGTATGTAAGACACGGTAGGTAATTGTCCTGTTCCACTCAGCACTGGTGAGGCCTCAGCTGGAGTCCTGGGTCTAGTTGTGGGCACCAGGCTTTAGGAAAGATGTGGACAAATTGGAGAGAGTCCAGAGGCCAGCAACAAAAATGACAAAAGGTTTAGAAAACCTGATCTATGGGGCAAGGTTCAAAAGATTAAAAAAACGAGGTACGTTTACTCTTGAGAAAAGAAGACTGAAGTGAGGAGACCCCGGGAACAGTCTTCAAATTTGTTTAGGGCTGTTCTAAAGAGCTCAGGGATCAATGTTCTCCACTGAAGGTAGGACATACAGCAATGGACTTAATGTGAGGCAAGGGAGATTGAGGTTAGATATTTGGAAAAACTTTCTAACTCGAAGGGGAGTTAAGCTCTGGAACAGGCTTCCAAGGGAGCTTGTGGAGTACTCATCATTGGAGGTTTTTAAGCACAGGTTGGACAAATAACTGTCAGGGATGATCTAGGTTAACATGGTCCTGCCTCAGCACAGGGGGCTGGACCTGATGACCTCTTGAGGTCCCTTCCAGCCCTGCATTTCTATGATTCTATGGCCCTTTTGCAACAGAGAGCAGATATGCCTTGCTGGGTTTTATAAGGGTTAATTAATGTTTCTGAAGCACTTTGATATCTGACCCAGAAATCACTAGAGAAGAGCAGAGTAAAACATTACTAATAGGTTCTGATGAATACAAGGCAGTTTTAATTAATTGAACACAGAAGAGCAGATGCCAAAATCAATTAGAGAAAGTGTTTGTATTACAGTAGCTTCAGCCAAAATAGGAACAATCAACTGTAGCAATATTGCTGTCAAAGGAAGATTCCACTCCAAATGTCATTGTTAATTTAGCCTTGGACACACAGTTCTTTAAGGTAATGAGTATTTAAGTATTTACATAGAGTGTTTATCACGCAAATGAAATGAGTTTCCAACAGAACAATGTAAACCCCGGATATTTACAGTACACTAGTTAAATGTCAGTGCAAACTAATTGGCTATAAGCAAGGATTAATTTCCAAGGCAGGGTCTCTGGAGACACCAGGTACTTCAAATACAACTAGGCCTGAATTAGAAAGGGAATTAGGAGTGATCCATGTTTTTGACACAAAGAACTGAACTGGAACTAGGGGTGTGGGGGTGCTACCGCACCCCCCTGGCTTGAAGTGGTTTCCATTATATCCAGCGTTCACAGTTTGATTCAATGGCTCTCAGCACCTCCACTGTACACATTGTTCCAGCCCCCCTGCTGAACGTATGAGCTGTAGGTGTCAATTTATTGTATTGTTGTGATTGATACAATGGCAGTTATCGCAAAAGCTTCTGGTTTGAAGTGCAGTCGGCCAAGTTCTCTGCTGATGTAAACTGGTGCCGCTCTATTAAATTGAACTGAATTCAGCGGAGCTGAACCAATGGGCACTGGCGGAGAGCTTCCTCCAATATACGTAGCATGGAGTGTTGGCAAGTACGATCCTAGTCAGAATCCCCTGTCCCAAGCCACAGCTCAGCACATTACACACAATCACCTCCATGGTCTAGTGCCTGGGGCCCAGCAGGCAAACAGACTTGGGCTGTGGTGAGCTGCTAGGCCAAGGACCTTCCCCTGAGGACATCCTGTTCTCCAGCCCCCCAGAGTGCCTACCTAGGATGGTTAGCAAGAGAGCAAACAGGGAGAGAAGCACCCCTTTGATGTCCGTGGGAGTCAAGGATTCTCAGCAGCTTGAAGCTTGGGACTTGAGGCATCCAGGGTGTTCTAGGTCAGTCTCAGCATTCTGGGGGGGGGGGGGGGGGGGCAGCTGTAACATGCTCCATCAGACTAGCACGGCGCATGAAGCCGGCAGCCGCAGTGTGCACTCGTGGAAGGGGCTGAGCGGTCTTCAAATAGCGCTCCATGAATTAATCCAATCTGGGGCTCACAAAGGCCCCGAGGTCTGTGGCAAGGTCCAGATCAGAGAACGGCCACAAACCTCTGGCCAAATGGAGAAGAAACCACCTGCTTCTGGCTGTCCCCGGGAATCCAGGTGGAGCTGGAATTATGCAGCATGAGGCGGGGCTGGTTTGCAAAACGGGGAGGAAAGTGTTCGTCCCTCAGCGTGTGTCTGACTGCTGGGTGCTGAAACACTCCATTGCCTAGTGGGCCTGAGCCATGACGTTGGTGCAGCCGGGTAGAAATGCCTGTCCGGTTCCTCCTCTGCCCAAATGCCCACCACAATCTACATCTAGCCGTAGCGGTCGACAGCTCTAAGGCGCTTGGATGATAACAGTCAGAGGGTGAAATGCCATCTTGTGCAGAGAGCCCGCACCGGCTCCATTCGCCACATACGCCCCGATGAGGCATTGGTTTCCAGGGCTAAGGCTAAGCTAAACTATCAGGTTTATTAGCTCAAAGCCAGTAGCAGACTCAAATCTCTGGACGTTGTCTAGCCTCTACGGGGGACAAGGAACCACACTGCCTTAGCGTGGGTGACACATAGGCCATCTGCTGGCCTCTGCCCAGGAGTCAATTTAACCTATGTTCAAGTGGCTTATTCTGCAAGCTGCATCCCTGAAACCACTGGGCCAAATCCCAAGCTGGTGTAAATCAGCACAATTCCTTTGACCTCAATGGAGCGATGCTAGTTGACATCAGCTGAGGATCTGGCTGAAGGACTTTTCTGTTTTGCTGCCCTTGGGAAATCTGTCATTTGACGGGTTCGGGTTCGGATGCCTCTCTCTTTTCATGCAGAGTGCGGTTCAGATGTGTCTGGCACAGGGGTAGCTCAGCGCCATATTAGCCCAGTATCTGTAAAAGGTGGGCGTCTCTGCTCTCCCATGCAGTTCTGCCCATGTAAGAGCACAGTGCATTCATTGTACAGAGTAGTCCGACTAGTAGATGCCATCGGAAATCCGTATTCCATAGGAAAGGCTGTAGTGCTGGCACTCAGTTTTCGCCGTTACTGCTCTTCATGTATTCAGCAGACACAAGGTGTTCAGGATCTGTAATTATAGCACAGTGTTAATTCCTTGATGGCCAACTTCCATTCCAGCCAGAGGCACCTTTGCTCCGGGTCTTGCCAAGCTAATGCATGGCCGGTATCTTTTCATTCGAACTCCTGCGTAAGAGTAAATGTGACTGTGTGAAACGAATAGACCCCCAGGGAGTGACGGAGTTTCCCAGTGGTTGGGGTGGCTGGGATCCAAAGTTTGGTCAGAACCATTGGCACTCACAGGCCCAGCTAGACGTCAGCAAGCGCCATGTGAGACAGTAATGACAAGGGAATTGATGTTGTAACCACACCGAGTGAACCCCCTTGCCCATCTCTCATGGGGCTCCGCTGCTCCCAGGATCTGCCCAGTCGTAGTGCGAGGGTATTGAACATTGCAATCGGACAGGCCAGAGCCAGGCCACGCTCTTGCCCTGCATCCAGGCGTGATTGGAATGTGTAGGCCTGTTGTATTAACATAGATGAAACAGATGGGCCAAAGGTTTTAACGTAACCTAGTTGCTGATTAACATTAAACAGCGTTAAACAGGGTCTGGGGCTTGGTTTACACAGACTTCAGCTCACTTAGCACGGTCGCACACACACTATTAAATATTTACAAAACTTTTTATTAAAGATACACAAAAGAAGAGAAAAGCAGTTAAATGTACAGTGCTAAAACAGGCTTTCATTTTTGCAGCCTCCCTTGTTCCCTTTCCCTTTAGCTATGGACAGTTTTTAGAGGACCCCCCCCCCCGCCCCGTTGATGATTGACATCTCCTAGATGGTATCAAAGATGGGGAAAAGAGAAAAAAATCCGTTGCGAAGGGCTGGAGATATTGCGGCTGCTGTTGTTAAGGCCAGTCTCAGAAGGCAAGGCCCCCTTCTTTGACAGGCTTCTAGACGGTATCAGAGCTGGCAATAACTGTCATCATGAGTGGTGGTTGGGATTCAGCTGGAGCCATCAGTGGTGGTGATATCAGCTGGGTCCCTCTCTTTGTGGTCCGTTCTGGTCTGGACACCTCCCAGGATTGGATGATGAAGGCCCACGGTCACAGGAAATGGTGGGGGTGCCTCCCTCTGTCCTCTCCACCTGTTTTCTTTTTCTTTTTTTGTCCTTTACTCACAAAATTTCATTTTTTTAAGGACCCCAAAGGGAGCTGGGTGAAAAAACCCACCCCCTGATTATTTTTTCAACTAATTAAGCCTAATATCTGACCTACCAATTATGGTTCATTAACTTCTGGCTCTACATCTCTTGTTTTTAATAAGATTAATTGCAACACAGTCTTTGAATCAGGTGAACATGGCCTTTTTGTTTAGACGAATTCACTTATTCTGCCTCCCTTTCGTACATTTTCCCATCAGCATTGGTGTTTATAGGTTATTGACACGTCTTATGAACTTTTACATACATTTTCAAGTGGAACTCACAATTTGGGTACATTTGTAGGCTCTATTGTCACAACAGCTCTCCTCAGGAATTCCCTCTGTTAGAAACCCGGTGCTAAAAAGGCTATTTGGATGCATGGCTGATTTGGGCCATTTGTGACACCAAAATTCAATTCTGAAATACCAACATGGGATCTAACTCCTTGAGAAACTCTCACAGTGTGTGCAGCAAGTGATCTCTTGTGAAGTACGTCTTCCTGAATACTCAGGAAACACTCAGCGTACATCGCAGTAATAAGATGAGACTGACATGGGACGTCCATTTTCTGTCCATTTTAATAACACATCTAGACTCAAAGTATTATTGGTTTCCCCCAGGGAAGTGAAGGAGATTTGTGAGGCAGCAAAGAGAAGTTTTGGTTTGTCAAAAACCTAATCTGAAAACCCTGGTGCATTATGAAATGTTCTGACGTCTTTTACAGCCGAAAGGCATAACGCTCTTCTCCCCCGGCCACATCACCTGTACACGTGCCCAGCCGTTAGAAGAACTTGGCAGGTATCAGTCTTCAGTGTTTTCCATCCCCCTGCAGAGCAGGATACAAGGGGAGGGGTATTTGCATCTTTCATCTGATCGTTCGTTGTGCAAACGTGTCAGAGGAACTGCCACGGGAGGTACTGGGAGGAGCACAGGCAGGGTCCCCAGGATATATAGAGGTGCTGTTCATGTAGCGCTCTACAGGAGAGTTTATTAGGTATCGCACAGTTCAAGACTTGATCCTGAAGAGACAGCCATCTCCACCATGAAGCTGACAGTTGTCTTCACGCTTGTCACCCTGGCTCTTTGCTGCTACTCAGGTACGTGAGCTGTTGGCTGTAGAACACGGTGCGTATGGAACCTCTGCAACCCATGATGCCTTGGTTGAAAACTGCAATGCTTCCTGCTATGGAAAAATTCACTTAGTGCCTGATCCCCTTCCCTCTGATGTTACTGGAAAGACTCCTGAGCCCAATGGGATCTGGATCAGGCCCTCAGTCAGAATCTGTACCATAAATACGGATGCTAATTACAAAGCAGCATGTAAAATAACTTGCAAATATTTCAATATAGTCCGTAATCCGAACAGAGCAGCCTTGTAATCTCTGCGGGCTGCCATCTTTATGGTAATGGCAACAGTCACATCAGAGCTGCAGCTAGAGACTGAGGTTTTCAACATGGCATAAGGGAGTTAAATCCCCAAATGCCGCTGGGGTCAGGCTCCTCTGAACATCTCTATAAATGTTTATACATTAAACAGAAAACCCTGTAGAACTTAATTTAAAATACTGTGTAAATCTGCTGCAGTCTGTGGCTATGGGAGCAGCGTGGACCTTCCTGTCATGATGCATGTCAACACATCAACAGCATGGCTTCTTCTTGAGTCATTATTTCATATGTAAATGGATCAGGACCAATTCTCCTCACATGTGTGGTGGGGTTACTCCAGATTTATACAGGTGTAAGTAAGAGCCGGATCTGGTGCATTATGTTTAAAGTGAATAACCATCCATCATTCAGTCAGGGTTTACACTGAGCTAGGTGAGTGGAAATCATTCGATTTTGCAGAATACTTTACCAATTAAGGTTTCAGTGTAGTAGCCGTGTTAGTCTGTGTCAGCAAAATGAAAATAAGAAAGAAAAACTTGTAGCACCTTAGAGACTAACAAATTTATTTCAGCATAAGCTTTCGTGGGTTAGTACCCACTTCATCGGATGCAAGTTGCATCAGTTGCATCCGATGAAGTGGGTACTAACCCACGAAAGCTTATGCTGAAATAAATTTGTTAGTCTCTAAGGTGCTACAAGTTTTTCTTTCTTATTTTCATTTTACCAATTAAGGTTTACGAAATTGAAGACTTGGCAAAAGATTTTCATTAGCAGTTTGTATTTAGATGACAAAGTTATAAAATTCTTACTGAAAGTCCCAACGTTAGGAAAAGATCACTTTAAAAAGGGAGTCACTTAAACTTTAATTTTTTGTTTATTTCTCAAAACATTTTAGAAATTTAAATCACAGTGCGGCCGGGTGGTGGAGTGATCTGCTCGGTGAGGAGGCCGTGCATATCTTTACCCTGAGGGAAAGGTCAATGGCCTGGAGCAGATTGCTGCTTTCACCCATGTTATTCATTAAGTTATTTTATTACTTTAGCCGTTGCCCATGTAATGCTCGGCCCCCTCCTAACACTGAGAAACACCCTCGAACGCGTTAGCAACAAGGACGTTCAAAACGTTTGTTCATTCTCCTGTTGAGTTTGTCTGATGATTTTGTCTTGCAGCTTCTGCTCTCTTGGACATGGCTGGTGGTCTGGTTTCCGTTCCTACTGGCGTCCTCGTTGACCTGGTTGGAGGGGTACAGGGCTGTGTGAACGAGCTCACCCCCAAAGCGCTCTCTGCCCTTAATACGGTGCTGGTAAATCCACCTTCTTTTTCTCCCAATCTAAAATTGAGTTCAACATATCAACTTCCTACTAATGTGGATTTTCTATTAATTATTATGATTGTTAAATGGAAATGCTATAGGGAAAAAAATGACCCAAACTAATAGCAGTGTGAACATAAGGAGTGAATGGGGCCAAAAGTTAGGACGCATCAAAGAAACACCAAACTCCAAAGGCTTTTCCAATATCCGGGTGCCCAGGTTCAATTTGCACCATGGCATTTGAAAGAATACACAGACTGTATGTGTATTACCTCCTATGGCGAGGAGATTACAGGCTCTTTGAGTCTGATTTACACCCAGGGGAGATTCCAGGTCAGTAGTATGTTGCATGTGATGGGGTCTCTGGCCTGTATTTGAAAGAAAGAGAGAGAAATCTAGATGATATTTTTCTTGTTAATTGTTTACCCTATTGATATTTTTTGCTACCGAATGAGAATTAGACCAAAGGGCCTTCCTATCTGAGCACCCCTGATCCCTATGAATCATCTCTGGATAGGGCATCTCCAGTTCAGGCTGGGAGACACTGAGAGGGGCTCCAGGAGAAGCCATCTAGAGGAGCTGAGGGGAGACCCTCATTGCTGAGCTCTGCCAAGGGTTTTTTAAGTACCTTTCAGCAAACAACGTAAATGAATGAAAAGTTACAAAATGCTGCCCCTTTTCCCAGCTGTGCTGCCGGGACAGGTCCATACCTCTCCTGAGCTCACAGCCCATCGTGCATTACTCCCTGCCTCACCCACACTCGCTCCCCATTTCCATTTTCCTGGGCAATGTGCCGCTGAGGGGAAAACATTCGAAACTGGGGAGATCCACCCAACAACCGAGCCCAGAGAAGCAACGTGACCCCAATCCGCATGGCCCCTGTAGCACAGCACTGCTTCTCCCCAGCCTGCAGAGGGCACCCCGCCATGCCCA
This sequence comes from Macrochelys suwanniensis, assembly GCA_033296515.1. Lineage (NCBI taxonomy): Eukaryota > Metazoa > Chordata > Testudines > Chelydridae > Macrochelys > Macrochelys suwanniensis. Next base: position 106,377,278 of record CM065782.1, on the reverse strand, counting down.
CACTCTCTCCTGGGTAGTTTGAGTGTCCCATACGTAAACTAACCAAAGAAGACCAGTTCCTCAGCTGCCCTGGGCTACCGTCACCAGGGGATTTTCCCCCTTTACCTTTCAGACTCTCACTCCCCGACCATGGGGACTCGGGCAGTCCTGCTGCCTGCAGCTTCCTAATTCTGACTGACCCGGTCTCCTTCCTCCCTGGGCCAGGGGCCCCTTTATAAGCCCTAATCGGGGTCCTCTGATGGAGCACAGGTGCCCTGGCCCTGTTTCCTCTAAAAGGGCCAGCGTCAGCCTGCGATAACCCCATGCCTCAGAACATGACAGACATTTCATTCAAGCTCCTGGGACAGGACAGAATCTCGTTATCTCCCGCTCATCGTGCATTATTCCCGGCCTAAACCACGGACTCAGTCCCTTAACTGCACATTCCTGGGTCATGTACAGCTGAGGTGGAAATGTCACAAACTGGGGAGATCCAGAGAACAAGGGAGCCCAGAGAAGCAGCGTGCAGCCAGTTTGAGTGGCCCTGCTGCCCAGAATACGGCAGCCGTTTATTCAAGTTGTTTCTTACTGATCTTGTGCAATGTAACCCCTGGCCAGGAGCTCAGCTCTGCATTCACTGCCCTTGCTCTGTCTTTTAGGATATATTGAAGAGCCTGGTGTAAGGATTCCTGCAGAGCCAGGCCAGGATCTCGGATGGATGAATACCGGACGCTCCCCTCTTCTTCCTCTCTGATTTGAGCTTTTCTCCTATCTCTGCATGCAGCCCCAGCTCCTGGTGCTCTCACCCCCCGGGGAGGGCTTGAACCACTCCAATCATTTGTTTCAATAAACTGACCGCAATGCACTCCCTCCTTCGTCTCCTTTGCTCAGAGTAACACAGAGGATGCAGCTGGTTTGGGTCTGAGGTGTATTATAGGGAACAGCTGGAGTTTTTCCCATTGTTGTGAGCTCCTGGCCTGCCCGGGGTGAGGTGGGTGTAAAATGCCCAGTGATCTCACTGTGAAGTGGCCGGTATGGGTGTAACATTCATTCCTCCAACCCCATTTCTGACTCAGGCTGGCTCCCTGATGTCAATACGGTGTATCTCAATAATTGACCCTTTAGCTACTGGACTACAACATAAGTGTGCTGGTGTGTGTTACAGGTGGTAGGGTGATGGAGTGAAGTTTTCCTCCATGTCTGTCCACAGTTTCTGCCCCAGAGAGAAATCTATCTCACCCTGATATGCTAAAGCACCTGGGATGGCTTCCCTTCTGTATTGGGGCCACCGAGGGACAGATCGATTCTTCCTCTCAGCTCCCTTTCCTGACTGAAAGTTTCAGTATTATCAAGATCCCGCAGATAACGCTCTTTAGCACAGAGAAATCAGTAACATTTGTGGTGTCAGCGCATCTCAGAGGTACGGGAAAGGCCTCGAGCACAAATGGAAGGGGAAACCAGCATTAAATACACCTACAGGAACCATGGAAGTGTCTCCGGGGGCCCATCATCGTCTAGCTCCCTGCCCATCAGTCACTAAATGTGCATAGCGAAGCCCTAACTGCAGGGCGGGTGCAAGGATATTTTGCACCCTAGGTGAAACTTCTCCTTGCGCCTCCCCTCCCCCCAGAGCATGTATGTAGCTTGCTATATTCATAGATCTCAAATGCTTTACAAAAGCAGGAAAGTTTCATTATACTTGTGTTACGGATGGGGAAACTGAGGCACAGAGCCACCCTGACTGGCCCGAGATGACACAGTAAGTCAGTGGCAGAGCTGGGCACAGAACCCAGGTTCTCCTCATTCCCAGGTCTGTACCTTTTCCACTGAATCCTGCTGCCTGCTTCCCTCCTGGGTACAGTGTTGGGAAGAGGGAGGTGATCTGCTACTTTTCCCTTGGTCTCTCCCCTGCAGCCATGGGGCAGTGGCCGGGTTATTTGATGAGCAGGCCCTGGCTCTCTCCTCTGCCCCAAAGCATTTATAACCAAACTAATCTGGAGACAGGTGCGGTCTGTCCTTCAGGCCTGACCCAAAGGCCAATGGAAGCTTTGGATCTGTGTCTTGGTCACTCGGCAAAGCCGCAGATGTCCTAACCTCTCCCCACACGTCAACCCCCCTGTTCCCCCACCGCCCTCGGCCTGTCAGGCTCCCCAGTGCACCGGGCCCCCCGCCCCGCGCCCTGGCCGCTCCGGGCTCCCCTCCATAGCCCCCAGGTGGAGCTGGCCCGGCTCGGGCTCATGGCCCCGAGCGTGCTGGCGGCAACGCGGCCCCATGGCCGACCGACTCAGACACGCCATGTGTCCCCACCCCCGGGGCGAACTGAACCACTGCGACGTCTAGCAGGGAATACGGGGCTGCACTCTCCCCCCCCCCCGCTCCCGCCGGCCCGCCTGGAGAGATGGTATCGCCCGCAGAGCCCGACGCTCAGCTGGTTGCTGCTCTTTGGGCACTGCTTTTTGGCGCCCTCAAATCTTGGCACCCTAGGTGGCTGCCTAGCTCGCCTATTGGTTACACCGGCCCTGCTTAACTGCCATGGTCGGCCTGGTTCCTGGTGTAAAGGGGCATCATCTTTCATGAGAGCCCCAGGCAGGGTCTGCGAGGGTCCCTCTTGGTGCTCGCCGCAGTCGGGGTTTTGTTCCCCAGCATTTCTCAGGGTTTTGCTCCGGATGGGTAGAGATTCCCTGAAGTTCCAACAGGTGCGACCAGAATCCCTTCGCACTGCCTTTAGCACTTGGATGGGCCTGGGACGCATACTCCCTTCCCTGATCCCGTCCCCTCCGGGGAATGGTGCCAGCTGCTACGGCAAACACCAGTCCAGCCACACGCCCTTTGTTCACTGCTTTGTGCTTTTATGTCTTTAGAGTAAATGTGGTTGAGATAAAACAAGTGAATCCAAAGCAGCTGATGGAGAAGGCTGGGGCCAAAAGGGTACAATGCCCCGCACATTGGTGACAGGCCACACAAACCACCCGGGTTTAACGTACCCAGTGTGTAGACGCCACCATGCACTCAGCTAGCAAATCACTTACTCACGTCTCTTCCTGAAATGCATCTCAGGCCCCTTCCCGATGCATGTCACTTTCGTCATGCAGAAAATGATCCGCGTGGTAAAGATTCACTTAGAGCAGTGGTTCTCAAACGTTTGTCCTGTTGACCCCTTTCACCCAGCAAGCTTCTGAGTGTGACCCCCCCCCCCAATAAATTAAAAACACTTTTAAATATATTTAACACCATTATAAATGCTGGGGGTAAAGTGGGGTCAGGGTGGAGGCTGACAGGTCATGACACCTAACATAATAACCTCACGACCCCCTGAGGGGTCCCGACCCCCAGTTTGAGAAACCCTGACTTAGAGGCAGGATGAAAGAGCTGGGAAATAATTCGTTTGAGATCAGGAGAAAGGCTGAGCTACTGTCTCCTGGGAGCTTTGCAAAGCTGCTGTGTTAACGGAAATCTCTCCCGGGCGTGCTGGCTGCAAGGCTATTGCAAATGCTAGGGGTGGCGCTTCTTTCCCCATCCCTCCGTCACCCCCCCTGCTTTGGCACAGGATGAGTGGGGGTATTTGCTGCATGCACGAGGCCCTGGAGAGGAGACAGACAAGCTGCCATTCTGCCCGCCTGCGAGATGAAAGGAGAGAATCATGTGCTCACCTTGAAACCCTTGTTCTCTGGGCCTTGTACCAGCACTGGCTGGGATTGATCTCCCACTAATTTCGGGTGCTCTGCTCCTCCCTTACATTTCAGATCCAGGATATATTTGCCTACCAGTGAAAGGCTGATGTTTATACCTGTGCCCAGTGCCGGCGCTGAGTGCTGCGCCTAGAATGCTCCTGTCATTGCACTAGGGGTGGAGCAGTTTGGTGGCTGGGCCAAGGGAGTAAGAAAATGTCGTTCTGCATCAAATAAACTTTTTTTGGGGTCAAACACGAAATGGCTCTTTGTGCTCCTGTCGGGGGATTTTCCCTTTTAAACATATTTTGTTCAATAAAAGTGACGTAAATTTTGCAATGAAAAATGACGGAGAATCCACCACATCCCTTGGTACGATGGGCCAACAGCTAATATTTGCATCTTATTGCCAGTTAGAATGGGTCTTGGTTCAAGCAAAATTAAAGACGTATCTACTATCAGACATCTTCTCCCTGTCCAGGTACCCCACGCAGTGAACATCCAGAGATTCCCACTAAGAAAAGCCTTGGGGATCCAGGCTTTACCACCAATATCAGAGGAAAGCACAAGTGCATTTCTCAGATGCAGAAAGGGCCTGAACCCAGGAAGCATTTAAGCAAATGCTTTAGTCAGTCTCTACCCAGGACAGCTCTTAAGCAGGTGATTAAGTTCTTACTTGAATCATGGGCCAAAGAGGGAATTATTCCCAGCTGTCTGCAGGGAATTCTTAGCATGGCCAAGAGCAGCCAAGGTCAACAATAAAATAGCTGGAGCTGGTCAGTCATTTTTGCATTTTAAAAAATTAGATGAAAACATGATGCACATTTTCACATTTTAAAAAACCCTCTTTGTCTCGGTTTGATTGGTTGGTTGGTTTTGCTGATACTTACCAGTGGTTGAACGTTTTCAAACATTCCCTTATTGACTACGTGTTTTCCTGAAAAGTTTAAAAAAAATTGAAAAATGTCCTGCCTTTTTTGACATACTCTAAATTTTCTAAAAACAGTCTAAGAAGAGCCAGCTGTTAGAGGAGCTTCTTCCCTGTCATATCTTTACTTTACAGGGAGTTAAGGACCATGGAGAGCGCACGGAACCCTGTCTGCTGTTGGCTTCAGAAAGCTGAGGTCAGAAAATCTCCATCTCCATGCAAAGAATCTCTGGGAAAGACCAGAGGAGTTCCATATTAGACTTTCTATTTGAGTTGTGACAACGCACTGAGGATGGAGAGGTGTCCCTCTGGCGAGGTTCATCTCCCCAGAAAGAGGTGGAGTTCCCTTCTAAAAGGGTTGGTCATAACATTCAAAAGGAAGTCAAAGGAGTCTTCTGAAAGTTGAGCAAGGGGATGAGTAAGTCACTCAGTGTGATCAAATGGCAAATGTGAGAAGGCCAAATCAAACCGATCTCGGAAACAATTAGGAATAATCGACTGCACCTGAAGTGTGATAAGGGAAGTCTTGAATGACTTACCATTCATCTTCCAGTGGAGTTTCACATGGGAGCCAGGCCAAAAGAGCCAGGACTTGTGTTTAATAAACTCCACAATGCCCATTCAGTAGTACTTTGTCGATGGAGCACAGGGACAAGCAAACAAGTTCAGGAAAAACAAACACACACACACACACACATATATATATATAAAACCAAATACATCCCCCTGCTCTCCAACTTCATATTTCCAACTTCTAAATGTCTAAGAAACAGACATGCTGAGGAACCATGAGAAAAAAAAGTTCTCCTTCTCTTTCCTGCCAGGATGAGAAAATTTCCATCCTCACAGTATTCCCAACCCATTTAGAAGAATGAAGAATTTGCAATAAGAATTTATGCATGTGAATACTCGTCTGAATCCACGCTTACTTTTGAATAGTTTGGGAATTAAAAGTGGTGGAGATAAGCATGTGCAGTGGCTTATAATTGCAAAATATTTTAACATTTCTTAAGTGGGTTTCTTTCACACCCACTAACATTTAGGACTTTATTTCTCACACACTGCTACTTCTTGTATTAGTGCTACAAAAATACCGTTACACTAGCTCTATGGGCTACACAATTCATACCATAGTCTTCCATCGCTAGTCAGGCTCTCCCACATGCTGCATAAGTGCTGGCACTCAACGTTAGCCGTTATTGCTCTTCATGTATTCAGCAGACACAAGGTGTTCAGGATCTGTAAATATAGCACAGTGGTATTTCCTTGATGGCCAACTTCCATTCCAGCCAGAGGCGCCTTCGCTCTGGGTCTTGCCAAGCTAATGAATGGCCGGTATCTTTTCATTCTAACTCTTGCGTAAGAGTAAATGTGACTGTGTGAATGAATAGACCCCCCAGGAGTGACGGAGTTTCCCAGTGGTTGGGGTGGCTGGGATCCAAAGTTTGGCTAAGTACCATTGGTACTCACAGGCCCAGCTAGACGTCAGCAAGCGCCATGTGAGACAGTAATGACAAGGGAATTGATGTTGTAACAACACCGAGTGAATATCCTTGCCCATCTCTCACGGGGCTCCGCTGCTCCCAGGATCTGCCCAGTCGTAGTGCGAGGGTATTGAACATTGCAATCGGACAGGCCAGAACCAGGCCACGCTCTTGGCCTGCATCCAGGCGTGATTGAAATGTGTAGGCCTGTTGTATTAACGTAGATGACACAGATGGGCCAAAGGTTTTAACATAACCTAGTCGCTGATTAACATTAAACAGCGTTAAACAGGGTCTGGGGCTTGGTTTACAGACAATTTGGCTCACTTTGCATGGTCGCAAACACATTATTCCATTTTAAAGAAAGTTTTCATGAAAGGTACTGAAAAGGAAAAACAGTTAAAGCATGAAAAGTGGTGGTTGGCTTGGAGCCGGAGTTGCTAGGGGTGGAAATGTCCTCTGGATCCCTCACTCTCTGACCTGTTGTGGGCAGGACACAGCTCAGGATCAGGATGCTGAAGGCCCGGAATCCCGGGAAATGGAGGGTTGGCAGCCATGACAGTGAAGGTCACTCCAGTAGCCTCGGCCTGTTCTTTCCATCTGTTCATCTTTTTGTTCTCTTGTACTTTCCCCACAACATTTCTCTTTTTAAGGACGCAAAAGAGAATGGTGGGCAGTGGTGAAAGTAGGCCTGTATGGGCCGGTATGACGTACCAGTAAGAAGAGTACCGGCTGTATTCACCCTACATTAAGGCACTGCCACGGCAGCGCTGTAATGTCCCTGCATTTTGCCACCACCCCGGCTTCCAACGGCGGGGGCGGGGGGGGCAAAGGGAACAGCTGCCCTAACTACAGGCACTTACTGGTACGGGGCGGACCGGGGCAGGCTCTGACCCCCCCGAATCCCGCCCCTTCTGCCCGAGGTCCCACCCCTTCTGGGGAGCAGAGACAGCCCCAGTCCGGCCCCGTACCTGTAAGTGCCTATAGGTACTTTCACCCCTGATGGTGGGTGGAATTGGCCATCCCCGCATTGTTTTGTCTACCAATTAGGCCTAATACTCCTCATATCAATTATGGTTCATTATCTTCTGGCTCTACATGTCTTGTTTTTAATTTCAACCTAGTCCTTGAATCATATTATCTTGGCCTTTTTGCTTAGATTAATTCACTTATTCTGTCTCTCTTTCGGACCTTTTCCCATCAACATTTGTTATTTTAGATTATTTTAACATCTTATGACCTTTTACACATGTTTAATAGTTGAGCTCACAGTCTGGGTCAATTTAGGGGCCCAATTGTCACACCAGAACCCCTGTCTTTATGAATCAGTTTTGCCTGATGTGACAAAGTAAAAAGTAAGGTGGATTCAACCTGGGAGGTTTGTGGGGAAGGTTCCCTGGGACCTGCGGCATTGCATTAGGAAAGGGAAACTTTACCTGGGGCTGTAACATGAGCCAGGACGGGGGTTGGAAGGTAACACCTTTGGCTGGAAGAACGGACAAAAGGCGAAAGGAGGGGCCCCGGGGGAAGGGAAAGAGCCTCCTGGAGTTTTTGTCTGTGTGTTTTCAGTTTGGAGCTGGCTTGAAAAAAGGAGGGGAGGGGGGCAGACAGGGTCTGGCCTCCCTGCCCCATTTGGAGCTGTGGGGCAAAATGCAGGGAGCCCCCAGGCTGGGGTCTAAGCTCCCTGCCCCCCGGAAGGGCCCGGCTGAGGGGTCCTAAATGTACTAACAAGCTCCGGTTGAACTGTGTTCCTGGCATCTCTAATAAACCTTCTGTTCTACTGGCTGGCTAAAACTCCCAGTAAATCCGGGAAAAAGGGGTGCAGGGCCGGACTCCCCTATACACCGTAACACCTGGGATTGGACATTTGTTTATAGAACTACAATGACAAACAAAAACTTCATTTTAATTTAAGCCCATAAGGGAAAGTGTGTGTGTGTGTGTGTGTGTGTGTCTGTGAGTGTGGGGTACTTATTTATATTTTAAGGTTTGCAAATTCTTTATGCCAAACTTGGCATGTACAAATCTGACTTGACTAAATATGAGAAGAACTATAGTTAAACCTTTTAGATGCTAACGCAGCTTTAGAACTAACAATTTACTTTATTTGTTGCTAAAACAAAACTTAAGCTGCTGCTGTGATACGTTCTAATGTTTAAGAACAAACGAACTCTTACTACGTTAAGCGATATGCTCGGGATGGTTAAAGGAGGAAAAATCTTCCCCCCTTTTTCCCCCTGCGTACACAGTTAAGGCTGTAGGCAGCATAGCTGTAGCTGTGTCCATCCCAGGATATTAAGGTGGGTGAGGTAACATCTTTTTTTGTATCAGCTTCTGTTGGTGAGAGAGACGAGCTTCCGAGCCACGCGGAGCTGTTCTGCAGGTCTGGGAAAGGAACTCCCAGCGTCCCAGCAAAATGTAAGGTGTTTAGCAGAAGTGGTTAGCTGTACGTTTACACAAACCATGGACATTGTATGCTCTAGTGATTAAGCTTGTGTACTTGGAGAAAAGCCTGAGCCTGTGGCGTTCTTACCCAGGTGTGTTGCCTCTGTTAAAAAGAAGGAACAACATAATGTACTTGGGAACCACTTTCACAGTCATAAGCCATTTGCAACAGCCAAAGGTGGAAAAAATGTGCAGGCAGTTTTAGTCTCTAACAGACGCTGCTCACCTGCACACTTGTGGGGACTTCATGGCCCTTAGGCCATCACGGGGGTCTAACCTGCAACACTAGTACCATGCTGCTCACGTGCACAGAATGACAACATTCAAAATCCCTGGAATCATAAAGAACTCGGTGTTGCAACAGCCCTTGGTTTTGTTGATTTGAAATTCAATTCACAGCCAATGCAATAGTAGCCCCAAATTAAGGCGACTGTTTATTAACAAGAGGGTTACTCAAGGGGATGTTCCAATAAAAGTCTGCTTTAGGAACTGAACTTTCAACAACTTAAAACATTTTCCTGTCTCCAGTCTCTTAGGTGGTATCAGAGACGGTGATAAGTGTCCTTTTGGGGAAAAGAGAAGAAATCGTCGAGATGAGCTGGAGACGTCGCTGCTGCTGGTGTTGTTGTTACAGTCCAGCCTTAGAAAGAAAAGCCCCCTTGCTGGGTATCAGATGGTATCAGAGCTGGCAATACCTGTCCCAGGTGGTTTTGGGGATTCAGCTGGAGTTGCTAGGGATGATGATCTCATCCAGCTCCCTCTCTCTCTGGCCCGTTCTGGTCAAGGCACCTCTCGGGATCGGGGTGATGAAGACCCGGGGTCCCAGGAAATTGAGCGGGTGGCAGCCATGGCAGAGAAGCTCGCTCCAGTAGCCTCTGCCCGTTCTTTCCACCTGTTCGGCTTTTTGTTCTTTCCTATTTTCCCCACGAAAGATCTTTTTAAGGATCCCAAAAGGGAGTGATGGTTGAAATAGCCAATCCCTTCCTCACTTTGTCTACCAATTAGGCCTAAAATCCCAATTGCGGTTCATTAACCTCAGGCTCTCTATGTTCTGTATTAAACAAGCATAATTTCACCACAGTCTTTCAATCCTATCAACTTGACCTTTTTGTTTAGACGAAGTCACTTATTTTGTCTCCCTTTCGTACATTTTCCTATCAGCATTGGAGTTTATAGGTTATTGTAACGTCTCATGAACTTTTACGTACGTTTTTGAGTGGAGCTCACAATTTGGGTACATTTGTAGGCTCTATTGTCACAACAGCTCTCCTCAGGAATTCCTTCTGTTAGCAACCCGGTACTGGACAAGTTATTCTGATGCATGGCAGATTTGGGCCAATTGTGACACCAAAATGAAATTCTGAAGTAAAGTAATTCTGGGATCAGCTCCATGAGAAATTCACACTGTGTGTGCAGAAACTGAGCTCTTGTGCAGTATGTTTCCTGACTGCACAGGGAACACGCAATGTACATCGCAGTAATAAGAACACACTGACATAGGAAGTCCAGTTCCTTTCCATGTCAAGAACACATCTAGACTCAAAGTATTATTGGTTTCCCCCAGGGAAGTGAAGGAGATTTGTGAGGCAGCAAAGAGAAGTTTTGGTTTGTCAAAAACCTAATCTGAAAACCCTGGTGCATTATGAAATGTTCTGACGTCTTTTACAGCCGAAAGGCATAACGCTCTTCTCCCCCGGCCACATCACCTGTACACGTGCCCAGCCGTTAGAAGAACTTGGCAGGTATCAGTCTTCAGTGTTTTCCATCCCCCTGCAGAGCAGGATACAAGGGGAGGGGTATTTGCATCTTTCATCTGATCGTTCGTTGTGCAAACGTGTCAGAGGAACTGCCACGGGAGGTACTGGGAGGAGCACAGGCAGGGTCCCCAGGATATATAGAGGTGCTGTTCATGTAGCGCTCTACAGGAGAGTTTATTAGGTATCGCACAGTTCAAGACTTGATCCTGAAGAGACAGCCATCTCCACCATGAAGCTGACAGTTGTCTTCACGCTTGTCACCCTGGCTCTTTGCTGCTACTCAGGTACGTGAGCTGTTGGCTGTAGAACACGGTGCGTATGGAACCTCTGCAACCCATGATGCCTTGGTTGAAAACTGCAATGCTTCCTGCTATGGAAAAATTCACTTAGTGCCTGATCCCCTTCCCTCTGATGTTACTGGAAAGACTCCTGAGCCCAATGGGATCTGGATCAGGCCCTCAGTCAGAATCTGTACCATAAATACGGATGCTAATTACAAAGCAGCATGTAAAATAACTTGCAAATATTTCAATATAGTCCGTGATCCGAACAGAGCAGCCTTGTAATCTCTGCGGGCTGCCATCTTTATGGTAATGGCAACAGTCACATCAGAGCTGCAGCTAGAGACTGAGGTTTTCAACATGGCATAAGGGAGTTAAATCCCCAAATGCCGCTGGGGTCGGGCTCCTCTGAACATCTCTATAAATGTTTATACGTTAAACAGAAAACCCTGTAGAACTTAATTTAAAATACTGTGTAAATCTGCTGCAGTCTGTGGCTATGGGAGCAGCATGGACCTTCCTGTGATGATACATGTCAGCAGATCAACAGCATGGCTTCTTCTTGAGTCATTATTTCATATGTAAATGGAGCAGGACCAATCCTGCTCACATGTGTGGTGGGGTTACTCCAGATTTTCACAGGTGTAAGTAAGAGCCGGATCCGGTGCATTATGTTCAAAGTGAATAACCATCCATCATTCAGTCAGGGTTTACACTGAGCTAGGTGAGTGGAAATCATTCGATTTTGCAGAATACTTTACCGATTAAGGTTTGCGAAATTGAATACTTGGCAAAAGATTTTAATAAGCAGTTTGTGTCTAGACGACAAAGTTATAAAATTCTTACTGAAAGTCCCAACAGTAGGAAAAGATCACTTTAATAAGGGAGTCACTTAAACTGTAATTTTTTGTTTATTTCTCAAAAGATTTTCGATTTTTAAATCAGAGTGCGGCCGGGCGGTGGAGTGATCTGCTCGGTGAAGAGGCTGTGATGGTCCCAGCGTATCCTTACCCTGAGGGAAAGGTCAATGGCCTGGGAGCAGATTGCTGCTTTCACCCATGTTATTCAATACGTTCTTTTATTACTTTAGCCATTGCCCATGTCATGCTCTGCCCCCTCCTAACACTGAGAAACACCCGCGAACGCGTTAGCAACAAGAAGCGACAAAGAGTCCTGTGGCACCTTATAGACTGACAGATGTGTAACTTTAGCGCCCTCGTGGCCAAGATGGAGTCTGCTCTGCAGGGAGCTCTGGGCAAGAGAAGGCGCGCGCAGGAATGCAGCAGGGAAAGTCCCTTCCACCCCAGGGGCACCTGTTCCAACCCCCCAGAGTGAACACACACACCCACAGGAAAAGTACAATGGATATAAGAAAGGGAAATATTTATTTACAGAGGGATGAGAGAAGAAAAACAACAAGGGGAGATATAGGGGGAGCGGTAACACAGGGTTGCATCCAAACCAAGGCCCCCCAGGCCCAGTGGTAGCACAGGCCGAAGGGGCAGACACTGGGCAATGTGTCTGCACACAGAGTGCAGGAGTCCTGAGCAAAGTTCCAGTCCAGGAGGGAGTCTTGGGTGCTCCTGGTCAATCTTCGGCACCAGTGAACTTTCCCCAGCAAACCTCTCCAGTGCCCTCTTCTGACGCGCTCTGCAAAGCCCCACAGAGCGACCCCCTCCCCACTTAACTAGCTACAGCCTCCCTCCTTGTTCCCAGTGCAGAGTCACCAGCCCCATGCAGCTCTGGGCAGCAGTGATACAGATCCTGGGTCCAGCTCCAGCCTGTCCTTCTCGGGCAATGCCGCCCTGGCACAGTGCTCCTCCTGGCTCCTGTCCTGGGGTGTCCCCGATCAGCCGCCCTGTCCTTCTCGGGCTTCAGGCAGGTTCTCTCTGCTTCTCCCCTGAGGGCCTGCAGCCTTTCTTCTCTCTCTCCAGCTCCACCCCTGGAGTTTCCCTCCCCCGTTTGGAAAAAGATTTAAAGGGGCCATGCTCTCTAAACCCCAAAGGGGTTACAGATGCATTGGAGCATAAGCTTTTGTGGGTGAATACCCACTTCTTCAGATGCATCTGAAGAAGTGGGTATTCATCCACGAAAACTTATGCTCCAATACATCTGTTAGTCTATAAGGTGCCACAGGACTCTTTGTCGCTTCTCCAGATCCAGACTAACCCGGATACCCCTCTGATATTTAGCAACAAGGACATTCAAAACATTTGTTCACTCTCCTGTTGAGTTTGTTTGTTGATTTTGTCTTGCAGCTTCTGCTCTCTTCAAAGTGCCTGGCAAATTTCTGTCAGGTGGGCAAGAAATGGTTCCCCTCGTTCCTTTGGACATCCGGCCTCACCTGGTTGGCCGTGAAAAGGGCTGTTTGAACAAGCACGCCCCCGAAGTGCAATCTCCCCTTGATACGGTGACGGTAAATCCACCTTCTTTTTCTCCCAGTCTAACATTAAATTCAATATATCAACTTCCTGCTAACCTGGATTTTCTATTAATTATTATGATTGTTAAATGGAAATGCTATAGGGAAAAAATGACACAAACTAATACCACTGTGAATATAAGGAGTGAATGGGGCCAAAAGTTAGGACGCATCAAAGAAACAACAAACTCAGAAGGCTTTTCCAATATCCGGGTGCCCAGGTTTAATTTGTACCACGGCATTTGAAAGAATACACATACGACTGTATGTGTATTACCTCCTATGGCAAGGAGATTACAGGCTCTTTGAGTCTGACTTTACACCCAGGGGAGATTCCAGGTCAGTAGTATGTTGCATGTGATGGGGTCTCTGGCTGGTATTTGAAAGAAAGAGAGATAAATCTAGATGATATTTTTCTTGTTAATTGTTTACCCTATTGATATTTTTTGCTACCGAATGAGAATTAGACCAAAGGGCCTTCCTATCTGAGCACCCCTGATCCCTATGAATCATCTCTGGATAGGGCATCTCCAGTTCAGGCTGGGAGACACTGAGAGGGGCTCCAGGAGAAGCCATCTAGAGGAGCTGAGGGGAGACCCTCATTGCTGAGCTCTGCCAAGGGTTTTTTAAGTACCTTTCAGCAAACAACGTAAATGAATGAAAAGTTACAAAATGCTGCCCCTTTTCCCAGCTGTGCTGCCGGGACAGGTCCATACCTCTCCTGAGCTCACAGCCCATCGTGCATTACTCCCTGCCTCACCCACACTCGCTCCCCATTTCCATTTTCCTGGGCAATGTGCCGCTGAGGGGAAAACGTTCGAAACTGGGGAGATCCACCCAACAACCGAGCCCACAACCCGCATGGCCCCTGTAGCCCGGCACTGCTTCTCCCCAGCCTGCAGAGGGCACCCCGCCATGCCCACAGGCTCTCCTGGGTAGTTTGAGTGTCTCATACGTAACCTAACCAAAGAAGACCAGTTCCTCAGCTCCCCTGGGCTACCGTCACCAGGGGATTTTCCCCCTTTACCTTTCAGACTCTCACTCCCCGACCATGGGGACTCGGGCAGTCCTGCTGCCTGCAGCTTCCTAATTCTGACTGACCCGGTCTCCTTCCTCCCTGGGCCAGGGGCCCCCTTATAAGCCCAAATCCGGGTCCTTTGACAGAGCTCAGGTGCCCTGGCCCTGCTCCCTGTGAGGGGGCCAGCATCAACCTGCGATAACCCCACACTCCAGACCATGACAGACGTTTCATTCAAGCTCCTGGGACAGGACAGAATCTCTTATCTCCCGCTCATTGTGCATTATTCCCGGCCTAAACCACAGACTCAGTCCCTTAACTGCACATTCCTGGGTCATGTACAGCTGAGGTGGAAATGTCACAAACTGGGGAGATCCAGAGAACAAGGGAGCCCAGAGAAGCAGCGTGCAGCCAGTTTGAGTGGCCCTGCTGCCCAGAATATGGCAGCCGTTTATTCAAGTTGTTTCTTACTGATCTTGTGCAATGTAACCCCTGGCCGGGAGCTCAGCTCTGCATTCACTGCCCTTGCTCTGTCTTTTAGAGTCCATGGGTCGGCATGGGGTAAGGATTCCTGCAGAGCCAGGCCAGGATCTCGGATGGATGAATACCGGATGCTCCCCTCTTCTTCCTCTCTGATTTGAGCTTTTCTCCTATCTCTGCATGCAGCCCCAGCTCCCGGTGCTCTCACCCCCCGGGGAGGGCTCGAACCGCTCCAATCATATGTTTCAATAAACTAACTGCAATGCACTCCCTCCTTCGTCTCCTTTGCTCAGAGTAACACAGGGGATGCGGCTGGTTGGGTTTGAAGTGTGGTCACGGTAACAGCTGGAGTTTTTCCCATTGTTGTGAGCTCCCGGCCTGCCCGGGGTGAGGTGGGTGTAAAATGCCCAGTGATCTCACTGTGAAGTGGCCGGTATGGGTGTAACATTCATTCCTCCAACCCCATTTCTGACTCAGGCTGGCTCCCTGATGCCAATAGGGTGCATCTCAATAATTAACTCTTTAGCTACTGAACTACAACATAAGTGTGCTGGTTTGTGTTACTGGACTTCAGGGTGATGGAGTGTGGTTTTCCTCCATCTCTGTCCACAGTTTCCACCCCAGAGAGAAATCTCTCTCACTCTGATATGTCAAATCACCCGGGATGGCTTCCCTGCTGTATTGGGCCCACCAAGGGACAGATCGATTCTCCCTCTCGTCTCCCTTCCCCGTCAACTGAAAGCCTCAGTATTATCAAGATCCCACAGATAACGCTCTTTAGCACTGAGAAATCAGTTACATTTCTGGTGTCAACGAATCTCAGAGGGACGGGAAAGGCCTTGAGCACAAATGGAAGGGGAAACCAGCATTAAATACACTTACAGGAACCATGGAAGGGTCTCCGGGGGCCCATCATCTTCCTGCTCCCTGCCCATCAGTTGCAAAATGTGCATAGTGAAGCCCTTACTGCCATGGTCGGCCTGGTTCCTGTTGTAAAGGGGCATCATCTTACATGAGAGCCCCAGGCAGGGTCTGCAAGGTTCGCTCTTGGTGCTCGCTGCAGTCGGGGTTTTATTCCCCAGCGTTTCTCAGGGTTTTGCTCTGGATGGGTAAAGATTCCCTGAAGTTCCAACAGGTGCGACCAGAATCCCTTCTCACTGCCTTTAGCACTTGGCTGGGCCTGGGAAGCATACTCCCTTCCCTGATCCCGTCCCCTCCGGAGAATGGTGCCAGCTGCTACGGCAAACACCAATCCAGCCACACGCCCTTTGTTCACCGCTTTGTGCTTTTATGTCTTTAGAGTAAACGTGGTTGAGCTAAAACAAGTGAATCCAAAGCAGCTGATGGAGAAGGCTGGGGCCAAAAGGGTACAATTCCCTGCATTGATGTCGGACCACACAAACCACCCGGGTTTAACGTACCCAGTGTGTAGATGCCACCTTGCACTCAGCTAGCAAATCACTCACTCACAACTCTACCTGCAAATGCATCTCAGGCTCCTTCCCGATGCATGTCACTTTCGTCATGCAGAAAAAGATGCACGTGGTGGTTTCTCAGGCACAGAAAAGATTCATGGGGTTCAGCAAATCTCAGCGGAGCAGGGATGAAAGAGCCGGGAAACATTCGTACATCTCAGCTTGAGATCAGGATAAAGGCTGGGCTACTGTCCCCTGGGAGCTTTGCAAAGCTGCTGTGTAAAGGGAAATCTCTCCTGGGCGTGCTGGCTGCAAAGCTATTGCAAGTGCTAGGGGTGGCGCTTCTTTCCCCATCCCTCTGCAACCCCTCAGTGCTTCCACACAGGGGAGTGGGGCTATTTGCTGCAAGCAGGGGCCCCAGGAGAGGAGACAGACAAGCTGCCATTCTGCCTGCCTTGCAGATGGAGGGAGAGCACCATGTGTTCACCTTGAAACTCTCGTCCTCTGGGGCTGGTACCAGCACTGACAGGGATTGGCCTCCCCACTAATTTTGAGTGCTCTGCTCTTCCCTTACAATACAGACTCATTATGAATTTACACACCAGTGACAGACTGACGTTTACACCTGTGCCCAGGGTAAGCACCGAGTGCTGTACCTACAATGATCATGTCATTGCACTAAGGGTGGTGCAATTTGGTGGCTGAACCAAAAATGAAAAAAAAATAGTTTTGTGTTGAACAAACACGTTTTGTTCCGTGGAAAATGAAATGGTTCGCTGTGGTGCTGTGGGGGGATTTCCACTTTTAAAGCTATTTTGTTAAATACAACTAAATTTTGAAAAGGAGAGCGATGGGGAATCCAGCAGATCCCTTGGTAAGATGCTCCAATGACTAATTTTCCTCACAGTTTATTGCCAGTTCGAATTTGTCTCGCTTTGATTTCCAGGCACTGGATCTTGCTAAACCAGCCTCCAGTGGATTAAAGAGGTCTCCACTATCAGACATCTTCTCTCTGTCCCGGTACCCCACATAGTGAACATTCATGTCCCACTAACACAGCCCCTGGGATTCCAGGCTTTGCCACTGATGTGAGAGAAATACACACATGCATTTCACAGATGCGGAAGAATCAAAGCAAATGCTTCAGTCAGTCTTTACCCAGGACAGCTCTTAAGAAGGTGATTGAGGGCAGGTTTACACGACTGCTTAAGTCGATCTAACTTATGTTGCTCGGGGGTGTGAAGCGACGCCAGTTACAGCGACCTAAGTGCTGTCCACACCAGCGCCTCTCATGGAGGGGGAATAATAATGCTGATGGGAGAGGGCCCTCACGTTGGTATGGAGCGTCTTCCTCAGACATGCCAATGCGGCGCAGCTGCTCCGGTTTAGCCCTTCTAGTGTAGACCTCCCTAGGTTCTTACTTGAATGGTGAGTTAAGGACCATGGAGAGCACACAGAACCCTGTCTGCTGTTGGCTTCAGAAAGCTGAGGTCAGAAAGTCTCCATCTCCGTGGAAAGAATCTCTGGGAAAGACCAGGGGAGTTCCATATTAGACTTTCTCTTTGAGTTGTGACACTGAGCACCGAGGATGGAGAGGTGTCCCTCTGGCGAGGTGCATCTCCCCAGAAAGAGGTGGAGTCCCTTTCTAAAAGGGTGGGCAATTAGGACTAACCGACTGCACCTGAAGTGTGATAGGAAAAGCTTTGAATGACTTACCATTCATCTGTTGTTTTTTTAACTCTTCCCATGGAGAGATTTCCAGAAGGTAACTTCTTTCAAATGGGAGCCAGGTCAAAAGAGCCAGGACTTGTGTTTAATAAATTCAACAATGCCCATTCAGTAGTACTTTGTCAACGGAGCACAGGGGTAAGCAAACAAGTTCAGGAAAAACAAACACCGACTTAAAGTTCCTGGAGCTGCGGCAAGTTTAGCTGATTTTGTTTTTATTTAAGCAGGCATTCACATTTGCAACTTCTAGATGTCTGAGAAACAGACATGCTGAGAAACCATGAGAAAAAACGTTCTCCTCTTTCCTGCCAGGATGAGAAAATTTCCATCCTCACAGTATTCCCAACCCATTTAGAAGAATGAAGAATTTGCAATAAGAATTTATGCATGTGAATACTCATCCGAATCCAACTTACCTTTGAATAGATTGGGGCTTAAAAGTGGTGGAGATAAGCATGTGCAGTGGCTTATAATTGCAAAGTATTTTAACATTTCTTAACTGGGTTTATTTCACACCCACTAACATTTAGGACTTTATTTCTCACACATTGCTACTTCTTGTATTAGTGCTACAAAAATACTGTTAAACTAGCTCTATGGGCTACACTATTCATACCATAGTCTTCCATCGCTAGTTAGGCTCTCCCACACGCTGCATAAGTGCTGGCACTCAACGTTAGCCGTTATTGCTCTTCATGTATTCAGCAGACACAAGGTGTTCAGGATCTGTAATTATAGCACAGTGTTAATTCCTTGATGGCCAACTTCCATTCCAGCCAGAGGCGCCTTCGCTCTGGGTCTTGCCAAGCTAATGAATGGCCGGTATCTTTTCATTCTAACTCCTGCGTAAGAGTAAATGTGACTGTGTGAAACAAATCGATCGCCGGGAGTGACGGAGTTTCCTAATGGTTGGCGTAGCTGGGATCCAAAGTTTGGTCAGAACCATTGGCACTCACGGGCCCAGCTAGACGTCAGGAAGTGCCATGTGAGACAGTAATGACAAGGGAATTGATGTTGTAACAACACCGAGTGAACCCCCTTGCCCATCTCTCATGGGGCTCCGCTGCTCCCAGGATCTGCCCAGTCGTAGTGCGAGGGTATTGAACATTGCAATCGGACAGGCCAGAGCCAGGCCACGCTCTTGCCCTGCATCCAGGCGTGATTGGAATGTGTAGGCCTGTTGTATTAACGTAGATGAAACAGATGGGCCAAAGGTTTTAACATAACCTAGTTACTGATTAACATTAAACAGAATTAAATAGGGTCCAGGGCTTGGTTTACAGAGAACCCAGCTTGCTTAGCACTATGGTACACATACTGTTAAGTATTTGTAAGCTTTTTATTAAAGACACTGAAAAGGAAAAACAGTTAAAGCATTGAAGGTGGTGGTTGGGATTCAGCCGGATTTCTTAGGGGAGGCATGTCCTCTGGGTTGTGGTCAGGACACTATTTAAGATCAAGATGATGAAGGCCCAAGATCCCAGGAAACGGAGGGGTGGCAGCCATGAGAGTGAAGGTCGCTCCCGTAGCCTGTGCCTGTTCTTTCCATCCCCTCATTATTTTGTCTACCAATTAGGCCTAATATTTGACATACCAATTATGGTTCATTATCTACCTGTCTTGTTTTTAATTTCAACATAATTTTTAATTACGAGATTATTTCGGGATTAGTAAAGAACATATCAGAGACCAGTCTGAATGAATTCAAGTCAGCGGGGCCGGATGCTGTTCATCCCAGGGTACTGAAGGAATTAGCTGAAGAAATCTCGGAGTCACTGGCGATAATATTTACAAACCCCTGGATGCCAGGAGAGGTCCCAGAAGACTGGAGAAGGGCTAACATGGTGCCCATCTTTAAAAAGGGGAAAAAGGAGGAGCTGTTGAACTATAGACCAGTCAGCCTGACCTTGATACCTGGGAAGCTACTAGAGCAACGTATAAAACATTCCATTTGCGAATACCTGGAGGATGAAGGGGTGATCACTACTGTTGAAATGGATCTTTAATGGCCCACAGCTGGGCAGATATGTACCAGTGAAAATTTGGGAACAGTATACTTAATGCACAGTAGTTTATTTGAGAAAAATCACCCAAGCAGTAAAGGTTATAGAATACACATCTCCCTAACAAGCCTCAATTCCCCAAGCATAAACCCTTAGTAATTATGTTGGCCTTACACAGTATCCTGATTGGCAAACAAAGCAGGTCTAGCTACCAGTCCTAGAGGAGACTCCTTTTCCTCTCTTCTTCTCACCTCTCAGGTACTTGATCTGTCAAATGTCTCCCGAAGCAGGGTCTTGTTTACCCCGAGGCCCTCTGGTCCAAACGTCCCACAAAAGTGCCTCACGGCAGAGTCTTGGTTACCCCGAGGCCTTCTGTTTCACAGTGTCATGGACCTCTTCAGATGTTAATTGGGGAACTAACTAATCAATTTACTCTGCTTAGCATTTATACCTTTTGTTTTTAAAGGAGTCACATGTCCCAAAAATATGCCCGTGGGCGTTCATTGCTGGTTTTTTCTAATTAATATTTTGGAAGCGGGGCTACAAAGCAAACATAGACCAAAGATCAATCAACATTTACCCTTTGATCAATCGTTCACTTGAGCTCTTAGCGTGATGCCATCCAGAGGGGTCATTTTGACCCAGGTCAACCTGTACCAAGCCCACTCATCGCATGTTTTTATGTTTTCTTTACTTTGTGAGCTGGCCCCGCGGCTGATATATTCCAAAGTTTGATGTTGAAATATACCCGCAGATCGAGCCATTTCAGCACTTCCAGGAAATTTCCATTCCAATTATCTAATGCTAAGAGAATCCTGTCCCAGAATCCTCTAGCTAATCCAGACATACCAAGCCCTGCCAAACTCATGCTTACCACACTTATTCATATTAGCCACAGTAATCCATAATAATTCAGTACCATAACCAATGACTAGCAGCCAGCATGGGTTTACTAAGAACAAATCATGCCAAATCAGCTTGATTTCCATCTTTGACAGGGTAACTGGTTTGGTGGATGGGGGGATGTAGTATACCTGGACTTCAGCAAGGCTTTTGACACAGTTCCATCGGCAATACCAGGAGGGATGAGCTGGAGTGCCAATGAGAAGCGCAGTCAGGAAAGTAACAAATACTTTCCTCATGGGTTGTATTTTCTAAATGGACAACCAGCCTAATTCTCAATTACGGAGGGACAATCTCCACTCATTGATATAATTTGCTTTCCACAACCCACTCTCTGTACAACTTTTCATGAGTGATGTACCTGAGTATTCGGATTCTAACATCTAAACTGTATTGTTAAATCTATTCACCTACATTTGGGTCATTGCTGATTATGTACTCTATGTATCATATGACTTTTAAAAACAAACTTTGTATTTGTGGATAATCTAAGCACTATACCCCGATGTACAGACCCTCTTTTCTCAACCTATGTATTATATAATTTTTTTAAAATTAGCTTTAATAAAAATTTTATACCTGGACTTCAGCAAGGCTTTTGACAGAGTTCCACATGACATTCTGATAGGTAAGCTGGAGAAATGTGGGCTCAACAAAATTACCATTTAGTGGATACATAATTGGTTAAAGAACCACAAACGAAGAATAACTATTCATGGAATGATGTCAGATTGGAGGGAGGTCTCAAAGTGGGGTTCCACGGGGATCTGTTCTGGGTCTGGTGTTATTTAACATCTTTATTAATGACTTGGGTGTAGGACTAGAGAGCAGACTGATCGAGTTTTCAGATGACACAAAGCTTGGGGGGGTTGCCAATGCTTTGGACAATTGAGCTACAATTCAGAGGGATCTTGATACATTTGGGAACTGGGGTATAGAAAACAAAATGAAATTGAACAAAGACAAATGTAAAGTGCTACACTTAGGGAAGAAAAACCAAAAGCAGAAATACAGAATGGGGGGAAACTGGCCTGGCAGCAGCACTGCTGAGAAGGATTTGGGAGTTGTGGTGGATGACAACCTCAACGTGAACTAGCAAAAAAAAGCAAATGCAATTTTGGGTTGAATTAACAGAGGCATAGCATACAAGTCACAGGAGGTGATAGTACTGCTCTACTCGGCGCTGGGTAGGCCTCAGCTGGAGTACTGTGTCCAATTTTGGTCACCACTATATAGAAAGGATGTAGAGAAACTGGAAAGGATCCAGAGGGAATCGACAAAGATGGTCAAAGGGATGGAATGCAGCCATCTGAGCAAAGGCTGAAGGAACTGGGTACGTATAGTTCGGAGGGCAGGACAAGAGGCGATGGGCTCAAACTACAGCAGAGCAGAGTTAGATTAAATCTCAGGAACAAATTCCTACTTGTAAGAACAGCAGGAGAGTGGAACAGATGCCTAGTGAGGTCATGGAAGCTCCTTCACTGGAGATATTCAAAAGCAGGCTGGAGCCATCTGTCTTGGATGGTTTAGAGACAATAAATCCAGCATCTTAGCAGGCAGTGATAATAGATGATGTTTGTGGTCCCTTCTAACCCTATGGTTCTATGATTCTTTGATAGTCCTTTAATCATATCATCTCAGCCTTTTTGTTTGGAATCATTCACTTATTCTGTCTCCCTTTCATACCTTTCCCCTATCAGCATTGGAGATTATAGGTTACTGTAACATCTTAGGAACTTTTAAATATTTTGTGCAGTTGAGCTCACAATTTGGGTACATTTGTAGGCTCTATTGTCACAACAGCTCTCCTCAGGAATTCCTTCTGTTAGCAACCCGGTACTGGACAAGTTATTTTGATGCATGGCAGATTTTGGCCATTTGTGGCACCAAAATGCAATAATGAAGTAAAGCAATTCTGGGATCAGCTCCTTGAGAAACTCGCGCAATGTGTGCAGAAAGTGAGCTCTCGTGCAGTACGTCTTCCTGACTACTCAGGAAACACACAATGTAAATTGCAGTATTAAGAACACACTGATATGGAAAGTCCAGTTTCTTTCCATTTTAATAACACATCTAGATTCCAAGTATTATTGGTTTCACTTAGGGAAAAGAAGGAAATTTGTGAGGCAGCAAAGAGAAGTTTTTGTTTGTCACAAACCTAATCTGAAAACCCTGGTGCATTATGAAATGTTCTGACGTCTTTTACAGCCAAAAGGCATAACACTCTTCTCCCCCGGCCACATCACCTGTACACGTTAGAAGAACTTGGCAGGTATCAGTCTTCAGTGTTTTCCATCCCCCTGCAGAGCAGGATACAAGGGGAGGGGTATTTGCATCTTTCATCTGATCGTTCATTGTGCAAACGTGTCAGAGGAACTGCCATGGGAGGTACTGGGAGGAGCACAGGCAGGGTCCCCAGGATATATAGAGGTGCTGTTCATGTAGCGCTCTACAGGAGAGTTTATTAGGTATCGCACAGTTCAAGACTTGATCCTGAAGAGACAGCCATCTCCACCATGAAGCTGACAGTTGTCTTCACGCTTGTCACCCTGGCTCTTTGCTGCTACTCAGGTACGTGAGCTGTTGGCTGTAGAACACGGTGCGTATGGAACCTCTGCAACCCATGATGCCTTGGTTGAAAACTGCAATGCTTCCTGCTATGGAAAAATTCACTTAGTGCCTGATCCCCTTCCCTCTGATGTTACTGGAAAGACTCCTGAGCCCAATGGGATCTGGATCAGGCCCTCAGTCAGAATCTGTACCATAAATACGGATGCTAATTACAAAGCAGCATGTAAAATAACTTGCAAATATTTCAATATAGTCCGTGATCCGAACAGAGCAGCCTTGTAATCTCTGCGGGCTGCCATCTTTATGGTAATGGCAACAGTCACATCAGAGCTGCAGCTAGAGACTGAGGTTTTCAACATGGCAAAGGGAGTTAAATCCCCAAATCCCATTGGGGTCGGGCTCCTTTGAACATCTCAGGGCAAGAGGTGGTAGCTACATTGGCTGGAGAAGCTCTCCCATCAACATAGCGCTGTCTACACCGGGGGCTAGGTTGGCATAAATACCTTACTTAGGCGTGTGGATTCACCGAGATAGGTCTGTCGTGTAGAGCAAACCTGAGCCTCAATGTTTGTACCTTAAACAAACAAAACTGCAGAACTTACTTAAATAACATGGTGCAAATCTGTTGCAGTCTGTGTCTATGGGAGCAGCTTGGATCTATCTGTCATGATACCTGTCAACACATCAACAGCATGGCTTCTTCTTGAGTCATTATTTCATATGCAAATGGATCAGGACCAATTCGCCTCGCATGTGTGGTGGGGTTACTCCAGATTTACACAGGTGTAAGAAAGAGCAGAATCTGGTCCATTATCTTTACAGTGAATAACCATCCATCATTCCGTCAGGGTTTACACTGAGCCAGGTGACTGGAAATTATTCTGTTTGGTAAAATAGTTTACCTATGAACTATTCAAGCCTCTGTACAAAATAGTAAGAGGTTTGCAAAATCAAATACTTGGCCAAAGATTTTAATGAGCAGTTTGTGTCTGGTCGACAGAGTTGCAAAAATTCTTACTGAAAGTTTTAGCTTGAGGAAAAGATCATGTTAAAAAGGGAATCACAGGGCGGCGGGGCAGTGGAATGATCTGCTCGGTGACGAGGCCGTGATGGTCCCAGCGTATCCTTACCCTGAGGGAAAGGTCCCTAGCCTAGGAGCAGATTGCTGCTTTCACCCACGTTATTCAATATGTTCTTTTATTACTTTAGCCATTTTCCATGTAATGCTCGGCCCCCTCCTAACTCTGAGAAACAGCCTCGAACGCGTTAGCAACAAGGACGTTCAAAATGTCGGTTCATTCTCCTGTTGAGTTTGTTTGATGATTTTGTCTTGCAGCTTCTGCTCTCTTGGACCCGGATCTGTCAACCCTTGTGACAACTCTCGTGCCAGACCCTGTGCCAACTGTTGTGGCAAACCCTGTGCCAACTGTTGTGTCAAACCCTGTGCCAACTGCCGTGCCAGGGCTTGTGACAGACCTGGAGGGCAATGTTTTGCCAGCCCTTGTGACAGTTCCCGTGCCAGACCCGCTGCCAGGGCTTGTGAGAGTTCCCGTGTCAGACCCGCTGCCAGGGCTTGTGACAACACTTAGGCCAGACCTTGTGCCAATTCCCGTGAAGATCCTGACAGACCTGCTTGGAGGGGTGCAGGGCTGTGTGAAGAAGCTCACTCTCAAAGCGCGATTTGCTCTTAAGAAACTACAGGTAAATCCACCTTCTTTTTCTCCCAATTTAACACAAAGTTCGTTATGTGAATTTCCTACTAACCTGAATGTTCTATTTATTTATTATTATTAATTGTTATTACATGAAACTTCAATAGGGTAAAAAGGACCCAGACTAATACCAGTTTGAATGTGAGACGTGACTGGGCCCAAAAGTTAGGACACATCAAAGAAACACCAAACTCCGAAGGTTTTTCCAGTATCCTGGTGCCCAGGTGCAATTGGCACTAAGTCATTAGAAAGAATACACAGAAGAGACTCTGTCCTTTCTCAGGAGCTTGACTCAAATGGCTGATACAGACCATATGGTGCATTACCTGCTAGGGCAAGCAGATTACAGGCTGTATTTTATACCCAGGCATGGATTCCAGGTCAGTAATAGGTTGTATGTGATGGTTTCTCTGACCTGTATTTTCTTGCTAAGTCCTTAGTCTCTTGATTCTTTTTTTGAAAACAAATGAGAATTAGACCAAAAGGTTTTTCTATCTGAGCACCCTACATCCCTGGGTCTCTTCTCTGGATATGGCATCTCTGATTCAGGCTGGGAGACACTGACAGGGGCTCCAGGAGAAGCCATGTAGAGGAGCTAGAAGAGACCCTCATTGCTGAGCTCCGGCGAGGGTTTTCTTCAGGACCTTTCAGCAACAAATTTCAATGAACACAAATTGCTGTCAATTTCTGCCCGTTTTCCCAGCTGTGCTGCCGGGACGGATCCACAGCTCTCCTGAGCCTGAAATAGCCCCACACTCCAGACCATGACAGACGTTTCATTCCAGCTCCTGGGACAGGACAGAATCTCTTCTTATCTCCCACCCATCGTGCATTATTCTCGGCCTAAACCACGGACTCAGTCCCTTAACCCCACGTTCCTGGGTCATGTACAAGAGAGGTGGAAATGTCACAAACTGGGGAGACCCAGAGAACAACGGAGCCCAGGGAAGCAGCGTGTAGCCAGGGCGAGTGGTCCTGCTGCCCAGAATACGGCAGCCGTTTATTGCAGTTCTAAGTTGTTTCTTTACTGGTCTTGTGCAATGTAGCCCTGGCCAGGAGCTCAGCTCTGCATTCACTGCCCTTGCTCTGTCTTTTAGCGTCTATTGAAGATCCAGCGTAAACATTCCTGGAGAGTACCGGGCAAGCATCACGGATGGATGAATACCAAACACGTCCTTCATCTTCCTCATCTTCATCATTGAATTCAGCTTTTCTCCTATCTCTGCATGTAGCCAAAGCTTCCTGTTCTCCGACCCCACCCCCTCCAGTGAGGGCTCAGAATCGATCCAATCATTTGTTTCAGTAAACTAACCTCAATGCACTCCCTCCTTCGTCTCCTTTGCTCGGAGTAACACAGAGGATGCGGCTGGTTTGGGTCTGAGGTGTATTTATAGGGAACAGCTGGAGTTTTTCCCATTGTTGTGAGCTCCTGGCCTGCCCGGGGTTAGATGGGTGTAAAATGCCCAGTGATCTCACTGTGAAGTGGCTGGTATGGGTGTAACATTCGTTCCTCCAACCCCATTTCTGACTCAGGCTGGCTCCCTGATGTCAATAGGGTGCATCTCGATAATTAACCCTTTAGCTACTGGACTACAACATAAGTGTGCTGGTGTGTGTTACTGGACTTCAGGGTGATGGAGTGAGGTTTTCTTCTATCTCTGTCCACAGTTTCCACCCCAGAGAGAAATCCATCTCACCCTGATATGTCAAACCACCCGGGATGGCTTCCCTGCTGTATTGTACCCACAGAGGGACAGATCGATTCTCCCTCTCGGCTCCCTTCCCCGTCGACTGAAAGCCTCAGTAGTATCAAGATCCCGCAGATAACGCTCTTTAGCACAGAGAGATCAATAATGTTTCTGGTGTCCATGCATCTCAGAGGTACGGGAAAGGCCTGGACCACAAATGGAAGGGGAAACCAGCATTAAATACACCTACAGGAACCATGGAAGGGTCTCCGGGGGCCCATCATCATCTGGCTCCCTGCCCATCAGTTGCAAAATGTGCATAGTGAAGCCCTAACTGCCATGGTCGTCTGGTTCCTGTTGTAAAGGGGCATCATCGTACATGAGAGCCCCAGGCAGGGTCTGCGAGGGTCCCTCTTGGTGCTCGTCGCAGTCGGGGTTTTGTTCCCCAGCGTTTCTCAGGGTTTTGCTCCGGATGGGTAGAGATTCCCTGAAGTTCCAACAGGTGCGACCAGAATCCCTTCTCACTGCCTTTAGCACTTGGCTGGGCCTGGGAAACATACTCCCTTCCCTGATCCCGTCCCCTCCGGGGAAGCGTGCCAGCTGCTACGGCAAACACCCAATCCAGCCACACGCCCTTTGTTCACCGCTTTGTGCTTTTATGTCTTTAGAGTAAACGTGGTTGAGCTAAAACAAGTGAATCCAAAGCAGCTGATGGAGAAGGCTGGGGCCAAAAGGGTACAATCCCCCGCACATTGGTGACAGGCCACACAAGCCACGCTGGTTTAACGTACCCAGTGTGTAGATGCCACCTTGCACTTAGCTAGCAAATCACTCACTCATGTCTCTTCCTGATGCATGTCACAGTCGTCATGCAGAGAAGGATCCACAGGGTGGTTTCTCAGTCACAGAAAAGATTCACTTAGAGGCAGCATGAAAGAGCCTAGAAACATTCGTATATCATGTAGTGGCTGCAAGGCTATTGCAAATGCTAGGGGTGGCACTTCTTTCACCATCCCTCCGTCACCCCCCTGCTTTGGCACAGATTGAGTGGGGCTACTTGCGGCAAGCAGGCGGCCCAGGAGAGGAGACAGACAAGCTGCCATTCTACCTGCCTGCGAGATGAAAGGAGAACATCATGTGCTCACCTTGAAACCCTCGTTCTCTGGGGCTGGTACCAGCACTGGCTGGGATTGATCTCCCACTAATTTCGGGTGCTCTGCTCCTCCCTTACAGTTTAGATCCAGGATATATTTGCCTACCAGTGACAGGCTGAGGTTTATACCTGTGCCCAGTGGAGGCGCCGAGTGCTGCACCTAGAATGCTCCTGTCACTGCACTAGGGATGGAGCAGTTTGGTGGCTGGGCCAAGTGAGTGAAATAAATGTAGTTCTGGGTCAAACACATTTTTTTGGGGTCAAACATGAAATGGTTCCTTGTGCTGCTGGGGGGGATTTCCCCTTTTAAACATATTTTGTTAAATAAAAATGAAGTGAATTTTGAAATGAAAAATGATGGAGAATCCACCAAATCCCTTGAGATGATGCACCAATGGCAAAATACTCTCCCTGTCCAAGATTTGCACCTTATTGCCAGTTAGAATAGGTCTAGGTTCAATTTCCAGCCACTGGATCTTGCTAAACCAGTCTCTGCAAAATTAAAGACGTATGTACTATCAGACATCTTCTCCCTGTCCAGGTACCCCACGCAGTGAACATCCAGAGATTCCCACCAGCAAAACCCTTGGGGATCCAGGCTTCACCACTGATGTCAGAGGAAAGCACAAATGCATTTCACAGATTCAGAAAGACCCTGACTGTGGGAAGCATTTAAGCTTCTCCCTATCCAGGACAGCTCTTAAGCAAGGAGTTAAGTCCTCTCCTGAATGATGGACCAAAGGGGGAATTACTCAGCACCACGTGCGGGAAATGTTTAGCATTGCCAAGCACAGCCCAAGTCAATGCTGTATTAACTAGCTAGAGCTCGTCAGATATTTTTGTACTTTTCAAATTTTGATAAAAAATTATGAATCATTTTCCCCTTTAAAAATATTTGCCTTTTTCGCCCCCTGCTTGCCAGCCGGCTGATAGAGCAGCTGAACGTTTTCAGACATTTCATATGGTCACAAAACGTTTTCATAAAAAGTGTAAAAAATATTTTGTGAAAAATGTCCTGCCTTTTTTTGACTCACTATAAAAAACCACCCAAGAAGAGCCATCCATTTGAGAAGCTTTTCCCACCTCATCTATTTACATGACCCCAGGTGAGTAATGGGAGTGCAGGGTCTGAACACTTGTGAAGACTTATTGACGGAAGGTTATTTACGTTCACCAGTCTATGAACTATGTGGATCTATTTATTTATTTAAATTATTCATCAGCTGTAAAATCTGTTTGCTAATGGACTTAACCGCCCCACTGAATCGGGGCTGGGAACCCGAGGAAGTTTGTGCCAAGAGGAAGTTATTTTGGATTTGCAGAATCTTAGTCCTAAGGCCCTCACCAGCTATTTCATTTTCGCCATTTTCTCCTGGTGTCAGTCCCCAGTAGCACTGCGCTCGTGGCTTGTGCCCTCACCAATCTCTCTTTGTCTGGAGCAAGGAGGTTGCACAGAGCTTGGGAACAGCCAGCCAGCCACATGATTTCACAAGAACAGCGCCACTTCATCTCTACCGTGACGCTGGGTTTTCAGACCTTCTTCCCATTTGGGCATGTGTCTGCGATAGATTCCGTGGGTCTCTGTCCCAAGTTACAGCTTGACCCCCCGGGGAATGTTCACGTGTCTGCATTGCAGCATGAGAGTGCCGCCGGGAGATCAATAGCCTCCTAAAACAGAGTGGAACGACCCTTTAAAGTTTAGCCCCGACCCGGAGATCCAAATGTGAAACAAGGGAGATGTGGCTCTTTGATCTGACCACGTCAGACTAAGCGCCTGAGAATACACCGGGAGGGGAAGATGCAGGTTCCTCACGAAAAATCCAGGAACAGTGCATCCAACACAAGTCCGAGTGTACCGAGCGCAGCAATTTAAATCTGTTCAATACACAGCCATCTCAGGCATGATGCTCACAGCTGCCTTCCTGTTTGTCACTTTAGTACTTTCCTGCTGCTCTGGCAAGTAACCTTGTATGTTGCAGAACAATTGGTATATTCAACTTCTTGGGGCCAAATTCTAACTTGGCTTAGGAAAGTGCAACTGCACTGAGGTTGATGATTGTGCTGTTCGATGGAGTAGCGTCCCCTTACACCAGGGTGAATTTGGCCCCCAGCTATCACACAACTGGAGGTTGATAGGAGGAAGACAGGATGACGAGGTGAAGGAACAGCTCATCTGAAGGCTGGGCTTGCCTCCCTTAGCCCTCTCAGGCAGCCCCACCTTACCAGGAAGAGCGTTCTGAGCCATCACGTACCAACACAGACTAGTACCTGCAATAGTCTGGTGGGATCAAAGGCCTGGTGGAAGCAGCTGTAACTCCCGCAGTGGGTGAGTATTCAGGCCAAGATCAAGAAGATTAGTAGATGTGCACAGTTAATCCTGGTCAACTGTTCCAAGTTGGTAAATTTGAGTCACTACTATGTTCAATCCCAGTGTAATTCCATTGCTTGCCCCGCCTCATCCCCTCGGCCTAGCCTTCCCACGGAGCACCGGAACCTGGATTGCTCATTGGACGAGGCAGCTGTAACAGGAATGTTTCATTCTGGGAACAGTCAAACCTTGCTTTTTCTCTTTATGTAGCTGAACATTGTACAAACGGTCTTTTCTAAAGTCAGAGCGGGTGGGAAGCAGAGTGATCTGTTGGTGAAGCAGATGTTGTGATCCCCAGGGGGGAGAAAGTTCTCTAACTCATTGGTGAGTGTGTGTTGCAGATCCCCCACTGTGCTGATCCCTGGAGGATATGAGTTGTTACAACCCTACCTACAGAGCAAAGGTTCTTTAACGCAGGCTATGGCAACTCAGGCTGTTACCTCTGGTGGTCTCTGGTTCAGTCCACGGCATGTTGGCCAACCAAGAGGATGGTCATGGCAGTTCCATGACATGGGAGCCTTTCCACACAGTCTGATCACTGCTCTCCTCTAAGCCAGTTCTCCAAATTCACACTAAACATTATAAGGTCAGTGGTTCTGATGAATGGGCTTTCACTCTCCACAATAATTATTTACTTTCTAGTTTTGAGCCTTCAGGGTGTATTTGGGTCACACTTTAAAGCTTTTCTCCACAACCACAGGGCTGGAAACTTACTTTTGTTTAAAATGAAAGCTCAGAGCCTCTCATAATCATGGGATTCCAGGAGCTGGGGCTTTAAGACACTGAACGTGTAATAAATAATTCAATGCTGAATTACTTGTCCAAAGTGGAGAGTTACAGTCAGAAACAATGTCTTACGATGCTTTTGGGCCCTGATTCTGCAAACACCTATACATCCTTAACTTTCATGCTTTGAATAGCCCCCATGGTTTCAATGGGGCTACACCAGTGGGGCCACTCATGGGAGTAAAGTGAAACACTGCGTGTTTGCAGGATTGGAGCCCTAGAGCTAGAGAGCACTTCCTCTTCCACAAGGCATGACCCTCTTCCAACTGGTTATAGTCCAGGACTTAAGGCGTTGGCTTGAAATAGTCCTTTAGAGGGACATGCTTGCTTCAAATAGTTCTGTAATTCCACTTTCCCATGACTTCAACTCTCCATCCCAAATGAATCACTGACAGATTAAAATAATTCCTTCACCATAGCACAGGGGAGCAAATTCCTTTTGTTCAGCTGTGTTGGCGGGTGAAGAAAAATGTAACAGCAACACGCTGCTCCACGGAATTAATTACACCGAAGCTGCTGAACGTGCGTGCCAGCTACAAAGGGCAATCGATGCAAGATGGGTTATTAATATCATTAATTTATTAGAATCCGTATGAAGTTGAGGGGGAGAGGACACAGGAGAGAGAAAACATTGATTGGGAGAGTTTGCCTTCAGAATACGCAGTCTGTGTGCTTTATGGAAGAACGGAGAGAACAATCTCCCTAAATTAAAATCCCCCCCGGCAGCACAGAGCACACTTGATACATCGTGGGCCTCCTTTTTTGTGATACGTTATGCTGGCAATGCACCAAGCAGGGGTGGCTGGAGGCTGCTTGTACGGCTGATCATTCTGTACAGTATCCATGCATCTATTTTGCTGATAAATCGCTGTTCGAGCTTCATGCCCTGCTGCTAACAACATCAAACTGAACAGCAGTGACAT
Source organism: Macrochelys suwanniensis (assembly GCA_033296515.1). Taxonomy (NCBI): domain Eukaryota; kingdom Metazoa; phylum Chordata; order Testudines; family Chelydridae; genus Macrochelys; species Macrochelys suwanniensis. The sequence goes on along the minus strand of CM065782.1, from coordinate 106,345,566 downwards.
CCAGTGGCCAAGGGGGTCCTTGCAGTCTGCTTGAAACTTGCCAGGGGTCCCTCCCACCCTAAAAAGCTGAAATGCTAGATAGGTCTTAATGGCCTGGCCCAGGCTGGCGGAGGGGGCTTTAGCTAATGCCCGGTACAGCTACTGATGTTCTAAGCCGGGCAGGGACGTGGGTGCATGACACCTGCGCTCTAGGCTCTGCCCGGGACCCTCTGTTCATTCCCAGAGGTTGGTGACCGCCACGGCGCGGATGGTTTCAGATTCTTCTGCACTCTCCTCCTCAGAGCCAGTCAGCCCCATGCCGGTTATACACAGGACAGATCGTCAGCCAGTGGGTCAGCAGAGATCCACTGAGTTCCATGGAGCTACTTCCAGTTACGCTAGTGGAGAATCTGGCCCCCAGTCAGCGATCTCCTTTCCTGCTCCATCGATACTCATGTCCTCTTGTTTAGCCATAGGAGCTCACTGGCTAGCAGCGAGCTTTCTTGCTGTATTCAGGGCTCTGGAAGCTACCTAGTGTATCCATTGCTCCGGGTACTACTCCCTTGTATGGACAGTGAATTAAAAACCGAAGTCCAACTACTGATTAAAACCCCTAGTAAAAAGCTTAGGTACGGGCCCTGTTGTTATTAATAAATCCTAATAATGAAGTCATAGTGCACCCCAGTATTTAATGTATCGGCCACGCAGTGTAAGGGACGGCGCTAAGATCTGAAGCATCTCCCTTGTCTATCACTTGAGCTAGTTGAAGGAGAAGTCGAGACGTCTGCCCTCCGCACTTCCCAGGTCACTGACTTTAAGCCTCATTATTCTAAAAGGGAGGGAATTGTTAGCATTGTTATCACTTGCATTTTAGAACGTAAACACTGAGCAATGGCCCCTGTGGCACATATTAATGCCAATGGTGACGGAAAGCCACACGGTCTCATTTAAACCTCACACAAGCTCCAGCTGAAACTGCACCTTCCCCCTCTTCCCTCCAGACTGTCTACATGTGCGACAAAGGGCCACAGATTCAGTTAGACTTGGCAGCAGATTTGGCCACGAGACTGTCCCGTAGCATTTGTCATCCTGCTATGCCACACGAGCAGCTGTCAGGAAAACCCCGCTGCATGGGATGGCAAAGGGGATCGGGTACCTTGCTCTGGATACTGCGCTCCTGTGCTAGATGGGGATATGTTGGCCAGTTGCTAAGAGCTTTTTGAGGTGATTAGGACCCTGTAGTGGGGGGGGGGGGGCGTGGCCCCCGGCCGAGATGGATGAGGAGGGACAAACATGGACCCTTACAAGCCCTCTGTTAAAAGTCTCTTGGCTGAGGAAAGGAAAACGGGTGACCCAATAAGGACCACCCCAGGGAAAGGAAGGATGCTTCCTAGGCTCCATTTGTCAGGTCCAAAATGCGTTCCCACTCCTATTAATGGAAATTTGAGGACTAGACACCGAGGAGGAACCCTCCCCTAGCTCCACTAGAAATCAATGGTAAAACTCCCCTGCACGTCACCGGGCCAGGCTTTCACCCCTAACGTGAACAGTCCATGGCCCATGCTACCATTCACCTTCCCTCTGCGAATTTAGGGTGTGACCTTGTCACCCCTGCTCCTCTGAGCAGCACCTTACTACACGAATAAGCCCATAGAGCAGGGGGGGCAACCTGTGGCACGCGAGCTGATTTTCAGTGGCACTCTGCTGCCAGCCTGGGGTTCTGCCAGCCGGGGTCCCGGATGCTGGCCCTGCTCAGCCCACTGCTGGCCTGGGGACATTGGAAAACTCAGCAAGGAAAAGCAAGGGCAAGGATCACACTAAACTGATACGATCTGCATTTTAATTTAATTTTAAATGAAGCTTCTTAAACATTTTACAAGTCTTATTTACTTTACATATATAACTACACTATTGTTGTAATATAGACTTATAGAGAGAGACCTTCTAAAAATGTTAAAATGTATTACTGGCATGCGAAACAGTAAATTACAGTGAATAAATGAAGACTTGGCACACCACTCCTGAAAGGATGCCGACCCCCGCCATAGAGATTAACTCCCTTCCCCGTTAGCACGGCAGTTAGGCTGAGAGGTACATTGACCTTACCTGAAATGGCAAACTGCCCCTTTGCTCACCCACATTTCCAAGTCACTGGAGTATTTTGGTTATTTCTATATCTGCGCTGATTTTAAAATAAACTTTCCCCCCATTGGCATTTTGTGGCGTTAGGGCTGGATCCTGGGCCATCAAAGTCATCGAGAGTTTTGCCAGTGACTCAGACTAGATGATGTAATGGTCCCTTCTGGCCTAAAAACTACGATGAATCTATGAGTCAGGTGGCCTGTATTACACAGGCCAGAGAATTAGCCCAGTTCTCCTCTGATTTGAGCCCAATAACATGTCTTGATTGAACCATATCTTCCAGGAAAGCAGCCAGCCTTGATGTGAAGACTTCACTGTGAGCCGGAGCAAACTCTGCACGGGCAATTCAAACCTCAGCGATCGACATTATCAAGCTACTGCTCTCTTCGAGCCCCTTGTCAATTCCACCAGCAAGTTCTACGGCAGCGTCTTTAACGCAACCCTTGAGTTCATTGGAAGTCACAGCGCTATCCCCGGGGCTGGTTTCACTGATGGCCACGTCGCCAGCGCAAAGCAAGTCAGTCAGCTTCGTCAGAGTGACTTTAACCACCCATTGGGACGTGCTGAGACTACAATGGGACCTTCTTTTCTTGACCAAAAGAACTCCCCTCTGCAGAGCACCACCCACTACAACCGGGATGGCAATCTGCTCAATGCGAGCAATTTGTGACTTCCACTGAACTTCTCTAGAGGTGCAGGTGGCAATAGGCTCTCTCAGTCAAGTGGCGTGCTGTAGGATGCTCTAGACAATACACTCTGTTGTACTCTTTTATTACAGGACATTTTTAGCACTGAAACTGAAATTGACCAGAGCCTTGTAGGAGGGCATCCGGCCAGCCAAAAATTCTGTTCCGATTTAGGATGAAAATGATTGAAAAGACATGAATTTTTGCGGGAAGAAATTTCTGTTTTCTGGCTGGCTCTAGTCGCAACAGGTACCAGCACCATACACTCAGTCCCACCCTTGTCAGAACCTTTCTGGGAAGTCCTATGGCCTTTATTATGGAGGAGGTCAGACTAGATCAGTGGTTTTAAACCTGTGGTCCGTGGACTCCTGAGGGTCTGCAAACTATGTCTAAGGGGTCCACAAAAGATTTTCGTTACCATAGAAATGGTTTTCAGGTCCATGGACACCTGGGGGTCCACAGATTATGTCTCAGATTTCCAAAGGAGTCCGCACCTCCTTTAGAAATTTTGTAGGGGTCCGCAAATGAAAAAAGTTTGAAAACCACTAGATTAGATGATCGCAATGGTCCATTATGGTTTTAAAATCTATGAAGTAACTAGTGAATTTAAGAGGCAGGAAACAATCAAGAGGGAAGTAGCCACTGGGGTAGAGGCAGCTCAAGTAGTGAAAATAAACTGTATCTGGAGGTCCCAAATGTCTTGGGCCCAGCTGCTACCCCATTTTGTTTCTGAACCGTTAAGCAGGAAAACTAAGCACAATGCAAACAGTTCTGAATGGGACTGCAGATGGCTCAGCAGAAAAAGGAATTCATTTGATTACTAATTTACAAGTAGGGAAGTATCTCTAGCGCTCTTACAACCAGCAGATGGCAGAGCAAGTCACCAGGAGGTAGCCTGCAGGAAAACAGTCTGCGCAAAACGCATCCAACCACCACTGCAACAATCTGCAAAGCAGATTGCTGAAAACAAGAACTGATCTGAACGTCTGTCCGCTCCTCAAACTACTTACAGAGCTAGCTGAAACCTGGGGAAACAACTGCATAGAACATTTCCAAATACGGATGTTGATTTTCCTTCCCAGGGTTCAAAATGGACTCTTTTCATTTTGGGGGAATTTCCCCTCTAATCTTTTAGCGAGGCAAGGTGGGTGAGGTCATATCTTTTATTGGACCAATTTCTGTTGCTGAAAGAGACAAGCTTTCAAGCTAGCCTGAGCTCCAAAGAAGCTCGGTGTCGTTCAAAAACTTGTCTCTTTCATCAACAGAAGTTGGTCCAATAAAAGATATGACCTCACCCACCTTGTCCCTGTAATGTAGTGGGACCAACATGGCTACAACCACACGGCAAGCAATCAAAATCTTTTAATATTTTTATCAAAATAGTCACTGACCAAAAAACCTGACTTCCCAGAAATGAAACAATGTTCGACCGTGATTTTGATAATGCTGTCTGTCACATTTACCAGGAAAAATGTCACCAAAAATCCAGCGAAAATGAAAAATTTAGAAAAACTGTACAACAGTTCATGAAAAATGTCACATTATAAAAAAAGGCAATTTTGCAACTAAAGAAATTGTTCCAAAAATTTCACTCAGGGCTACGAACTGGCCCCGAATCTACTGGAGGGGTCATGTCTGTCTTAGAATATCAGGGTGGGAAGGGACCTTGGGAGGTCATCTAGTCCAACCCCCTGCTCAAAGCAGGAACAACCCCCAATTTTTGCCCCAGATCACTAAATGGCCCCCTCAAGGACTGAACTCACAACCCTGGGTTTAACAGGCCAATGCTCAAACCACTGAGCTATCCCAAGGTCTTGATACCTTCCTCCTTCTTCTGTCTAGTCTTACCCCTGGAGCCTCATTCATTCCATAATTCTCTCTTTGTCCTGGCTGGGTCCAGTCAAATTCTCCAGCCTTTTTCAGTTCAGACCTGCTGGTTCAGTTTGATCTCTGACCCTCCTGTTCACCATCTCACTGATGCACCCCTCAGGCACCCAGCTCTGAATATCTGTGGGGAGACGTTTGTCTCCCATCTCCTCTGATGGGTCTCAGGCTGTAGCATGGAGCGTGCAGTAATGCAGGTAAATGGGGAATAACTGGGAAAGAGCAATTCCCGGCTAGCTTGGCAGCTGACAGAGAGGATGGATATTGGGGTAGGAATGTGGAGAGTCTATCTGAGGCTGAAGGGGAACAGGGCTCAGTCTGGGGAACCAGAGATGTTTTCCGCCATCAGCTGGTTCGTCCCTGTTCTAAGACAGGTCTCATTCCTGACACTTGGTGTCAGGAGCTGATTGGATTCTAATCCAGTTGTGTCAGGTGTCTGTTTTTCAGGTGTAAAAAGGCATTACTTTAGAGTTATCTGCTGCAGAGAGGCCCAATGTCAACAAGAAAGGCAGGCCAACAGGATGTTTTATTGATATAGGACATGGCAATATAGACCCGGGATTCTTATCAATAAGTGGCAGAGAGGTTACTGATAGAACGCCTGTTTGTTTAGCTACTACACCCTGGATTCCCAGGGCACATGAGTTCATCATGTGACAGCATGCGCCAGGAAAAACCCTACAGCCTGAGCCATCCTCAGGTAGCAACCACATTGTCCTCTACTGGGACTCCCGCCCAGCTGGGATCTAGGCAGTACTTACCTCCCATGTAATAGTCTGGGCAAGGCAGGGTGGTCTTGATCCTCAGACACCTCTTGGGGTCATAGATGCACAGATTTTAAAGCCAGAAGGGACCTTTAGTTGGCTGTTTGACGGGCTGCTTTCTGGTGCCACTAGTGAAATAGTCTCAGATCTTCTTTTTCTCCGGATCCAAAGCCCAGTGAAGTCAATGAAAGACTCCAAAGGACTTCAGTGGACTTTGGTCCAGAACCTTTGGCACCAGAAATCTGGATTTTCCAGTCCGTATTCTACTGCCAGTTATGGTACACAATGAAAATTCCAGCATGAGAAGGCTTGTTGGCAGGATAATTTTCTCTGGGACTCTGTTTTGACCACCACTATCTGATAAGATACTAAACACAGCTTGCCATGGTCTTCATTGGCCACAATGTCACAGTCAGCAGTGTGTCATATAACTCTAGTGTTTCCAACTGGGTTTAGATACAATAAATATAGCATATGTAGAAAAGTCCAAACTCAGAGAACTGGTAGGTAAAGTTCCCACCAAAGGAAATCTAATGGAAAAAGGTGTTCAGGAGAGCTGGCAGTTTCTTAACGAGACGATATTGAAGGCACAACAGCAAACTATACCAATGCAAAGGAAAGATTGAAAGAACATTAAGAGGCCAATATGGCTTCATCAGGAGCTCTTTAATGACCTGAAAATCAAAAAGGAATCCTACAAAAAGTGGAAACATGGCCGAATTGCTAAGGAGGAGCACAAAAGAATAGCACAAGCCTGTAGGGACAAAGTCAGAAAGGCTAAGACCCAAAATGAGTTGCACCAAGGAACAGAAATAAAAGCAATAAGAAAAGGTTCTATAAGTACATTAGAAGCAAGATAAAAATGAAGGAAAATGTAGGTACTCTACTGAGGAGGAAAGAAGAGCTAATAATGGATGACATCAAGAAGGCTGAGGTGTTGGAAAGGTTAATTGTGACCAGATATTTAACACTATTAATATTACCATCCAGGGGGAAGGAAACCAAATGAAAACAGAGAAGGAACAGGTGATGAAATATTTAGATATGTTGGGTGTATTCAAGGCAGCAGGGCCTGACAAAATTCACCCAATAGTACTTAAGGAACCAGCTGAAGCAATCTCAGAACCATTAGCAATTATCTTTGAGAACTGATGGAGGACAGCTGAGGTCCCAGGGGACTGGAGAAGGAACACGTAGTACCTATCTTTAAAAAAGGGGAACAGTCAGCCTCACTTTGATACCTGGAAAGATACTGGTATAAACAGTTAGTTTATAAGCATGTAGAGGATAAGGCTGCTCTATAAGGGATAACCAACTTGGATTTGTCATGAACAAATCACACCACACCAACCTCATTTCCTTCTTTGACAGGGTTACTGCCTTAGTGGATGGGAGAAGCAGTAGATGTTATATATCTTGATATTACTAAGATTTTTGATACAGTCCCACATGACATTCTCATAAGCAAACTCAGGAAATGCAGTCTAGATGAAGTTACTATAAGGTAGGTGCTCAACTGGATTAAAGAACATACTTAAAGAGTAGTTATCAATGGCTCACTGTGAAACCGGGAGGATGTATCAGGTGGGGCCCCATAGGGTCCAGTCCTGTTCAATATTTTGATTAATGACTTGGATAACGGAGTGGAGAGGATGCTTATGAAATTTGTGGAAGACATCAAGCTGAGAGAGGTTGCTAGCACCTTTGAGGACAGGATTAGTATTTAAAACCACCTTGACAAATTGGAGAATTGGTCTGAAAGCAACAAGCTGAAATTCAGTAAAGACAAGTGCAAAGTACTACACACAGGCAGCAAAAACCAAATGCACAGATACAAAATGGGGAATAACTGGCTAAGCAGTGGTACTGCAGAAAAGGATCTGGGGGCTATAGCAGAACACATATTGAACACGAGTCATCAGTGTGATGCAGTTGTGAAAAGGGCTAATATCATTCTGGGGTGTATTAACAGGAGTGTGGCATGTAAGACACGGTAGGTAATTGTCCTGCTCTACTCAGAATTGATGAGGCCTCAGCTGGAGTCCTGGGTCCAATTGTGGGCGCCAGGCTTTAGGAAAGATGTGGACAAATTAGAGACAGTCCAGAGGACAGCAACAAAAATGATAAAAGGTTTAGAAAACCTGACCTATGCGGAAAGGTTCAAAAGGTTAAAAATGAGGTACATTTAGTCTTGAGAAAAGAAAACTGAAGTGAGGAGACCTGAGAACAGTCTTCAAATATATCTAGGGCTGTTCTAAAGAGCTCAGGGATCAATGTTCTCCATGGCCACTGAAAGTAGGACAAGAAGCAACAGGATTAATCTGCAGCCAGGGAGATTTAGGTCATTTTAGATATGAAAAAACTTTCTAAACTATAAGGATAGTTAGACTCTTGGAGAGGCTTCTTAGAGAGGTTGTGAAATCCCTTTTATTGGAAGTTTTTAAGCACAGGTTAGACAAACCCCTGTCAGGGATGGTCTAGGTTGACTTGGTCCTGCCTCAGAGCAGGGGGCTGACCCAGAGGACATCTCAACCCTTTCAGCCCTACATTTCTAAGATTCTGCCCTTCCCTTGTGTCCATAAGGGGGCCATCAAAACAAGAAAGAGAGAAATCCTGTGGCTGGAACTGAGGGCTGGGCGTAATACAGATGAGTTTGCTTGATGTGAGGCTGAACACACCCACACTGCACCTGGGGCTCACTTTTCAGAGAGGAGGAAGTTTAAGGAAGAAGAACTGGTTTTTTCAGTTTATAATTTTTTAAGACTTCAGCTGTTTTTTACATCAGAATCACTTCCCTAGCCTCAGGGCACAAACCTAACTGCAGACCAGAAAAAGACACTGTGTTGTTAAGTGCATTTGTTTCACCTACATACTGAGATATTCTGGTTTGAGAGAGGGGGGTGGAATGGCTGGAAAGCTGCCTTTTATGGGAAAGGTCAGCTGATCCCTGTCATGTGACCCAGACAGACCTTATAAATAGAGGGCTGGGAGCCAGTGTGTTTGGGGTTGTTCACATTGAAAGGCTGGTGTCTGAGTAGGTTAGTGTGTGAAATAGTCAAGAGGCTATAGGCTCCTTGGTAGTACAGTATAGAAAGGTTGTTCTCAGGGACATGGCAGGATAATTTAATGCACACCACACAGTGACATTTACATTGTAACATGTTCCTGGTAATGATACAAGTAGAACAAGGAAAGGTGTACTAAGTGTACATACAAGGACCCACATGCCTGTAGTCTGAAGGAGACCCCAGCCCACAGCATTCTTCTGCCCCATCTCAATGTTGATGCAAATGTCAATCTGTGTCCCTGGTTGCAGTCTCTGCACTTGGCTCCCGTTTCCTGCGTTTTCATTCTTCAGCACTCTAGTGGCTGCTCTTAATTTTAAAACCTTTGTTTTGGTGCAGAAAGGGTTATGGGGGACAAGAAGTGTTTCCCCCCCAGAGTACTTTCAGAGGGGTGAAAGGAGCAAGTTTCATCTCAAAGGTGCTGCATGCCCCAGCGCTCCTAGGCAGGCGTGTCCAGCTGTGGTGGTGAAGTGTGTTAGTTCTCAGACAATGTCTCCCATTATTTTCAATAATTTAGCCAGCCAGGAGACTCAGCGGAAGCTCTGGTTCCAGTGTGACTGTCAGGGTGATTAGAAAGACAAGGTGGGCGAGGTGATATCTTTTATTGGACCATCTGCTATTGGGGTGAGAGACAAACTTTCGAGCTTACACAGAGGTCTTCTTCAGGTCACTAGAAATCAGTGATTTTATTCTCTTTCTGTATTTCCCTTCCCAGCATCAGTGATTTGAATTACACACATACACATCGCAGCAGGCAGCTACAGTCTCTGGGTTGGCTGCAGTATGCAGCAAAGGGCATATGCATCCTTCTCAGCTGTTAGTGGGCCTTCATTCGGGACCCTGCTATCTCCGTCCCGCAGAGATCTAGTGTTCTCTTGCTATTCAGTGTCTAAAACAACAGACCTCAAGAATGGTGCATTAGGACCCTGAGATGATGCTGAGGTAGAACTTCGGTGTACACGGGAGCCAGGCCTACCACTATCTACCACTGCATTGCTACTGGGGGTGATCCTTGCTGAGGGCTTTCACCTTCCTTTGTCAGGGTATGTCTACTCTGCAGCACAGGCGGTAGCCCGGGCTAGCCACCCAAGTCCGGGCCCAGGAAGTGGGGCAGGCTACCGATCTAGTGCAATCCTGTCTACCTGCACTAGGAGGCATGCTACCAGCTGCAGTGTAGACATACCCTGGGGGAAGATCTAAAATTAAAACCTAATTCCTAGACTAGCGAGTAGAGAGTGAGAAATGAGCCCTGATGTGCGCATTCATCATTGTGAGAGCTATTCAGATACCACGCTGGGTGCTATACAAAACAATCCGTTCAATATTGACATTTATAATACGGCCTTTGGCAAGTCACTTAATCTCTGTGCCTCATCTGTAAAATGGGGTAATAATAGTACTTCCTTTCTCCTGCCCTGTGTGTCTCTCGTCTGTGTCTATACCCTCAGCACCCCAGGGAGGTCAGGGTCTGTGACTCTACATAGCCTAGCATAGTGGGGCCCTGATCTTGGATGGGGCCCGCAGGAACAACTGTACCGCCAGTTCTGATTAATAATGCTTGAGATTAATATTGACAAAACATCATTTTTTCTGAAACTAGAGAACAATGAGGGGGCTAATTAAAGTAGTTCTGCCAGCCAACCCTTCAGCCTTCCTTCTCCTTGCTGACTACAGAAGAGAACTGTACGCTCTCTGGAGCAGGGACCGTTGTGTTCGGTTGGCTCAGGCCGAGTCCAGTGGGTTTCTGGCTTGTGGGTAGAGCTCCTGGGACCAGTGGTGATACAAATCATCAGAAATAATAAGCAGAACAGCATGCTGCAGTTACAGTAGTTTATTGCCCAGGCAGTGACCGTATCTGCCATAGGACCAGGAACTCTACTGCCTGCTCCATGAACAAAGAAACAAATACATGCCTTGTCTGAGGCTGAAGGAAAAGAAGAACTTTCTGCAATTTGGCAAATTAGTTTCTGTCCACATTAGCCTAAAAGAGAGAAAGTGAGAGCATGAAAGCCTAGTAAACACAATGGAGAATCCAGCTGACGTTAAGATTCTTTGGTTATATACCAAGAGGGTCTGTAGAGGGGAAGAATAGCTTAGTGGTTTGAGTATTGGCCTGCTAAACCCACGATTGTGAGTTCAATCCTTGAGGGGGCCATTTAGGGATCTGGGGTAAAAATTGGGGATTGGTCCTGCTTTGAGCAGGGAGTTGGACTAGATAACCTCCTAAGGTCCCTTTCAACCCCTGATATTCTAAGAATCTTCCAAAACCCCAGCTGGACACATTCAGCCCACAATTCCAAGTCAGTGGAATTACACAGGGGATGGAAGTGACTGAGTGTTCCCAACATCATGTAATATATGCTATCTAGTGGCTTTTCAAGGCATTTTGTTTGGATCCTGCATCAGCAGCTGATTTGGGCTGGCGGGTCACTTCGGAGAATTCATGAAAAAGCCAGGATGTCAGAGAATGTGATCCTGGTAATTCAGTAGGTGGCACTGTTTGCCCTGAGTCAGTACAGAGTTTGTTCCCCAGCGCCGTGTTACAAGATGTTGAGCTGCAGTCTTGCAGATGAGGCATAAAACTGAAGTCCTGATCACTTATGATCATTAAAGAGCAGCCCCCTTCCATGGGGCCAGCTGGCAAAGTTTGCACCTACAATTCTGGACTTGCAACTGCATTGCTGGTGCAAATGTGACAATGTGAGACTCTGCAACAGCTCCCTGATTGTGGGTGCAAATCTTAGCCCTTAGAGGGGCAAATATGGAACTCAGACCTGCACAGGAAATTCATTTGATAGATTTTAGCCCCATTATCCTGGAAAATTCCAGTTGGATAATTTGCATCCTTCCTGCCTGAAATTCTCCAGCTTTTGCAGTTGGATATAGGATTCTTTTACAGCTCCTTTCTGTCCTGACCTGCTGTGTCGTGTTGCTCTTCACTGTTTAAAGGCTGCCACCTGCATTTCAGAGATGGATTGCTTTGTGACTTTTACGGTGCAATTTGGGATTGTTGGATGAATGACACTGAATAATTATCAGTAATTAGGATTGGGCCCTCGGAGAAACAAGCAAATGGGAGCTTTCCTGCATGCCCACCCCTATATCAGAACAGACAGGAGAGGAGAAGGAATTTCAGTCTCATCCCAGGTCTCTGTCCATGTTGCACAAACAGGGATACTTTCACCCGTGTGCTGGAAAGGGGTTCACAGGAGACCCGTGTTCAAATTTGCCGTCAAAATTGGGCGAGTTCCCTGCTTCCATTGGAATTCGTCCTCTCTCTGGATACTGCTACACCATCGCTGAGAGAGATGAAATATCCCCGAGGCTCAGAATTACAATTCTGAAGAGCACGTTTGTCTTTGGAACTGGGTCAAGCTGCACAAAATAGTGCAAAATAGTCCCTGAGGAGGATAGGCAATAGTGGACAAAGGAGACATGGCTGACCTCATTTGTCAAAGTCATTCTAATGTCCCGCTCGAGGCTCGTGAAGCTGAAGCAGTCATGGGGTCAGAGGCGTTGCGCTGTCATGGATTTCAACGATCTGGAAAAGGGAGCGAGCAGAGAGCAAAATGAGCAGAGGACTCGAAATGATTGAGATTAGTTAAGACTGGAGATGACTCCGAGGAAGTTCAGAGGAACCTAGCCAAGAATGGACAGTATGATGGCAGATGAGATTCAGTGCTGACAAATGCAAGGATAATGCACTTTGGAAGGAGTCATCTGAACCACTTGTACATGTTGCTGTATTCGGAGATGGCTGTGACCGCTCAGGAAAAGGATTCAGGTGGATGACAACCTCTGTTCACTGTGCAGCAGAACTTGAAAGGTTAGGATGGGATGGTGACTAAACTGGAAAGCATTCTAAAGCTCTTACAGAAACCAGAGGGTGCCCAGGCCTGGACTAGCGTGCGCAGCACTAAACGGGCCCAGAGGAACACCCAGCCGAAATAGAAAGGGCTGATGAGAGTCCTCTCTAGAGAGAAACTGAGAAGCTGGGACTGTCAAGGGAGGAGACAAAGGAGGCTGAATGAAATGGTTCAAAACTCAATGAAAATAGAAGAATAAATGTATTTTTTGGAGCATGCGAAGTAACATCATTACAGGGGGCAACAGGAAGTAAGACAAAAATATATCTGAAAGCGTATGTTTTGGGGCTGTTTTAAGGGTCTGGCTCTGCACCATTTCAGTCTGGGGGAGCTTTACCATTGGTTTCAATGGGAGAAGTATCGGGATGGAGGAGCTGAGGTGGATGCAAGTCGCAGCAGAACAAGTTCTGCACCTTGGGCTGAAACTCCATCGGCCTCACCACTGGTGCTAGAAATGCTGGTGGAGTCCCTGGTAAGAGCCCGCTTAGCCTAGTGGATTGCACACAGGGCTGGGAGTCAGAATCTATTACCTCTGCTACTGACTCACACTGTGGCCTTGGGATGTCACTTAACCTCTCTCTGTTTGTTTCTCCATGAGTGAGCTGGAAATAACAACCCTCGCCTACCAACCAAGGATGGTTGAGAGGATTATGCCTGTGAATCGCTTTGAAGATTAAAAGCGCTCTAGAAGTGCTAAGCACCATCATTACTTATGGCAGGTGGGCAGTGTGACATGGGAAGGTAAAGCCCATGCTGAGAATGCCTTGTAAGCCCTGTTTCCTCTGGCAGTCACAGAACAGCTGCTTCACTGGCTGACTTGTATTCAAGGGGACTGGCCGGCTCAGCACGCAGAGCCTGGGTGAACGGAACCTTTCGCCTGGCTGGACCAGCCCCATTCCAGAACGGGCCCCGTTCGGCAGCCGACGGGAGATGACTTGGCAGACGTACCCAGGTCGCAGAATCGCACAGTCTCCGCCCAGAGCCCTGAGGCTCTGTGGAGAAGTAGGGAGGGCACGTTGTGAGGTTAAGGCAATTCAGTCCCGGGTTCGGCATGAAACGGCCATTGCAGAGGCAGACGCAAGGCGGCGTTACGCAACGCGGGAACCTCTCTCGGGAGGAGTGTGAGAACTGGGCTGCTCAGAACAACCGTGTGCTTTGGGCTCTGGTGGAGCCATTGCAGCCGGGGGTGGCGACAGCCAGGGCTGTAGTTAGGCCGGGTGTGTGTCCACCCACTTGAGGTTGCTCAACAAACTGGAGCAGAAAACAATGTGTTCCGGGCTGTCGAAACAGCCGTGCACCCATCAGCAGAGCAGGGCCGGCCTCTGGGGGACTCGCAGCTGCAGGGCGTGGTGGGGTGGGCTGTCCTGCTTTATGGTAAGAGGGGGCTGTCAGAGCATCACGGGAACTGCACCCGTATCCCCACTCTGTGCCCCTTCCAGGGCACCCACGAAATGTTTCTGGCTCCCGGACGGCATCTTGTGCCTGCAACTGCGCTTTGCTTTCTCTCCCTGGACAAAGGATGGTGGTTTCACCAGTGAGGCCCCCTCCCCAGCTCTCCCAAAGCAAAGGACCTTTATTGTTAAGGGCAAAGTGTCACAGAAAGAACAACACACAAAGTTCAGTGCACACTGAACAGACCATGAACTGCCCATCGCCCACAAGAGGAGACGGGTAGGCCAACCTCCCATCAGAACCCTCTCTCTTTACTGGGACCAGCACTGGCACTGGTTTGCCTGCTTCTTCCTTGTGCAGGAGAGCAGAACCCCGGGGGCCCGGCTGGGGCTGCGGAAGCACATGCAGAAGGGAACTGCAGCGAATGTGCTGCAGCGTCTGAGTGTGGGCCCGGTGGCGACGCTGAGCGCAGCGCTTCCGCCATCGCTGGCTATCGAGGTGGAACAGCTGGGCGCACACACACACACACACAGACACACAGACACACAGACACACAGACACACAGACACACACACACACACACACACACACACACACACACACACACACACACACACACACACACACACACACACACACAGAGCGTGTTCAGCCCTGCTGAAGCAGGTGCAGCTCCCATTGGCTCCAGTGGACATTGTGTCTGTTGGCTTCAGGCCGGAGTGTTGCTTTGCGCTCTCTGGGGCACACACAGACCTGCTGCCCACTGCTGTATTATCTCCTTCCTTCCACCCCTGGCTGGGTCCCCCCACACCAAAGGCTCTCAAGCAAAGTAAGCCATCATGGGATAAGACGGAAGGTCCTTTCATGGGTCAGCAACTGGTTAAAAGACAGGAAACAAAGGGTAGGAATACATGGTCAGTTTTCAGAATGGAGAGAGGTAAATAACAGCGTCCCCCAAGAATGTGTACTGGGACCAGTGCTGTTCAACATAGTCAGAAAGGATCTGAAAAAGGGGGAAACAGGGCGGTGGCGAAGTTTGCAGAGGATACGAAATTATTCGAGACAATTAAGTTCAAAGCTCCCTAGGCTGCAGGCCGCGTGCTTGCCAGGGGCCCAGCTGCAGTCCTGGGCTGAGTACAGCAACAGGCAGCAGCCCCTGGACAAAGATGAAGGTTGCCAGCCAGTTGCCTGCTGGAGTGGGCTGGGTTGCTTCATTTGGCAAGAAGATCAAAGGAGCTAGCCGTGAGTGGGAGGAGCATCTATCCTGGGGCTCCGGCAGGAGGAGGAGGTGTCTCTCTCTGGAGGGGGGAAGGCGAGGAAGAGTCGGAGGAGGAAGGTTCTCAAGTCTTTCACTTTCATTTGCTCCTGTAAACATGTGTCTGAAAAGCCCCCAAAGCTGGCCCTGGGCAGGGCAATGCATGGAGCCTGCTGTCTTCAGCCAGTCCCCTTTCCCCTGGCAGCGGGCGGCAGCGGCTGTCTTTGTGTGCAGGCAGTCCAATGCGCTGGTTATTTTTATGTGCTACTCATTGTTTTCCTGGGGTGGCTGCCCTGCACAAGTGGACGGGGCCAGCCACCCACTCCGTCCCTCTCTCCCTGCGAGCAAACATCTTCCCTCTGGCCCTCCCTGGATCACAGCTGCAGAATGTCGGGGGGGTGGGAAACAACCCCCGGGAAGTACTTTTCGGAGGGTCAAACAGACTCATTATTGTGAATCCCAGCTACCCTCGGAGTGGTCACCTCTGACTGTCCCAAGTGCTCGGGTTCCAGCTCCACACACAGAGCTCCATGACCGCCCGGGGCACAAATGTCTCACGTCTACAGAGACGTCCGTTCCAAAACTGTGACCCAATGCCCCGCTGGGCTCAGTGGACTCCCTTGGACTCCAGGGAGCTTTGCGTGAGGCTCTGTTATCATCTGACTCCCGCACGCCCTTTCTGGAGGCAGCCTGCCCAGCCGGGGATGGCCTCTGCAAAGGCTTCTTTAGCCAACCTTGCACGTTTTGCTCACTTATTGGAACTCCTCTGTGCTGTGTGTGAGCGTCTCCAAGGGGAGGAGGCGAGGCCTTAGGCAAACAGCAAAGAACGTTCTTCTGGCCTCCGAGAGAGACCAGCAGGCCCAGAACGTACGCCCAGTGCAGAATATATGCCCGTCGCGGCCCAGGCCTTGCTCGACTCACAATGAGCCTGCACCTGCTCAGGGAAACGGCTCAGTCACCACACGGGAAATAACTCGCATCTTCCCCCGTTTCAGCAGAACATCATTTTGCTCTGGGACAATCCTCCCCAAACCAGCCACGTTAACCCCTGGGGTAGCCCCGGCTGTGAAAGCTGGGGTACCAAAATTCAGTGCCACGCAATGACATAGGCTCTCATCTATACAGCTATATCAATGCTGTGGGATGCACAGGGTACTGAGAGAGTTAAGGCTAATGGTCATATTAAGGCTTTGTCTGGAAGTCCTCCTGTCCTGAATGTCAATTAGGTGAAGTTTGGGCAAAGGAGCAAAATCTAGTTGCTTGAAATTAGGGATTGTCCCATCCCAATGTGACAGTGTAACCCCCACACCTCAGTCCTGTCCCCCGTGCCCTGCTCGCTGGACCTGAAGAAGAGCTCTGTGAAGCTCGAAAGCTTGGTCTCGCTCACCAATAGAAGTCGGTCCGATAAAAGCTATCACCTCACCTGCCTTGTGTCTCTGCAACCCAGTGTCTCTTCCTGGCGAGCTCTTTGACAGGCTCCTGGACGATAGAAAAATGTCTCTTCTGGGCCCAGCTGGGCAAAGCAGCCCGACTCGAGAGATCCAAGATGGAGTCCCGGGCAGGACTGGTCTTTGGTTTTGAGGCCAGTAATGCAATGGAAGTGGTGCCCGACGCCGTTTGGGGAAGGGTCACGAGGAGTCACTCTTCAGGCCTGCACTGTAGTGTGGCAGGGAGCCGAATCGGACAGCTCGGACCAAACTGAGACCTTGTCTCAGAGTGGGGGTGGGGACAGAGGGAGAAACTGAGTCATATCAAAATGCAGATTGTTTCCTTGCCCCCAGTTTCCCAGCCACCCAGCTCGCTCTGTATCAGTGACCCGCCCTCGTCGTTATTTGCCACTCCCCCAATTCTGGTGTCATCATCAAACGTTATCAGACACTGGAGTCTGAGGAAGCGGAAAAGGGAGCCAGTGGAAGGATTCATAGAGGGAGTGACAGGCAAGGGGGATGGATCCTACCAGCTGCCTTTCAGTGCAGGGCATGGGAAAACCTGAGGAAGAAAGGGTTGGGCCTAGGGACTTCTGACTCAACTTCTAGAGATTTTTTTTTAAAGAATCTGTTACTCCGTGACGTGAAGCTTTTTAACGCAACCTTCACTGATCTCTCCGCTTCCCCCGCCCGGCACCTCTGAGAAGAATCGGGCCTCCCAGCACTGAGTTTCAATCACTCCCTCTTCGGTGATATTCCACTTCGTCCCTCGCTGACCAAATTAATCAACCGCCCAAAAAGCTGATGGTGAAGTTCCCCAAACACTTTTGCTCGCTTTATTCCTGCCCCCCCCCACCACACTTCTGTAGCAGCTCATTCCCCACCCTTGCAGCTCAGGCTGTTTCAGATTAGGCCCGTTCATATTATTTATGGTTTGGCTAAGGCGTTACGAGAAGACTCCATTTCCTCAGCCCACGTTCTCAGTCAGCACTGGCTGCCTTGCGTGGCGTGTTTGCATTAGCCACTGCTCAGGGTCCATTTGGGCCTCTCGTTTCTGTGTCAGTTGATAAGACAGGCAGAAACGGAGGGAGAATAGGATCCCTCCGGGAGGAGGGAGCAGCAGCTTCTGGATGAATTAGCCAGACCCAACCACAGTCTCCGCCTGGCCGAGGACCTGACCGGGAGCTACCGGTCAGGATTCCAAGGCAGGATCTGTTTATCTGCCTCTGTCATCTGGCACAGAGCTGCAGCGGGTGGCACGTGATCGGGGTGAGGCTCTGCTGAAAGGCGGATGGCTGTGTGACACTGCCCGGCTCTGGAGACGGGGCGGGAGAAGGAGCCTTTCATCTCGGGATCACGGGTTCCAATTTGACTCCAAAGTATGAGTCTCTCGACTGCAAGCTCTGGGAGTCTGGAAGGCAGTTCCCAGCCAAGTTCCAGGGCTGGGAGTTTTCTTCTCACTCACACACACACACACAAAACAACCCCTCGTGCCTTGAGCACTGACCTGAACCCCTCTGCTGGCAGGCTTAGCAAAGGGAAGTACGATTGAATGGTCCGGGCAGAGCAACCTGTCCTGCAGCCTGTGTCGTGACAGCAGATCCCGCAGGAACGTTGCTGGGGGATTTGGGGAGGAAGGAGAAAACCTTTCACTGCCTGTTCTAGGGCAGAAAGAGCTCCCCCCGTCTCGTGGATGCGCAATCAGGCGCTTTATACCAGCAGGAAACAATAAATAGAAACCGATATTTCTAGGAATCCACCTGGGTAAATGGGCAGCGCCCCTCCAACGCCTGCCGGGGGAGACGTTCATTCCAGAGAGGAGGCTTCTGTCTCCCCTGAAGGTTCCCTGCCAAGCTGCCAGAGGGCAGGGCTTGTGCTACGTGGGGCGGAGTTCAATGGGATTGAGTGAGGCCTATTAAAGTGGTTTATGTGGTGCAATCACTGTCATTAGAATACACAAGTTCTTCCACGTCCCATTCCACCCCATGCTTGTTGTGGCAGAGAACAGGGCAGGAGCATCCTGTCCTGGCCACCGGACAGCTACCAAAGGGGGAAACCCGCCAAAGCCTCCTCAATCCTTGGTTTGTATCCCTGAAACGAACGCGTGATGACATACCACTAGCAAAGCTGCTCCCAATAAGGACAGCACCATACCTGGAGCCAGGAGTTGCTTACGGCCTTTGTTGTGATTAGCATTGTTAAGGAGATCGAAGGGGAAATGCTGCCCGGTGCATAAATCATGACATCCAAACAAAGACGTTCTTCTCTTTCCCTTAACGGGCAGATAATCTCAGGAGTCATTCATGCTACTAATTCCTCCCATGTCCCATCTTGCTTCTGTTTCCTGAAACCCAGGAGCAAACCCAGCCAAACTCGAGACCAGACTAACCCAGGACGTGGACCTTTGAACACAGGGGGTCAGATTGAAACCCTTGGATCCAGAGGCATGCTTGCAGTGTTGCTTCTGGGCCATGCCACCATACTGAAACCCTGGCCTGTTTCTAGTTCTGCTCCTGAGCTGGCCCCAATCTTGTGAAACCAGATTGAT
Source organism: Macrochelys suwanniensis (assembly GCA_033296515.1). Taxonomy (NCBI): domain Eukaryota; kingdom Metazoa; phylum Chordata; order Testudines; family Chelydridae; genus Macrochelys; species Macrochelys suwanniensis. The sequence continues at coordinate 106,326,558 of CM065782.1, read as the reverse complement.
TTCCTTGGGCTGAAAGCTTGTGAGAACAGCTCATGAGATATCCATGGCTTGAAATCCAAACTCCCCCTTAAACATTAGCCCTAATGCAGCTTCAAATACAAATGTAAACCAGGTTGAAATCAGACCGTTTTTCTCCTCAGCCCACCTCCAACAATTCCCCCCCACAAAGCCTCTGTCTCTGCTTCTGGCATAGTATTGCTTTGTGCCTATACACGATGATCTCTCCATGGGATGAACTTTAGTACCATATGCCCATTGGCACTATTACCATGTGCCTTTTGTCTGACGTCAATCTGAAATGGAGTAAGAAAAGGTTCTGCTTTCATGTTCCTGTTCAAACCATTTAATGTATCTGTCACCCATTCCCAAACCCTACAGACTTGCAAAATCGGCTTGACATATTCCAATTCACCTCATTAGGTCACATTATTCATAGTTACTAATAATGAATTCCTTCCTTTTAGTTGGCTGACTATAATTACATTCCACCCATCTGCGCCCAGCATCAGTTTTGTCTGCGTTGGAGAGGGTTTTGAAAAATGTTAATGCCTCTAAATTTATTATCAAGTGAGATTGAAAAACTCTACCCCATCCATTTCCTTTTTAAGTTGAAGGTGTCTTTGTAGGAAAAGGGCAGGTTCCTGAATTAAAGCCACACCACAGTTTCATTTTAAACCATTGTTCCGCTTTACTGCATCCTGTGTAACCCTAATATCTCTTGTGTTTGCCAGTATTCAATAGTTGCATTCCAATAATGCCTTGGAGACCCTAGCCTGCATCAGGGATCTGCTGTACTAGGTGCGGTACAAACACAAAGCAAGAGACATTTCCCGCCAGTCTATATCGACAAGACGATGGTGACAGAAAGAGAAGCATCGTATCCCAGTTTACAGATGAGAAACTGGCCAAGGTCACATGGAAAGTCTGTGGCAAATCTCCTGAATCCCATCCCAGTGCTTTATCAACCCTCACTCCTAACTTCTGTTCTGAGTCTCCTGTTTCATTTCCAGCCTCCAGTAAATTATATACTAGAATGTTTATTTTTCAGCACTTCTCTGTGTATACAACACACTTTTATCTTTGATGTGGAAGTATTTTTTTTTTAAGTTCACAAAAAAATAGAAAGTATCGTACCTCAGTCAGGATCTGGTTGTACAACATAATCAAATGACACCACAGACATAGGTACCAAAAAGTGACTAGTCCCTGCAAGAAGCACAACTGAGAAACAAAGGTCTGTAATGAAGCTTTCAATTCAAAAAGTCTGGACAATAGAGGTGCTAATTGAAGAGGTACCAGTAACCCACTATACTCATACAGAAGCTTGTTAACATTTGTGCAGGTATTACACAGACTAAAACATCATTCAGTGACATCATAAAAATACCCTAGAAAATCCAAGGGATAGTCTAATAAATTATTAAGCATTTCTGTAATTAGCCTCTGAGAGAACTTAATCCATACTCATTACTCATGTTGGACTGCAGTTGAGGAATGCACATAAGTACATGCTTAAATCCATCCCTATTCAGGTAAACACTCATTCTGAATAGGGAGGCTAGCCTGAGTCAGGGCTGTAAAATGCTGTGAAACACTTATTGTTCCATTAGATAAAGATCTAAAGGAAGCAGCTATCCCAGGAAAGGTTGGAAAATGGTTCCCAACAGATGCACCGCTGATAAGGAACAAAGGATCCATTGTATTTCTCTGTACATTTATTACGATCCTTTGGCACACTATGTGTTTGTTTAAAAAAGGTCACTGCAAATTGTCTGAATGTCTCGGCTGTCCACTTAATCCATTTGGGTGTTGGCTTGTTCCAATGTAAATATCCTGGCCTCATTTATCTTGTTTTCATGAGAGTTTGGCTCTTTGGGTTCTATACATTTCCCCAGTGAAACTGTGTGAACACTTTCTATTCCTTCAACAAATCTGTATCATCATGGAGCGGATTCGGCCAGTCTCTAGGAGGCAGGAGAATTCATGTCACGGCGGCGGCAGAGTTGTGCAAACCAGGTGACAATCAGCACAGAATGCTTGTCCTATTTCAGATAGTGGAGTTAAGGAAGCAGAACGCTTCCCAGGCCTTTCAGCAACTATCTCAGGCTTATGAGTATTGTTTCTTCAATTTCCAAACCCAAAAGAAATCCGAGGCACCTTGCAGGTGCGGTCCTGGCCCCGAGGAATCTGCAGTCGGATAATGCGATGTAGGGGTTGACACAACAATAAGCAGGGGTGGCTGCTTCCTCACCAAGACCTGTGCACGTCAGAGTGCAGCAAAGGTTTTTTTAAAATGACACATACTAAAAGTAAGTCAAGTGTGCTGGTAGAGACGGGTTCCCAGGGCGGGATTGGAATGAGTAATAATGGCCTTGCTGAGGCGCTCAGGAAGGGTGTTCCGTGCACAGGTGTGGAAAATAGCCCGGAGCTGTGGTGAGGACAGCAGGTGGCAGGGTCTCTAGCAGAGTGGGAATGCAGGGGATGTGTGGAGAGACACTGAGGCATAAGTAGTGAGGGGCAATTGGGACTTAACTTTCCAAATCGTCGGTGGCTCTTTCTAGGGACGGAAGGGCCTTAATGTTATCCCCACCTTGCGGCCTACATGAAATGAATTGGGGGTCTGAATCCAGCTGCGTGTTTGACAGTCCAATTAAACGTCCCTGATTCATATTTTAATCCATGAATTAATGCTACCACATCACAAGCGAATATCTGCCCTGCATCCCCGAAAGCAGATGCCGTGACATCACCAGCCAAGGCTCTTAGGATGGCAAAGCTTGGTCCCTAAAGCCAGCACGAAAGGCAAAGAGCCCGAGGAGCAGGCATGCCAGGGCAGGAGACGCCAAGGTGACACTGGCACACAGCAACTGCGGCTGCTTAGCTCCAGCGCCGACTCCAGCCCTGTCCGAATCTGCGGCCAGACTCCGGCGAACGGCCCTTCCGGGGGTGGGGGCCTGTCTGCCTGGGCGGCGGGTATCGAAGGCCGGGAAAGGCTGAGCCCTGCCCACGCTCTGCCCCCCAGCCCCCTTCCTGCTTCCCGGCGCTGTGCTGCGGGGGGCTTTTCCCTCCGTGGATGGGGCTGGGGTTAATGAGAGCTGGGGCTGGTGTGTGTGTGTGTGTGTGTGTGTGTGTGTGTGTACACCGCCTGGCACCCCAGGCAAAGCCGGCGGACCCAAGCAGAGGCAGCGGAAGGGGGGGACAGAAGGTTACACAAATCTCCACATCATCATAATGACAATCGCCTTTGGCCCCCTCCTTGGCAAAAGAGGCAAGTGACGGCGTGGGCCATGGAGACTCCTTCCCCGTCCTGGTGCCGTGCCCGTGCGGTGGGTACGTGGGACTCGAGTTGTCAGAGCTGTGAATGAATCCCAGGCCTGCTCACAGGCAGAGAGAGAGCGAGGAACAGCGACAACGGCCAACTTGGAGCTGACTTTTTGGATTCCATTTGGAGTATTGGATTCCAGAGTATGTCTACACGACAATTAAAAACCCGGGCTCAGGCTGAGGGGCTGTTTAATTGTGGTGTGGACATCTCCGGTTTGGGGACCCAGAGCTCCAGCCCGAGCCCAAACGTCTACACCGCAGTTAAACAGCCCCTTTGCCCAAGGCCCACAAGCCGAGTCAGCTGGCCCGGGCCAGCCGAGGGAGCCTAAGTGCACGTTAGAGAAACCCTCAATGACTCAGACCCTGGGACAGAACCTCGTGGGCAGTGGATCTGTGCTAACTCCTAGTCTGACCATGAAGGAACCCAGGGCATGAGGAGATTCACCACTTCTGGGAAATCACTGTGGAAACAAACTTTGCCTATCAGTGCCCCACCTTCATCAGCCTGCGCTGGATAAACCCTTTGAGCATGTTCTGCTGGATAACCAAACCTCCTGCTCCAGTGCACAAGATGATCCTTTGCAAGACTTCCCCTTTGCACGACTGGCTAAGTGCATTGAGGGTAGGTTTCACCAAGTGTCAGGAAAGTGCAATACCTATGGACTGATCTGGGGAGGCGAATCCTAGTTTTCTGTACCCAATAACTGAGCTGACAGTAGCTAATGGGGATTAGAATGATACTTAACCCATCAGATTTTTCATTCCCCTTCTAACAGAAGTTTAATGTCTTCACTCAAGTATCAGAGGGGTAGCCGTGTGTTAGTCTGTATCCACATAAACGAGGAGTCCGGTGGCACCTTAAAGACTAACAGATTTATTTGGGCATAAGCTTTTGTGGGTAAAAAACCCACTTCTTCAGCTGCAGAAGTGGGTTTTTTACCCACGAAATCTTATGCCCAAATAAATCTGTTAGTCTTTAAGGTGCCATCGGACTCCTCGTTGTTAATGTCTTCAATGTCTCGGGTGTCCATGTCACACCACTATAACCCTGCCATGCCGGGGACACCAAGATGTAAGCATCACATTGTGGGAAGGCTGGCACAGTGAGGCTTACAGGAGCACAGCGGGTGAAATAGAAAGATTAGGGCTGGTTAAAATTTCCATGAGAACCTTTATTAAGGCCCAGTCGGGCTTTCTACGAAATGAACAGTTTTGTGGAACGTACCCGCTCGCCTTGAAAAATTTCAGGTTCTTGTTGGAAAACTGGAGTTTTCAATTTGCAGCAGTTTTTGGCTTGAAATTGTTGTTTTTTTAGTTGCCAAAAACCAAAACAGTTGCGGTGTTCATTTTTCCCCATACATCGACATTTTCCATGGAAACAAAACCACCCATTTCTGACCAGTTCTAGTAAAGCTACTTTCGAGCGCACACTTTCCTTCCCAGATCCTCCTCTTTCCTCCGGCTCTTCACCCCCCCTGCACAGAAATCCCCCAGCCTCCCTTGCCCCCATTTGGATGGTGAGTCTCTTCCCCAAATTCTCCACGATGAATGGCCACCGACCGTTGCGGTTGCATCAGGCGCGCACTTGAAAGGCGATTGCTCTCTAGTTTGCAGTGGGATATTCTAAAGTTCTGACAGTGCAATGAAGCAATCCCACAGACCCGGCACAGTGATACTAAACACCAAGAGCCACTGACAGCCAGACTCTGCATCTCTTGGCCTCCTCCTGCCTGTGCAGGTAATTTCCCTTCATCCTGCAGGGCTGGAGGGTTCCCACATGGCATCCCACCAGGTTTGGAATGTCTGGGGAGAACAAGCCACTTCTTATTTCGGGGGCCGACTGTCAGGCAAGTTTCCGAGTTAGGGCTTGAATTTTGGGGCACTGTCTGGGAATAGGCGCAAAAAAAGCTGCCCAGTTTAAACTGACCAATTTCTGCTCCACCACAAACCGTTGTGCATGAAAACGGATTTACTCGCACGCTACTGCAGATTGGATCCAGAGTGAAATGCTATTGTTCCCGTTGGCCAATGCAAATGGTTCCAAGCAATAGTCTCCCTCTGGGTGGATTGCAATCGGCCATATTGACAGCACAGAGACAGTTTTCTCCCTGGGGTGGGGGAGGGGATGCCTTTTATTTCCATGGGAAATTCAAAGCCACAATGAGAAACTTTCTGCTTTGTCCTGAACCAGTCAAAACGGGATTTTACGTTGGGACACAGGGTTCGCATACAGCTTCAGGCGCACTAGCTTGCAACATTTACCTTCCAGCAGCGGCCAATGCCTGATGCTCTGTGGAAGGCATAAAATACCCACAATGAACCTGTCTGGTTGTGCAATGCTGCACGTGAAGATAAAGTTCCTTTCTAAGCCTTGCGGGTGATCAGTTTATGCCCTGAATTAGGAGATTTTGATGACTTCTCTCCAACCTGTAAACCAACTCTTGCAAATGCAGTCAGAGCATTGGACTCGGTCGCCTCCTTGGTCAGAAATTCCTGTGGTTCAGCGAGGTGCTGTGCTGATTTTGCCCCATGTGATCACTTTTCCTGCAGGGACATGTGCAAACCCAAGCCCCTTGCTCCAGGGTGGCAGTTTTTAAGGGGCAGATCATGCCTGTGTAGGGGAGGCCGTTAGAGAGGTATGAAATTTCCCACAGAACTAACGGAGAACACTGTTGCTCTGGTTCCCCGCTCTCTACTCTGGCTCCCCGTTGTCCAGATCAAGGGCAGTGTTCTGATTTTCAAAGCCCCACAGGGCTTTGGTTGCAGCTTCATGAGTGTCTCTCTAACCACAGCCTCCTACAACCGCTATATTCTTCTGGAGCAAAAGTTGTTGCCCAACAGGGGACACTCCTGACTGGGAGTAAGAACCTTTTGGAAGCAGGTCCAAGACTATGTGCCTGGTGAAATGGGAATGCCCCCTAACCAGTCTGCATCCACAGCTAAATGCAACTCACCTTTGCCCTCATTAGTACCCTCCTCCTCGGACTTTGTATTCAAGCCTGGGGTCAGGGAAGGAAGACGTAGAGATTCATAGATTTTTAAGGCCAGTAGGAAGCTTTGGGGACATGCAGTCTGATCTCCTGCAGCGCAGAGGCCATAGAATTCCAGCCAGTGATTCCTGCATCAACCCTGTTGCTTCTGGCTGAGCTAGATAATCTCTTCTAGAAAAGAGCCACCCAACCTTGAAGGGAGACAGAGCATTGCTGGTTTGACGCTTGTGAGGATCTCGGACACTATGGTGATGGACGCCAACATAACAACCTGGATGAATCGGCCAAGATAGGTGTAACCCAGCTTTGGCTATCTGGTCCATCTGTAAAATGGGGATAACAACACTTAAGGGATTTGCAGGGATTTATTGGTGCTTTGAAGATGGGACACGTGAAGCTTTATTATTATTATCATCCCAAATGAACCTGAACCCAGCCTTGCGAAATTCCCCTCTCACTGGTGCTCAAATCAACCCTGTTCAGAGCCCAGTCCGCAGCATGCCCCGGCACCTGACGGAATGGGCATGTACTACAAAGGACATGGGTATGAAAATAAGGTCCATGCTCTAGTTCAAGCACAAGACACTGATCATTATTATTATTTATTTGGAGTACCAGAGCCTCTAAGAGCCCCAGTCATGGACCAGGACACCCTTGTGGTTGGCTCTGTACAAACCCAGAACCCAACATGATCCCTGCCCCAAGAGACAACTGGTGGACACAGACAGATGTGAGGAGCAAGGAAGCAACAAGGTAACAATGGGCTTGCTGCAAGAATTGTTGGGTGGAAATTCTCGGGCCTGTGTTCCACAGGAGGTCAGGCTAGATTATCACAGTGGACCACTCTGGCCTTAAAATCTGTGAAAGGATGAAAGAGAGAAATGGGGGGCGGGGCAGGGTGGAGATGAGGTGATGGAAGGACTGAGAGGAAAGAGACCATGATGGCCTCATCATGATATTGAGAGTTTATAGCTAGTTTGGTCACTGTCCATTTTATTGTTCTCTGAACTTCCCTATCTCTCTGGCAATGCGGTGTCCAGAAGAAAGCGTATTCTTCCAGGTGTGGGTGCACCAGACAGAGCTCACTGGAGAAGGCACTGTTAGCTTCTGGCTTTGAGACTTGATGCTTTTCATACACAGCCCAAACGTACGCTGGTGTTTTTATCAACAGCTACATCGCCTTGCCCCACCTAGGTCTCTCTCAGCATTGCTGCTTCCCACCCAGCACGTGTGCATTTCGGATTACTTCCCACACAAGTATGAGCCTGCATGTCTCCATATTGATTCTCACTCATTGGTTTCAACCTCATTTTCTAATCCCTGGAGTTCCCTTGGCACCAGGCCTCCGTGGGGTGTGCGGCTCCACCCTGTTTAGCATCGCTCGTGTGCTGTTTACGTCCTCTTCCAGGCCATGACTGGTGATGTTGAATACAACTGGTCATCATAACACCACTCCTTTAATTCGCGTTGATACATAGGCTGTTTATCCTAATCCTTTGCTTTCATAGTCTTTTTTTAATCCTCATGACCATGTTCAGCCCACACATCCAGATGACATCATTTAATACATATTTCACAAGATACTACCAAATCCGTTACTAAAATCCAGCGTACCACTTGTTCACTGGGGCTCTGCTCCTGCAATCAGCTCTAATCGGACAGACCCCCACTGAAGTCAATGGGGCTACATTGCATCTCATTGCAGGACTGTGATCTAATCTGGCGAAGCGGTCTATAAAAGCAATCAAGTGTTCCGGGCAATATTCACAATGTATAAACTCATGCTACCTATTCCTCGTTGTTCTGTTGGGGCTGATCTTGCTACCATTGAAATTAGTGGTGAAGCTGACCCAGACCATTACACCCTATAGATGTTTAGGATTTTTCTTCTTTTCCATGAGTTTATTTGGCAGTTAGAATTATGGGACGATGATTGCTGAGGTCACTTTTCTTTCCTTTTCTGAAACTTGGCATTATGTATCCCTCTATTTCTGTTCACAAAATGTCCGTGAACAGCATATGATTGTCTCACATTTGTATGTTGCTTGAAATGATTCGGAAGCAGACTGGTGTCGTGGCTAGGACCCTAGATGGGAAGAGGGGACTGGTTCTCCAGCTCAGCCAATAACCTTCGGTGTGACCTTGGGAAAGTCACTTTGCTGCTCTGTCTCTCAAATGCTCCACCTGCAAAATGGATGGGAGACGTTACTCACCTTCACTTTGAGGGCTACACATGAAAAGTGCTCGAGGGACCTGACTCAAAGCCCAGCGAAGTCTTTCCATGGGGCTTTGGATCCAGCCAGAAAGAACACTTCTGGCAACGGAGTCTTCACTCTGCAGATTGTTCCACAGCAATTTATTTTAAGTATTCATACTGCAATTGAGCTGTGGTGTTTAGTTGTGCCTGGACACAGGTCACAGATCATTCCTTACCTGTAAATGGCATTTCATTCAGAGGTGTCTCCAGGCCAGAAATAACTGACTGTTCCCTTGCCCTCTTCCCTGCCACGCACAAAGTGGGACCCTACTAGAGAAGGCGATTCCTCTTCTTTACTTAGAACAGGTCACGGTCACCAAAACTGCACCTAATCTGCTTCTCCTCCTTGCACTCAGGGCTTGTTGAGCCTTTAATTACTGTGCTCTATTTGTTTCTTAGTTTTAGCCATCTCTTTCCTGATTTGGGGAAATGACATTGTCACCACAAATTCTTCTCTTCCTCTGAGAACAAGATCAGCTCCCTGTTCCTTTCTGCAGGACTCCCATTCTTGAGCTTAGGCATCGTCTTTCGTGCCATTTGCCGTGCCCTCTCTAGGACCTTCTTTCTGCTAGACTGGCCCCAGCGTGGCACATAATGGTCCATAGGAGCCTGATGAGATTTCACCTTTCCTGCCTTGCACAATGACAACATCACGCTTACAAAGACGCTACTCTTCCTTCTGAGGAGCAGTGCCCGTGTGGGATGCCATGAGCAGTGCTAGTATCCTGTCTTTTGAAGCATGTCCAAAGCTGCGGAGTGGCTGGAAGGAGGATCCTGGATCCCTGTGAGCTGCAGAGCGTTTTCGTTGGTGTTGCTGTTGTGCGAACTCTAGGAACTGTCTGAAAGGGCTTGGCTGTGTTCAACTAGGCACCAAGTCCAGCATTTTCAAACTTGGATGCCTAGAGCTAGCTAGGCACTTACATTCATTCTTAGGCCCCAAAATCAGAGAGGCCTGATTTTCAGAGGCTCTGAGAACCCCAGCTCCTGTGGACGTCACTGGAATCAGGTGGTTAAAATGGAACCCCTAGCAGCAATTGCCTGCAAATATAGGATGCAAAATAATGAGGCGCCTAGATAAGCACGTTGATGTCGCTAGCCACCCTGAGGAGTGTCCCACGGGGAGACTCCTCGGGTTGTGTTGGAAATTGACCTGATCCGTTTGTAAATTTCTTACTTTGACAAGATCCAGGGCATGACTCAAACATGTTCTGTCCCTGTGGAAATTAATGGTGTTGATGGAATCATTAGAATTTGAAACTCCCCTCAGCAAACTGGTTTCACAGCTCATGATGGCTCTTGGGAAAGTTGTGTCATAATCAAGGTGGAGTATCTAGCCACCTATAAATATATGATCCAAGCTCTCTCACTGGGATTTTACCAAGCAATACAGTAATAACTAGACACAGGACAACAGCCACTGTCCTTACCATGAAGACAGCAGGTACCTGTGTGTTCCTTGCTCTGGCATTTTTCTGCTGCTTCTCAGGTGAGTAACTTTTGCTGTAATCTGCCCAGAATCGTATAAATGACTCTTCAAATCATAGGAAACTTTGACGAAGGATAGGGTGCATCCTTAAAGAGATTAAAAGGTCATCCAGCTGGAGAAGTGGCTTGTTCTAAGGGAACCAGAGCAGTATTAGGAAAAAGCTCCGTCATTTTTGTGTTCTTAGCATTTGTAACAAAACTGGCTTTTTGATGAGTGTTTGTGAAATTGGCACTATGCATGACGTTGCCATTGGTGACTGGCCTTTTCTCTGGTGAGTGAAAAGGATGGAATTCCACCAGCGGTGTGAGAGCATCCATTTTCACTCATTGTGATGGGGAAAAATGTAATTCTGACGTTGAAATACTTTGTTTGTGGAGATTGGGCAATTTGCTGTCCAGATTACAAAAGAAAAAGGGGGGAAAAACGGTAATTGAATTTTTGCACATGGAAGTCAAGGCCAGAACCAAAAACGTAAACTGGTTATGTGAATTCCTAAAAATGGGGATTTTTCACCAGCTCTGTTAGCACTGAATGTATTTTCCCAGGAATCTACTGGGGACACTGGAATGTTAAGTAAAAGGCTGATGCTGTGGGGCTAACTTTTCTACCATGCATACAGTCATGTATGTACTGGTGAGTTCCTTGTGGGTTCACTGTGACACCAGGGAGAGAGAAAAAACTATTTACAGCTAGTAATGATTTGGCAGAGGGACACTTCTATCAGCCCTCCCTAATTGCCCCTCTGCTGCGCCATTATTAGTTGATTAATTTCTTTCAGGCATTGCAGTCAAAGTGGGCCTCGAGGAGGAATTTAGAGGGAAAAGTAGTGTGGCCTAATGGGTTAGCTCAGGTGTTCCAGGTGTAAGTGGAGGTGTGGAAGGAAAGACAAAGAGGTTTGTGGGCGAAACAGCCAAATCCGACAGAGGTTGGCATCCCTGGCAAAGCAGGGGAGTGAAGCATTTAGAGTCTAGCTCGGATAAGCAGTAACTGAAGTGTCTTCGAGTCTTTGGTTTTAAGAACATGAAAAATAACACCGCAAAGGAGAGAGAGAAAATGGGGAATGTACATAAGTGAGTCTGGAATGGCAAATTCTAGATGCCATGAAAAATCTGATCAATTACTAGCTAACAAAAACAACAAGGAGTCCTTGTGGCACCTGAGAGACTAACAAATTTATTTGGGCATAAGCTTAGTCTCTAATGTGCCACAAGGACTCCTCATCGTGTTTACTGATACAGACCTTCAGAGCTACCACTCTGATACTAGCTAACAAGTTACATTTGTTGGGCCCATTAGTGCATTAGATTAGCCTTCATCCAATCATTTCCATTATTTGAGTTTATGAAGGGAATACTTTTATCTTAAATTTCCTCAGGCTTCATAACATTTCATGGTTTGTGTCTGTGTTTGTGTTTTTGTCACAGGTGTTGCCAGCAAAGATATAAATAAGGTTAGTCCACCTCTTTCTGCTAGATACATTTACCAAATTAGCTTGTTAACGCACCTAAAAATAACATGAAAGGGCTGGTAGACTTTAAAAGAGATCAGAATATTCCCCCCTGCCCCCAATGGTGTAGAATTAAGACTGTAAATCTCTCTGAGATGTCACTTCCATGGCTGATAATGGGTGTAGCTCACAGCCAGGCTTTTGGGATGCTTATCTGAATATATTTGGCCCAGAGATCCCAGGTGAGAGATCGTGTGAGAGATGCTTGTCTCATGGTATTTTACAGCTTTTGTTTCTGATCCAACTAGCATCCCACGCCAGTGACAATTAAAACCCATACAATTTAAACGCTCTTCTTTGGATCTCCAAAAAATGATTTGATTAAATGTTTGAGCTGAGTCAGCTCGGTTCTTATTTTATGCAGACCCGTTTGCTTATCCCCAGTAAAAGCCCACTTCCATAAGGAGCAATCCAAACCAATGGTTAGCTGGAACATTCATTCTGCGCAGTCTACATTTCCAGCCATCCGCTGGTGAGGGCATTGGCTGATGTTCTCGTAGAGAGCGTAACATTCGGCTTGCTGAGAGTTTAATGTTTTGCCGAAGTTCAGCTCTCGTAACTGAAATCGCATGCTGGTTGCTCTGTTCTGTTAGAATCACGTTTGCACTGTGCTGCTCCTTTTCGGGTTGGGTTCCCTCCTCTCCACTAGCTGCTTTTAGCTCATTCCACGGCAATGCATGAGAATTTCCAGGAGGGTGAGTCGTTTGGGTTATAACAACATACACTCTTCTCTGCAAAGTTGTAGCATTTAGGAATTGGGTAGTATGCCTTTAAGTAGTTGGTGAGCCAGTCTTCTAGTTGCCCTCACTATGTTTCAGAAGCCAGCCCAGTCCTGCCGGAGCAGCAGCGAGTGTATGTAGCTAGGCCGTGCATGTTGCATATAGTTAGCAAACCCGGTTCTTTGGACCCCACTGTGCCTGTGTGGTTCTCCATATTACGTAAGTTGTGGAAAGAGCTAAAGACAGGATAATGGGCAATGAGGACTGGCTGCTAAGAGTGGGTTATTGCCTCTAAAGGGCAAAGGTCCTGAAATTTTAACCACTCCATGCAGAAAAATGTCAAGCTCTGGTAAGTTTCAGAGTAGTAGCCGTGTTAGTCTGATAACAGTCCTTAAACTCCCACCCACCACAGTAAAGGAGGAACCCCCCCCATGGAATACTCTCTTTTAGCTTTTTCAGGACGAGTGCGTGGAATTTTTGCCGCTCTTTCGCAGTGGGCATTTTTATTGCAATAGAGATAACAACCCCGTCCGCGGCCCCGATGGCGAAACACACACCAACAAATGCGTCATGTGTAGAAAGATGATGTGAGTATGAGAAATAAACAATTGCGTCAGCGTCGCTAAAGCAACAGCTCATGCTGCTAGACTGGTTGTTCTCCATGTCTCCTCTCCTCCAGATTCAGTCCTACTCTCGTGGGACTTAATTCCATCCTTATGGCATAAACCCTTGGCTGAGGGATATACTACAACCTCTCACCCCCAGTTCAGAGAGGTTAGTTTCTGACTCCCCAAAACCTTCAATTACCCTCCAGGAATCCTGTTACCCTTTGAAGCCAACAATGCAATGGCAGGAAATAACAGTGGACATGTCCAGAAAAAAATCGGTGCATGTTCTTAGCTTCTGGTTTTGCATATGTGCCATTTAAGGGAAATTTGATATGGAACATGCGTGGCAGAAATGTCTGGGGGGAAAAGAGAGAGAATGGTGAGCGGCCGCAAATGGAGAGAGGCCAAGCAATTTGCCCGTGTGTAGCTAACTTAGCGCCTGAGTTCTGTCCCATTGCTTGGCATTGCGCGAGTTAGGACAGGTTTGCGGGATGAGGTCCTTAGTCGTTAGCTATTTTGGTTTTCCAGCTGAGGGTTCTGCAACTCCCTGTCACTCACTGCCTCCCCTTCTTTCAGGGCAAGTCAAGCAAATAACGGACTAACGGGTGATGGAGGAAATGTCGACAGAAGCCCGGCAATAAAGGTGAGGCTAAAGGTTATCCCGATTGCTACCAAAGCATGAAGGGTTTCTTTGTGCACCCAAAAGGAAGAGGTTAGATTAATGTCTCTGGCCCAGTGGCCTTGTGTTGGGTACCTTAACCACTATGATGGGAAACCCAAGCTCAGTTAATCTGCGAGCAAAGGGCCGTAACAGCCCATTTGCCCACAGGATCAGGGCCAAAGTCTGCTGCTGTTACCATGCAGGCAGAACACCAGGTATGAGCAGCATTCGGCAAACCAGAATTCAAAGTGATACCTAACTCTGCTCATGGTCCCTATCAGCTACCTGCCAGCCTGCAATGTATGGCCTGCGTCTGCTCTCCGGCGTAAGCGCTCAGTGCAGGGATGGTGCCTTGTTCGTGTAACGTTGCGTGGAAGCTCTGACTAGGGCAGGGCGAGGGAGCAAGTCAGCCCTTATTGTGTCTCGTTTATCTTGATGACTTCCATGGCCAGCCCTTTTCTCACGTGGCTGGTTTGCTAGGCAGTGTCTCTTTTGGTCTAGGAACTTTTCCTTTCCCCCCTTTGCTTTTTTTATGACCATAAGTGGAATGGTTTGGGTCAGAGGGTGTCAGATCAGATGGGTACCTTCCCCACTTGACTCTTTCTCTGAATAAATGGTGAAAACCTTTAACCCTAGGGAGTCGAGGCTACTTTAAAAATCCACAGGGGAGATGGGGAAAGCTGTTCCATGAGAAATCTAATCTAAACTCCCCCGACCTTAGTCAAGTGCAATCCAGAGAGAGGAAGGATGGTTCAGTGGTGCTAGCCTGAGGATCAGCAGACCCAGGGTCAAATCCCTGCTCTGCCACAGACTTCCTGTGTGATCTTGGGCAAGTCACTTAGTCTCTCTGTGCCTGAGTTCCCTGTCTGTGAAATGGGGATAATGGCACTTCCCTACTTCCCAGCAGTGCTGGGGGGGGGGGGGGAGATAAATACATTAACAATCATGAGGCACTCAGAGGTTACAATAAAGGGGGCTAGATAAGTACCTGATAGATCCTGGAAAGCTGTGAATACTCTATAGTGTAACCCTACAGGAGTGTTGTAAATTATATATGGAGATCATTAATAACCCGGTTGAGAGCAAAACCCAGAATGAAAGTGTTCGAGCAGATTGTTCTGCAGAAGTTGCCTGGAGAGAGAGTGAGAGCCGGTTTTTTGCTTTCATTCATAAAGTCACATGATATGGGAGGTAAAATGATGGCCCCTCAGTCATGTGAGGCCTGTAATGATGTTTTTGTTACCTGCAGTTTCAGCTCTTTATCAGCGTGTTCACCCGTGAAGGTCGGGAGAACTATTTTCCTCCTAATTTAGAACCCATTCAAAAATTGTGGGTTTTATGGCTAGGACAGAGGGTCTTGCCCACACCCCTGTCTGAAACCAAGTTTATAAATGAGAGTTGGTAGAACAGAACTGCAGGAACAAATCGATAAAGAGCAGCAAGTCACCAGGAGCCATGGGAATTCATCCAAGAGTTGTGAAGGAACCGAAGAATGAAATGACTGAGCTGGTTAAAATATATCAGATGGTTTTTTAAAAGGCAGTAGAGGAGAGCCTGGGAATTACAGACCAGTGAACCTTAGTTCAGTACCAGCTACAATGGCTGAAATGATCATTAAAAATAGAGTTAAACAACACATCAGTGTGATATGACAGGGACCAATCAGCGTGGCTTCTGTAGAGGAAAATCGTGTCTCACTAATCTACTAGGATTTATTGGATATACCCACAAAATAGTGTTTCAGACCAGTGACCAGATTTACCTACCCTCCTCCAAGCCACCTCCACTTCTGCTGTTGGGCTTTTACGCGTTTTGTTTGGTGTGTTGCATTGTGCTTTTAGATTTAACTGCTTCTTAATCCATTTTAATGATATGTGCAGAATCGGGGCTGCTTTGGAGCTGTTTGTAAGTTAAATTATTATCACTGCTCCCTCTGTATGTTAAGAGTGTTGGGAAAAGTGCTAGAATACTTGCTAGTAATACTTACCTGGCGAGAACGCCAACGTTTCCAAAAACTCAGCCAGTAGAACACGGGGAGACACCTTGCATGAAATGTTCGACTCCCTTCTGCAGGATGACTGCAGTGAATATCGATCACAAGTCGACGCTAACGGCGAGCTCACCTGCACAAAAGAGAATGACCCCGTGCGTGACTCTTCTGGCCGGCAGCACAGCAACAAGTGTCTTCTGTGTGCAGAGAAGTTGTGAGTATAGAAACTTTCCTCCACGTAACTCACGCGAAAGGTGGAGCCCGTGCTCCAAGTCGGAGCAACTCACGGGTATAGAGTCCCACCCGTGCTGTGCTTTTGAGACCCCTGAATCCAAGAGGCCCCACATGAGGTGCTACTGTGTAAGTCTCCAGCACTCGTCCCTCTTCCTCCTGTCTGGTGCGAAGGCCCCGGGGCCAGGTGAGAAGCAGCACAAGGTAGCAGAGCAGAAGCAAAAGCCCAGGAGATGTGAGTAAAGATCAAAAGTCACCACCCCTGCTAGAGGGGAAGTTCTCTCTGCTCTTGGCAGCTCCTGTGAAGTCTCCCACTCATCTCCTGTACCGTCCAGATGTCCCCCACTCAGCTTCCTCGGTGCATCTGCAATTGCAGTACTGATATGAAGGCGCCATCTCGGCTGGGATGTAGCATGCAGCGGGAATGGGGAAGAGAAATTCAGAGAGTAGGACAGAGCCACCAGGAACTTGTGGGTTTAATTAGGAGATGGGGGTGTGTGGTAGCATGGATGTTTTGGTGGGTGTACAGGGAATATGGGGGGAGGGTGTTTCAAAATTGTCCTAGGGGCTCCATCTGAATTCTGTTATGCCCCGAAGCAATGTTTCTACATGTAGCTCAACAGAGGCGTTCTCCCAGCACACACCCGCCGTGCTCACTGAGGTGGGGCAAACCTCCTGGGTGAGGGAAGTTGCAGATCTGGGAAATTCTCAGACTGCTTTGGTGTGTCAGAGGGGTCTCAAAGCTCCTTTGACTTGGAATGAACCATATGTCATATCCCTGTAATGCCATAGTTGGAATCCGTGGTTTTTCGTAGGGTCATTAAATTAAATCATCCACTCGTGTTGTTCATGCAGCCTATGTCATGTATGAAGGTTAGAAATACCCCCGCAAAGCAGGCAGTGTACAGCATATAGGTGATCTAGTTTCCATTCAAATGTTATCCCCTCTCCCCCTCCCCTCCTGCCCCCCTGCTCCTGTTTGTCAATTGACTTGTTTGGTTGGGTATTTCACTCTGTTCTGCTGTTTTCCGCCCTGTTTTTCTAGTGAATTTTTGTTCAAGCTTCAGTCGAGCTTTGGAACAAACACCATTCAGCTGCACGAGGGAGTCGGCCAGTCCTGGGCTCACTTTCTCTCCTTATCCCTTTCTTCCAGCAAACAAGAAGCTCAAAGAGGCATCAAGTTTGGTAGAAATATCCCGCAACCAACTGTGAACAGCCTTGATGGGAAGAACACGTATCAGGTGAGGCTCAGCTTTGTGCAGATTGCTCCCTGCCCAGGAGCGTTTTACCTTTGCACTAAGAGAAAGGACATATATTGATGATCTCTGGACAGTGGCATAGTCCTTGTGTACTTCACTACTGCGTGCAAGGAAACCCAGATTCTCCTTCCAATACCTAGTGGTATTTAATTTTATTCTTTATTTTCTTGCTGCTTTGGTAGGAGACCAAAGTCCAGGTCGTAGCCATAGACTGTAGTTGTCACCAGGCTGGGAGTTCAGCACGAGGACATAAGACATAAATCCCTTCACAATATTCGGGAGAGCAACGTTCATGTAGCTTCCTGATGCCGGTCGTAGTTTCCATCTTGTGAATGGCACGATAGGCACCGTCGGAGCAAAGCCGGGAGGGAGGGGATCGGACAGGCCTGCGTAGCTATGGAGGTGGTTCCTGATGATGGAGTGACCTGCACCATTAAAGGCAGCACAGAGGGGAAGGGGAAGGAGAAAAGAGTTTGAATCAGATGAAAGAAGGTTCAACAAGGACAAGTGCAGAGTCCTGCACTTAGGACGGAAGAATCCCATGCACTGCTACAGACTAGGGACCGAATGGCTGGGCAGCAGTTCTGCAGAAAAGGACCTAGGGGTTACGGTGGACGAAAAGCTGAATATGAGTCAACAGTGTGCCCTTGTTGCCAAGAAGGCTAATGGCATTTTGGGCTGTATAAGTAGGGGCATTTCCAGCAGATCGAGGGACGTGATTATTCCCCTCTATTCGGCACTGGTGAGGCCTCATTTGGAGTACTGTGTCCAGTTTTGGGCCCCACGCTACAAGAAGGATGTGGATACATTGGAAAGAGTCCAACGGAGGGCAACAAAAATGATTAGGGGGCTCGAGCACATGTCTTATGAGGAGAGGCTGAGGGAACTGGGATTGTTTAGCCTGCAGAAGAGAAGAATGAGGGGGGATTTGATAGCTGCTTTCAACTACCTGAAAGGGGGTTCCAAAGAGGATGGATCTAGACTGTTCTCAGTGGTAGAAGATGACAGAACAAGGAGTGATGGTCTCAAGTTGCAGAGGGGGAGGTTTAGGTTGGATATTAGGAAAAACTTTTTCACTAGTAGGGTGGTGAAGCACTGGAATTGGTTTACCTAGGGAGGTGGTGGAATCTCCTTCCTTAGAGGTTTTTAAGGTCAGGCTTGACAAAGCCCTGGCTGGGATGATCTAATTGGGTTTGGTCCTGCTTTGAGCAGGGGGTTGGACTAGATGACCTCCTGAGGTCCCTTCCAACCCTGAGATTCTATGATTCTATGATTCTAAGGCGGATACTCACCCTGAGCCTGATTCCGCCTCCATTGAAGTCATTGGCACAGCTCCTGCTGACTACACAGCGTGCGGCACCGCGCCCTGTCTACACCGAGGAAAGTGGTTTCTGCAGTCTGAGCAGAGGGGGACCCAGCCTGGAAACATGCAAGGCTGTTGCTGTGTTCAGGATGAGAGAAACTCCTCGGTCAATGCAGTCTGGCGCTGACACAGTCTGGGTCATGAAAATGGCCCTTCAGCTTGGGTTTCTTTCTCCAGATACCCTTGTCATCATTTAGTGTTGTCTGTGGATTCAGCCAGTTTTCCTCCCCACCTCCCTTGTAGTCCGGTTATGTGGTTTTTAGAATGCGGCGAAAAGAAACAAACTGCTTCCCAGGCCAGCCCGGTGAGCCACCCGTGGCGTTTTTACGACGAACGTTTTGTGCAGCCTGAAGGTGGCACACGTCTTGGGTGTCGGCCTCCATTCGTCCTCCTGGAGGAATTGTAGCCGGTAGTTCTGGGTAGAGGTAAATCCAGTGGGCCTGCCTCCATGGTGACACCCAGGACTGCTCCAGAGCACATAGAATCTACCTCCCGCCGCACCCCATGGCACGCTTCCTCACTACCGAACAGGACTATGATAGTCCCACTGTTTTAAGGGTCCCGGGGGCAGGAATTTTCCTGGCGCTCTGATGTTTGGGTCCTGTAACTGGTTTGGCTTTTCCATGGATTTTTGAACCCCTGCATTGATTGTAGCCAACGCTTTTCCATGGGAAGACTTTTCTCTAGGGATCTTACATCTGGGTTATATGTGTATCTAGTGTCCTCCTCTTTCCGCTCGCCCTGCAGGTGTATTTATCTTTGAGCCCATCCCCATAAAGCTCTCACCTTCAGCAAGTTCACAGCGGCTTTGTCACTCCTGGTCCCTATTCATTCCAGTCTCTCCTGCTAGGAGCCATCCGTTCCTATGGACTTTCCCGGTGCCACAATGCAGGCCTGTTTGCTCTGCTTCCGAGAGCCAGGAGCAGTCACTGTTAGCTCTGCCCCTTTCCTGTTCTGGGCTTTCACACTGTGTGTTTGGTCTAGGGACATTTGGCTTTTGTTGTGTTGCCTATTACAGCACCGTGTCCGTGCGTTATGGCCGGGTGATAGTTGCTTTATGCATTGGTAGCTTTGTGCTCAGAAAGGCTGGCTGTGCACAGAGTTGCCTGCTTAAGGAGTTTACAGAAAGAGGGAACTTCACCGCTGCTCTAAACCCACCCCATGTGCAAGCTGCTCTGGGTACCACACCTGGATAATGCTAATGGAACAGGTCACACTGGGAAGCACTGAATGCAAGGCCCCCTTCACCAGTAACCTGCACCATTGACACCAGTGCAAAGTGGGTGCGTCCGGATTGGATAGTGTTTCTCCCCCGCACACTCTGCCCTGGTGGGAACAATGACACAAGCAGCAAGGCAATGGTGAATCAGGAAGTCTTACCTCTGGTCACGCCACAGGTTCTGGTGCATATCGGAGCCTGACCAGAGCAGAATCTCAGCTGTGCTGCTCCTAGTCACAGCCAGGAGTTTCACTGCTGATGCGAGGGTGGTTCGAGTGGCAGAAAGAGCTCAAAGATTATAGACGAGCCCAGAAGAAACCCCCCATCAAACGTGCTTCTGTCCCTTTCACAGAACAGCTGCGGCCAGTCTGGTGGGACCTCTCCCTGCTCTGCCAATGGCCAGGCTGCTCAGGGCAATAGCAGACCAAACGGCGGGTGTGGAGGGTGAGTATGGAAACACACAGCTACTTCTGAATGACCAAAGCAATGGCTCGAGCTGCTGTCCTAGTCTAGTCCCCACCTATGGTGAGAGCCTGAAATCAGACCAAGTTACAACTTATGGCACTGACCCTTAGTGGAGAGAAATACTTCCAGCTTCTGACGCCCCAGATCTGACCTGTCTGTCCTCCCAGAGAAATATGTCTGACGTTAGCCAGCATTAACGACCCCCAGTCAATAATGGAACAACACTAACCGAAGCTACAGTGGTTGGCTCTTTGTCGAATATTGTAGCAACTTTTAAATGCACAGTCTCTGTCCCCCACCATGCCCACCTTATGCCAAGGAGCCGTGTTGCCACTTGGGAAAGGCAGACAGAACTGGGCTCCAATTTCATTAATGCCAGCTAACCCCGGCAGTGGTCTCTTCCTTCCGAGAGCCATGCTCACGCTGTTCTGCGATCGCCCCATCAAACAGCAGCATGTAGAACACAGGGTCCCTGCGTTCCTACCTGCACTGGAGTGCAGGATGGGTGCTGGGCGTTCAGACAGGTGTGCTCATTGCAGTGCTAAGCTGCGAGGGACCTCAGAGAATAGAGTATTGTCGCCCCTTTGGCCTGAGCACTTAGCCAATATGCGAGGCCTTGCAGGGCGGTTTCCATCAGGAGGAGACATTGATGATAAGAGTCAGGTTTACTCTTGGTACAATCTTGTTTCTTGCAGACATGTCCCCACGGTCCTGTTGCCCTGACCACAGGAGAACACAATAGCAGGCTGTTTCCTCGCTCCAAAATCCCCTAGTCTGCCAATTCAAGGGGCTCTGTGCCCAAGAAGCTTTGTCTTTCTGCCTTCTCTTTCCAGGGTCATGTTCACAACTCCCTCCTCTTCCTCCGCCCTGCTTTCTGCCTTCAGCACACAAACCCTGCAACCAATCTTCTAGCCACAGTATTTGTAATCAGGGAAACCTCTTCACACACATGATTTAGCTCTAACCTGCCATGTGCCTTGGGCAGTCCCTTCATTGTTTGTACCTATCTCTACTCCGTAAATGAGTTTAATTGCTCCTTCCATTGAGCATGAAAGAATACTGGGCACACCCACTGACTTCCTCTCGGTCTGTGATTGTCTTTGGATCAAAGATTCACCTGATGGAAGAGATGACCTGTGCCTGCTGATAGTCGGGGGGAGAGAGGGGTGGAAGAGAGTCAGAGTCAGGGCAGCCGACTTCCACCTGAACATGCTCAGTCTGTGTGAGCATGCTCAGTACAAGCCAAGCAGCAAATCTGGGGGAGGGGAGCACGTGACCCAGCATGTCCCCTCCGCCCATGAGTTGCCCCTGCCCGATGGCAGCCATTCTCATGTTTCAACATAACCTTCATGGAGATAATCCATATTAAGCTTTCTTTTCCAATGAGTGACCAAAGTCATCTGCCCAGTCCCCTACCCCTTAAACAGACCAGACAGAGGGAGGAAAACGCAATGGGAACAGCTCCTTAGAAAGCTTCGCTTTAGTGCCAAGCAGGTAGGTGGCCTGGAAATTGGATCCTGAACGTGTATTAGAGAAATCTCATGTAATAAGGACAGTCAGGAAGCTGACGTGTGTGCGATCATCCTTGTTAGAGGCTTTATGTGCCAGGGCTACACTACAAGAAGTTCACGCTCTACCTCTCTCTTTCTTCCAGCACGCAGCAAGGCACAGCTCAGTACGGTGGAAGCTGCGGAACACCGTCTGGCAGCAACCAAAGAGAGAACCAAGGTGTTGGCAACGGCATTATCATTCCGGTAAATCTAATTTCACTCTCTTGCAAAATCCAGGAATAAAGGAGCAATCTCTAAGTGTCTAACTAGCACTGGAGTCACGAGCCGTCAGCCCTGGTTCAGAGCAGGGTGGCGAGGCT
Organism: Macrochelys suwanniensis; assembly: GCA_033296515.1. NCBI lineage: Eukaryota > Metazoa > Chordata > Testudines > Chelydridae > Macrochelys > Macrochelys suwanniensis. The sequence continues at coordinate 106,304,609 of CM065782.1, read as the reverse complement.
GATGAGGGGCCTGGCTAAACACTCATGAAGAAAGATTGAAAAGATTGGGATTGTTACCTTAGAAAGGCGATGGAGAACAGGGGACATGAGAAAAGTCTCTAAACTAATGAATGGTTTAGAGAAGGCAGATTAGAACTTCTGTTTTCCCTGTCCTCCACACAAGAACAAAGACACGTTCATTGAAATGAAAAGGTGGCAAATTGAAAAAGGAAACACTTTTTCACACAATGCATAATTAGACAGTGGAACTCGTCACCACAGGAAGTCATCGAGGCCAAGAATCTAGCAAGATTCAAAGAGATTGGACCCTTATGTGGATTACAAGAATATCCAGCGTTATCACTAATGCTAACAAAATTTTTGGAAGGGATGTAAAACTTCATGGTTAAACTAATCTTTAGCTATGAGGGACTAGGATGAGGATTAATGTGGGGGACAGACTGCCCCTATCTGCTTGCTGTTGGATTCATAGATCTTCCTCTGAAGCATCTGGTGCTAGCCGCTGTCAGAGACAGAATACTGGAGTATATGGACCCGGAGTTTATTCAAATCTGGCCGTTCCTATGAGCCTATGTCCTATGACAAGCTCTGGGTTATAATGAACAAACCATGTTAGCGACAGCTTGGTTATATTTTCTGACAGAACTTCAGAGTGGAAGTGTGAAGGACATGGAGTGGCTTGTGATAAAACAGGACTTTATTGAATAACTGGAATTGGTTTGGAGAGTAAAAGCAACCACTTAGTTTTTTGTGGGTCATCAGCAGGGTTAGAACCCAGGAACTCTGGATCCAAAAGCACGGGCCCTGCCTCATGAGCTAAAGGAGCAAATTCCATTAGGGGGCAGCAGTAGTAGGCTAATATGCTCTTATGAGGTCCAGCTACTAGAGGGAGTTATGGGACTCCAAGGAATCGTCTTTGATAGGGTTTCAAATTGCCTTGGCTATGAATACTGTCACATAAGGCAGATGATGTACACAATGTGTTGAGTACGGGAAGGAGTCTAGCGGGGACCTGCAAAGGTCACGGTTGTCTGGTTTAACTTCATTAATTGCATGGAAGTGGGAGCAAACAGCACATTAATGGAATTAGCAGATGATGCTAAACTGGGAAGTCTTGTAATAACATTCTTCAGAACAACATTCCCTCGTTCTTTATGTTCCCCAGAGCAGTCAGCCATAAGACCAGAAAATGAGAATCCCTTTCCCAGAAACCGTATTAATACCGGCAAGTTGAAGAGGGTTTAAAATATCTGGAGCTCCGCACGCTTATTATAGCTTAGAGGCTAAAAATCCCCTCTTTTCCGGATGTAACGCTTGATCTTGTTCCTGCTCTCTGAATGGATGTCTGAAATATTTTAAATAGGAGAATAACAAAATAAGAATGACTCTCAGCCTCCTGGTCTGAATTCCTGACCAGTCAATATTCAGGCTACAATCCCTGAAACTTTCAGGGTTCCTGGATGTTTTTACAAATTAACCAGCATTGGTTTGAATACTCACACACAATGGCCAATATGGCCTCATGAATAATGACAATATGAACTCATGATACCTATTTTTCTATCATTTTTAGTGTTATTTGACAAGCTTTCATCAGTTTTTCTTTTTTGCCATCTGGTGGGTGCTGTCTGTCAGATGAGACAGATATCAAAGTCCTGACCCCTTGTAGATAGGCAGCCACCAGTCACTATAAGGGGTCAGTATTGAAAGCACCCAGCAGTTTCTTCTACAGTAAATGTATATGCAACAATCCCCTGACATGGGATGTCAGCAAAGATTAAACCTGATACATTCAGCACTAATTGTACAGACTTTTGCTACTCTAATAAAGGAATAACTCTGTTAGCAGGTAGCAGAAGTAGGTTGTTATCTTCTTATATGAATCGGACCCTGAGAGAGACCTAGAACACTAAAACGTGGTCTCAATAAAGATCAGAGGAGCTGTGGAGTGTGTGTTTGTTGTATGTAACATTGTACCCTAGTGGTTCTCTGCTACTGAGGAGTGTAGTTGTGAATGAAGATGCTATGAGTTTAATCCTTCTGGGACGATAGGTCTCAAGCTCTGTTAAATTGCAAAAACATGTCTAACTGGATAAGGATGCAAAGAAACATCAGATATTATTTCCTCCTCTTTTTAGATGGACTGCAGGCGAATTATGCATGGAATAAAGGGTGAAGCAATTCTCTGCAGAAATTCCTGGGAACCCGTTTGTGGCACTGACGGAAAAACATACAGCAACAGATGCTTCTTGTGCTCAGAGATGACGTGAGTATGAGCAACGGCTTCCAATACCTTGCCATTCTCCTTTTACAAGTGCAATGGAGTAGTCCTATTGCTGTCACGGCTAGCGGTGCGTGGTCCTTGGTGCCTTGCCATGAAACAAACACAGAGCGGAAGAGGCAAGATTAAAACGAGGACAGTCAATTGAGATGCAACACGCGTCCATGGGCCCTCCTGCCCCAGCAAAATGTGATTTTAAAAGTCCTCGTAGACTTGGAAGCACCAGCCCAGTGCGGTGAAGGTGCAGAGGACTTGCCCCTTGCTGGGAGAGGGCGGTGGCACTGTAACTGCATCCATATCCTTTCTCCCTTCTGCAGGAGAACTGGAAACGGCATTACCCTAAGGGCTGAGGGTGAATGCGCCAACGCTGCTCCAGCAAAGGTGAGGCTGCATTTCATACACAACACCAGGGGCTGCTCGGTGCTTCTTGTTGTCGCTGACAGAAGATAGTGTTGTTTGGGTGGTGGCGGCGCCTCACGGCCCCAAGCAGGGATCAGGGCCCTGCTAGGCGCTGTACAGACATGAAGACCAAGGGTAGGCCCTGCCCCTGAAAGGAGAGGGAACATAAAACAAGCAGCATGTGCAGGGTAAGGAGTAGTCACCGCTGCCCCACCTAGCCATCGCTGCAGAGCCGAGACCGCAAACACAACCTCCGTCTCTGCCCCATCCTGGGTAGCTCCGACCTTGTCCCGCGACTGCTGACTCTTTGTCCAACAGGCCCAGGGTGGCTTTGACTAGCTGGATTCCCTTCAGGCCGTATGCTCATTTTAGCCAAAAAGGGCCCGGTTGTGACTCACGTTTAGAAGTGGACTGCAGACCCCCGCCTTCCTATACTGTCTAAGGCCTTGTCTACACTACAGGGGAAATTTGATTTGAGTTACGTGACTAGCGTAACTCAAGTCGACGCACCTTAGATCTACTTACCGCAGGGTCCACGCTACGCGGTGTCACTCTCCCGTCAACTCCCCCTCCTCTTCTCGATCCGGTGGGGTACAGGAGTCGATGGGAGAGTGGTCTGTGGTCGATTTAGCAGGTCTCCACCGATGCACCGATCGCCACGTGTCAATTCCCCGGTAAGAGTAGACAAGCCTAGTCTCCCAACCCCAAGAGAAAAACCAGACATACGCTTCAAGCTGAATATTTACCAGGACGTCTCCCAAACCTGACACCCGCTGACTTTCCTTCCACTCTCAAACCCACAAAGATAGCAGGGCAGGGGCGTTCTCCCAGGGTGACCGCTCACCCCAGTATTCTGTTGTGTCATATCAACAGGCCAACTGCAGTCAGTACCCCCAAACCAAAGGGCGAGTACTGTGCACCCAGACCTCCCAGATGGTGTGTGGAACAGATGGTGTGACACACAGCAGCGAGTGTATGCTGTGCGATCGAATCCTGTGAGTACACGAATACTCTCTTTGAAGCATTTACTCCTCTGGGCCAGGCTGCTCTCCCTGCATTTTTATAATAACATAGATAGGTAGCTCTTATATAGTGCTCTTCTCATAGGTGGAGCTCAAAGTAATATTCTCCCCATTTCACAGATTGTGAAAAAGAGGAACAGTGAGGCTAAATGACTTTCCCAAGGTCACGCAGGAGATCAGTGGCAGATCCAGGAATGGACTCCTGCTCCCCTGACTCCTAGACAGCTGGATGATCCGTACCTCCCTTATGGCTTTAGTAGAGTCATTTGAGTTGAGAGGGAGCCAGCTGTGTAAATAATGAAAAAACGATTCCCTGGGTAATTCGGGTGAAAATTATTGAATAAGTGACTCATCAAATGTTCGTCAGAGCTGCTCTAGAAAGGGAGCTCTAATGAGTCAGGTAATCCCTCAAGCTGCATGGTGGCAGGAGAAGAGTTAATTTTCCTGGCTTGTTTCATGGATTGATTCAGCGCAGGTGATTTCAGTTTTCCTTCACTGCCAAACGGGCCACGTCTGGATTCGGTAACGCACCAGCGACGCGCGTGGGATTGGTGCCATCTAGTGGCAGCTGCCCAGAGTGGAAGTTGGCTGGCTTGAGCGGCTTTCCCCACTGGTGACCTTGGCACTTGTATGGTCATGAACCCCATGGAAAGTGGATTTTTCATCCCCTGGGACATGCTGATGTTTTTGTTTCTGCTCTGACTCGGAGCAGCTATTGAAACAGTTCCCCAAATGAGAAAGTCTGGAAAGTTTCCCCTGGAAGCAGCACTCTCTGAATGCTTGGCTGGTCATGCTGCAGGCCCTACCTAGGCTCAGTCTGAGAGTGCCTCTCCTAGGCAACTGTGCCAGATTCACTGAAAATACAAATACCCCGGCTCTCCTTTGCCCTCACCCCTCCTGTGCCAGGATCCCCAAACGTGAATGAATTACACTGCATAACCCGCCCCTGTGAAATCCGGGAGCGCAATTAGCCCTCTGTTTGCACAGAGAGGGCAGCAACTTGGCCACGGTCACTCGGGGGGCCTGCAGCGGAGCTGGGAATAGACTCCCGGGTCCACATGTTAATGGGAGTTAGGCACCTAAATACCTTTGAGGATCCAGGCACCAGTCTTGTGTTTTAATCACACGACTAGCTTCCCTTTCTTTGTAATTCCTTGAAAGTGGAATGTTCCGACGAGCAAAGAGCTATGGACGCAGCATAGTCAGGGGCAGGTATGCTGAGGCGTGTATACGGAAAAGGGGATTAAATCCCCTCTCAGTTGTATGCTTAGAGTCTCCAGGGCAGGAGAGACCAGAAGTGAGATTAGATTGACCAGGAGCAGCTGCAGGGAAGAGAGCAGAGCCCATAGGTGAATCATAGTGCATTGTGGTGGGCTTGTTTTATTTTAAGTGACCTGTCACAGCAAACAAATCTCCCCAAACAGAGGAGTCTCCCATGTACTGAAAATCAGATCAGCCTCCAATGACCTTGTCTTGTTACAAGCATACCTAGGAGAGTTAAAACGAACCCACGGGAAACGGACATTAGCTCTTGCAACCACAGGAAAAGTTGGCACAGTGAGCGCTTGGTTCTCCTTGCTTACCTTGGTGCTACTCGCTGTGCTCTGTGACACATGACTAGCGCTTTTATATAACCTCAACTTCTTGGAAAACCCTCTTATGGTCTCTCTTATTTCCTAATTGGGAGCCAACAAATAAGAATGATTCGGGTCAGGGTCGCAGCAGTGCATGACAGCTACTGCAATTGATCATAGCTTGCAGCGTAAGGAACCCTTCCTTCTTCTGAAGTGAAAATAGCCAGGGATTTAACATTTGCTATTTAAATGTAGGGGAAAGTTGCTAGTGGTACCTTCCAGTATCAGAGAAGGTGTCAGAAGCCACGGTGAAGGGCCCAATGGAAATACAGTGACATACAGATAGAGAGAATGAATCCTACTCAGGTTGGGGAGAGATCAGACATTGTCCCAGGGAAATTGTAATAAATCCTGTCTGTTGTAGTCTGAAATTAGCGAATGTGGTGGTGACTTCTGGAGCGATGTGACTCCCTAGAGGAAAGTGAGCATTCATCGTGTCTAATCTCTTTCTCTGACTTTTATTTCCCCAGGAAAACGAGATCTGAGATTGGTATAAAGCATATAGGAGCGTGTGCTCAGGTTTGTCCAGCTCTTTTACTTATTAAAGTGACGCCAGACCAATGCAGGTTCTCTGGGTCAAGCACCATCGTTTTCTTCTGTGTTTGCCCAGCGCCTGGCACGATACCGACCTAGTGCGTGACTAGAGCCCGTAGGCACAACCGCTGTGCAAATAATTCACATTGGTAACGTAACGATGATAAGACATGTGTCTACCAGACATGGCAAACCTGCAAAAAACCCCACAATTGGCTTGTGAGTTGCTTGTTGGCTAGTTTTTGGCTTGTAGCTTGTTGTCTTTTTTTCATTGGCTCCCGGCAAATAGGGGCAAGTGGGGGCAAGGGGCAACAGGGGCAAGGTGGGGAGAGAGTCAGGGGTGCACAGCGGGCCCACCACAGTCCCAACTGTACACTGGGGGGATCTAGTCACAGAGTATTGGGGTTCTTAGGGATTGGCTTGTTTTGGCCTTGTTTTGAAATGGGATTAGCTTGATTTTTGGCTTATTGTGAAAGTCGGGGTGCTTATTTACCACGTGAAAGTTGGCCACTGTGGTGTCTACCTGCTGCTATGGCCCTAAAACTGCAGGGAAAGAGACAGGAAAGAATTAGAGACAGAGCAAGGAGATGGGGTTTAGAGCTGGATTAAATTTAGGCTGTGGTTCAGACTGTTTTAGGGTTTTATACTACCACTCATCACCAGGGTATCTGGGTGCTTTCCATGTAAAATCAATAGTGATGGTGAAGACCCTAGTGGACTTCAAGGAGTCTCTGGAACATCTCCCTTTTTGATTTCAAAACTCTGCTTGGAGTAGGGTGTTTTGAGGGGAAAGGGGTCCGCAGGAATTTGGGAATAGGAGGGGGATCAGATTGCAAGCGTCACTTATGGTGGAAAGGCTTTCTGAGAGAGCAAGGCTTTGCAACATTTCTAAATGGCCAGACCCTGGATTCACCTGATCTCTTCTGAGGATTGTTGCACAGCCAGATGCCCCGAAAGGAGAATGCTTTGTGCCTAGCTCTCACATGCTTCACTCTGGGTTTTGTGCTCTGTCTTGTCCCAGACGAGCGCATCTCTGGGTTCTTGGTTTGGGCCTGATGCCAAACCAGTGAGTAGTTTGCCTTTGGAGTCAATGGTGCTGTAATCCCGCGTGGATTTAAAAACTGTTACAGTGCATCTCACTCCTAGTACTGAAAACTCCAGGATTCTTTCTCTTGTCGTAAGGCATTCACTGCTTAAAAACCACTCTCATGGGGCTCCACATTCTCTGTTTTATACAACACATCAGAAAAACACTTGCAAACCCCATTTTTCTTTCTTAACCCTTTTCTTACATGATGGAAATGTTTACGGGGCTGCACCCAGACATTCTCAGCTCTCTTACAAAGCTGTTAGCTTTGTCAAGTCAATTTTCCCAACCAAAGACAGACAGACAATGTAGGAAAAAAGAGAAGACAGAAGAAGTGAAAAAAGGGAACGGGTGCTCCAGTCATCAGTGAGTAACGATTGTTGTTAGCTTCAGGCTGAAGTTGTGGGTACTTCCTCTAGCTGGCAGGTTCCCCGTTTTCTTGACCCTGTTTTTGTGACCCACAATGTTGTTTCAATGTACAACCCTGAGCGCACATGGTTAACACACAACAAATGAATGCATAAATAATAAGGCCACATGCCTATCTCACATAACAATGCTCATGCACTCAGATGGTCAGGGAGGCTCACCTATTGCTCTCTCTTTCTCGCCAGAAGTAAAGGAGTTCAGACCACCAGCAAGTATCAAAGCGGAAGTGTGACAAAGGTACAGACAACGATGCTCATCGCCTGCTGCTGTGACGAGAGGCCATAAAAGCACCTAGATAGATATGTCCAGATTCATAGAGTCATAGATTCATAGACATTTTTAAGCCAGAAGGGACCTTGACAATGATCTAGGCTCCTGCAGAACACAAACCACTCAATTCCACCCAGGGATTCTGCAGACAGCCCAGAGCGTTGCTTTGTTCATCATGGTCAGAGCACAGCACCAGAACAAGGGTTTGCAGCCCAAATTCTGCAAGGGCTCTGGAGCTTGGCTGAGAGGCTCTGCAGGGAGCCTTACCCACCCCTCTGCACCCAAAGAGGGGGGCCCTGCAATGTTGCTTCTTTGGGGAGTGGCGATGGGGTTTAAATGGGGCCGGAGGGAATCCCTCCCCAGTACAGGTAACCAGGGCGGCTTCTGGCTGGGCCTGTGAGAGTGCCCAGGTGTGCATGGGGAGAACATCCCAGCACCTGCAGCGGCAGGGCAAGCCGTCTCCGGCCGCGCTGTCCTGGGGAAGGGAGGCGCAGGCTGCCCGCTTTGCAGAGCGGGGGTTGCTACCTGGCCCCTCGCCATGCAGGGTTGTGGCTATGGGGCTAGATCCCCCCAGGGGTGCGGCGTCTTGGGCACTGTTTGGTTTTTCCAGCGAGGTTTTGCCCTCCGGGACGATGACACTACGGGCTCTGTCTCCCTCTCTCTCCAGGGCAAGTCATGGAAGAATTGCTGTTAAGCATCAAGGAAGCTGCTCTATCCCTCAGCGCTGCCAAGCCTGCCTTCGTCCTTCTCCTACACGCTCTAGGGGACAGTCCTGCGCTGGCTCAGGTGTAGGGAGAGGGCATTAGATGGCCCAGTCGGTCTTTCCCCAGCTCTAGTGCCTGTGATTCCGTGGTCCCGCCAGGGAGTCCCATGCTCTGCTCTCCTCCCGTCACTATATATCACTGTGCTGCTTCAATAAAGTGAACTCAGCAGAAACCTGGTACTTTTCTCCACCCAGCCTCCTTTGAGGGACTTGCTTAAGCAGCATTCAAGCTGGACCCTCCATAGAAGTAGCAGATTAGGTTAGCGGATAGACCTCTCTCTGCATGGGTAGCTGGACCTCGCTTTGCCCCTAGCTGTTACTCTGGCGGTTCGCATGAAGAGTCCAGGCGAGAATAAATGCATACACGGGACTCCCAGTTCCTGTAAGTAACCTGTGATGATGCCAACAGGGAGGAAGCGTGGTCTAGTGGTTACAGCATGGGACTGGGAGTCAGGGGCTCCGGGCTCTGCACAGACTCGTTGCATGGCCTTTGGTACGTGACTTCGCTCCTCCATGACTCTGTTTCCCACCTCTGCAAAACAGAGCTGAATAAAATACTTCCCTACCTCACAGGGCTGTTGTGAGGCTTCCCTGGCTTGTGTTTGTAAAGCACTTTGAGATCTGCAGGTGACTGGCCACCATAAAACGCAGCGTGTGTTAATCTGATGAGGGTGATTCTTTTATTGTTGCCGTAGCGATCTTCTGTCAGAGTCAACACAGACTGCTCCCCCGCTCCTCCCGGCAGTCTGGGAGCTTATATTCCTGTCCAGACATGGGTTTGAGTTTGAGAGGCCCTGGTTTTTGGATGGAATTCAGAAGCGTGAAGAGCACTAGCGAGCGGGCAGCTGCTGGCTTCGCTGCAGTGTTGCAGGCTGGCCCAGGGTGCCGTTGGATCTCCTCTTCTGGGGCAGCCAGGCGGAACTGCGTTGCACTAGGTAGGGCCATTGCAACCATCCGACGTTTCTGGCTGCGGTCAATGCGTGCTGAATCAGAGCCCATCTCCCTAGGGATTCATCATCTAAGAGCTGGTTGGAATGTGAAAATACAGCTTCCTCTTTGCACCGTCCTGGCAAACTCTACCCCAGCAGTGCTCACAATGGCAGATACTCCTGGGCAGCAGACAGTGCCTGGGGTAAAGGGCAGAAGTGATGTGAAGGCACATGGGGAATGACTTCAGACACTACGTCCTAAGACCAATAATAGAGAAATGAAGAGGTGCAGGGGAAGGGGAGGGGAGGCTTTGAAATAACATTTGAAGAGACCTGGACAGATACAAGCAGGCTGCTCCACAGGGCAGAAGCTGTTGGGGAAAAAAGCTCCCGTATCAGCAGGGGTAAGATGGATGCAAGGTGAAAGGACAGTGAAAGGAAGGGAGGAGATGGGACAGCAGGAAGAGATGAGGTCTGTGGGGTTGGTGGAGTCCAGCCGCCGGCCAGTTTTTAGATGGAAGGTGAGACATTTTTAACTGGCTCTGACCTTGTTGGAGCAGCCAGGACAGGGAATAATACATATAAATAACTCCCCAGTCCTAGGCCCTCCTCCCTCTACACTCTGCCCATGTACCTCAAGCCTGTCCTGAGAGGCTCCCAGCCTCAGCCCTGACTTTGAACACAACACTGACAGTGCGTTGCGTTCCTGGAGGCCTTCTGACGGGGCCACGTCTCCACCAGGGACCACACTGAGACCAAGATTCTGTCACATTGGCCGGAAAATCAGGATTCGCATTGACATCGCCAGCTGCCAGGCTAGGGAATTGACTCACGTAGCGTCCCATTTGCGAGAGCCGTACAAAACCAAGACATCCCGTTCCTAGCCCTAAGAGAAGAAACTACTGGAGAGTTTTGTTGTCTGAATGAAGGTCAATTCTAGGTCAGGTAGGAAGGTACTGAACTGCTCGGATTATGTTTCCACTGCATAATTCCCCCCCGCTTTCTTTGCAATGAGAGGGCTGCTGGAAAAGTCCAACATGCATTGGCTTGGGAGTGAAGGGTCCCAGCTCCTCCAGCCCCTCAAAGCAGAAAAAGACAGAAAGCAATGCTGAGAGGAAGGGGAAACTTGCCGAATAAAGACCAGGGAAGGGACCAGAAAATAGGGATTAGAGCTGGCTGGTTTTTTGGGTTTTTTTGGTCCAATGAAAAATGGCTTTTTGAGCAAAATGAAACATTTTCAAAGACATTGGTTTCACTGTCACTTTCCAGCTTTTCAGCAAAGACCAAACATCTGGAACTGAACATTTTTACTAAGAACTAAACTATTTGACCAGAATTGGGTTTCAGCTTTGGTTTTACATCGAAAAACTGAGAAAAATGTGCCGGAATTTTTTTTTTGAATTGGCGTTTCTCCATCAGCTCGAGTAGAGATCAGCCCTTGCTCTCTTCTCTTTGGCAACATAGAGAAATACACACAATTCCTCCCCTTCAGAAGGCAGTTTCTCTATCATTTCACTCTCCGCTGGTTTGCTTTCTCCATCCTGTTCCTCCTTCTCCCAGTCTCTCCTCCTTGTTCCTCTTTCACATTCTTTCCCTTTCCTCCCCCTCTTGGCCATGCCATAGTTTGTCCCTTGCACATGCTCTAGCTTTCACCTTGCTGTTAAGCACCTGGGGCAGGAGGCCAGCTGTAGGACATGTGGAGGTTCTGGCTGTGCTAGTGCTCCCGTGAGAGCGTACAGTGCCTGCCAGCCAGCATTGGGAAAGTTGAAAGCAATGACCTCCATGGTGTAAGAGATACGTGAGGGGAGGTCATTTCTTTTATACCTTGCCTTGTCCCTCTCATATCCTGCGACCAGCATGGCTACACCGACGCTGCAAACACCGATGGCGTACACAGCGTGAGTAGGGATGGAAAGCAGTGCACGGCACATACCCAAGTTTCAGCCCAGGACATAGTTCTGTGGCTGGGGGAAATAACCTCTGAAAATAAGTGCTGCTTACAGAATTCAGTGGTTCATCCTCTGGCTGCCCTCACCTTTAACAGGAAGACCCAGCCCACAGAGACTATAAGTCCCAGCATGCAACATTATATCTTGATCCAAGCCACTCAACTCCGTCTGGATCTTTTCATGCTGGGACATGTAGTCTCAGCAGGCTGCGCCCTCCATATTTAAAGTTGAGGTGGCTACAGTTCATTCCATCTGTTTAATGCAAATTAATAGAAGCCCTCCAACTCCTGGCCAGTGGACACTCAGGCTGTCTGTTGGGCCAAGTCTGGGTGCGTGGAATAATGGAAGGAGGCCACAGACCCATTGCTTGAGTCAATGACGCTTGAATTGGGCAGAGTACAGGCTCCTAGACCATAGGGATAAATCCTGCATCAGATGGGAAATGAGGTCTGACACCGTAGGTGTTTTCCTTCTCTCTGATTTTTGTAAAATCACTTAGTGAATTGATATAACCTTAGCTAAGCCACGGTGAAAATGATGCTGTCAGAGGGAAACAGCCTATTTAATCAATGCACACTAGAGGCTGTCTGCCCTTAGAAATATCAGACTTCAGCGAGGTTGCAGAGACGTAACTGAGGATGTAGGATTAGACCCTGGTCTCCAGATGAATTCTTTGAAAACAGAGCCATGTTGTTATAATTATTTGTATTGCAGCAGCACTTGTGAGCCCCATTGCATGGGGCTGTACAGTTCTCTGTACAGTGCCCAGGACCATGTTGGGCAAGGCACTGTACAGAGAACAAAAAGCCAGTCCCTGTAATGTATGGAACAACAGGAGGCTAGAGACTGACTGATGGGGAAACACAAGGAAACAATGAATCAGTTCTGGTCAGTGTCATTGGCAGTGGTCTCGGTGTACTAGCAGCCTACCCTATGCCAAGATTTTTGTAAGGGATTTGAAGGTGGATAGTGAGGTCGCTTTGCAGATAGTTACCGGGAGCTGCTCCCAAGTAGCACCAAGGAACTTGTTTGAAAATGTAACACGTTACATGGAGCCTTGGGTTGCATCCAGGAAGTTTGCACACTAGAGGCTAAGGTCTGCCCTCTGTCGATGTTCTGTCTTAGTCTGTTTTCTGCCGTATTCCTACCTGGGTAATTCTACGATTCTAGGATCGTGGGCCTCTAGGAGGGGCAGCTGGCACCGCAGTATAGCCCTTCCCGATCATGTTAGGGTATGACAGTGTGTCAGAGTGACTCAGTCGCCTGTCCTCGTTTAACCTGGTGTGTCTTAAAGGCCCCAGACCTGCAGGCAGTCACCTTGGGAACTCTAGCCTGTGTGCCCCTCTGGACAGTTTGTAGGGTGAGTGCACCCATTATGCTTTCCCTGATAGCGGTGTCCTAAAGCTAATATCCCCCTTTGTTTATAGAACTTCATTGCAATTCATCTCCAGACCACATTTGATCCAGTTGAACAGTGCCCTGGAAAATAACCTCTCCCCTCTGATAAGGTTCACCTGACGTTGCTATAGACCTTGACTGAATTTCACAATTTTGTCTGACCCCAATTCCATTAGGTTGCTCCATTGCCTTTTACAGACCTTAGCAATCAAGTTTCAGGAGCCCCTTTCTTCTAGCACATCTGCACTAAATGCCAGCGGAGTCTGGGTTGGGCCATGGGGGGAGGGTGGGGGTGATCAATCACAAGTAAAATATTATCAAGTGCATGTCGTTTACTGCACTGTAATTTTGTACTATCACCACGGTCCCTGGCACAATAATTGCTAGCACTGCATCCTGCTACTTGTGAAGGGAGCAAAGACTCCCACTTCTGACTTTAAAATTCACTATCTTGATTGCCCCCGATGGTCATGCAGGCTGAAAGCCATGCCAGTTCAGGGGGCCAGCAGAAGGACTATGCATCTATCCTACGTAGCTCTTTCACCTGGGGTGCATACACAAAAGGAGGCAAATACGGCTGGAGCAGATTCATTTATGTATTTGAGCCAATACACGAGGAAATTGCTCATTATCATAGTGAGTGTGGAAAACCAGTCTTTGTGCTCATTTTCCACTAGCAGTTTCCTGTGTAGAAGTTCCTGTGTAGATCCTCCTGTAGGTACACATTCTCCTCTCATCTTGTGCTCAAAGACCCTTACTTGTTTGGTGGCTCTTTGCTTTGACAATACAGTAAATTCAGCAGAATTCCTTGTCTTGGATTATAGCTCCCAGGAAGAGAGAACAATTTCCGGTGACCCATTGGGCTCTTTGCAGTTCATTGAGAAGAATGATGGCACCTTAGTTCCAGAGAACAGAGCGTGTAAATACCAGTGCCAGGCATGGGGTGGTTGTAGTTATTATAATTCTGCTCGGTGAAATAAATTCAAGGGATACCGTGTCTTATTTCCATGTGGTTCCTGGGGGATTGCAGGTAGAGAGACATACAAAGAACATAATATGCAGCCGCTTGAAAGGTGAAATGACCTTAGTCGATGCAAGGTGAATGAGTTGCATTATTTTTGTAACTTAGTGTACCATCTATGTTCCATAGAAGATACTTGAGCAAACAAAACACGCCCACAGCAGCGATAATAGCCCAAGAAATACTGAATGATTAACACCGGTCGCAGTATCTCTGGTAAACCTTCTCCCTGGCTCTAGGCTGCAAGTTCCTTCAGGCAGGGATTCCGTTAGGGTTAGGGTTGGTTGTGCCCAATAAAAAATGCCAACCCTCAAGCCCTTTGGCCTTTAGAGCAAAGGGAATAACCCACTTCTATTTCCATCAACCCTCCCCCAGTCTCAGCACATTAAAAGAAAAATGAAGCTAAGTCCCTGCTCTCTGGAGAGAAAGAGATGAACACACATTGCTAGGTGCATACTTCATGCGGCTGGGAGATGCTCAGATCCCAAAGTGACTGGGGACGTGCAGGAACCATGGATGACAGAAAGAAATAAGAGGAGCTTGACTCTCACCTTACACTATCACAGTTCTGCGGAGTCCTTTCCTTTCACCTATAACGATACTGGAGTATTTGCATCACATGCCGCCAATCTCCTATTGGCTGCTGGCCTGTCTCCCAGCCCAAGAGGGATTGGTACCATGCCCAGAGTCTGGGACAGGCCCTGTTTCTCGGGGCTTCAGCTGTATTTCCTCCATATAATACAAATTCAGCACAACAATCGTCCCTTCCCCATAAGGCAGGGTCTTCTGCAGCGGCCAACCATTCCCTGGAGGTTTCCTCTGTACGGGCAACTTGCTAAGAGTCAGCCACAAATTGGGCTCTTTGCCCGTGGTGGTATACGGGGCTGTGCCTTTAAGGGCTGAGCTTCCCCGGCACAGCATCTGGGCGGGGCTCTGTGGCTCATGGTGGTGTTAGGCCCCGTCAGCAGGAAGTGGACACAGAATGAAGTGCAGCCCTCGCACGGACCTTCAGCGCTGAGTGATCCCTGATCCCCACACACCCGCTGACCTGGGGCCTTCCCGGCAGAGCGGCCCTGCTCCTGGGCCACTTGCTGGATTTTATCACCCCTGATCCCTAGCTGAGAGAGCCCTGAGCCCAGCTCCCTTTAAAGAGCCAGCCACCTTGTGATAATTGACGCTCTCGGCAGGGTGGTAGTCATTGTGTGGGGGTTCTTGGAGAAATCTGGGATTTCTCCGAGAACACAGCTATTCCCGTCCCTTCTGCCCTCCACAGTGAGGTTTACCAGAGAGTGACCCAAGCACGGTGATGGTTCCAATTTCTCAGGCTCCTTTAGCACGGGGAGTGTTACATGGGCCAGGCCTCTAGGCATGGTAGGGATCAAGGAATAAGACCTTGATAACTCACGTCTATGGCTGGTGAGCCATGTTCTGGGTTGTCTGTACCGGCCAGGTGCCTGCTGGACTTCCTGTACGTCTGCCTCCTAATGCAAATATTCTCTTTGTTTATACAACTTCGTTGCAATTTACTCTCGAGTTATCTTGGCAGAATATGCTGACTCGCTATATTTTAACTCTGCCTTGGTCTGTAAATAATCTCTCCTGTCTGATATGGAGCAGGGGACATTTCTGTAGCCTTTGGCCGAGTTTCACTCGAGCCCAGCATCTCTAGTTGGTTTCTATAGACCTCAGCAATAAAGTTTTCAAGAGCCCCTTTCTTCTGGCAGATCAACAATCAAAAAACGATTTGAGATTTGCAACCCAGGCAAGGGGGAAAAACATAGAGGGAAAGGCTCCAGACCCAGCTAGATGAATCCCTGCCTCAACAAGGTTATTAGGAGTAAGCAGAGTGTGTATAGGGAGTGGAAAAAGGGGTTGATCAACCACGAAAGCGACATGATGGAGGTTAGCAAATGTAGGAATAAAGTGAGAAGTGCTAAAAGTCAAGCTGAATTAGCTCTTGCCAGGGAAATTAAAATAAATAATATGTTTTTTTTTTAAGTTATATAAATAAAAAGAGAATAATGGAGGATGAGACTGGGCTGCTTTGCAGTGTGGGTGGGAAGAAGATTAAAGATAATCTGGATCTGGCCCCAAAACTAAATGAATATTTTGCCTTGGTTTTCGGTCAGGGCCGGCCCTACCTTTTTCGCCGCCCCAAGCAAAAAAAAAACAAAACCCACAAGCGCCGACCCACCCCAACGCCGGCCAAAACACTCCCCCCCCCAACAACGCCACCCCGCCAAAACGCCGGGAGGGCCGGCGGGGAGGGCGGCAAGCCCGCTGCCCCGCTCCCTCTGCCGGTGGGGAGCGCAGTATGCATGCCGCCCCGCTCCCCCGGCCGGGGCGCCGGCGGGGAGCGGAGCACGCCTGCCGCCCCGCCGCCCCGGCCACGGCGCCGGCAGGGAGCGGAGCATGCCTGCCGCCCGGCCGGGGCGCCGGCGGGGAGCGGAGCACGCCTGCCGCCCCGCTTCGCCGGCCGGGGCGCCAGAGGAAGATTGGGGTTTTTTTGTAAATTAAAAAAAAAAAACCCAAAAAACCCCCTTGCGTGCCGCCCCCTCCAGGTGCCGCCCCAAGCACGTGCTTGGTAGGCTGGTGCCTGGATCCAGCCCTGTTTTCGGTAAGGAGGATGATATGGAACGTGTGCATGAAAGCAGGATGGCTGATGGAAACGAGTGTCTAGAAACGGAAATTACGACCTCTGAGGTGGAAGGAAAACGTAAAGAGCTTAATGCACTCAAACCACAGGAACCAGATAACGTCCATCCCAGAATGCTGGAAGAACTGGCACATGAGATTGCTAGTCCAGTAGCAAGGATTTGTAATACATCTACCTATTCAGGGTTAGTACCATATGACGGGAGAGTAGCTAACATTGTTCCTATATTTGAGAAAGAGGAAAAAATGATCCAGGCAATTACAGATGTGTTAGTCTGACCTCAGTCATATGCAAAGTTAAAGAGAAAATTGTAGAGGAAAGATTAATTAAATGCGCAGAGGCAGATAGTAAAAGAGACCTAATACAACATGAGTTTACCAAAAGATAGATCATGCCAGACTAACCTGATTTCCTTCTTTGAGAAAGTAATTGATTTTTTTAGATAAGGGAAATGCAGGAGTTCTAATGTACCTGGACTTCAGTAAACCATTTTACATGGTACAACATGGGAAATTATTAGTTCAGTTAAGGAAAATGGAGATCAGTACAAGCAATACAAAGTGGATAAGGAACTGGCTAAAGGGGAGAAGACAACGGGTTGTGCTGAAAGATGAATTATCAGAGGGAGGTTACTAGTGGAGTTCCCCAAGGATCAGTCTTGGGACCAATCCTATTCAATATTTTTATGAATGACTGTGGCACAAAAAATAGGCATGTGCTAATGAAACTGGCTGATGATACAAAGTTGGCAGGCATCGTCAATTCAGGTTGGAAATTAGAAGGGACAAAGGGTCCTGTGGCACCTTATAGACTAACAGAGGTATTGGAGCATAAGCTTTCGTGGGTGAATACCCACTTCATCGGATGCAAGCAGTGGAAATGTCCAGGGGCAGATATAAATGTGCAGGGACGAATCAGGCTAGAGATAACGAGGTTAGTTCAATCAGGGAGGGTGAGGCCCTCTTCTAGCAGTTGAGGTGTGAATACCAAGGGAGGAGAAACTGCTTTTGTAGTTGGCTAGCCATTCATAATCTTTGTTTAATCCTGAGCTGATGGTGTCAAATTTGCAAATGAACTGAAGCTCTACAGTTTCTCTTTGGAGTCTGGTCCTGAAGTTTTTTTGCTGCAGGATGGCTACCTTTAAATCTGCTATTGTGTGTCCAGGGAAATTGAAGTGTTCTCCTACAGGCTTTTGTATATTGCCATTCCTTAGATCTGATTTGTGTCCATTTATCCTTTTGCATAAGGACTGTCCAGTTTGGCCGATGTACATAGCAGAAGGGCATTGCTGGTACATGATGGCGTATATTACATTGGTGGATGTGCAGGTGAATGAACCAGTGATGGTGTGGCTGATCTGGTTAGGTCCTGTGATGGTGTCCCCGGTGTAGATATGTGGGCAAAGTTGGCATCGAGGTTTGTTGCATGGATTGGTTCCTGAGTTAGAGTTATTATGGTGCGGTGCCAGCCCGAGCCTTTCCTGCCTCCTGCCCACACAGGGCAGACCCTGCCTTGGGGCTGGCCCAAGGTCCCTCACTACTCGCCATGTGTGAGACTGGCCCAAGACCACCTGCCTCCCACCTGGGACTGGCCTGGCCCGAGCCACTCTCCTGAGCCATCCCTCCTGTGCGGGGCTGGCACTGCTGCTCCCCCCGCTGGTTCCTCTGTGCCCTGCTAAGGGTCACCCCCCACTTTATTGGCAAAACTGGGCATTTGCCCCGTTTTCTCTTGCTAACTGATCGTCAGCTGGCAAGAGCAAACGGGACAAATGCCCAGTTTTGCCAAAAAAGTCAGGCAGCCTGGACAGGGCTTGAAAAAGGGACTGACCTGGCTAACATGGGACGTATGGTCACCCTAATTCCCTCCAATGTATTCTGGGAGGTTTTTTTTTTATCTCCTGCCTCTAAAGCATTAGGGATGGCTATGGCTGGAGATGGGACATTGGACGGGGAGGTTCAGAGCTGTGAGGTGACACTAGGTAAGCACTCGCTCCGGTGGTTGGCTGGCTGGTTCTTGCTCCCATGCTCAGGGTCTAACCCAGGGGTCAGCAACCTTTCAGAAGGGGTGTGCCGAGTCTTCATTTAGTCACTCTAATTTAAGGTTTCGCGTGCCAGTCATACATTTTAACGTTTTTAGAAGGTCTCTTTCTATAAGTCTTTAATATAGAACTAAACTATTGTTGTATGTAAAGTAAATAAGGTTTTTAAAATGTTTCAGAAGCTTCACTTAAAATTAAATTAAAATGCAGAGCCCCCTGGACCGGTGGCCAGGACCTGGGCAGTGTGAGTGCCACTGAAAATTGGCTCATGTGCCGCCTTTGGCACCCGTGCCATAGGTTGCCCACCCCTGGAACCGATCGCCATGTGTGGAGCTGGGAAGAAATCCCTCCCCACGTCTGACTGACAGTGACTTGGGGGGTTTTCCCCTTCCTCTGAAATATGTGGGTGCATGTCACACACCAGGATTATCTGCTATTTCTCCCTTCATCATTTCCAGGCCATTGCGGGGGTCTCGGGCACCTCAGTCCCTCCTGTTCTCTGCCTGTGCTACACAGCAGTTGAGTCTCTTGTTGGCTGTAATGCTTTGGGCTCATGTCGGCTGTTGGGTTTAGTGTGTAGGGGCTGGGTGGCATCCGCTGTACAGGAGTCAGACGAGCGAGCTGGTGGGTCCCTTCCAGCCTAAATTCTATGACTCTATCTGCACTACATGCCACTAGACCAGGGATCTCAAACTCAAATCACCACGAGGGCCACATGAGAACAAGTAAATTGGCCCAAGGGCCGCATCACTGACACCTTTTCATACAATGATACAAAAGTACAGTCAAAAATGAAAAAAAATGAAGAGTAATAGAGTATTCTATTAAAAGTCAATGTATTAACTTTTTAAAAACTGTAATGCAAAGAGGGGTTTTAATAAAATATAAACACTCAGTAATGTTTGGAGCGTGGCTGCCAGTGGAGTCGGCACCTATGGCGGGCCGCAGGAAATAACAACACGGGCCACATGTGGCCGGCTGCCGCGTGTTTGAGACCCCTGTCCTAGACTCTCTCTTCCTCAGGGCTGGACTTTGATGATGTCTAACACGCAGAGCCGGGGTCTTCTCTCAGAAAAGATGTGAAAACAAATTGGCGTGACCTCTCCCCCTCCCCCATGCTTTGCCTCCAAACTGCCAGCCCATGGGGTCAGTTTGTACCACAGACAGAGACTTCATTCTTCTCTGTGGAATAATCGCATCTCCCCCTTAATGTCCAAGGCTACTCACTGGCACCTCTGACATTCTATATTCTTTCTCTAGGATTTTTTTTTCCTGATACAGGAAAACCTGTCTCAAGCGACTAACCAAAGGACCAGCCAAAATCAATTAGCTAGTAAAAGTGAATCATTAGCTGGAAGTCACGACATCAGTAAATATTGGCAGGCCTATTAGTCCAGTGACAGAACTGGAAGGTTGTTTCGTAATCAGGTTGGAGAGGCTGGTCTCTTGCACCGGTGTATGTATATATATGTAGATATAGACTTACACATACGTACGGTACATGATCATCATCCGTGGGGAGCGCTAAGAGATCAGCGCCTCAGCTGAGCACTAACAGATTCGACACAGATTAAACCACCACCTCCTCTCCGCCAGGAAGATGAGGGGTGTTTTTGTGCTCCTTACTCTAGCAACAGGGTGCTTGTCAGGTGAGTAATTCTTGCCGTACTGCATCAAGCCCTATGTCGCAGTCAGAGTCCTCGCCAGCTTCAAAAATATCAAGGTGTCTTCAAAGTGGAACACAGTCTCATTCTATGAAGAGCTATTTTCTCTTCAAAAGATGGCACTGAAAAGACTTGACCTCCAGGGCCTAATTTCAGTACAGCCTTAAATGGGCTATTTCTGCACCCTCAGTTTTGTGGGCAGAAGTAACTGCAGGTTCGGTTTCACACCCGTAATTAGTTGTGGGCACAGTGAAGGATATTAAATGTATAAGGGCCTGATACGAGGGAACAATCAGCTGTTAAGACATCTACTATTTATACTGAAGTACATTTTCTGTGATATCCTGTAGCTCTCCGTTTGGATCACGAAACACAGCAGGTAAAAAAAGAAAAGAAAATCCCAACAAAACACTGTGTTACATTAAAAACAAGACTCCTTATCCCCAATTACCAGCATGGTACCAAATTTCACACATGGTCTGTTTAGTTTAAGAATCTGTTCACTGACAGTCACTCGGTTAGAAACTGCATGGAATTATTCCACAAAAAAGATTCGCACACTTAAAATCTGTTCCTGTCAATGATTTGGTTTTGTTTCATGTTTCTATCTGTGATTTTCTTTCAGCTGTTGCCCTGGGCAGTAAGGTGAGTGGCAGATCTTTCTATTTATTCTCTGTCACTTTCTCCTGATCTCTGACCCAAGATAAACGGTTGGTGACCACACTGTGGCCGAGTGAATGAAAAACACTGCAACCTGCAGCTGTTTGTATAATGGTCACCAAAGACGTTATTGGGTGATTGTCTTTTTATCTGATCATTTCAACAAATATGTTTGTCATACCCAGACAATTCTAGAACTGAATGATATGTTAAATAAACAATGTGATGAATATGAGCAATAGACACATCATTGAGTGAAAGAAGTGTGATATATACTGGACCGGCTCTGTAACAGTGAGAATAGTTGGGGGGTCATCAAGCTGTATAGCTATCCCAGTGCTTTATATCTGAAAGAGTAAAACCTTGAGATTCAGATATTCTGTTTCCAAACAGTCAGACTGATGGAATTTTATTCTTATCTTTATTATTTTACCTGATACAGCCTCTGCTTAGACCTTGTGAGGTACTTAGAACAACACGTAGACACAGCATTGGAGAAACGATTAAAAAAACACAATGAGGGACCAGATCTTCAGTAAATTGAAGTCTATTGATGTTAGTACAGCTATATCGATTTACATATGCAGGGAATCTGGCATAAGGTTTTTTTTTTATATTGCACACATCGGAACAATAAGATTTGGTAGCATCTCTCTCTGCACATGTTGCATGCACTGAAACAAATTTCTAGCCTCATTTAACCCCCTGGAAAGCATAGCTCAAAAATTCATTAGGTTTTGAAGCTTCAGTTTCAGGCTCCATTTGTAATAATTCCTTAGTTTCAGTAGGGCATGGTTGCTTCCCACAGAACACAGGTCTGAGTGAATGATTCTTCGTCCCGCTGTGCATTCCTCCCTCCGGCATGAGAGAAAGCTACTGCAGAACAGGCTCATCCCATTTTCGATGGAAGAATAAGGTTAAAATATAACCCTACTTTGCCATATGGCAGAAGCTAAAAAGGCTGGAGGCACAGAGCGGGGAGATTACTCCTGGGCACTATTTCATATTTAAACGGCTGCACCACTTCTATTGCTTGACATTGCTGTTACAGGTGGATTGTAGTAAGTACCCCCGGGGTACTGCGGAGGATGGCAAAGTACTCACAGCCTGCCCATTTATCCTGGCTGAGGTCTGCGGCACAGATGGCGTCACTTACCCCAGTGAATGTGGACTGTGTGCACACAATTCGTAAGTACTGCACAGAGAACATTCCTTCTGAGTAACTAACAATGGACAGAGCATCTGAAATACCATCATTTCTTCAGGCCTGTTCCTGTAAGTCTCTTAGGCCCTGTCCCTATTTTTTTGCTCTGCTAGACTACCCTGAGTTTCCTCTCCTTCCCCCTATATGTGCTAAGCTGGGGGATCATGGAAGAGCCAGGCTACGGCATCCCAAGGGAGCTGTGTGGTGACGGAGCAGAGGAAAGAATGGGCCATGGTGTTATGCTAAATGATACGCTATAAGGAGATGTTATATGTCTGGTAACTAAAAGAATGATAGGGTGTGATGGTGTTGTCACCGTGTCGGTCCCAGGACATTAGAGAGACAAGGTGGGTGAGGTCGTATCTTCTATTGGACCAACGTCTCTGGTGAGAGAGAAGCTGTTGAGCTTACACAGAGAGCTTCTTCTTCTGCAGACCTGAAGAGCAGCTCAGTGTAGCACGAAATCTTGTCTCCCCAGCAGAAGTTGTTCCAAGATGTAAAAGATGTTGCCTCACCCACCTTGTCTCTAGAACTATGCTAGCCAGGGATGCTGATACTGCCCCACAGAAGGTGATAAATTAACTCAAATAGACACCTCCTGTATCCCACACAATACATATGAAATTGGTTTATTTTACCAGCTCCTTGACTGTAATGTGGAGAGTTACTTACTGAGCTCCTTAACCCCAATCTCCCTCTTCCAGTGAGCATGGGACCAACGTTAGCAAAAAGTACGATGGAAAATGTCAACAGAAAATTGTGCCGGTAAGAGTAACCTGATGTACAGTAGGGGCCAGATCCTACTCCCAATAATGTCAACAGAAAGACTCCTTTTGCCCTCGGTCAGTGAGAGATGGTTTGGGCACTAAATAGATGGACCTAAGTGGTACCTAGATCATGTACTATCCTTTTTCATAGGGGTGATCTTCAACCTAAATACACAAAATGGCCATTTTCCATCTATTACACTCTAACGTCATAAGCAAGGGCGAGAGAAGAGGAATAGGGCACGAGACAAGAAGCAGAAATATCCCAAGTGCTGCAGAATTGTGCACATAATTCCTGTTCCCACAGCTGTCTCTTCTCACAGTCTCAGGAGAAGCACTGAGCAGCCTGATTTAGGGCTATAGGAAGGGGAGACATAAGACTTCTGTATAGATCAATGCATTGACTTCTTTTGGATACTGGGATTTTCCAAGATCATACATTGGGAAGGCTGGAAAACACCCCATTTTCTGATCACAGGCAGGGCATTCAAAATACCCTTACTTCTGTCCCCAAACTCAGAAATAATTTCATGAATATGAGCCATAAGCAGACATGTTATTTGGTTAATTTATTGTTTTGCATATTTGACTAGCTCTAAACCAATGGGAATAGTTTGGGCCAGCAAGAAGCAAAACTACTCCAGGGCCATATATTGGGGAAGGTAAAACTCTGGGATTCAGATGCTTCATTTCTATCCCGTCAGCCTGATAAAATTCAATTTTCAGTTTACCTGATACAATCTGTGCTTAGCCTGTGTGAGATACAGAAGGCACAACACTGGAGAAACTATGCAAAAATAACTAGAGGACTTCTCTTCAGCTAGTGTAAATTGACTTCCATCGATACAGCAGCTAAGACTAGAGGGTCAGGGTTTTTTATATTTTACACAAGAAACAACAAGGTCGGGAAGCCTGTTTCTAAATGTTTTCCATGGGCTGCAACAAATGCTCAGCCTCATTTAACCATCTGGAGCCTCATTTAATTGTGAATCATAATAAATAACGTACTAGATTTTGATTTTGAGGCTTTGATTTAAGAATCCGCTTTTAGTACATCAACATAAATTGCTTTCCCACAGCAGCCTCTTCTCAGAGTATCAGGCAAAGCGCTGAGTGGCCAATTTCAGGACTATGGGAAGGAGAGACACAAGACCCCTGTATATTTCAGTGCACTCATCTCTTTGGATACTGAGATTTTCCAAGACAATACACTGGGCAGGTTGCAACCACTCCATGTTCTGATCCCAGGCACAGCACCCATTCAACTGAAGTAAATAGAAATACGTCTAATTAGAGCCACTGAGGATCTAGGCTGAGATTTTTTTAATATATTTTATAGAATAAAACAACAAGATCTGGTAGAATATTTCTTTCTATGTGTTTGGCGTGGGCTGAAACAAATTCTTAGCATCATTTAACTCTCTGGAGACTGGATCAGAAATGAAAAGATTTTGATTTTGAGGCATTGGTCAATGTTCCATGTGCAATACCTAGTTAGTTTCAACAGGGCAGGGATGCCTCACAAAGAATGCACGTCTGCAGGACTGCTGAGAGGGGGAGGCCAAAGGGGCAGTTTGCCTTGAGTCCCCCATTTGAGAAGGTCCCAGACGGCGTGGCTTTGCCACCTGGCTGAAGGGGTTACAGCGCTGCTCAGGTTTGGCCGGGTTGCCCCTCTATCATGCTGGAGTGATGACTAGGCCAGACCAAAGCAGTGCTGAGACCCCCGGAGCCAGGCCCAAAGTCACAGGACTGGAGCCACTCCTGCGGAGTGAGCGTGGCTGGGCTCGCTCTCCATGCCCTTCCCCCTGTGGTCATTTTTTGAAAGGGTGGGGGCCTCAGTTTCACATTTTGCCCCAGGCCTACCAAAACCTCGGCCCTGCAAGTCTGAGGAACTGATTCTTCCTCCCATCTGTGCCTTCCTTCCCCTCCAGCACGAGAGAACACAAGTAAACTCCTGCAGAACCACTCCCCCCACTGCCGAGGGAAGAATAAGTGTAAAATAGAGCCCTTGCGCATCTGATGGCTGAAGGGACAGAGGGTGAAGGCCCCGGGGTGGGGGAGTCACTCTGAAGCACTATTTCATACAACAGCGGCTGCACCGGTGCTATTTCTGTGTTAATTTTACAGCTTGATTGCAGTCAGCACCCCAGTGCTAAAGCGGAGGATGGCAAAGTCCTGACACCCTGCCCAAGGATCCTGGCTGAGGTCTGCGGCACAGATGGCGTCACTTACCCCAATGATTGTACGCTGTGTGCCCATAACTTGTAAGTACTGTACATCGCCCATTCTCCTGAGTAATTAACAATGGGCAGAGCTCCTGATCACGGCCTTTATAAATATCCTCATTTCTCCATAGACGTAGTTCTATAATTCCCTTACACCGGGACCCTCCTCTCTGCCCATCCAGTGTACTCTGAGATTCCTCCCCTTGTCCCTGTCTGTGCTCAGCGGGGCTATCATGGAAGAGCCTGACTACAACCCCCAGAATTCAGTAGCGGGCTGACTGGTGCTTGGCCATTCAGGAAAGAAGGAGGCGTCGTGTGTCTGCCAACCAATAGCATTACACTCATCAGAGATGCAGATTCTTCCCTGTAGCCGGTGATAATCTAACTCAATCAGACGCTTCCTGGATCCCCTCCAGTCTATGGGAGTTTGGTTCATTCTACCGCTGCCCTGAGTGTAGCAGGGAGAGTTACCCACTGAGCTCCCTAATTCCAGTCTCTTTCTCTTCCAGAGAACATGGGGCCAAAGTTAGCAAAAAGCACGATGGAAAATGCCAACGGGAAGCTGTGCCGGTAAGTGTAACCTGATGCAAGACAAGGGCCAAAGCCGACTCTCAGTAAAGTCAGTGGAAAGACACCTCCTACCCTCAGTGAGAGATGGTTCAGAGATGATATGCATGAATTTGAGTGGTGCCTAGAGCTTGTAGGGATCTTCTGCAAGGGGGTGAATTCACCCTAACTACACGGAATGGCCATTATCTATATACACCAGCATACTGTCAGCAGAAAGAAAGGGGGATACAAAG
Source organism: Macrochelys suwanniensis (assembly GCA_033296515.1). NCBI lineage: Eukaryota > Metazoa > Chordata > Testudines > Chelydridae > Macrochelys > Macrochelys suwanniensis. Next base: position 106,278,876 of record CM065782.1, on the reverse strand, counting down.
AGGAATTGGCTTTGAGACAAGTAGCAAAAATGACCCTGTGCTCTGGAAAAATGAACAACTATCCCATTCCTATAGCAGTCTCTTCTCACAGTACCGGGTGAAGCACTGAGCGGCCAGTTTTAGGACTACAGGAAGGGGAGAGACACGTCCCCAGTATAGATCAGTGCATTCCTCTTTTTGGATACTGGGATTTCCAAAAAAATAAACTGGACAGGTGAAAAAGCCCCTGTGTTCTGATCACTGTCAGGGCCTCCTACAGGCAGGGGGAATGAACACATACAGAAATCATTTGGTGAACCTGACCACTAATAATAAAAAACGATTGGACTGATTTATTTTGTATGTGTCTGACCAGCTCTAAACATGGCAATAGTTTGGCCATCAAGAAACAAAACAACCCCAGTACTATATATTTGAAGGAGTAAAACCCTAGGTGCGTAGGCACCACTGCGATTGCTTGACATTGCTGTTACAGGTGGATTGTAGGAAGTACCGCCAGATAACGACGGAGGACGGCAAAGTACACACAGCCTGTCAACTTATCCTGGCTGAGGTCTGTGGCACAGATGGCGTCACTTACCCCAACGAATGCGAGCTGTGTGCCCATAACTTGTAAGTACTGTGCAGAGAACATTCCTTCTGGGTAACTCACAGTGGGCAGAGCTCTGGTTGGCAGCCTTAATAAAAACCAGAATTTCTTCATAGACCTATTTCTGCAGATTTCTTAGCCCCTGGTCCTCTTCTTTGCCTCTGCAATCTATTCTGAGTTTCCTCCCCTGCCCCTTGCAGCTGCTCAGTTGAGCTATCATAGACGAGACAGGCTACCACCCCCAGAGATCAGGGGGCTGAGTGGTGATTACGCAGAGGAAAGAATGGTCTGGTGTGTTATTAAAATGATACACTGTAAAGAGACGTCACATATCTAATAACAGATAGGAATATACTGGTAAGAGACGCTTATCCTGCCTTGTCACAGGTGATAAACTATCTCAGTCAGATGTCTTCTGAATTTCAGACAGTATACGTGAGCTACCGTGTAACAGAATGAGCCTAAACTCTTAACTTCAGTCTCTCCCTCTTCCAGCGAACATGGAACTAATGTTACCAAGAAACACGATGGGAAATGCAAAAAGGAAACTGAAGAGGTGAGTGAAAACAGATGCAAAAGAAGGGCCAGATCCTACTTCCGTGGATGGCATTGGAAGGGCTCCCCTTGACTTCAGTGAGAGATGGTTCAGGCACTATACGTATTGACCTTGTGTAGAGAAAGTAGATAAGCAGATGCCTCTGAGATGCTCATTCTATATGAGGCAGGTTCAGAAGCGTCTCTTAGGCCAGTCTGTACCCTTATGTTCACCCCTTTTACAAGACTATGATAAATTTTGTAGAAAATATGAAAACTCATAATGTGCTGAACATTATTGTCCTTTTAAATATGCTAGGCAAAACATTGTATGTAAAGTTATAAGATTCTAATGTATAAGACGTTCTCAGTCTGGGGAAACAGCCATAAACCAGAGACAAAAGACAAACTGATGCCTCATCCAGTTGTCAACATAATCAAACGGACCATCACGTGGTTAAGTGGCCATTCTTGGGCAGGAAAAAGGTTGTGAGCGAGAAATGTACTTGTTGGCAAAGGAACAGCTGGTGTTTCCCATCCCCACAAACTTTCTGTCACATGAACCCCAGCTGGAGATGATTCTCAAAGAAGAGGGGAAAATATAAGAATGGGGAACAAACGCCCCAAGTTACTCCTCCCTTTCTCTCTGCCCACGACATCAACAACACCTGAAGGACAAGGAAAGTAACACGGGACTGGGGTAGGGGGCAGAAAGGACAGCCAGTAAGACTGCTGAAGCATTTGGTGAGAGAGACCTTTTGCTTTGAATTCACTTAGCTTGATAAGTCAGGCATTAGTGGCGTTTTGCTTTTATTTTCTTGTAGCCAGTTCTGACTGATGCCTCGTTACTTGTAATCTCATAAACTCTATCTTTCTGTAGTTAAGAAACTTGTTTTATCTAAACCAGTGTGTTTGGATTGAAAAACTCCATTTGCGACAATAGGATTTGTGCATTTCATTTTCTATTAATAAAATGACAGACTTGATAAGAGCTTGTATTGTCCAGGAGGGTGCTGGGCAGTACAAGATGCACATTTCTGGGGGAAAGTCTGGGACTGGGAATTTGCTGGTGTTTCCGTGCAGTGTAATTCAAGAGTGGCTGGCCAAAGCACTCATACCGTACAGCTAGGAGTACTTTACAATGCTGGAAACTGTGTGTGAGCAGGAACAGGAGTGGTTGCTTTCCTAGCAAGGCAGCGTAAAAGGCACCCCAGGTTGGAGAATTGAGGGGACACAGCTGTTCATCAGTCCAGATTGCACCCTGGGTAATGTCAGATTAGCATCTGATGCCTACGGAGATGCCCCTTCGCTCACACACCACGTGATGTGGGTTCAGAAACATGACTTACACCAGGGAGACGGGCTCAGCTCCTCCTGGCAGCGAGAGGGTTATTGGGAAGTCAGTTAATCAGAATGTCGGTAGAGACAAGGGAGAGGATTAGGCACTGCGAGCTCCCAGGGACAGGGACTGTCCCTTCCTCTGTGTTCAGAGAACGCCCAGCCCCAGGGGCGAGTGGGGTATCGGGGCACTACTGAAATGCAGACAATAACTCTAACAGCAATACTAATCTTCTTTGTAGGCTTTCTGCAAGGAGTACCCGACGCCTCCAGGAGGCTGCCCCAAGCACTACGACCCTGTCTGTGGCACTGATGGCAAGACATATGGAAACAAATGTGGATTTTGTGCAGCAGTCCAGTAAGTATCAGGATAAACGGCCCATTAACAAAAACTAAAATACAATTGTGAGGTAATTCAAGGCCCTGCCTGTGCTGGGTCTTTACCTCCTAGAGGTTGGGTCAACTATCTCAGACTAATTTTTCCTGCCAGCAAATAAGCTCTGGTTAATTTGACATACTGGGGCCTTGACAGATGCTTTGCTCTCATTGGCCATAAGGTTGCAGCCCTGAGTTCTGTGTCTCTGTCTTTCTCTCTAGTGAAAACCTTGGAAGTCTTTGCTTTGAGCATGATGGAGAATGCAAGTCACACGATGAGGCCAAGCAAAGACGTTTAGGATTTTGTCCCCACTAGAAGATCCCTGCATGGAGCCACGTTCTCGCCTCATCCACCAGTTCCAGGCCTTTAAGAGTGTCGCTGACTCCCCACCTGTCTGTGCAATAAAATAAACTCAGCAGAATTTGTTACCTCTGTGGTTTTTCCCCCTTTCCAAGGAGGGTCTCTGCTCTCCCGTGTCTCACACAGGCTCTCCCCAGCTTACAGCCCAGAGTTAATGAGAACACAAAGTGCAGTAACTAGTTACAGGCATTAAGGGAGCCACAGACTGGCAATTATTATATCACCCCCTGCCAGGGCTTTTCCTACAAGAGAAATCGATACACAAACCCAGATACGTTCCCTGGATCTGACGCCCTTCCAGACCTGAGTGTTCTCCATGGACCAGATCATGAGGCCATGAGCAAAACCCGTGTAAAAGGCCTTTTCATAGGAGAACACCAAGGGATTGGCGGGGATGGGATCCCCCACCCAGACATAGGGCCCAGGGCTACTTGTCGGGGTGGGAGGTGTAAAGGGCTTGTGGGCATGTGGATCCATGCTGTGCATCACACCCTACACACCATCACACCCTTGATCCTTACGATACTTCCCCCCCCCCCGAGAGACCCATGAGCTGCACAGTCCGGCCGTCTCCTCCATGGCGCACAGGGGACTGTGGAGTCCCTCTGGTCGGGGTCTGAGCTGCGCTGATGCTCTGTGGAGCAGACCAACAACCTGCCGCATTTGGCTCCTCACATGCATGGAAGCTGCCTCACATCTGGGCTGCCCTGGGGGAGCCTGACAGATCTCTGACCGTGCTGATACTTGCTGTAAGCTAGCGCCGCGTCCCAGTGACTCGGGAGAGTCTGGGAGCAGGGGGACGTCAGAGACAAAGAACGGGGAGGTTGGTATGAAGGGGCAGCCTGAAATGACTCGAGCTAGCGAACAGGAGCGTCTGGGTGTCTCAGACAGAATCCCAGTCTGAGGGAATGGTCCTTCCGCCTAGCATAGCATTCCTTGCTCTCCCGCAGGAGAAAAGGAGAGAGTAAGCTGTGTGCCCGTAACTTGTAAGTTCTGTTTACAGAACATCCTAAATCTCCGGAGGCCCAGTCCTGTGCTTTCACTGCAAGACCCTCCTTCCTCATTAGTCAACGTTTCAAAACAGGGCCCAGAGAAATATTCATTCTATCCCTCCTCTCTGCCAGGCAATGAACCCCTCAGAGCCCCAGGGAGCAATTTGCACACCTAGCCCATTGTCCTTAGCAGATAGAAGTTAGAGCCTGGAGTAGTTTGCAGATAAACATTTCCTCATCTGTCACTGAGCAGGAAGCATTCCTTAGCGCTTGCGGCAGCCCCACCCCCAGCCATTGCTGCTCCCCAGCTCCAAAAATAACAGCAGAGACCAGGTGTTTTCACAATCACGGGGCCGGTGTATATGTGTGGGTGTGAGCCCGGTTGGTGTGCATTGTTAAGGCACACGCAGCTCTAAGAGACTGAACGCCAGGCTAACCAGCCGCCTCCACCATGAAAATCGCAGGTGTCTTTGTCCTCCTCACTCTGGCACTCGCCTGCTGCTTCTCCGGTGAGTCACTTTCCCTGTAGCGGGTAGAAAGTCCCGTGTGACGCTCCGAACACTGGAAATCACGGCTGATAAAGGGAAAGGCTCAGTGTCACCAGGGTAGTCAATTATATTATTCATTAACCATCACTGACGTCCTGGCAGCACTGTGCCAGGCCCAGTCCCGGAACCAAGTAGGTACCAATCTTAATGGGCCCTGCTCCCTTTATAGGGCCTGGGAAGTGAGTAGAATTGGAGAAGCGGCTCCATCTAATGGGAGCCGGATTTCTTACTGAGAGATATTACTGCCGACCCCGGTCCCGGCACTGTAACGTCCCTGAGTTGTCCCCATTGACCTAGCGGAGGGGGGACTCTGGTCCTTGTACTTTGAAAGGAAATTCCAGGAGCATAAGCAGCTTTCCATCATCGGAGGGGGCTGAGGGCTACCCCCATGGGAGGAAGTGGGGATGGTGCTGGCTCTGTAGCCTCCCAGGTGCATTGTGGGGCAGCAGTGGGTCTGGCTGCTCCGACAGTCACTCTGCACACCATTCCGCCCCCTTCCCCGATGGAGTAAGCCGAGTAAAGGAATGCCATCCCAGTTAGCTTACACTGCTCAGGGGTCTTCTCCGTGGCGGGGTGTTTCAGGGCAAGGAAGATGAGGAAGCCTGCGGGGAGGACACCTGAAGCCACGCTGTCAGGGGAGTTGTAGGGCCTGGAAAGCAGGTCAGATGTGCCGGGACGCTGCAAGTATCCAAAGATCAGCACAGACCTCAGGCCCCCATGTCATTTCCACGGAGCAGGGCAAAGTGTGGGGCAAAGTCTGTGAGTGGAAACTCCTGGGGCCGGATGGTGCTTTTTGGTCCCGCCGTCTGCGCAGTTACCCAGCTGCCAATGAGAGCAGAGTCTGGCTTGCTGGAGATTTCTCCCGTGGGAGGGACGACCGGCTCCTCAGATTTCAGACGGGCCAATACTGTTTTGAAACGTCTTGTTTGAAACGCATTTTGTTTGCTGATCAATAAGACCCAGGAAAATCTGCTACGCTAAATCATCTAAAGTTCTCTTGCTAGTCACTAATCTAGCTCCCTCCAGGGCCACTAGTACAGGAAACATTCTGTCTGTCTGTCTGTCTGGGCGTTTTATGCCACCCTTATCACAATAATAGCTTGTCTGTCATTCCCTAATATCCCAGGTTAGAAAACTCCATTCAGTTATTCTGCAAACCAGTTCTCACATGATATGCAATTATCTCAGTCATTCCGCGTCCTTTTATATTTCTGCTTCTGTTTTGGTTCCAGGTATTGCCAGCCAAAACCGGAATCAGGTTAGTCCAGTTCTTTCTGTTCATTTCTTGTCACTTTCTTCTGATGCTTTATTATGGAGAAGTGGTTCCTAACCACATTGTTCCCAAGATCTAGGGGGTGGAAAAATCAATGACATCAATGGCAAAAGGGAAATTGCCCCAAGCCCTTATGGTTAAGAGTTAGGCATATCAAAAACCAGAGCCACCTCGGTAATACAGCACAGAGAGAGTAAATCCCAGAGACTCAGACTGAGTCATGCTGAGTATACTGACTGAGGATCAGGTCCATGGTTTCCAGACAGTCAGACTAAAGAACTCCAGACATCGTCGCATGATGTGTGTGAGATACAGAGAGCAACAGGGCAGCTAAACAGTGCTGAACAAATATTGTGCAAACTTGTACTACTGCAGCATTAGAAGAGCTTTGAGCTGCCCTATGTTCTTAGTTAAGTTTCCCAAGACAAGGGTAGCTCTGCCCCCTAGTGCATATGCCTAGAGCACATTTCATTCGATGATTTTGCAACACTGCGCAAGGTGACACACTGTTCAGCGAATTCTACGCGGTAAGGTACAGGAAAGGAAATGCATTTTGTAAACTACACACAGTTTACAAAGTACTCTGGTGTGTAGCACTTTTTAAATCACTCGCTGACTGTGCGTTGCGATCATATTGTCTAGACACACTGTCGGAAATATTGGCATTGGAATATTCAGGCTGGCGATGTACTGCCGTACAATCATCGCTATTATTTCAAACCTGCGTTTATTTCCAGACATCTCAAAAGCATATGTCCTCTCTGAGGGGTGTGAGTCTCTCGCAACTTTGAAATTTTAAAATGAGGAGGGTTGAGTTTTCCAAGAGCAAATAAAGTGCCTGAAACATTTCTTATTGGGTGAAAAATGCTTATTTTAACTGTCTGAGAGCTCAAATTAGCTGTACAGGTTTCTATTAAACTTTCAAAAAGTAAACAATTCCTTTCTGCCATGGGACCGGCCATGAAAATGTCAGTTGCCAAGGGTATTTTATTTAGAAATGTTTACACACCTGAAAATAGGGGGTTGGAATGAAAATGATACCAAAAATGTAGACATCCTAGAATTCGGAAACTGAGGGTACTTTCACAGCCACCATTGGCTGGGACGGCTGTTCCTGTATCTACCTCACATCTCTACTTGACCCTCCGGAAATTGCCACGTAATGATGTTGAGCTCTGAGCGCTTCAGGATGCAGTTCTAATACTCAATAACGCTCAGCATGGGACATCTCTGTCCTGACGACTGCTGTGTGCCAGGTTACTTGGTGCTACTTATGGAGTGAAAAGATCTAGGGTGAAAAACGTTGAAATTTTTCAATGTAACGACCCATCTGTGCAAGTCCCGGGCTTCTCCTCCCCATGGCGCATGTGGGCAGCGCTAAACCGTATCCACACCCGACATGGAAAACGCACATCCTCACTCCATAGATGGAAAGTGAGGGAACTGCGGAACTGCGACTGTGACGGACACATCACAGATGATTGCCCAATCCATGCTCATCCTGGAGGTGTCACAACCATTCACATGCTTTGGACTGGAGAAGAGACCTTAGGAGGCACCGTTGCTTTCCCGGTTCCACTATTGCCACACAGAAGAAGAATGCTGAAACAGGACGTATTTTGCAAAAGCGCTTCCCATTTTCCACCAGCTCTAATAGCAAGCCACATCACTGTGGAACAGCCACATCTGACTGCGTGAGAATTCACACAGCACTGACACAGCTCCCAGCCTGCACTGGACTCAGTGTCACACCTGGGATGCCTTCTCTCAGCCTTGGCTCTCTCCTTCAGGAATCTGGAGGGGGCGTCTTGAAGACATGATGCTGACCACAGCAAGGAATGGCTGTAAGGGAGTCTCCCATGCCTGACAATTGCTGCAATGTCCTTTCCCGTCAACCCCAGAGAACGGGAGAAGACGCCTGCTGACCATCTCCCCATTCGGACTGCAGCAAAGGATTGCAGATGTAGGCCCCAAGTGACTTCTCCTCTGTCATAGAGAGAAGAGTCCAGATGAGGAACGTAGGGGCAGGACGATTACTCCATACAATAAAGGCCACACTCATTTTATTTGATTACTTCTGCAGCTTGATTGCACCCGGTACAACCAAGAGCCGTTCGTGTTCGATGGCGAGTTACTATGCCCAGAAGTGGTCATCTTTGTCTGCGGCACGGATGGTGTCACCTACTGGCATGAATGCGAGATCTGTAGGCTAATCTCGTAAGTACCTACACCTCCCTCCTCAGGGTTGATCTGCGAATATCATTTGCTGGAAGCATTTTCCTCCAAGAAGGAGAATAATGTGCTAGTTTTGCTTAGAATCCCAGCCTTTCACTGTCCTGTGTGATCCTCCCACATCCTCAACACCCTTCCAGGGACCCTCACAACATTTCAATGCACAGGGGAGCACTCTCCAAAAAGAGTCAGACTATACATCCCAGCGCACCGAGTTCAGACAGACGAGGCAGCTTTAATGTGGGGGAATGAGCACCACTTGCCCAATACTAATAGCTCCGTGATGCTGGTACCAGTGGGGAGCTGGTGGCAAGTTTTCCCTACCAAATAGATCCCTTCCCTATTGGATCTACAGGGATTTTTGATTAAATGTGTTGGTAGTTTCTGTACAATGTATTGAAGTGATCTGACCTCCTATAGCAATCAGTGGTTTTCACTAACCTCTCTCTCTCTCTCTCTAGAAAAGGCGTTGATGTTAACAAAGAACATGAGGGGAAGTGTGGGGTAAATCCAGTTTTTCTTAATTAGACTCATAGATTTTAAGGCCAGAAGGGACTGTCATGATCAACTAGTCTGACCTCCTGCACATCGCAGGCCCCCGAACCTGGCCCACCCACACCTGCAATAGACCCCTAACGTCTGGCTGAGTCACTGACGTCCTCAAATGATGATTTAAAGACTTCAAGTTACTGATAATCTGCCATTTACACCAGTTTAAACTTGAAAGTGACCCGTGCCCCATGCTGCAGAGGAAGGTGAACCCTTCCCCTCCCCCGGGTCTCTGCCAATCTGATCTCAGGGAAAATTCCTTCCTGACCACCAATATGGCGATCAGTTAGACCCTAAGTATGTGGGCAAGACCCACCAACCAGACACCTTTATTTATTTCAATTTTGGCATAGGAAAGACAGACGGATGTTCCAATCCTAAACTCCCTTGCCATAATAATTCATCGAGCACCATCCAAATACTCAAACTCAAATACTCAAATACTAGCAGCAAATTGACAACCATTCTCCCCATAAAAGAAGCCAGTCTTCAAACCAAAAATATCCCCATCTCAGTCCCTACAAAACCCTAATCCCCTAAATAAAAATCAAAAGTGTTCTGATGAGGGCCGTATCTTACACTCAGTGCTCGGAGGTGAGTACGGGTTATCTAACGGCGCTATATGTTTTTTCTCTCAGATGTCCACGTTGGTGCCTTTCTCTCCTACTGAGGTTATAGACCCAGAAACATAGACTGGAATGGTTCTTTCCACTCTGTGTCCATGGAAACATTGATATCACTCATTCTGGCAGAGGAGACCGGGAAATCTGTACCTCAATTTCCTCAAGATGATACCTGACTGACCTGCTGACATACACAGCGTATTCGCCTCCCTGCATGTTTCTTCAGCCTTGGGGGTCTTTCCAGATTAGACAAAATCCTTCCCAAGAAATCCCAGGGTCACCTCCTCACCCTCATCCAAACTGCATCCCGAAGTGAACCTTAGTCACTGCAAAACTACTCACTCATGGTCCCAAAGAGCGAGGGCTGGAGACCATTGTAACGATAGTCATTGCAAATGTTTTCATTGTTACCTCCGCTAATTATCTGGGAACCATTTTCTCTGGTGTGTGATTGAAGGGCTTTGGGACCTGCTGACGAACAGCCTGCTTGGAGAATTAGGTATTATGATCATTACACATTGATTTTAAGGCAGAAGGGGCCACTGTCCGTGTCTGCTCTGACCTCCTACCTAGCACAGGCCATAAAAAGTCACCCAGGAAATCCTGTAGTGGAGGGAATTTCTCCTGCCTGGATTTAGTCCCCACACAGGGGTCAGCTCACCCTGTTGGGATGTGGTAGCGGGACCCTTTGCTACCCCACACCCTGCAGGCTCCGCCCACTGGCATGGGCTACCTGGCTCTTTCATAGACCTGCACCATGCCCCTTCCTCAGCTGCTGAATGGTTTAGACACTCAGACTAGCACGCTTGACTTGTCTGTCTGTGCAGACGCAACCGCAATACAATATACTCCCCACCCTTCAACGCGGGTGTCTTACCGGGCCGGGGTCAGCCTCGCATGATGTGTCTTAGCCTCAAAAATAAACATCATAAAACGTCCTTGGTGATTATTTTTTGCCTTCCTGTTTCACGAATGCTTGTCCTCTCCCGCGAGCTCGGGAGGGATTATGCCAGAGAGTGAGATTTCCAGCAAAACGACAGATAAAAGGACCAAACCCAGAATAGGTTCCTCATTCTGACCAGGGGCGGCTCTGGCTTTTTTGCCGCCCCAGGTAAAAAAGCCGCCGGCCGCCCCGCATCCCGGCCGGGGCGCCGGCGGGGAGGGCGGCTCGCCCGCGGCCCCGTTCTCCCCGGCCGGGGCGCCGGTGGGGAGGGCGGCTCACCTGCGGCCCCGCTGCCCTGGCCGGGGCGCCGGTGGGGAGGGCGGCTCGCCCGCGGCCCTGGCCGGGAGCGCAGCGGGGAGCACAGCACGGCCGCGGCTCCGCTGTCCCGGCTGGGAGCGTGGCATGGCCGCCCCCCGCTCTCCCGGCCGGCCCCGCTGCCCCAGCCAGGGCGCCGGCTGGGAGCGCGGCACAGCCACTCCCCGCTTTCCCGGCCCGGGCGCCGGCGGGGAGCGCAGCACGGCCGCCCGCCGCTGCCCTGCCTGCCGGGAAGAGCGGTTTTTTGCGTTTAAAAAAAAACAAAACCTCAGCGCTGCCCCCCTCCAGGTGCCGCCCCAAGCACATGCTTGGTCGGCTGGTGCCTGGAGCCGGCCCTGATTCTGACTCAGGAAAAACTCTCATTGGAGCCAGTGAGTCAAAGCCTGCAGCCTTTACCCGGCAGCTAAATTCATTCTGCCCTTTCAGGGTCTGTTTGCACTGCAGTCTGAGGTGTATTTGCTGTTCGGGTCGACATGCCCATGCTAGCATGGCTAAAAGTAGCAGGACAGAATGCGGCACAGTCTCACCCGGGACCCTAAGTACGTACCCGCATTGCTAGTTCACATCTGCACTGTCATTATTAGCAATGGGTCCAACTCCTGTGGGTATGCCTACCCACGCTGCAGCCACCCCTCAAATTGCCGTGTGATACACCCTCAGCGACCAGCAACGATAACCTGCCCACCGAGGCCAAGAGTCAGCAGCAACTCCCAGGATAATAAGAAAGACGTTTCTGATTTTCTATTTAAAAACTCAGGTGCCCTTTAATTCACTCCCTGGGTGGGATGTGGTCTCTAAAGACCAAACAGGCTGTATTGTCTCTCCTTTGCCTACATTACTTCCTTAGTACAAAGGATCTCTTTTATGCAGTGTCTATATTTGCTTTTCAGTCTTCATGTGGTATTTAACTATGGCTCATTCTATTGCAAGGGCCCTACCCTCATCCATAATGCTTTAATGAAGCCTATCCTTGACTCATAGACTTCATGATCATATAGTCTGAGCTCCCACAGGCCACAGAACCTCGGTCCTGCAATGGGTCCACAACCTCTGTCTGACTTACTGACATCCTCAAATCGTCATTTAAGGACCTCATGTTATAGAAAATCTAGTTCAAACCAGCAAGTGACTTGTGCCCCACAGTGCAAAGGAAGGCAAAACCTCCCAGGGTCTCTCCCAATCTGACATGGGGGAAAACACCTTCCCAACCGCAGATATGGTGATCAGTTAAACCTTGAGCATGTGGGGGAGAGCCACTCGCGAGACCCCTGGGAAAGAATTCTCTGTAGTAGCTCAGAGCCCGCCCCATCTAGGGTCCCATCTCCAGCTGTTGGAGATACAGCAGAACCCCATTTATCCAATCTAATTGGGACCAGGGCTAGATAGGATAATCAAAAATTCGGATAATCCAGAGAATGGGAAAGTGCGAGGCTGCCATCTAGTGGCCACAGGAGAGATTGGCCACTTCTGGACCTGGAGTCCTGGTTGTTCGGTTAATACCAAGAAACCGATAATGGAGGGTCGGATAAACGGAGTTCTACTGTATTTGCTAATAGCAGTTGTGGATGGGTCATATGCCATTGTAGGCAACCTCGCCACACCATCCCCTCCATAAACTTATCCAACGCAGTCTTGAAACAAGTTTGATCGTTTTTTCCCCCACTGCTGTCCTTGGGAGGCTTTTCCAGAACTTCACTCCTCTGATGGTTAGAAACTTGCATATTCTTTGGCACAGAATTCACCCCACCAAACATATGTTAACCTTTACCCATTGTTTCCAAACCCAGACTTTCAGTGGAGGTCCTAGCAGACCATCTGTCAGTGAGAAACCTAGCACTGCGAGAAAACACAGGAGAGGATGGGGAAGGACAGCGTGTCTAGTCCGCACACCTCCCTAAGTGTCCGTAGAATGAGTGGGTAATCTGCAGAGGCCCAGCTTCAGGCCCCTTTAAAGTCCCATGTAAACCCAATATTTGTCACCCCAAATAACTGATTCGAAAGCTGCTGCATGCTAGAATATCTTACAACATAGAATCATAGAATCTCAGGGTTGGAAGGGACCTCAGGAGGTTCTAGTCCAACTCCCTGCTCAAAGCAGGACCAATCCCCAACTAAATCATCCCAGCCAGGGCTTTGTCAAGCCTGACCTTAAAAACCTCTAAGGATGGAGATTCCACCACCTCCCTAGGTAACCCATTCCAGTGCTTCACCACCCTCCTAGTGAAATAGTGTTTCCTAATATCCGACCTAAACCTCCCCCTCTGCAACTTGAGACCATTACTCCTTGTTCTGTCATCTGCCACCACGGAGAACAGCCGAGCTCCATCCTCTTTGGAACCCCACTCCAGGTAGTTGAAGGCTGCTATCAAATCCCCCCTCACTCTTCTCTTCTGCAGACTAAACAAGCCCAGTTCCCTACATATGTAATGCAGTATGTAATGCAATGTAATGTAATACATATGTAATGCAATCTGAATATCGTTGAACGTAACAACATCATGGCTTGGCCCATCCACATTATCAGATTCCTCCCTGCAATTTCATAGCTTCCACTGCACACACAATGTGCTCATTGTCCCGGAAAAGCAAAGGGCCCACTGAACAGTAAGCCCCTTTGTTGGCAAGCTGGGTGCCGCCTGTGTGTTTATTGCGTTCTCCTGGGCATCTCGCTGATAAGAAAATATTCTTTACAGCTCAGCACAAGCCTCAATAAAAATCCTCTGGCTGCCAGAGCAAATAATGACTTTAGGGTGGTGATTTCACCGTCAAGGTTGGGGACACACACACACACATTCTATATATAGTGAGCTCTGACAGTGGAGTCTGAGAAACATCATCTACTCGGCAGAGCGGAGCACCCACAGACTTGACTCTCGCTCAACCATCACCTGCACCATGAAGATAAGAGGTGTCTTTGGGCTGCTCGGTCTGGCGCTTTTCAGCTATGTTTCTGGTGAGTTGATTTTGCTGTAGGCTGTGTGACGCCCTTCGGTGGCTATCTCTAGCCCTCTTGAAGCCAAGCCTATGTACGGATGAAGTCAGTGATATAGGCACATCCTTCAAGAGGTGGCACTGAGCTAGTGGCTTGTGCTGAGAAGAGTTCCAAGACAGTGGGGTCGGTATGGGATTTCTCTTTGGATGAAATTCATTCCTGTGCCGAGAGCTCCTACCAGGCATCTGTGCCACCCAAGCCTACTTGAACCTATAGGTCGTTACCAGGACGTGTGGGTCACAGAGGCGAAGTTCACATTGCATTTCATCATTAAGGAGCGACTGAAAACTCTGTTTTTATTAAACAATCAAAACATTCCAGCCTTAGAACATTATCTGATGTTTACTCAGAGGAGATATAATATTAGCTGTGGCCATCAATACAGGAAAGAACAGATGGTTTCCAGGGTAAAGATAGTGTATTTGGTTGTTCTTTAGGATTAATGTTTCCTAATGGATGTTTATCAAAGATGCTGCTTTGTTTTTATTTTTTTTGTCTATTTTTCGTTCCAGGTGTTGCCACTGGGGCAGGGCAGGTGAGTTTCAGATCTTCTTTGTCACTTTTCCCCTGATCCCTACGTCAAGATAAATCATTTGTAATCACAGATAGGCACATATGGAAAAACACTAAACACCAATGAAAGAATAGAAGTGCCTCAAAAAGTGAAATGACTCCCTTGCCGTAGAATTGAGACAATGAATCCCTGGGATTTGGATCCATTGTTTCCACATGGTGCAACTGATAAAAATAAACAATAACTGCTAATAATATAGGGTGAAATTTACCCCAGCATAGAGGGCCAATGCAAGGCCAGTGTACCACTTAAAGCCCACTTTAAGTGGTACACTTAGGTACACCTAGTGCAGAGGGGTCAATTTCATTCAGAATGCATTTGTCAAGGCCCCTTGTTAATTGAACAGACTCCATGTGCTTTTTAGTTCAAACACAATTGCATAATAGCATCACATGATCAAGTATCCCGTACATTTTGTTTTAAAAGCTACAAAAAATTTCAGCCATCTGACTATAATTAAGGGACTTCGGTGAATAGTTCATAAACCTGACTGATTCCAAGAAAATCACCTCATTTTCTAGTCTCTAATTTTCCACCAGCAGACTACATTTAACTTGAATGTTCTGGCTATGTGAGAATATTTGCTGCATGAAGGTGGGTATCATTATAAAAACCTACACAGATCTACAGGTGGTGATTTTCAAAAGAGCCTAAGGAGGTTTTCTCCCAAATCCCACAGAGGCATAGGCAGCTCCTTGGTCACCCCCGGCTTTAACTTAGGGCTCTGGTAGGTTTTAGTCCTTCAGAACCCACGACTGGGATTTTCCCATGGTTATGCATTCATCCATATGAGATCCAGAACCATCACCCAGACTGGGCAGATCAGCCCTTTCTTTATACAGCTCGGGTCTTTGATCCTGGCCTTCTGTAACAGGTAATCAGCAGACAATGACCCTCTCCTCCGGGCATACTTTCAGAAGGCTGCGTTTTTGCATAACCAGAGTTGGGGAATTTGCATTAATGTCTCCCTGGGGATTCCCCAGGAAATCCACTTCACGCTTATCGTCCCCAAAGTCCATCCTTGCCTGGCACATTTTCCATACAGTCTTTTGAACTCCCAGGTCTTACATCTGTCACATCCCCCGCAGAGACGTTACATACAATCCTGACCCACAACGATACAGAAACTTAATACAATAATGCCTTTGAAGGATATGGCAGGAAATTGAGATGTGAAATCCTGGCCTATATTTTGAGGCTTAATCTAGTAAAGGTCACACCCAATGACTGTCGCTTTTGCAGCCTCTTTGCAGTCTCTATGCCGTGCTTCCCAACAGAGAAGTTTCTTGTCCCAGGATGGTTGACCCAGTCTGTGGCAGTGACGGCGTCACATACCCAAATGAGTGTTTTCTGTGCAGAGAAATCCTGTAAGTTCTTAAGTAACTTCTTCTGATTCACCAAAGCAGCAAAGCTGCACAGAAAAGCCCAGAGTATAAGCACCGCTGGAGGGGGTTGGGGGGTGGAGGGACGAGATAGCTTGTGATTCTGTGACTCATTTTGGTGAGTCTTTTATTCACGGATCAATGGTTCCAACCAGAGATCACTTGGGAGCTATCTGATTGAAAGGAGTTTGGTTAATTTATATCAGCATCTTAGAACTGAAGAGATGTAATGAGTGAGATTCCTGCAAAGTGCTCACAAACTAACCTCTCTCCCGTTCACTCTTCTCTCTTTCTCTCTCAAGACGTGGCAACAACATTGTCAAAAAGCATGATGGAAGATGTGTTCAGGTATAGCCAAATAACTGCTCTGTTCATTGTTATAACATACTTTCTGAGACATTAGCAATGGCATGTCCTCATGATAGAGACAATATGAATGTGTAACCCACACACCTCCTGGGTGTGGTGCTCTGTCCCCTCTAGTGGCACGAAGACCACTTAGAGCTTAATGAGTCTGCTACAGCCTTAGCTAAGGGCCATGTGGCTTTTAGCTCATGCACTAGAGGCTCATGCATTTAGCTCCAAAGGTCCCAGGTTAAATTAATAGGCAGCAGGTTTAAAACAAACAAAAGGAAGTATTTCTTCACACAATGCACAATCAACCTGTGGAACTCCTTGCCAGAGGATGTTGTGAAGGCCAAGACTATAACAGGGTATAAAAAAGAACTAGATAAGTTCATGGCAGATAGGTCCATCAGTGTATTAGCCAGGATGAGCAGGGATGGTGTCCCTAGCCTCTGTTTGCCAGAAGCTGGGAATGGGCGACAGGGGATGGATCACTTGATGATTCCCTGTTCTGTTCATTCCCTCTGGGGCACCGGGCATTGGCCACTGTCAGCAGACAGGACACTGAGCTAGATGGACCTTTGGTCTGACCCAATAGGGCCATTCTTATGTTCTTAGGTTCGATCCTGCCCACCAATGACTGAGGTCCGTCGGTGTTATAAATGAACTAGCAACAGAGCTGGGAGCAACAAGAAATTCCATTTTGCAGGAAATTCTGCAGCTCTGAAATTTGTTTATGTTCCAAACTGGAATGAAAACAAAGAATTTAGAAATTTCCCATAAAATAAAATTTTCCAAAAAACCCACAACATTGTTTCAGGTCAGTTAAAACAGTTTGTTTCAATTTTGAGGTTTGATTTTCTAGTTTATTCTAATATATAACAGAATATAGACATTGAAACAAAATGTCATTCTGAATAAAAAATCCTAATGTGGAGTTTCAGTAATTTTTGCCCTGAATGGTACGTTATGTTCACTCCAGAACCGTACACCGTAGTGCTTGGGATTGTATCTTGCATGTGATATTAGCACCACTGACCTTGGTTTTGCCTTTCATGCAGCCTTTTCTGCTTCCTACAACTGGCCTTGTTCTCCTCTTCTTTTACCTCCTCCCCGCAGACAGGGGAGAGAGCCAGCAAGTCAGTTACAATCAGATCCCTAGAAGAAGGAGAGGGAGGGTTATAGATTGAAAATGTTGCCTTGTGACTGTTGCAGGTTGACTGCACTGGCTACGTGAAAACACGCACAGGTCAGGAAGCTGCCTGCACCCTGGAGTACAGCCCGATCTGTGGCACCGACGGCGCTACCTATGGCAACAAGTGTGCTTTTTGCTCTGCGGTCGCGTAAGTGCCACAAGAGCTGCTGGGCCATTAAAGCGATGCATGGCCATTTAGATAATCATGCTGGTTCCTAGAATGTGATGAGCTGATCTAATTCCTGACAGGCTGCCCTGTGTTCATCCACTCTAACCTTGCTTTCTTCCCGAAGGAATGGAGCAGACATTGACCAGAACAATGACGGAGAATGTCCCCAGGTAAAGCCCAGACATCAGCCTTATTAACTGTTTATATTTATATATGGCATACATTAAATTCAGTGCATCAGCATGGCCACCTGAAGGAAAATATCTGTGTTGTGTTGATATCACTTTCATCGCACTTGGGCTACAAGACTGGGAATATAGGAGACACGTGCTAAGAGTAACCCAGAGCTGTACAATGTTATGGGGTTAACCCCTGGACTCTAACACACACCTCCATGTGCAGAAAAACTCCAAACCCACAAACACTGGGATCTGCTGCTCCTCTAACTGGGGAAATGGGCTTTGCCGTGGATGTTGTCTCACCCCCCTCCTGCACAAAGAAAGCTGGCGAGTCAATTATTATCAGAGGCATTGATTAGCAATGAGTAATTATTCCTCGGTCCTCCCCAGTCTGATTTGCAAGGTCTCTTCCTCCTTTCTCAAGACCCTCTTCTGCTGCTTACTGTGATGGAATGGGACTGTTCTTAATGTTTCTATGCCTCAGTTTCCCCGATGCATGTGTTAAGTCTCTAGGTGGTGGGAATAAGGGGGGATTGTTGCAGAGCTGGAGAGGGCCAGTGTGATGACAGAGAATGGCCGACACTCTGTCTCCTGGCAACTAATAGCCTGGGCCCCTTCTCTGCAAAGGTGCGAGCTGAAGGTGTTCGAACAAAGGGATCAGGTGAAACTCCTGGCCCGGGAAGGAGACAAAGGCAGAGGAGGGGCTAGAGAGGTTTCAGTTTGCAGCTGGCTGGGGATATGGGGGGAGGTGCAGATGGAGTCTGGCCTCCCTGCCCCATTTGAAGCTGTGGGGTGAAATGCAGGGAGCCCCCAGGCTGGGGTCTAAGCTCCCTGCCCCCCAGAAGGGCCCGACTGAGGGGTCCTGTTTGTACTGACAAGCTCTGTTTGGACTGTGTTCCTGGCATCCCTAATAAACCTTCTGTTCTACTGGCTGGCTGAGAGTCACAGTGAATCCCAGGAAGAGGGGTGCAGGCGCTGACTCCCCCACACTCCGTGACACTTCCCAACCCCAACCAGGAACTGGCCCTGGGACGATGGCCAGGCTTGGGGGCAGCTGGGGAAAGTAGCTATTTATGTAATGTATGCCTTTGTTTCTCTTCTCCACCTTCGTGACACCAGAGTGCAAACTCTTCAAGGCAGAGCCGGTGTCTGTTTATGTAGTGCTTTGCACAACAGAGCCCCGATCCTGAGACGCGTCTTTGGGCACTAGGATACTCTAAATATTAAATAACAACAAAGAACTCTGCTAGGAAAACACGGGGAGCAGAGGATTGAAAGCGTGATGTTGCTCCCTTATTTGCAGGTTGACTGCAGTGACTACAAGCAACCCCGTCCTTTCTGCACCCTGCAGAACTTTGCCCATTGTGGCTCCGACGGCAAAACCTACAGCAACAAATGTCAATTCTGTAATGCAGTCACGTACGTAGAGTTCACCTCTGGGAGACTGAGAACAGTCGGCAGAGCTGAACAGCTGACGCCTTCCCAGGAGGGGCAGCCCGGTGTTCAAAGCCTGCATCTGTTTGCCTTTTATTTCATGGCCATAAACTGTGTGATTAGCAATAAGTGCTGCAGCTGGCCCTCAGACTGTAAGAAACAGAACTTTAATAAACAGCCTGACAGGCCAGTCGGTGTTACATGACATAAGAACATAGGAACAGCCAGACTGGGTCAGACCAAAGGTCCATCCAGCCCAGTGTCCTGTCTGCTGACAGTGGCCAATGCCCGGTGCCCCAGAGGGAATGAACAGAACAGGGAATCATCAAGTGATCCATCCCCTGTCGCCCATTCCCAGCTTCTGGCAAACAGAGGCTAGGGACACCATCCCTGCTCATCCTGGCTAATACACTGATGGACCTATCTGCCATGAACTTAGCTAGTTCTTTTTTATACCCTGTTATAGTCTTGGCCTTCACAACATCCTCTGGCAAGGAGTTCCACAGGTTGACTGTGCTTTGTGTGAAATAATACTTCCTGTTGTTTGTTTGGGCATGACAGCATCCTGATGTTTGTCCTGCAGCCACCCAACTCTGCTGGCATCCCAGAGCACCCCCATCGCCCCTCACAAATCTAGCACCCTCTTGAAACCTGGTGTTTTTTCTTCAGGACCACCCGCATTCTACATAACCCCCTAGCCAAGACAAACACTGCAGCTGCTTAGTGCAGAGGTGTCTTATTTCTCTTCCGCTTCCCTTAGAATTCAGTCCAGAGCCCCAGTTACTGGCCCACGGTCCTCCTGGGTCCCTCACCTGTAGAGATTTAAACTGGTTATGTAGCAGAAGCATTCAAAAGTTACCAGTTCCTTTCCAAACCCCTCTCACTGGCTGGCATGAAATGACTGTCACAAGCAACCAGGAAAAGGGACCAAGCATCAAAGAAGTGCTCTGTATTTTAGCTGGTTAGCAGAGTAAGGGGGGAGGCTATTCCTTCAGGGCTACTCGTTGCTAATCAATCTCTCTCTCTCATCTCTCCAGAAAAAGTAACAGAAAACTTCAGCTCAAGCGGTATGGGGAATGCTGAATCCCGGTGGTGCCGAGCTGAGAGTGGCCCTTTTGTTTGCACTTTCCATGCAAAGCCCTGCGATGAAATACGTTCTCCCTTCTCCCCAGTCTCTGGCAGCTCACCGGGGCTTCTCGGTCTCTTTGTTGGTTCTATCAATAAAGTAAACTCAGCAGCATTCTTAGCCTCAGTTTGTTCTTTGGGCAGGTGTTACGGCCTCCAGGGTCCTGGCCCTTAGGTACCACGACTGGAATAAACATGATTAGTAATACTAATACTGGGGGGAGGGCGGGGGGAAGAGGAATGAGTCGCAAGGGAGGACGTCAGTAACTCAGCCAGAGGTGAGGGGCTATGACAGGAGTGGGCAGGCGAGGTGCTGTGGACTGCGATGTGCGGGAGATCAGACTAGATGATCACGATGGTCCCTTCTATGGTCCCTTGTAATCTGAGTCTGAGTCTAGGCCAGGGGTGGCCAACGAGCGGCTCCGGAGCCCCATGCGGCTCTTCAGAGGTTAATACGCGGCTCCTTGTCTAGGCACCGACTCCGGGGCTGGAGCTACAGGCGCCAACTTTCCAATGTGCCGGGGGGTGCTCACTGCTCAACCCCGGCTCTGCCCCAGGCCCTGCCCCCTCCCCTTCCCCCGAACGTGCTGTGCCCGCCCTCCTCCTCCCTACCCCCCAGAGCATGCAAATCAGCTGATCACGGAGGGCGGGAGGCATGGGGGGGGGGCTGGGGGCTGGATGGGGGAAGCTGATGCAGGGGCTGCTGATGTATTACTGTGTCTCTTTGGCAAGGTACATGGGTAAATTCTGGCTCCTTCCCAGGCTCAGGTTGGCCACCCCCCGGGTCTATGAGAACACAAAGTGTAATGCCAGTAACATGCACTAGGTGGCTCTCTGACTGGAGTTTATTATTCAGTTTTGCAACATTATAACAACTCGCTTTCTGCTTTGATATAAAATAAACCATAGGCACTGACTCCGTGGTGCTCCGGGGCTGGAGCACCCACGGGGGGAAAATGGTGGGTGCTCAGCCCTGCTATCAGCTCCCCCTCAGCGCCTCCCACCTGCTGAAATCAGCTGTTTCACGGCGTGCAGGAGGCTCTTGGGGGGAGGGGAAGGAGCGAGGATGCGGCACGCTCAGGCGAGCGGGTGGAACTGGGCGGGAAGAGGTGGGGTGGGGCTTTGGGGGAGGGGATGGAGTGGGGCCGTGGCCTGGGGCAGAGGTGGGGGTCGGGCACTCCCCGGCACATTGTAAAGTCGGTGCCTGTGATATAAACTGTTACTAAAACTGTAGTCCCCCATCCCCCCCCCCCCCGGCTTGTGAGGGGTTAACTCTAGCCCGTAGACCTCAGGCTCTTTGCTTCACCGATGCCTGTGTCTTACAATGGCACTCCAGGGTGAGGCTGTGAGCCGTGTGCACCTCACACCGTTTTGCCCGACTGGGAGCATGAAGACGGTGAAAACATCCGTCGGTGAGGGCGTGCGACACGTGACAGAGGCGGGGGTGTGGATTTTGACCCGCAGGAGTGAGAGTGACATGGCGCAACCTGCCATCTCAGTGCGCCCGAGTCAGCTAACGAGCATGCAGACAAATGAACCCTCCCATCCCCCGCACGAGGGTGACAACATCCCTGGCTCACCTCCCTTTCCTTTCTCTGCCTTCCACTCGCTTGCCACAATGCAACGTAGAGTCCGTCCAGTCTGCTTTATAACCTGCGACGTCCCAGCCCTGCTTCTGGCCTTGCTTACTCCATTCCTTGGCATAGCAACAGTCCAGCCTCCTACCTCCATGGGCGAGGCGGCTGTCTCCCTCCTTCCAGCATTAAAACGACGCCGTTTTCAGTGGAAGACCTAGTACCTCGGCGTTCGCCATATTTCCAGTTTATCAAGAATTCGCTGCAATATAAAATGCGGTTTCGGGAGCGTTCGAACCCTTCTTTCACCCCTTCAGGCGATGGGAACAGGTGGAGCTGTCGTGCCAGAATGGACGGACGGACCCATTGCCGGGGGGCGGAAATGAGGAATCGGTGTCTGCTCGGGACTCTGCTGTCTACAGTCTACAAGGGAGAGGTGGGCTGTGGGTTATGCCCTGGCTCCTGGTTGTCTAACCAGGGTGTAGCTGCCTTGGGGAAGAGCGGAGACATGAGCATGGCAGGGAACTCTCTCCAGCTGTGAATCATGTTGAATCTGGGAATCTGAATCACAAACCTGAGGCAGGCGTCGCCAGGGCTGCCCTCCCCGTCTGCCACTCCGGGGGTGCCCCCGCTGGCCTCTGCTGCGCCACCGGTTCTGAGGGAGGCAGGCCCATGGCCCCGTGCAGCCCGCGAGAGGCCCGGGGAAGAGCAGCGCGTGGGTCAGCAGCGCGGTGGTGAACGGGCCCCCAGCTAGTCAGTGCCACCGCAAGGCATTTCAGAGGCCTGCACCACCACAGCCCGCGTGACTGGCTGACTCTGTGGGGACTCGCCCGCCGCGCCGTAAGAACTCGGGGCCAGACTGGCTTCAGTGGGGCTACAGCCGTTTCCCCCGCTGAGAGTCTGGCCTCGGTCTTCAAACTTTCCCTGGCAGGTCAGATGCTCCCAAACAAATTAGGGAGCTAGGAATTTCCACACCGGATCAGAGCAGTCAGTGGCCAGTTCCAGATGCTGCTGGAAAAGGCGAAAAAACCCCATCATTCAGCTGGCAAGACTTGGCTGGTCCTCTAGTTTTGTCCTCCTCTCAGCCCATGCAGGATTGTTTCCTAGGGCACATTCATAACGTTTTGCTCAATCTGGTCATGCTCCATCACATGATAAACCCTGATCCGGGCGGGTTGTAAGGAACTGAGGTGCCCAGACGCCATGGTGATGGGTGAGCTAGAAGGACAGGACACATGGCTGCTGTAGTTTTCCTCAAGTACGCCAGTGTCTTAATGCAAATATTCCCTTTGTTTACCTCCTACTGTCCTCATTTGTTCCATAGACATTATCACAACACACCCAACAAACATCACGTGTGACTGACACCAGGGTAATCTACCAGGCCTAGCCCGCGCCACTTTGATGACATTTTTATAGGCCTTGGCAAAGTTTCCTCCGCCACCGTCCAGCGTCTCTACCGATGTTTAAGAGGCAGCTGTACGGGCAGAGGAGTAATAATTACAGTTCAAAAGACTTAACCAAACCCAGGTTTTTTTTAGCTGCACCGAAACCAGACACATTTCAAACCTGGCTTGGATTTTTTTCAGGGATGTTTGTGTTATGGGGCACTCTTCACTTCAGCCCCTGCCCCGGGCATCATGGACTGACCTATCTTTGAGCAGCTCTTTGGTTTATTGTACGAAGACCTGGCTGGTGCTAAGGGAACAAAAAAACCTCCTGTCCCCGCAGAGACAGTCATACTAACGACTTAGTGCCACTATTACCTGTAAGTGCACAACACCATTGCCTGGTAGTTCAAAGGTGGCTTAGCAGTTCACACGTGACATATTTCATTGTGACTTACTCTACGGTAAATACTCTGCCCTTGTTTTAGGAGCGCTGGGATCTGAGCTTTGGATCCAGCCCACCTCTGATTTCAGTGGCTGGTTTCTACGCTGTGAAATCCTTTCCCCTTCCTTGTAATGCTTGGGGGCCGTTCAGAGCTGCTAGCAATGGTGGTGCTGCACGAGCCACTTTCCATTCTCGGTTGAACTGACCTGACAATAGCTCTTCCTTGCTAATGGGATTCTTCTACCCGCGGGCATCCAAAGGCACCGTGTGACAATACGGTGCCAGGAACCAGAAGATACTAGATCTCACCCTGCTGTGGCCTTATGCAAGAAGCCACATTGTCTTCAGTGGAACTGTCTGTCTGAGATGGGCAAATGAAACCGATACGTAACGTGTCTGGTCTCAAAGGACTCGTTATCCCCTTTGTGCAGATGGGCAAACGGAATGGATGTGTTGTGTTCAGGTTGCACAGAGAATAAGTGGAAAGAGCTGGGCAAAGAATCCAGGTCGTCTGATTCTCCAGCAGGTGCCTTCATGCTGACACCTAAGACAGGACTGGGGCCAGGATGTGCTCTCGTGGTTTAGAAGAACTGAAAAACAACGTACAGCCCTGGCTTAACCAGCTGAAGGAGGAGCATCAGCGTGTCTGATCCGGGACTCCGCAAACGGCCATGAAATCATGTCACTTTACGCTGCCCCAGCTGAACAAATGTACAGTCTTGACTCCCAAAATAGAAAGGGTGCACCAAATAACTGGTTTCACACCCACTCCATTCCCCTGGTGTGAGTCATTTTCTACATGGTCCTGAAGAGCCAGGCTGCAAAACCCCACTGCAGGGACTCGGGAAGGGCCCCTGTAGCACGACAATTACCAGCCTGAGTCACTGCTATAAAAGTTCTCCCTTGTGAGAATCCTGTGATTATTGGAGAAAGGGAGATTACCGTTGGCGGAGTCATTTACAAGCCGTAGCGTGTGACTTGCATACTTAACCCAGTTCTCGGGGTTTGATGTGGATAGGGCAACATTCCTAACCCCTGGGACGGAGCCTCGTAAATGGCAGCTGGTTCCTAGGGCCAATAATTACTTGAGAAAGGAGAGGGAGAAAGTTTTCATAATGCAGGTGAGGAATGTGAACGTGCCCGTGTGTGTATAAAGAGATGGAGAGGCAGGTACATGAGCACTCTCTGTGGGGTTCTTGCTGAGAGAGCATTTACTGAGCAGGCTGTTGGCCTTGTACTTAACAGCCATGAAGACAACAGGTTTCTTTGTGCTACTCGGCCTGTCTCTTTTCTTCTTCTCTGGTGAGTAACTCTTCTTGCAGCTTGTACATAGCCCTGTCTAACATCTCTAGCCCTAGGGAGCCTTGATTACTGGGCGTCAGGGGCAGTGGAGGCAGGGGGTGAGATAAAATTGAAACTGAGCCAATAATGCAGCATAGATTTCTGTTAAGATTGGGTTGAGTTTTTAAATGACTGTGCTTGGACAGCATCTCTGCGGTTCTAGTGTTCCCCGTCGGTGAACGCTGTAGCACAGGTGTGTGCCAGCAGGAATGGCAGCGAAGACAGACATTTTAAGTGATTGTTACAGAATATTTGTACAAAGCACATTTGCAATTGTGACTTTTGGCACCTGCAATCTGAGTCTAAGAACTGTGCTCCAGTGCTGCCAACTCTTGCAAGTTTATCATGAGTCTTGCAATAGCCGGTGGTTTTCTTAAAGCCCCAGTTCCTGGAAGCATGTGATTCGGACAGAATCTCAGCGTTCATTCAAAAATGTCTAGTCCTTGAGGTTGTGAAGAAAAGCTTGAAAACATGAGCCGAGTGCCCCCCAGAGATGCAAAGAACTGAAGGCAAATTAAAAACCCTACATTCATTTATTAATTAAAAAAAAATATTTTGATTTTCAAGCCAATCTCATGATTTTATGGAGCCTGGCTCCCGGTTATTGAACATGTGGAGTTGGTCTCCATACTGATACCCAGTGACTCGTGTGTCCAGTTCAAACAGCTCCAGTTCAGAGAGAAGCTGCAGACCGACAACTGTTTGCAGTTGTGTTTCAGTGAGCTAGTCACAATAACAAATGCTCCCGAGAAAAATCACAGGCTGTGCGTGGACGAAGAGAGGGGAAAGGCACAGAAGAAGTGATTGATTAGGGCTTATTCACCCAGCTCGAAGTGAGACTTAATTAGGGCAGAGAGCTGCCTGCTCCAGAGGAGGAGGACACCAGAAAGCCCTGCGGTCTTATATAAGCCAAACAGGCGTCTGTGGGCACAGCTGACAAGTCTCGTCACGCTCCATCTGTGACATTTTACGCGAAGTATTTATTGAGCTAATTTCCAAAAGGTTTGCACAGAGCCATAAACTGCAGCTTATGGTCAACACAGCCTGTGATGTTCAGTGATCAGCCGGGGCTTACGCTGCTCTCCAGAGCTCTGCTTTACGCTGTGTCCAGCCAGCCAGGCAGAACAACAAGGCTGTCACAATGCCCTGCACAGTATCTGTCTCTGGGAAGCTCAGCCCTTAAAGCACAGGCCCCAGTGCCACACAGCCTGCCCGAAGCAGTAGCAGTGATAAAACATGGAGAGGCATAACACTCGCTAGCGCGGGTTGGATTAGGGGGATGGGTAATTGGGGTTTCTGAGGGGAGTGGGCTAGGGCGTCTAGGGGGTGCTGGGTGGGTGGGGGAGAAGCAGGGATTGATATTTAGGGGGCAGTTGGGTGGGGAGGGGAGGCAGAGTGGCTGCTTTGCTGGTGGCCAGTGGCTCCTGGCAGCCAGGAGTGACCGGCTGGACGTCTGAGGCTCCAGCCAAGCTGCCTGTGGCGTGCATGGGTGCCGTGAGATGCCGGGTCCTTGGCAGCCCTGGGAGGACAGTGCCCGTGTCATGCCAGTACATATTTCTGATTGCCAAGCCGCCATCTCGCCTTCTGTAGTGGGGAGTTGGGTCTAGGGGTGGGGGTGGGGTCTCCCTGGGGCCAGGAGGACCCCCCCAGAGTCCAGAGCTCAGCTGCCGTCTCTCCTTCCGGAGCAGAGAGCCGCCGTATCACCTGCTCACACCGGGCGCCTTCCAGCCAGGCTGAGCCCCTTACCCTGGGACCTGCGCCTCCAGGTACAGAAACCCCCCGAGTGGGGCGGGGTAAGGCCTCCACTGCATAGTCCGTCCCAGAGAAGCACCCCACAGCCCACTGTTGCCGCCCCACCAGAGGCACTCAGCTCCCTGCGAGGGAATGGGGACCCTCCGGACGCCCCTCACTGGGCCCACCTGTCCTCTCCTCAGGTACCCTCCCTTCCCCCTCCTCTGGCTGACCATGACTCCCTGAGCCCTCTCCCCACCAATCACAGCCCCACCTGCTCCCCCGACACCCAAAATGCCCCCTGCCCTCTCCCTACCCAGCACCCCCCATCCTCTCTCCTGTGCCCTCCCCCTGCCTAACCCCAGCCCTGCTTGGCATCGTCCCTGCCCCCCCAGGGACCCCTCCCCACCCGGCTCTCACCTCTGCCTTCCCCAGCATTGCCGACGTAGTGATTCTGCCCCAAGATCCGGCCCAAGTCGCCCGATTTCACTGCAAGCAGCAGTGCCGGAGAAAGCCCAAGCAGGCCAAAGAGTGACCCGAGCGGACGACAGAACCGCTAACCTGGAAACGGCGTGGAGGCGGCAGCGAGCGGCGAGGGCGGCCCGGCCTCGTGGGGTGCGAGGCCGGAGCCTCCCTGAGTCCGAGCCCTTCTTTTATGCGGGTTCAAGCACCGTGTTAGAATGCGTGACCTGGGCCTCCAGGATCCTACATTATCCTACCCCCTGGCCTTGAGGTTCCTCCTTAAAACCATTGCAATGTCCCCCAGCTGGAGAGAAGGACTCAGCTGGAGAGCTGGACTGCAGGCTGTCTGGGGCCGAGGAAACAGAAAGGGGATTGATTGTTTCTTGAGGCTGACGGAAACTGACAGCTGCTATATGCTTCCTGGCTGGCTCAGGAAGAATCTAAGCACAGCCGGTCCTGCGTTGTATCCCTGCACAGGGTCTCCCTGTGTCCTGACCCAGATGAACCAGTCGTGGGATGAACTGCTGGCCGCAGGACTGACCAGGAGTCTAAAGCTGACCACCAGGACTGGCTAATTACCACCAGGACTGGCTAATTTCCCTAAGCGGATGCCATCCCCCTACCAGGCACCTTGTCTCCACTCCATGCACTCAGAAGCCGCAGACAATACCAGCCATCTTCAGTTATTCAGACCTGCTGCAACCTAAAATGCTCACATAGCTTCAAATGGTTTTTTTTAAACTTCCCTTTTAACCCTTTGCCTGCTGAGCGCTGCTGCCATCGCTGTACTGCCGCAGGGGTGAGCTAGCACCCCAAGGAGTTTGCTGAATGTACCCAGGATGCAGTGCAACAGCTGAGTGGTTGTAATAAATCACTTAATGTCTTTGGTCAATTAATAAAATCCTGTACAACAATTCCGATCGTTGATTTACTAACCCTCTCCTCTCCCCACACATGGCCTGTACTGCAGGAGATCATATTAAGGAAAGTACTGTCGTTTTCAAGATTTTTTTGTAAATTAACTCAGCTTTCACTCGGCTTCCCTCAGATAGTTGGCAGCTTTGTAAAATTTTGTCTGTCTGTGTTTTGATTCCAGATGTGGCCAATGGAGACGGGGCCCAGGTTGGTGCAGCTGTTTCTGCTTGTTACTTTGCGCTTTCTCCCGGTTCCAGAGACATGGCTTTGCAAGGAAGAGCGCAGGCCTTGGAAAACCCTAAAAAACAATGGGAATGGATGGGTGCTTCCAGGCTCCCCCAGCGCTCTTGGCAATGCAGCCTTGTGTATCTGGTGCGATTATATAGCTGGGCTGTGGGACACAGGCAAACCCACAATGTGATGAGACCTGAGCGGGCTCAGCACTCCCCAGTATCGGCATAACGTATTCCAGAGCAGAGTCACGCTGCTCCTTTTCCTTCTAGCGCCACTGCCCAGGCTTCTCACAGGAGAGAGACACTGCAGACAGGTACTGCAAAGGCTATTTATTTCCCAATAGCAGAGTCAATTACGGGAACGTGACCAAAGCCGAACCAGCTGTACAATGTGATTAGAATCCATATTGACCCACCGTCATGTTGGAGGCATTTACAAACTCTCATTCGCTTGTCCATCCGGTGGGGAGGTACTGAGAGTTATGTTATACCAATGCCTGTCGTAACCTTTCCTAATAAATGGAAGCTGCATGACTTGAGCTTGTTCACCCAATTTCTGAGTGCCTAGGAAAGGTCGGTGCGTTTAGTGGGGACAGTCTGGCTCCGGGCCGCAGGGAGCAAGCCGCGCTGGAGGCTGATTGGTTTTAAGAGTGTTGATATCTATTTGCTTCTGACATGACTGGACCAACCTGATTGGGAAACCAGAATTTCTTCTTGATAAGTGGGTGGTTACAACCCTGCGGAGATGCTCCTTCTGGTGCCACTGCCCTTGCTGCTGTTTTAACTCCTCTCAGGAGAAAGACTAGAGTTAGTGAGTCAATTGATTATCAGAGCCATGGAAGAAGAAGAAGGGGACGGGGGGAAGGAGTTTTAACGGTTCTGTTATTACTTTTGCAGATTGACTGCAAGGAATTCATGGACGATGGCATGTACTGCACAAGGGAGTCCAACCCCCACTGTGGCACGAATGGCATGACATACGGCAACAAATGTGCCTTCTGCAAGGCCGTCAAGTAAGTGGAAGCAACAGGAACTAAAGCGAGTAGAGCTGCTCTGACTTCCCGATTTTCTTCCCCGGAGGGAGGCCTTCTCTCCGTTTTGCTTCTGCTTCTATGGACCAGTCTATAATTCTGGCTCAGTGAGAGGTTTTTCTCAGCGAAGCGCCTCACCCAGAACAGATCCAGATGAATCCAGATATACTGGAAGGCGTTGCCGCTCCCTGAATGAAATCCACCCGTGCAGGGAGTGGGCGCCCGGCCTGTGCCCCCAGTTCAGTCCCTCCTGCGCCTTCTTTTGTGAACTGCCTTGGTGCACGGCCTCTTGTGCCGCACCTCCGCAAGGGGTGAACTGCACTGCTGAGAACATCAGGAGAGGGGTCCACGGGGTTTCCAGGGCTGTGGGAGCCACCTGCCCCAGGGCAAATACGGTAATTCCAAGTTCGAATGGGCTCAGCCTGACTGTCTGTGTGGAACCAGGTCTAAAACCCCAATGGAAAAGCCAGAGCCCCCCTCCTGTCCAGACCGCTCTGCTTCAGGCAAGAAGTTAGACAAGGGGCTTGAACCTTCCTCTGACACATCAGGAATGGGCCCGTGTCTGAGATAGACAAGCTGGGCGGTTCCCAGGTGCCCGTTCCTATCCTGTGTCTGTGGCCCTGAGTAGAACGTCTCTTATCCCCAGCCGCGCCTGAGTCTGTTTTGCTCCTTTTATAGGAGAAGTCAGGGAAGTATTCGACTGAAGCATCTGGGAAGCTGTTGAATCCTCCTCACTGCTGAGTGTCGAAAGCTTCCCCTCGGCTTTCACTCCCCGCCAGCCATTGCAGATCCCTGCTCACCGCCACCGTCTCCACATGCCCCCGCCCCAGGAGCTGCTGGTGACCACAGTGTCTTCAATTGGCTCGTCCAATAAAGTGAACTCAGCAGAATTCTTGGACTTTTTCCTGTTTCTGTAACAAACCGAGGAGGGCTGATGTGAGACAATGCCTGAGATTAGAGTGTGTAATCCTAGCAGTGTGCACCAGGGGGCCCGATTTATGGGAGATAAATCCAGCATCACAATTCCTTTTCCAGGGAAGAAAATGACAAGTACATAAAAAACAGAGCAGGAACCACGCCCAGGGCTGGGGCACCAGTTGATTAAGTCCTACATCAGTGTCTCCGAGAGAACAGCCAGGCTAGGACCTGGCTGGGCAGGTGTTAATAATTCTCACCTTTGCCACATGTTCCACAAGTCCCTCTGTGGTTCGGTTCCCCATCTGTCCCGTGGGTGTCTCGTCTTACCACAAAAGCTTGTGAGCAGGTCAGAGACAATGGTAATGAGAGAGAGAGAGAGAGACCCTGGCTCAATTCTCTCCCCGGCTTGATGAGCAAAAGGGATCTGAAGCAGGGTTCCCCATGTCTCAGGGGCAGTGGCGTAGCCAGGTTCTAACACCAGGGGGAGCGAACACATAAAAAAAGGCGCCACCCCGACTCTCAGCCCGCTGCCGGCCTGGGTGAAAGAACCCAAACCAGCAGCGGGCTCTTGGTGAGGACAGCGGCGGGACCCCTGGTGGGCGCCACTTTTGGAAAATGTGCTCAGGGGGAGCGACCCCTCCCTCTGCTCCCCCCCCCAGCTATGCTACTGCTCAGGGGGATTTCCCAACCACAGAGTCAGTCTCTCTCTCTCTGGCCCAATTCATCCTTAGCACAAAGTGGAGCAACTTTGCCAGGAGACCAGCCCATAGGCCAGAGACTAAGGGTCTCGTCTCAGAGGTGGGAACCCCCTGTTCACACCCCTCTACTCATCTGGCAGACGGGACAATTCAGCCTGGTTCTCCCACACCCCAGGCGAGTACCCTCATAACTGGGCTAGCAGTTACGAGGGAGGTCCCCGTCGCCCCAGCTGTTTTGTGTGGAGTTAGGCATGCTGAGCTATACCCCACAAGCGAGACAGGCCTCCCCCAGGCTCCGGGATCACTCCAGGGGCTGGGCATGAGATGGGGAGACAGGCGCCTGTCTGAGGCTGTGGGATGGACCCAGGGGTGTGAACGTAGGTGCCTGGGGAAATGGAGTTTAGGCACCTGTAAACCTTCCTCTGACACATCAGGAGTTGGCCCGTGTCTGAGACAGACAAACCGGACGGTTCCCAGGCGCCCGTTCCTATCCTGTGTCTGTGGCCCTGACTTGAACGTCTCTTATCCCCAGCAGTGCCTGAGTCTGTGGGGTTTGTGGAGCACAGTGGGGCCCAAATCTGGGCATGAATTGCCTCGGGGCGAGCTCCTCATGGGAATTCCAGTGGGCGTTGGATGCCTGAATGCCTTTGAGGAGCTGGGACCAACAGCCTTGTAGGGAGAGAGGGCAAAGCTCCCCTCCCCCAGGCAGTGCAGACAGGTGCTGGGGCTGTTACACTCAGCTGGGCAGGATCAAGCCCTGAGCAGCTGACTGTGTGGGGGAAGGGTTCTAAGCTTATTAAAGGAGGAAGCTGCCACGCCCTGCTCCTTCCCCTCCCAGGAAGGACAACTCAGCTAGGGTGTAGCCCAAAGAGGAGGGCTGTAAAACCCTGGCTCCAACAGGGGAGCTCTTGGGGGCAGGGGAGCTAGTTACTCAGAATAAGTTAGCCCCTGAAAGAGGGGAACTATTGTTCTTAAAGACTGGGGTGTGAGGGGATTATTTTTGGAACTGAGGGAAACTGAGGCAGGGTGCCTGCAGGACTGGGAGACGAGGGGCTGCTCTGGGACCGCTCCCATTTACAGCTGCAAGAAAGGGTTGGTGCAGCTCTGGGTTGTGCATGCAACTCACTCGGCCAGGGACAGGGAGCAGACACAGCCTCTGTACCGTGGGCAAGATTCGGAGCCTCTTTACTAGAAAGAGGTACACAAACGGGAGGGATAGATGTGCTGCTCTTCCTTTATACCTGTAGAGGGAAGGCAGGCAGGAGGGAGCTAGGGCTGGCTCTGGGTAGAAGCTGGCCAGGGAAGCAGGAGGAGAGAGTGGCTGTCAGGATAATCCCTTCACTCAGTGCCTTGTTCAGCGTTCGAAGGCGGCGACTCCGGCAGCGATCGCTTTCCACGGTCACACCACATCTGGGGCTTTATAAAAATGCCTCTGAAGAGGGCACAGACTGTGCCAGGGATCATCTGGGGAAGCCCTGGACTTCTCCAAACCTGCCCACTCCCCGCCAGGCTGAACTCACTGCACTGTGTATTTTCCAGCCACAAACTGTGTTTGCCCAGGGCTGTGGCTGCCTCCCCTCCTGGTTTGTGTGGAAAGAAACACTGTCCTGGGTCCCTGCCCACCTCATGGCAGAACACACACACCTCGTTGTGGGAGGTTTGGAGCAGCCCTGGTTTAACTCTAGGTAGCACCTCCGGGGCTGGCAGCTTCTCAGTGTAACTTTCAAGGCAGGTGTGAGCCCTAATTCAGACCAGCATCCAAACCTTTGGGCCGTTTAGCTGGACACAATCTGACCTCAGACTATTTGGCTGCTTGTCCGTCACGCTCCCGGGTTCTCCTGACCATGTTCCTTCTGTTCGGGCATCGCTGTTCCAATTCAGAACAAAGATGATTTTTCTGGCAGTACACTTAGCACATCGAATGGCAGCTTGTTTTATGGCACATCCCATCTGCTCTGAGATTTGTATAGGCTTCGCCATTTCACGCAGTCTTAGGAAGCATCCAGTCAGTGACTGCCATAATCCTGATAGGTCACGCAAAGCCAGCAGTCCCAAATGTAAGCAGATTGGAGGTATTTTGTCCCAGACACTGGTTAAACTTGCCAGATTTTTCCATCACACGGTACTGGGTTCTTCCTACATTTGCCAACTCCTCTCAAAATGTGCTCAACCTTTTATATGCCTCCAGATGGTCAGGCAGCCAAGGTGTACTTATGGGGATCCTAAATTCACATGCTGTATGATCCATCATACCACTGATGTGAACATGTCTCCTAATGAGATCCCGTCCCAGAAATATCGCTGCATTCCCGCTCTGAGCATACCTTTCAGGCTGGAATATCCAGCTGCTCCAGGCAGAGAACATTGTTCTAGGACACTTTGGAATTTGATAATTATTCTGTATTTGGCTCTTGTTAGTGCAATTTTTAAAAGCCAAAATGAATCTCAGTGTGGCAACAAATGTAAATGATCACCATGCATGCCAGGTTTGTTAGAGTAGAAGGAAGAAATTATAGGATGGACTTTCCCTAGAGGTATGGTTAGTAAGGTAAAGCAGGAAAACCTATTTTAGCCCAGGGTTTTTATTGACACTCATTATTAGGGTCTCCAAAATGGTTGCCCACTATAACTAGAGCTTACTTAATACAGGATCATTCAGACCGCTTTCCCTTATGTGCTGCTGATGTGTTCAAACTTTTACTTTTCTGTAAGTAAGTTTGAGAACATGAAAAAAATTAATAAAAGCACTAACTTTCCAGCCCTAGCTCAGTGTTTGGCAACTTGAATTAACGTTCTTCATGTTTGGACGGACTCCCTACCCCTGAAGCTTTTTGGCTGCTTTGCAGAGTGATTGCACTGCAGTTTGCACAGCTGGGTAAGCCTGCCTCTGGCCAGATCCCTGGCAGGCATCCCATGGGGGTTAACAGGCAACCTTGCAGGGTCTGTGATTGTATCAGAGTCCCACAGGTGACACGAGATGATTGTAAGAATGGGTTACCCAAAGTGGTTGATCCTATCACTTAACACACCCCCCCGTTTAATTGGCAGGGTTTATGCTCATTATGGGCCAAACTGATTCCTGGCGTGAGTGCAGCATTGAAGACACACCTGCTTACCCCAGGGCTCAATTAATATCAAGAGGGTGGGGTGGAGGGTGAAAATTTGCAGCACTAAAAGAAGCTGAGGGAGCTGGGGTGTGGTGGTTCTCCTCTCCACCCTGCTTGCAGGAATATGGCAGGTTCCCTATTGTGTGTTACCGCTGACACATCACACAAAGAGGGGAACGTGTCCCGTTGTGATATCAATCAGCGGGCTTGTCCCAGTCCATCTCTTCTAACCGGTCACCACCAGCTGGTGTTCTCCAATCCCCAACTGCAGAGATCCCAGAAGGTGAATTTTGTTGAGTGTCCCTCTGAGTTTCCTCACTCTAATCCACCACTAGACAACCTACCAGAAAAGATACTGCTCACTTCCCATCACTCCGTCGGTATTAGATCTGGGCCTGGGTTGAATTATACCTGTTGTAAATCCAGCATATACATGGGAGGAAAGTGGCCCCATGACACAGAATATAGATCAGCATTTTTCTGTGTTCCAAGCACTAGCTATCACACTCTCAAAGCATCCATGTTAGACATATGGTTTACTGTTGTCATCCCTGTTACGCAAATGGGGAAACTGAGACAGAAAGAAGTGACTCACCCAAGGCCACACAGTGCGTGAGTGGAAGAGCCGGATTTGAACTTAGGAGCTCTGTGTTCTTGCCTCTAGACCACACTGCCTTTCAATATGCTGTCTCACTTTATATGGCTGGTGGTTTCAAAAGTCCACTACACATAGACATGCATGATCTTTTCTTAGGGAGTGAGCAAGTTTTTAGTCTTTGAAGAACTACAGTTACGTAGTTAAGAGGCCCTTTGTGAGACGCTCTGGCAGACAGCACAGAGTTTGCTCTCTGCTTTATTTGTTCTATATTTAGAGGCAATTCTTAGGACCAATGATCTTCCCAGGAACCAGGTAGATGAGTGTGAGCTGGGATTTTGAGTATAGAGGATTGCCTGCATGCTGTTTGTGACCACCTCTGTTCCAGGCCTGGTGTAAATAAAGCAAGTTACACTTGGAGTAAACCAGACTCTGAGGAACTGACCTGTGTGGCCCAGGAATTCTGCAGGTCATTCAGAAGCTTCCATTGGTTTCAGTTAGACTGGTGTGTTTCAGCAATTTCAAAACCTGTTTGTTTTTCAACATTTTTTTCAAGTTGGGAAATTCATCTACACCGACCCTTTCCCCTGAAAAACTTTGTTTTTGACAAACTGACATTTTCAAATTAAAAAAACATTTCAGCAAAAAATTCCCACCCAGCCCCAATCTCATCCACACTAGCTTCTGGAGGTTTGCCTGACCCGACTCCTAATGGCAATATTCCATTCATCACGGTCACAACTCTCTCATCCCCTGCAGAAGCTACTAAAGGCGTCTTTTCCAGCTCCGTCTCCTCTGGTTCTGCGGGAAGGGTTGAAGGAATCAGTCGGAGGATGAGGTTGAGATGGGGACAGTGAGTGAGCCTGCTGGAGAACAGGTGAAGGAACTTCCCACTGCATTGCACTTCAGACTGGGGGATCAGCAAAGATACCCGGCATGATACTCAGCCGTTGTCTCTGCCAGAGATAGCGGGATGTGGCTTCCCCGCTTCTGAAGGTGGGGAAAAGAGGAGAAGGAGACCAGGAGCCTTAACCCCTCCCTGCTCCACCTCAGTGCATTCCTGCTCCTTTCCCGAGCAGAGGCACAGTAGAAATTAAGCCACTGTTAGAAGGAGCATGAGTCAGTGGAAACTCCAGGATGCTATCATCAGGCACAGAGGTGTGGGTGTGATTGCCAGAGGGATGGACACATGAGAAGCAGCAAAGCACCACACCCCTGGAGTCTGGTTTGATTACCCCGTGTCTCACACCTCTCCTAGCCTTTGATGGGAAACTCTGGCAGGGTATTTAATTGAATCCGGTGCCTTTTAAAAGTTGGAGATTGCCTGCCGTCTTTGAAATATAATGATCGCTGCTAGTGGAGCCAAGAATGCTCTTAAACCTTTGCTGAGATGCTCTCCCATGGTAGGGGACCTTTCCCCAAAGTTTATAAAAACTTCCCAGAGCAGAACAGGCCAGGAGAGGAGGCGTCATGGCAAAAACGTGCACTGCAGGAAAACATGCCCATTTTGCTACTGGGCATGACCAAAGCGCTCTAACCATGAAGAGAGAGCATGCGCAAGGAGAGCACGCATGTACGTTGGGAACTGAGGTGTCAGTCTCCCCCTGCACTTTGCTCTCCGTTTCAACAGGCATTTTCCAGCACCAGTGCAGGGGTAGTGGCAGGAGCTGAGATATGGGCGCTGGGGTAGATGGAGGTGAAACCTCCAAGAAGCCCCTCTCATCCAGATCCCAGATGATTTGTCCACACCTGGAACCCAGACTTTATCCGGACACCGGCTGTCTGACGCAGGGTAAGAGCAGGTAGGGTTTTAGAAAGAAGAACCTTATTCAACAGAACTTGAATCTTTCTGTGTCCTTGCTAGCCAGCAGAGAAAGCGGTTAATGCTGGCTCCTCGCATTCTCTGGTGCAGCACGGGAATGCCTTTTGGAGCCGTTAAGAAGAGGAATACAACACCGTGTTTTGTCATATGCCTCGCCTGTAATGTTCTCTTGGGTTAGGGTGACCAGACAGCAAATGTGAAAAATCGGGACAGGGGATGGGGGGGGGGGGGTAATAGGAGCCAATATAAGAAAAAGACCCAAAAATCGGGACTGTCCCTATAAAATCGGGACATCTGGTCACCCTATCTTGGGTTCATCTGAACCCAGGCATAGTGAGGAGCATGGGAATGGGTTTTGCTAGCCGTGGAATGTTTGTGTTGTGTCCCGAAAGATCTTTGACCAGGGCGGGGCTGTGAAGAAGGGATGGTTGGATACGTGGTGTGGGAGCTAGCAATGAGGCCCGTGTCGCTGGGTAGAGGAGTAGGGGTCTGTGTGGTGTTGCTCGCCCTAACCCTCCATTTCCTTATTTTAAAAGTGTGTGTAAGGCACGTTTACGTCTCAACTGGCCTTAGCAGGCACCCAGCTCTGCTTTTATGTATTCATTGAAACAGCACAAATCTCTTACGTGTTCTCTCCTAATTTCCAAATGTGCTCAGCAAGGACGATTGAATCTGAAGGTCTCCGGCTCAGTAAATGCATCCGACTCTGCCCCATAGGCGCTGAGAGCGAAAACCAGGGCAGGACACATTTTGATAGGCTTCCTGTGTCTGTCAAAATGTACCCCGAGGGAGTCGAGGCAGGGCATATTTTAATGGGTTTGCCATACACATCAAAACAGAGGCTGAAATCCAGAGGGCCAGCACATTTTGAGGAGTTTCCCATTACCGTCAAGCATGTAATGCTCCATTATGGGCAGAAGCTAAGATGGCACTGTGACGTTATTGACAATAACTGGGACCGTATAGATCATTGTTGCAACCAAGGTCCTGTAGTGGCACCAAATCTTGTATAAAGGGGGTCAAATGAGGTGTCTAAGACCAGGTTATGCTTGGCTGGTTATGATTATGCCATTTACATGTATGTATCAGTTGTGTAGTTGAAGTTATGAATATTGGCTCTATACTGTCTGTATTTCAAACTGGGGCTGGGCTTCTGGGCCCCAGACAAGCTATCAACTCTGCCAGGCCTGGTTGATGGCCCATTAAGAGCCATGAGCGATACAATGGCCCCATTGAGAGAAGGCAGACACGCCTGTGACTCAGCAAATTATGCAGGGACTTGCCCATGTGACTCCAGACTCCATTTTGCTGTGATTTTCCACAGTAAGGACAAAGAGGTGTCTTTACACCTGGAAGAAACTATAAAAGGCAGATTCCTAAATGGCCCCCTCAAGGATTGAACTTATAGCCCTGGGCTTAGTAGGCCAATGCTCAAACCACTGAGCTATCCCTCCCCCTGAAAAGGCAGCTGCCTCATCTCCATTTTGTCTTCATTCCTGCTTCTTACCTCTGGAGAAACCTTTCTACAAATGGAAGCTCTTAACAAAGGACTGAACGACCCATCCCAGCTGTGGATGTATTCCAGAGACTTGAACTGAACCATGAACTTTGCCATTACTGTATGTAATTGATTCCTTTTAACCAATTCTAGCTCTCACCTAGACCTTTTTTCCTTTTATGAATAAACCTTTAGATTTTAGATTCTAAAGGATTGGCAACAGCGTGATTTGTGGGTAAGATCTGATTTGTATATTGACCTGGATCTGGGGGCTTGGTCCATTGGGATCGGGAGGACCTTTCTCTTTTACTGGGGTATTGGTTTTCATGACCAGTTGTCCCCATAACGAGTGGCACTGGTGGTGAGACTGGGAAACTGGAGTGTCTTAGGGGATTGCTTGGGATGACTTGTGGTTAGCCAGTGGGGTAAAACCAAAGTCTCCTCTGTCTGTCTGGTTTGGTGCCTTAGAGGTGGAAAAACCCCAGCCTTGGGCTGTAGTTGCCCTGCTTGAAGCAATTTGTCCTGAACTGGCACTCTCAGTTAGGTCCCGCCAGAACCAGCATCGTTACAGGCACACAGGTCCATCTTGGTGCCGTGCACAATTTGACATGATAGTGTCTACAATGGCTTTATGCCAAGCACCAATTTGGCTTTTGTGAAGGCATGAATCTTGAGTAGGGGAAGCATCTGCTACGCTTGTACCTAACCACCAGCTGCCCTCCCTTGCTCTTCTTGGCTAGCAATAAACCAGAAGAGCAGCTCACAAGAACATCCTTCAACTTGCTGTACCGACGGAGACACCATTTGTAGAGGAGCTCTCCCACCTCTTCCCATGTCACAGAGACCATCATCTGCAGTCTCGATGCAAAGCTGCAGGTTAGATGGGGTGTCTAAGAGGCACCAGTTACTCACCGTGATGGACTCTTCCTCTTTCTCCTTCTCTTCTGGACACCATCTTGATTTTTTCCTGGAAGAATTCTCTCTCTGTAGGTCGATCTGTCTATCAAGCCAAGGCATTTGCATCCTGCCCATCACCATGGTACTGGAGTCCATTGGGTCTTGAGCTTCTAATGGGAGACAAGCAAGAACTCCCTCCCCATTCTCCAAGATGTTATGCCCCAAGAGGCACTGGTAGTTGTGCCAGGTGCACAGACACACTGCCGGTACCTCGACTTCTCCTAGGAGGCCCTGCTTCAATTCCTGGAAGGGCATGAAGTTAAGCTCTCTCTACAGTTCCCATACCACCTCTAGGGTGGTCTGAACACAAACTCTGACACCCGAAATATCTCTCCTCCCAACTCTGAGGAAAGGAAGGGGATGGGGAGAGTAGTCGTGCTGTCAAATTATAACTTATGGAGAAGACGAATTACATGCAAAAGTCACTTTTCTCTCCAAAGAATTGCTATTCACTGGGTTGCTGGAGACCGAGAACTCAAGGGGCATCAACACAGACAGATAGAACATTGTACTGGAAATGGCTGAAACAAATCTCTGGTCATGTCCTTTCACTTGCACTGGGAGACTTAGATAGTCCCAACCTTTAATGTAGCATTCATGCTGCCATGGTGAAGGTGAGCAGGATCAGCCCAAGGAGATACAGTCATTCATATTAGTACGACTGGTTTTATCCTAAATAGCGCTCAGCGCTTCGCAAGGCTGCCCAGCATCATGCAGGGTTGGGCCCTAGGTCAACACTGAGCTAAACCTGTCCCACAAAGTGGCCCAGCAGACTGGAGCACAGGGCTGAGTAGCTGGGTTGCTCAGGAGGTGCAGACCCAAAGGCAAGAGCATCTCCTGAAAGCCGGCTGGCTGGAGAGAATATGCTGCTGGGATTTTCTCACGTCTGGCTGAGCAGGGAACTGGGACAGTTCCCAGCCTCCACAAGGAGATGAGGAGTCAGAGCCTCACCTGCGTTCTGGCAGTTTAATGGTGCGGCATCATCGCAAAGCTGCCTGAAAGATGGATTCTCTGGGCACAGGAGCATCTCCCTGTGCATGGGGATCTCCAGGTCCCAAATCAATTCCTGAGTCACCCCATCACTGCAGCTGCTGCAGGGCGCAGAGCTGGGGCAAAGGGACAGAACCAAGGTCCGGAATCTCAAGACATTGGAAACAGCTTCTTGGGGTCACAGGCCATTGGAACGAATTAGACCTGCCCTCTAGCGCCTCTAAACTAAGCCAGGCACCGGTTCCGGGCAGAACACTTGCAAGATCAGGACAGCATGACAGTCGCTCATGGTCAGCTTTGCCCCCTGCTGCTGGGACCTATTGCAGAGTCTGGCCGACAGAGGCTGGTAACACGGTAAATGTCAGGTGCTTTGCTGGGTCAATGCCTGTAACGTGCAGCATGACCAGAATGTTCTGCACTCGCAGTCATGACAAACAAGAATGTCCAGGTTTGGGTGCCCATGTGCCCCATGGTGAGCACTCAGCCCACATAACTGCTCCATTATTCACCGTATCAAGGGTGTGACTTTTAAGCTCCTCCAACGTATCCTGGAAACTTGCTGAGCAGGAAACATTCTTCACAGCCTGGCATCCCCTTGAGAGCTTTGCTTCTGGGTGCCGGAGCTGTCAGCAACGATTAAGGATGATGTCACAATGAAGGTGGGTTCTCCAACACCCTATATATAGCGGGACTCTGTCTGTGGGGTTTACTGAGGGAGCAGAGCACCAGGAGCCCAGTGCAGACCAGACAGCTACGTCCACCATGAAGATAACAGGGGCCGTTCTGCTCGTCGCTCTGGCACTCTGCTGCTACTACTCGGGTGAGTCATTTTGGCTGTAGCCTGTGCTGAGCCCTGCTCTGATACCTCTGCCCCCCTGAAAGGTCAGGGCCAGCCTCACTCTGATCTATACAGGGGTTTGCACATCCCCACAGTGGCTGATTCCAGGAGCTCTAACCTCCCTGCACGGATCCCAGAGCTCGGAAGGGCTGTTCCTGGGGTTCTCTCTGGGCTGGGATATCCCTGACTCTGCCAGAAACAGAGGCTGCTCAAAAGATTCACAGCCCTTTTAGAAAGCAAACATCCAAGGAATCCTCTTTCTTTTTGAATTTCTTCTCATCTACGGTTCTGGCTGAGAGAGAAGCTGAGAAAAGTTGCCAGCAGGAAAAGTTTCTTCTTAGCTTCTATTACTTAGGAGTTACTTTATGCCCTGAATTAATTCAATTCAATGATACTTAATTAGCATGACAAGACGTACAGCGTTGCCAAAGTAGAAAACAGGAGGGTTTAGATCCTTTCCAAATACTTTTTTTAAAAATCCCTACCTTGTAATGCTGGATGACCTTGTTATCCATAGCTCCTTGATACACATAATCTTCACCTGGGGGGTGGATATCTCAGTGAACTGGATACAGTTTCGTTAAAACACAGAGACAGATGTTCAGAATGAAACATCTCATTACACTGGAGAAATTGCGGATGCAATTCTTTGCTCTGACTTAATTTTGAAGCCACAATCATATAAAGGAAAGAAATCGGAGATAGCTGCCTAGGTTTTTATGGCTGTCGCTGAGGTCATGGATCCTGCAAAACAGCTGCTGAGACACAACCTTTAGTTTTTTGGGTATTTTTCAGACAGTGTCAATGAATGAACCAGACAGCCTTTGTGGGGTACATGGCAGAGTGTGCAGTGTTATGTTCACAGCATCCAAACAGATGTTCGATAAAAATGTAAATTTCTCTTTCTGGAAGCTTGCAATGCAATATAATTTTATATCTTAGAATCCAGAACTCAAATGTACAAGAACCCAAAAAACAGAGAGTGACAAAGCAGGCTGCTCCCAAAGGCAAGGAGGCACAGATTAACCCATATTACGCTAGGCTGGCTCTTTTCAGTGTGACTGCCAAGACCCAGACCACATGTTTCCTAATGAGCAGGGCCAGAAAACCCCTCCCACTTAGAGAGATCAGGGAACAACACAGACACCTGAAGTGGGATCCAATGTCAGAGACCAGCACCAGAGCAGCAATGGCAGAAAAGCGGCTGTGGTATGAAATACCTCTAAAATGCAGTACTCCGTAACAGGCTTTTTAAAGCAAAGCCATTAACCATTTTTGTTGTGGATAGGTTTGGGTCCAATCCTGCTTCCACTGATGTCAATGGACATTTTTTGGCCTCTGTTGGCTGAATGTTGCTTTGAAAGAACATCAGGGTATTACTAGAGCTGGCAGCTAACAGGGCTAGTCCTTAGGCTGAAGTGGCAGGGGCCTGTGTTTCAAAAGCTAAAGATGAGACCAACAGGTGGGTGTTGGTTTAATGTAGGTGGCTTAAGGCAACCATGATCCCACTACATGGTTTTACGGATCCATCGGTGGCTTAAGACAACTGGGGAATTACAGACCAGTCAGCTTAAGATCAGTATCCGGAAAGATAATGAAGGAAATAATTAAGCAATCATCTAGAAGATAAGGTGATAAGTAACAATCAGCATGGATTTGTCAAGAACAAACCATGTCAAACCAGCCTAATAGCTTTCTTTAACTAGGGAACAAGCCTTGTGGATAGGGGGGAAGCGGTAGATGTGGTATATCTTGACTTTAGTAAGGCTTTTGATACTGTCTCGCATGACCTTCTCAGAAACACACTAGGGAAATACAACCTAGATGGAGCTACTATAAGGTGGTTGGTAAATCATTCTAAGAGAGTAGTTACCAGTGGTTCACAATAAAGCCTGACATGCATATCGAGTGGGGGATTGGTCCTGGGTCTGGTTCTGCTCAGTATCTTCATCAATGATTTTGATAATGACATACAGTTGCACACATACAAAATGGGCAATGACTGCCTAGGAAGGACTACTGCAGAAAGGGATCTGGGGGTCATAGTGGATCACAAGCTAAATATGAGTCAACAGTGTAACGCTGTTGCAAAAAAAGAGAACATCATTCTGGGATGCGTTAGCAGCACTGTTGTAAGCAAGAAACTTCTTGCTAATACTTCATGTGGTGGTTAGGAAGCTGCATCCATTGTCCTACACAGGGATGAATGTTTTTAACTGACTCCAACATTTCCCTTCATTGTGTCGTTTCTGTCTGGGTTTTGTTCCAGATGCTGCTGGGCAGGCTGGTAAGGTAAGTCGAACTCTCCCTGTTCATTAATAGTCAATTTCCCCAGTCTCTGGTTTGTAGCGTCACAGAGACCACGATCTCTGGGTTATAAACATACGAGAGCACATGACCCAGAGCAGGAGCAGACTCTACCCCGTGCCCTAGCCAGGGGAGAGTGAATCTCTGGGTCTGAGAACCCCTGGGTATGTCTACACTGGAACAAAAGACCCAGTGCCCGGCCATGGCTGGACCGGCTCAGCTGACGTGGGCTTGGGGGGCTTGGGGGGCTTGGGCTGCAGGACTAAAAATTGCTGTGTAGATGTTCGCGCTCTCGGACCCTCCCCCATCGTGGAGACCAATGCTCAGGCTCCAGACCAAGCCCCAATGTCTACACAGCAATTGTCCAGCCCAGGCCCAAGTCAGCTACTGCTGAGTAGACGTAAGCCATGGGGTCAGAGTGATGAATTCCATACGATATTGTACGGGGCCATCTGTGATGGGCCTGCGGGGGGACACAGGGAGCAACTGAGACAGAGCAGAGGAGGGGACGATTCGACAAGAGCATGAGGAGTTTTATATTTGAGCATCTGCTGCCCTGTGGAGATGCCCCTTTGCTCACACACCATGTGCTGTAGGCTCAGCAACGTCTCTTACACCAGGGAGATGGGCTCAGCTCCTCCTGGCAGCGAGAGGGGAATTGGGATGTCAGTGAATCAGAACGTCAGTAGAGACAGGGGACAGGATTAGGCACTGGGAGCTCCTAGGGGCAGGGACTGTGCCTTCCTCTGTGTTCATAGAACGCCCAGCCTGGGGAATGGAGAGCTGGTGTCAGGGCGCTACTGAAATGCAGACAATAACACAAATTGCAACACTAATGTTCTTTGTAGGGTTTCTGCAGTGAGTTCAAGACACGTCCAGATGCCTGCACCGAGGAGTACAACCCTGTTTGTGGCACTGATGGCAAAACATACAGCAACAAATGCTTCTTTTGCCAAGCAGTTTAGTAAGTAACAGAATAAATGGCCCATTAATAAAAACCAAAATACAATTGTGATGTAATTCGAGCCCCTGCCTTCACACATCTGTCTTCACCGTCTAGAGGCTGGCTCAACTTCCTCAGTTTAATTTTTCCTCTCAGCAAAAGGGCTCTGGTTATTTGACATCCTGGGGCCCTGACAGAAGCTTGCCCTCATTGCCCATAAGGGTTGCAGCCCTGAGTTCTGTCTCTCTCTCTTTCCCCC
This sequence comes from Macrochelys suwanniensis, assembly GCA_033296515.1. Lineage (NCBI taxonomy): Eukaryota > Metazoa > Chordata > Testudines > Chelydridae > Macrochelys > Macrochelys suwanniensis. The sequence continues at coordinate 106,234,757 of CM065782.1, read as the reverse complement.
CAGTGACAACCTTGGAAGTCTTTGCTTTGCGCGATATGGAGCATGCTGAACCCTCAGGGGTGCCGAGCGCTGATATGGAGCTGACCCCCATTTGCTTCTAGTTCCCACCAGCAGATCCTGCATGGAGCCACGTTCTCATCTCAGCCTCCATTTGCAGGCTCCTGACAGCGTCGCTGTCTATCACCCTGTCTGTGCAATAAAGCAAACTCAGCAGAATTTGTTGCCTGTGTGTTTTTTTCCCCTTTCCAAGGAGGGTCTCTGCTCTCCCCTGTCTCACACAGGCTCTCCCAGTATCTGGATCGGAGTTAATGAGAACACAAAGTGCAGTAACCAGTCATAGGCATTAAGGGAGCCACAGACTGGCCATTGTTATATCACCCCCTGCCAGGGCTTTTCCTACAAGAGAAATCGATACACAAACCCCAGACACGTTCCCTGCATCTGACGCCCTTCCAGACCTGATTGTTCCTCATGGACCAGATCATGAGGCCATGAGCAAAGCCCCAGTAAAAGGTCTTTGTCTGGGAAAACAACATGGGATGGGAGGATATAGGATCAACCATCCAAACGCAGGTCGCAGGGCTACTTGTCGGGGGGGAGGTGTAAAGGGCTTGTCCTCCTTGCCCTGCTGTGTGTGTGGCCATGTCTATCCATGCTGTGGGGTGCTCCCTTCCCCAACAACCGGCCCACATTCCCCCCAATCCTGCCCCCCCCCAGAGACCCATGAGCTGAAAGGTTCATCCGTCTTCTCCATGGGGCACAGGGGACTGTGGAGTCCCTCTGGACAGGGTCCGTGATGCCCTCATGCCCCCGTGTAGCAAACCAAGAACCTGCCAACCTTGCTTGGTCCTCAGCACGAGTATGAGCTGCCTCACTTTAGGGCTGCTCTGGGGGAGTCAGACAGATCTCTGCCTGGGGTGATGATAACATCCCAGGCGGCAGTTCTCAGCAACCAACAGAGCCCCAGACACACCTGATCGAATGTTAATAACCCACCTACCTATGCAATGGTGCAATGACATTTACAAAGGCTTAAGTTGAATTCACCCGCGTATGTCAGGGCAGTTTAACCTTTCCCCACTAATGTTTATTGCAGTCCCCAAAGGGTATTTGATACAGCCACATTCTTGTCCGACTTACGAGCATCCGGTAACGTGGGACTGTTTACGTTAGGGCTGGGGAACTGCTGTTCTTCATGCCAACACCTGTGAGCATGTGACAATGACGAGTGTCGTTCGTAACAAGAGTATTTGTTATGTGTTAGTTGGCACACGCCATCCTCCTTTTGCAAACGTTTCAACCAGTCAATCAGGGGGCACCAAATGTGTACCTGACGTAGACGACCAACCAGACGTGATGAATTAGGAATAGGCAATGACCATTCGCTATACTGTGTGTAGCCTCAGTGACCATTTTGACAGGGATTTCATAATCCAAGTGGAGAGCCCAACCCCTTGTCTCTATATATGAGAGCTCCACCCTTGGGCTGCACTGAGAGAGCATATGCGGAGCTCAGCACTGACAGACTCCAGCAGACCCACGAACCACGTCCACCATGAAGACAGGTAGTGTGAGCGCTGAGGGCAGGGACTGTCCCTTCCTCTGTGTTCCTAGCACACCCAGCACCAAGGGAACGTCCGGGCACTACTGCAATACAGACAATAACCCTGACCGTGATATTAACACTAGTGTAGGGGTTCTGCAGTGAATACCAGAGGCCTCCGTCTGCCGGCACCCAGGAGCACAGCTCTGTTTGTGGCACTGATGGCAGAACACACAGCAACAAATGGTCTTTTGAAAGCAATCGTGTAAGTAACCGAATAAATAGGTTATTCATAAATAAAAACAGAATGATGATGTAATTCAAGCCCCTGCCTGCCCCCCTCTGTCTTTACCTCCTGGAGGCTGGTTAACTTCGTCTAATTTTTCCTGTCAGCAAAAGGGCTCAGGTTATTTGACATCCTGGGGCCCTGACAGAAGCTTGCCCTCATTGCCCATAAGGGTTGCAGCCCTGAGTTCTGAGTCTCTCTCTTTCCCCCCAGTGACAACCTTGGAAGTCTTTGCTTTGCGCGATATGGAGCATGCTGAACCCTCAGGGGTGCCGAGCGCTGATATGGAGCTGACCCCCATTTGCTTCTAGTTCCCACCAGCGGATCCCCCATGGAGCCACGTTCTCATCTCAGCCTCCATTTGGGACCTGAGAACGGCCAGACTGGGTCAGACCAAGGGTCCATCTAGCCCAGTGTCCTGTCTTCTGACAGTGGCCAATGCCAGGTGCCCCAGAGGGAATGAATAGAACAGGGAATTGTCAAGTGATCCATCCCCTGTCGTCCATTCCCAGCTTCTGGCAAACAGAGACATTTTCCCTTTTTCTTTTCCCCTTGGCTGGGACCAGACGCTGAGGGAGGGAAGCAGGGGTAGGAACGACCCAGGGACGGTAGCTCCGAGGGCCCCTCCTGGAGGCCAAATGCTGCTGCCGTTCCCAGGGCCCTGGGTGGGAGCCCGGTGCAGTGAGCTCCCCAGGGCTCCTCTGGCACTGCCCCACGAGCGAGTGGATGCTAACCGGTCGTCTCCTCAGCACACCGGAGACCCCAGTACAGCTCCCCCACCCAGACATGGGCCCAGGACTCCTTGTCGGGGAGCGGGGTGTACATGGCGTGTCCTTCTATTCCCCTTGGAGCGCGTGTGGCCATGTGGATCCACGCTGTGCTCCACCCCCTGCCCACCAACAAGCCCTCATTTCTGCAAACACCCCATGCCCGACCCAGAGACCCATGAGCTGCACACTCCGTCCATCTCCCCCAGGGGGCCAAGGGGACTGCGGCGTCCCTCTGGCTGGGATCGGAGCCGCGCCGTTTGGTTTGGTCCTAAATACTCTCAACGCTTCGCGAGGGTGCCCAGCATCATGCAGGGTTGGGCCCTAAGTCAACACTGAGCTAAACCTGTCCCACAAAGTGGCCCAGCAGCCTGGAGCACAGGGCTGAGTAGCTGGGTTGCTCAGGAGGTGCAGACCCAAAGGCAAGAGCATCTCCTGAAAGCCGGCTGGCTGGAGAGAATATGCTGCTGGGATTTTCTCACGTCTGGCTGAGCAGGGAACTGAGCACAGCTTCCAGCCTCCACAAGGAGATGAGGAGTCAGAGCCTCACCTGCGTTCTGGCAGTTTAATGGTGCGGCACCATCACAAAGCTGCCTGAAAGATGGATTCACTGGGCACAGCAGCATCTCCCCTGTTCATGGGGATCTCCAGGTGCCAAATCAACTCCTGGGTCACCCCATCACTGCAGCTGCCGCTGGGCGCACAGCTGGGGGAAAGGGACACAACCAAGATCCGGGAATCTCACAACATTGGAAACAGCTTCTTGGGGTCACAGGCCATTGGAACGAATTAGACCTGCCCTCTAGCGCCTCTAAACTAAGCCAGGCACCGGTTCCGGGCAGAACACTTGCAAGATATGGACAGCATGACAGTCGCTCATGGTCAGCTTTGCCCCCTGCTGCTGGGACCTATTGCAGAGTCTGGCCGACAGAGGCTGGTAACACGGTAAATGTCAGGTGCTTTGCTGGGTCAATGCCTTTAACGTGCAGCATGACCAGAATGTTCTGCACTCGCAGTCATGACAAACAAGAATGTCCAGGTTTGGGTGCCCATGTGCCCCATGGTGAGCACTCAGCCCACATAACTGCTCCATTGTTCACCAAATCGAGGGTGTGACTTGTACACTCCTCCAACCTATCCTGGAAACTTGTGGAGGAAACATTCTTCACAGCCTGGCATCCCCTTGAGAGCTTTGGTTCCGGGTGCCGGAGTTATGAGTGACTATTTAGGATGATGTCACAATGAAGGTGGGTTCTCCGACACCCTATATATTGTGGGGCTCTGTCTGTGGGGTTTACTGAGGGAGCAGAGCACCAAGAGCCCAGTGCAGACCCGACAGCCACGTCCGCCATGAAGAAAACAGGGGCCGTTCTGCTCGTCGCTCTGGCACTTTGCTGCTTCTACGCAGGTGAGTCATTTTGGCTGTAGCCTGTGCTGAGCCCTGCTCTGATACCTCTGCCCCCCTGAAAGGTCGGGGCCAGCCTCACTCTGGTCTATACAGGGGTTTGCACATCCCCACAGTGGCTGATTCCAGGAGCTCTGAGCTCCCTGAACGGATCCCAGAGCTCGGAAGGGCTGTTCTCGGGGTTCTCTCTGGGCTGGGATATCCCTGACCCTGCCAGAAACTGAGACAGCTCAAAAGATTCACAGCCCTTAGAAAGCAAACATCCATGGAATCCTCTTTCTTTTTGAATTTCTTCTCATCTACGGTTCTGCTTGTTTTCTGATTATTTTGTTGGGGACGAGGGGGTTGGCAGTAAAATTCTTGATCTAGTTGCTTAAATAATTGTAATTCCTGTCATTATTTATTATGAAACTCCACAAAGAGCCCATCAGGTAGGGTGCCTATTAGCCCCCCCCGCCCCTCCACCCTCCGGTTTTTCACATGTTTTATCTGGTCACTCTAACATCAGGAGTCAAGAATTCCCTCCCTGGATCAGACCAGGCACCCATCTACCCAACGGTTTCCAACATTAGCCTGTGCCGGTGTATTTAGAGCAACGAACGAGGCTCTCAGCAGTTCTGAGAGAAGCTTGCTATGGGAAAAAATTTTCTTATCTTTTATTACTTAGGAGTTGCTTCATTCCCTGAATTAATTCAGTTCAACAACACTCTATTAGCATGACAAGATCTATGGCATTGCCAAAGTAGAAAGCGGAGAATTTAGATCCTCTCCAAACACTTGCTTTTTTTTGGTTAAATCCCTACCTTGTAATGCTGGATGATCCTGTTCTTCATAGCTACTTACTACAGATAATCTTCACTTGGGGCGGGGGGCGGGGGGGTGATATCTTCGTGAATTGGATATAGTTTCATTAACAAACCAAGTCAGACCTGTTCAGAATGAAACGTCTCATTAGAATTGAGTAATTGCTGATGTAATTCTGTGCTAGGGCTTAACTCTGAAGAGACATTGAAATAATGGAGAGAGAGAGAGAGAGAGAGAGAGAGAGAGTCAAAAGCGGCTGAGGTTTTTATGGATGCCCATGAGATCCTGGATCCTGCAAAACAGCTGCTGAGATAGTTTTGGGTCCAATCCTGCTTCCACTGATGTCAATGGACATTTTTGGCCTCTGTTGGCTGCATGTAGCTTTGAAAGAACATCAGGGTATTATGGAGCTGGCAGCTAATAGAGCTCTTTCTTCAGCTCAAGTGGCAGGGACTTGCATTTCAAAAGCTAAAGATGAGACCAACATGAGGGTGTTGTTTTATTATAGGTGGCTTAAGACAGCCATGATCCCGCTACATGGTTAAACTGATTCCCCCATGAAACTTCAAAGAAAGAAAGAAAGAAAGTTCTTTGCATTTTTATGATTAAGTCTTGCTGATCACATGAATGTTTTCTGAACCCTTTCACTGAATTGAGTAGGTAGATACAATGTTACCCTTCATCCAGAAGGAGAAGGGTTAAAACAAATAGCACCGAGATCTTCACAGAAGTTCCTGGAAAAGTAGGAAACTCCCCACTCCCCCAAAGGCGAGGGTGAGGTCCTGCAGAGGAGACATCTGCCTAGAGTAGGATCACTATGGAACATCCCAAGAACGTTTGCCTCTTCCTCCGTTCCTCCTTTGCGATCTCAATTCAGTTAATACAGTTGATACAAGAGCTGACATCCCTAGCGGCACAACCCCGTACCAGCACATTTGAAAAGGCTCGGTATAAAAGTAAAGAGAGAGACTTGGTCAGAACTCGGGACATCAATAACCCCAGCACCAGGGTGGGAGAGAGAATCTGAAAGAGTCTCACTCTGTCTGTACGTTTTGTTCCAGATGCTGCTGGGCAGGCTGGTAAGGTGAGTCGAACTCTCCCTGTTCATTAATAGTCACTTTCCCCAGTCTCTGGTTTGTAGCATCACAGGGACCACGATCTCTGAGTTAGAAACATGCTAGAACTCCTGACTCAAAGCAGGAGCAGACTCTACCCTGTGCCCTAGCCAGGGGAGAGTGAATCTCTGGGGCTGAGAACCCCTGGGTACGTGTACTCTGGAACAAAAGACTCAGGGCCCAGCCATGGCTGGACCGGTTCAGCTGATGTGGGCTCGGGGGGCTTGGGCTGCAGGGCCAAATTTGCTGTGTAGATGTTCGGGCTCTGGGACCCTCCCCCGTCGTGGGGTACCAACACTCGGGCTCCAGCCCAAACCCGAATGTCTACACAGCAATTGTCCAGCACTAGCCAAGTCAGCTGAGCTGAGCTAGCCAGGGTTGTCTCACTGCTGAGTAGACATAAGCCATGGGGTCAGAGTGATGGATTCCATACGATATTGTACTGGGCCGTCTGTGATGGGCCTGGGGGGGACACAGGGAGCAACTAGGACAGAACAGAGGAGGGGACGATACAACAAGAGCATGAGGAGTTTTATATTTGAGCATCTGCTGCCCTGGGGAGACGCCCCTTCACTTAAACACCATGTGCTGTGGGCTCAGCAACGTCTCTTACACCAGGAGATGGGCTCAGTTCCTCCTGGCAGCGAGAGGGGAACTGGGAAGTCAGTGAATCAGAATGTCAGTAGAGACAGGGGACAGGATTAGGCACTGGGAGCTCCTTGGGGCAGGAACTGTCCCTTCCTCTGTGTTCAGAGAACGCCCAGCCTGGGGTGGGAGAACTGGCGTCGGGGCGCTACTGAAATGCAGACAATAACACGAATTGCAATATTAATGTTCTCTGTAGGGTTTCTGCAGTGAGTTCAAGACGCGTCCAGATGTCTGCCTCATGGTCTATGACCCTGTTTGTGGCACTGATGGCAAAACATACAGCAACACATGCTTCTTTTGCCAAGCAGTCTAGTAAGTAACAGAATATATGGCCCATTGATAAAAACCAAAATACAATTGTGATGTAATTCGAGCCCCTGCCTTCACACATCTGTCTTCACCGTCTAGAGGCTGGCTCAACTTCCTCAGTTTAATTTTTCCTCTCAGCAAAAGGGCTCCGGTTATTTGACATCCTGGGGCCCTGACAGAAGCTTGCCCTCATTGCCCATGAGGGTTGCAGCCCTGAGTTCTGAGTCTCTCTCTTTCCCCCCAGTGACAAACTTGGAAGTCTTTGCTTTGCGCGATATGGAGAATGCTGAACCCTCAGGGGTGCCGAGCGCTGATATGGAGCTGACCCCCATTCGCTTCTAGTTCCCAACAGCGGATCCCCCATGGAGCCACGTTCTCATCTCGGCCTCCATTTGCAGGCTCCTGACAGCGTCGTTGACTATCCCCCTGTCTGTGCAATAAAGTAAACGCAGCAGAATTTGTTACCTCTGTGGGTTTTTCCCCTTTCCAAGGAGGGTCTCTGCTCTCCCGTGTCTCACACAGGCTCTCCCCAGCTTACGGTCCGGAGTTAATGAGAACACAAAGTGCAATAACCAGTCACAGGCATCAAGCGAGCCACAGACTGACCATTATTATATCACCCCCTGCCAGGGCTTTTCCTACAAGAGAAATCGATACACAAACCCCGACACGTTCCCTGCATCTGACGCCCTTCCAGACCTGAGTGTTCTCCATGGACCAGATCATGAGACCATGAGGAAAGAGGCCTTTGCCTGGGAGAACACCAAGGGATGGGAGGATATAATATCAACCATCTAACCGCAGGTCGCAGGGCTACTTGTCAGGGGGGGAGGTGTAAAGGGCTTGTCCTCCTTGCCCCTCTGTGTGTGTGGCCATGTCTATCCATGCTGTGGGGTGTCCCCTTCCCCAACAACCGCCCCACATTCCCCCCAATCCTGCCCCCCCCCACAGACCCACGAGCTGCAGGGTTCATCCGTCTTCTCCATGGGGCACAGGGGACGGCGGAGTCCCTCTGGCCAGGGTTCGTGCTGCCCTCATGCCCCCCTGCAGCAGACCAACAACCAGCCAACCTTGCTTTGTCCTCAGTAGGAGGACAGATCCCTGATGGAGACAAGTTCTCTGCTCATCCTCCATTTCAGGGATAGCTCCCCTGTTAGCACCCCTCTCGCTTCAGCGGCTTGGTCAATAAAATACACACAGCTGAATTCTTTCCCTGTCTGCATTTCCCCTTGCCAAGGAATGGACGCTGCTCTCCTGTGTCACATCAGCTCTTAGCAGAGAGTTATTGTGTGGCCTGGACAGAGAATAGAAAGTGCAATAGCAGCACCATGCACGACAAGCCCGCATGTATTATTGTGCCTCCTCCCCTCATCTCCTTTCCTTTCAGAGAACTCCACATGCAGACACCTGGTACGTGTCCTGCACCCATCTCCTCTCAGACTCTGAGTATTGTAACCCCCCCTACCGCAGGGTGTTCGGAGTGCTGCGGTGTCCCGACTCCGTGCTACCAGCATTTCAGTGCTTCGGCTGATGTTCTCAATGGCTTCCCAAAAACATGCATCCACTGGGTTACGTGGAGTCTCTCTTTACTGGAGCCGCCAGAATAAACTGCAACCCCCCCCGAAACTGGTGCTAAACTCCACAGTTCCCAGCCCAGCTCCTCGGGGCAGTCTGACACAGGAAGATGTGGGGGCGTTCCTCAGGCTGGGGCCAGGAATACCCCCTCCATCCCAGGTGGCGGGTCTCAGCAACTAACATAGCCCCGGACACACCTGCTCGAATGTCAATAACCCACCTACGTTAACAGGTGCGATAAGCTTTACAAAGGCTTACTTTGAATTCACCCGGGTATGTCAGGGCAGTTTAACCTTTCCCCACGAATATTTATTGCAGTCCCCAAAGGGTATTTGATACAGCCACATTCTTCTCCGACTTACGAGCATCCGGTAACGTGGGACTGTTTACGTTAGGGCTGGGGAACTGCTGTTCTTCATGCCAACACCTGTGAGCACATGACTATGACGAGTGTCGTTCGTAACAAGAGTATTTGTTGTGTGTTGGTTGGCACACGCCATCCTCCTTTTGCAAACGTTTCAACCACCCAATCAGGGGGCACCAAATGTGCATCTGACGTAGATGTCTAACCAGACATGATGAATTAGGAATAGGGAATGACGATTTGCTGTACTGTGTGTAGCCTCAGTGACCATTTTGACAGGGATTTCATAATCCAAGTGGAGAGCCCATCCCCTTGTCTCTATATATGAGAGCTCCACCCTTGGGCTGCACTGAGAGAGCATATGTGGAGCTCAGCACTGACAGACTCCAGCAGACCCACGAACCACGTCCACCATGAAGACAGGTAGTGTGAGCGCTGAGGGCTGGGACTGTCCCTTCCTCTGTGTTCCTAGCACGCCCAGCACCAAGGGAACATCCGGGCACTACTGCAATACAGACAATAACCCTGACCGTGATATTAACACTAGTGTAGGGGTTCTGCAGTGAATACCAGAGGCCTCCGTCTGCCGGCACCCAGGAGCACAGCTCTGTTTGTGGCACTGATGGCAGAACACACAGCAACAAATGGTCTTTTGAAAGCAATCGTGTAAGTAACCGAATAAATAGGTTATTCATAAATAAAAACAGAATGTTGATGTAATTCAAGCCCCTGCCTGCCCCCCTCTGTCTTTACCTCCTGGAGGCTGGTTAACTTCATCTAATTTTTCCTGTCAGCAAAAGGGCTCTGGTTATTTGACATCCTGGGGCCCTGAAAGAAGCTTTGCCCTCATTGCCCATAAGGGTTGCAGCCCTGAGTTCTCAGTCTCTCTCTTTCCCCCCAGTGACAACCTTGGAAGTCTTTGCTTTGCGCGATATGGAGCATGCTGAACCCTCAGGGGTGCCGAGCGCTGATATGGAGCTGACCCCCATTTGCTTCTAGTTCCCAACAGCGGATCCCCCATGGAGCCACGTTCTCGTCTCAGCCTCCATTTGCAGGCTCCTGACAGCGTCGCTGACTATCCCCCTGTCTGTGCAATAAAGCAAACTCAGCAGAATTCGTTACCTCTGTGGTTCTTTTCCACTTTCCAAGGAGGGTCTCTGCTCTCCCGTGTCTCACACAGGCTCTCCCAGTTTACGGATCGGAGTTAATGAGAACACAAAGTGCAGTAACCAGTCACAGGCATTAAATGGCTCCACCTTTGGAAGTTATTCTATCAATTCCTGCCGTGCCCTTTCCTCCTAGAGAAATCACTACGCAAACCCCAGACACGTTCCCTGTATCTGACTCACTTCCAGACCTGAGTGTCTCCAATGGACAGATCATGGGACCCTGAGCAAAGCTTCCATAAAATGTCTTGGTGAGAACAGCAAGAGATTGGTAGGGATGGTCTCCTCTGATGGGGGGCTACAAACCCCACACTGGGATGGAAGGGGTTAAAGGACGATACTGGACCAAGCTAGCCCCGCCCCTCCAGCCCTGTTCGGAGGCTCCAGCCGGAGAGAGGATTAGAAGATAAGAACATAGGAACAGCCAGACTGGGTCAGACCAAAGGTCCATCTAGCCCAGTATCCTGTCTTCCTACAGTGGCCAATTCCCGCTGCCCCAGTGGGAATGAACAAATCAGGGAATCGTCAAGTGATCCGTCCCCTGTTGCCCATTCCCAGCTTCTGGCAAACAGAGACTAGGAACCCCATCCCTGCCCATCCTGGCTAATAGCCATTGAAAAGGGGCCCACCCAGCTCCTAGGGGGCAGGCGGGGGAGGAGTGCAGACCTACCCCGCAGGCTCCTGCCAAAGGGGCCAGAAAAGTCTCCATGAAGGAACAGGCTGTAGGCAGAGCCCAGCCGGGGCTGGCAGTTTGGGTCTTTTTCCCTTTTTCTTTTCCCCTTGGCTGGGACCAGACGCCGAGGGAGGGAATCAGGGGTAGGAACGACCCAGGGACGGAAGCTCCGAGGGCCCCTCCTGGAGGCCAAATGCTGCTGCCGTTCCCAGGGCCCTGGGTGGGAGCCTGGTGGAGTGAGCGCCCCAGGGCTCCTCTGGCACTGCCCCGCGAGCGAGTGGATGCTAACCGCTCATCTCCTCAGCACACCGGGGACCCCAGTACAGCTCCCCCACCCAGACATGGGCCCAGGACTCCTTGTCGGGGAGGGGGGTGTACATGGCGTGTCCTTCTATTCCTCTTGGAGCGCGTGTGGCCAGGTGGATCCACGCTGTCCAGGGGTCCAGGGGACTGCGTCGTCCCTCTGGCTGCGATCGGAGCCGCGCTGATTGGTTGAATCCTAAATAGCTCTCAGCGCTTCGCGAGGGTGCCCAGCATCATGCAGGGTTGGGCCCTAAGTCAACACTGGGCTAAACCTGTGAGCGGGGATCTCCAGGTGCCAAACCACAGCTGGGGGAAAGGGACAGAATGAAGATCCGGGAATCTCACGACATTGGAAACAGCTTCTTGGGGTCACAGGCCATTGGAACGAATTAGACCTTCTCTCCAGCGCCTCTAAATGAAGCCAGGCACTGGTTCCGGGCAGAACACTTGCAAGATCAGGACAGCATGACAGTCGCTCCCAGTCAGCTTTGCCCCCTGCTGCTGGGACCTACTGCAGGGTCTGGCCAACAGAGGCTGGTAACACTGTAAATGTCAGGTGCTTTGTTGCAGCATGACCAGAGTGTTCTGCACTCGCCGTCATGACAATCAGGAATATCCAGGTTTGGGTGCCCATGTGCCCCATAATGAGCACTCAGCCCACATAACTACTCAATCATTCACCAAATCAAGGGTGTGACTTGTAAACTCCTCCACCTTATCCTGGAGACTTGTTGTGCAGGAAAATTGTTTACAGTTTGGCATCCCCTTGAGAGCTTTGCTTCTGGTTGCCGGAGTTGTGAGTGACTATTTAGGATGATGTCACAATGAAGGTGGGTTCTCCAACACCCTATATATTGTGGGGCTCTGTCTGTGGGGTTTACTGAGGGAGCAGAGCACCAAGAGCCCAGTGCAGACCAGACAGCCACGTCCACCATGAAGATAACAGGGGCCATTCTGCTCGTCGCTCTGGCACTTTGCTGCTTCTACGCAGGTGAGTCATTTTGGCTGTAGCCTGTGCTGAGCCCTGCTCTGATACCTCTGCCCCCCTGAAAGGTCGGGGCCAGCCTCACTCTGGTCTATACAGGGGTTTGCACATCCCCACAGTGGCTGATTCCAGGAGCTCTAAGCTCCCTGCATGGATCCCAGAGCTCCGAAGGGCTGTTCCCGGGGTTCTCTCTGGGCTGGGATATCCCTGACTCTGCCAGAAACTGAGGCAGCTCAAAAGATTCACAGCCCTTAGAAAGCAAACATCAATGGAATCCCCTTTCTTTTTGAATTTCTTCTCATCTGCGGTGCTGGTTGTTTTCTGATTATTTTGTTGGGGACGAGGGGGTTGGCAGTGAAATTCTTGATCTAGTTGCTTAAATAATTGTAATTCCTGTCATTATTTATTATGAAACTCCACAAAGAGCCCATCAGGAAGGGTGACCAAATGTACCCATTTTATAGGGACACTCCCCATATTCGGGGCTTCTTCTTATACAGGTGCCTATTAGTCTCCCCCTCCCCAATTTTTCACACTTTTCATCTGGTCACCCAAACATCAGGAGTCAAGAATTCCCTCCCTGGATCAGACCAGGCACCCATCTACCCAACGGTTTCCAACATTAGCCTGTGCCGGTATATTCAGGGCGACTTACGAGGCTCTCGGCAGTTCTGAGAGAAGCTTCCCACAGCAAAAATGTCTTCTTATCTTCTATTACTTAGGAGTTGCTTCATTCCCCAAATTAATTCAATCCAACAACACTTTATTAGCATGACAAGATCTATGGCATTGCAAAGTAGAAAGCGGAGGATTTAGATCCTATCCAAACACTTGCTTTTTTGGTTAAATCCTTACCTTGTAATGCTGGATGATCCCGTTATCCATAGCTCCTTAATACAGATAATCTTCACTTGTGGGTGGAGGGGGCTGATATCTTAGTCAATTGGATACAGTGTCATTAACAAACCGAGTCAGACCTGTTCAGAATGAAACGTCTCATTAGAATTGAGTAATTGCTGATGTAATTCTGTGCTAGGGCTTAACTCTGAAGAGACATTGAAGTAATGCAAAGATAGAGTGTCAAAAGCTGCTGCCGTTTTTATGGCTGCCCGTGAGATCCTGGATCCTGCAAAACAGCTGCGGAGACACAACCTTTAGTGTTCTGGTATTTTTCAGACAGTGTCAATGAATGGCCCAGACAGCTTGTTGTGGGGTACGTGGTGGAGTGTGAAGTGTTATGTTCACAGCATCCAAACGGATTATAGAGTAAAATGGAAAACTCTGTTTCTGGAAGCTTGTTATGTACTATGACGTGATTTCTCAGAATCCAGAACCCTAATATACAAGAACCCAAAACACAGAGAGAGACAAAACAGGCTGCTCCTGAAGGCAGCGAGGCACAATTCAATCCCTATTGCTCTAGGTTGGCTCTTTGAAAATTGACTCCTGAAGACCCAGATTACAAGTTTCCCAGCCGAGCCCCTAATAAGCAGGACGGAGAAGCAGAACCAGGAAACCTCTCACACTTAAAGAGAGATCAGGGAACAACAAACACACCTGACATGGAGTCCAGTGTCAGATGCCGGCACCAGAGCAGCACAGGAGAACCGAGTGGCAGAAAAGGAACTGTAGTAGGAAATGCCTCTGAAATGCAGTACTCCATAACAGGCTTTTTAAAGCAAAGCCATTCACCGTTTTTGCTGTGGATAGTTTTGGGTCCAATCCTGCTTCCACTGATGTCAATGGATGTTTTTTGGCCTCTTTTGGCTAAATGTAGCTTTGAAAGAACATTAGGGTATTATGGAGCTGGCAGCTAACAGAGCTCTTTCTTCAGCTCAAGTGGCAGGGGCCTGCGTTTCAAAAGCTAAAGATGAGACCAACATGTGGGTGTTGTTTTATTATAGGTAGCTTAAGACAGCCATGATCCCGCTATATGGTTAAACTGATCCCCCATGAAACTAGAAAGAAAGAAAGAAAGAAAGAAAGAAAGGAGGTTCTTTGCATTTTTATGATAAGTCTTGCTGATCACATGAATGTTTTCTGAACCCTTTCACTGAATTGAGTAGGTAGATACAATGTTACCCTTCATCCAGGAGGAGACGGGTTAAAACAAATAGCACCGAGATCTTCTCAGAAGTTCCTGGAAAAGTAGGAAACTCCCCACCTCCCCCAAAGGCGAGGGTGAGGTCCTGTATATGAGACATCTCCTAGAGTAGGATCACTATGGAACATCCCAAGAACGTTTGCCTCTTCCTCCGTTCCTCCTTTGTGATCTCAATTCAGTTAATACAGGTGATACAAGAGCTGACATCCCTAGTGGGACAACCCCGTACCAGCACATCTGAAAAGGCTCGGTATAAAAGTAAAGAGAGAGACTTGGTCAGAACTCAGGACATCAATAACCCCAGCACCAGGGTGGGAGAGAGAATCTGAAACAGTCTCACTCTGTCCGTATGTTTTGTTCCAGATGCTGCTGGGCAGGCTGGTAAGGTGAGTCGAACTCTCCCTGTTCATTAATAGTCAATTTCCCCAGTCTCTGGTTTGTAGCATCACAGGGCCCACGATCGCTGAGTTAGAAACGTGCTAGAACTCCTGATTCAAAGCAGGAGCAGACTCTACCCTGTGCCCTAGCCAGGGGAGAGTGAACCTCTGGGCCTGAGAACTCCTGGGTACGTCTACACTGGAACAAAAGACCCAGGGCCCAGCCATGGCTGGACCAGCTCAGCTGATGTGGGCTTGGGGGGCTTGGGCTGCAGGGCTAAAAATTGCTGTGTAGATGTTCGGGCTCTGGGACCCTCTCCCCTCGTGGGGTACCAACGCTCAGGCTCCAGCCCAAGCCCGAATGTCTACACAGCAACTGTCCAGCCCGAGCCAAGTCAGCTGAGCTGAGCTAGCCAGGGGTGTCTCACTGCTGAGTAGACGTAAGCCATGGGGTCAGAGTGATGGATTCCATATGCTATTGTATGGGACCGTCTGTGATGGGCCTGGGGGGGACACAGGGAGCAACTAGGACAGAACAGAGGAGGGGACGATACGACAAGAGCATGAGGAGTTTTATATTTGAGCATCAGCTGCCCTGTGGAGACGCTCCTTCGCTCAGATTCTATATGATGCAGGTTCAGAAGCGTCTGTTAGACCAGTCTGTACCCCTTTGTTCACCCCTTTTACAAGAGTATGATACATTTTGTATAAAGTATGCAGTGTGAGGTATCATTTGAAAGCTCACAATGTGCTGAACATTATTGTCGTGTTAAGTATGTGAGGTAAAGTTATAATATTCCACTGTATAAGACATGTTCCCTGTCTGGGGAAACAGCCATAAAGCAGAGAGAAAAGAAAAATGCCTCAGCCAGGTCTCAACATAATCAAACGGACCTACGGAGATGCCCCTTCGCTCATAGACCATATGCTGGGGGTTCAGAAACATCACTTACACCAGGGAGATGGGCTTAGCTCCTCCTGGCAGCACGAGGGCTGTTGGGAAGTTAGTAGAGACAAGGGAGAGGATTAGCTACTGCGAGCTCCCTGGGGCAAGGACTGTCCCTTCCTCTCTGTTCAGAGGCAAGTGGAGTGTTGGGGCACTACTGAAATGCAGACAATAACTCTAACAGCAATACTAATCTTCTTTGTAGGGTTTCTGCAGTGAGTACAAGAAGCCTCCAGAAGCCTGCACCAAGGAGTTAAACTATATCTGTGGCACTGATGGCAAGACATATGACAACAAATGTCTCTTTTGCCAAGCAGTCTTGTAAGTAACAGAATAAACGACCCATTAACAAAAACTAAAATACAATTGTGAGGTAATTCAAGGCCCTGCCTGCACCCATGTCTTTACCTCCTAGAGGTTGGGTCAACTATCTCAGTCTAATTTTTCCTGCCAGCAAATAAGTTCTGGTTATTTTGACATACTGGGGCCTTGACAGATGCTTTGTTCTCATTGGCCATAAGGTTGCAGCCCTGAGTTCTGTGTCTCTGTCTTTCCCTCTAGTGAATACCTTGGAAGTCTTTGCTTTGAGCATTATGGAGAATGCAAGTCGCAGGATGAGGCCAAGGAAAGAGGTGACCTTTAGTATTTGGTTCCCACGAGCTGATCCCCTCATGGAGCCACCTTTTCGTCTCATCCTCCATTTGCAGGGTTCCTGACAGCATCGCTGACTACCCCCCACCCCACCTGTGCAATAAATAAAGCAAACTCAGCAGAATTTGTTACCTGTGTGGTTTTTTCCCCTTTCCAAGGAGGGTCTCTGCTCTCCTGTGTCTCACACAGGCTCTCCCCAGCTTACAGACCGGAGTTAATGAAAACACAAAGTGCAGTAACCAGTCACAGGCATGAAGGGAGCCACAGACTGGGCATTATTATATCACCTCCTGCCAGGGCTTTTCCTACAAGAGAAATCGATACACAAACCCCAGACACGTTCCCTGGATCTGATGCCCTTCCAGACCTGAGTGTTCTTCATGGACCAGATCATGAGGCCATGAGCAAAACCCCAGTAAAAGGCCTTTGGCTGGGAGAACACCAGGGGACTGGAGGGGATGGGATCCCCCACCCAGACATAGGGCCCAGGGCTACTTGTCGGGGTGGGAGGTGTAAAGGGCTTGTGGGCATCACACCCTACACACCAACACACCCTTGATCCTTCCGATACTCCCCCCAGAGATACCCACGAGCCGCACAGTCTGCCTGTCTCCTCCATGGCGCACAGGGGACTGTGGAGTCCCTCTGGCCGGGGTCTGAGCTGCGCTGATGCCCTGTGGAGCAGACCAACAACCTGCCGCATTTGGCTCTTCACGTGCATGGAAGCTGCCTCACTTCTGGGCTGCCCTGGGGGAGCCTGACAGATCTCTGACCGTGCTGATACTTGCTGTAAGCTAGCGCCACGTCCCAGTGACTCGGGAGAGTCTGGGAGCGGGGAGACGTCAGAGACAAAGAACGGGGAGGTTGGTATAAAGGGGCAGCCCGAAATGATGCAAGCTAGCGAACAGGAGCGGCTAACAGGGAGTTTTGCGAGGGAGTTTACAGGGGAAGTAGGGGGCTAAATACACGTTATATTCCTTAAACTTCTTTAAACTTAAGCCAAAAACACCCTTTGATAAAAACAAAACCTCAACAAAGGAACGAGCTGCAGGAGTAAAAAGAGAATGCAGGCAGAAGCCCAGCAGCAGAGTGGGGACTGTCCAGTTTATTGCACCCAATGCAACATGTCTGATGACCTGCCCTATGGGCGGGTGGCGTATGTGTGTGTTCGGTGCAAGGAGCTCCTGGCCCTCAGAGACCGTGTACGTGCTTTGGAGACCAGGGGGCTGAGCTGGAGGAGCTAAGGGAGACAGAGAGGTACACAGATGAGACTTTCCGGGACACAGTAGAACGGTCCCACCCCCGGTCTGACAGCCTCTGTGCTGTTGAGGAGGATGAAAGCCTCAGGGAAGGAGAACATCCAACTGGAACAGAGGGAAACGATCCCATAGTTGGGACCCTCCTTGTCGTAGTATCCTCTCACACCGAGGATACATCTCTGGGGAGGGAACTCCAGTTATTAGGAAGAGACAGGTATTAGCAATGGGGGGGTCCGATTATTAGAAACACAGATCGCTGGGTTTGCGATGAGCGGGAGAACCGCATGGTGACTTGCCTGCCTGGTGCGAGGGTTGCTGATCTCTGGAGACATCTAGATAGGCTTATCTGTAGTGCTGGGGAGGAGCCGGTGGTCGTGGTACATGTAGGTACCAATGACATGGGGAAGGATAGGAGAGAGGTCCTGGTGGCCAAATTTAGGCTGCTAGGTAAGAGATTGAAGTCCAAGACCTCCATGGTAGCATTCTCTGAAATGCTCCCAGTCCCACACGCAGGGCCAATTAGACAGGCAGAACTGCAGGGTCTCAATGCATGGGTGAAATGATGGTGTAGGGAGGAGGGGTTTAGATTTATTAGGAACTGGGGAAACTTTTGGGAACGGGGGAGCCTATCCAGGAAGGATGGGCTCCACCTAAACCAAAATGGAACCAGATTGCTGCCGCTTAAAATTAAAACGGTCGTAGAGCAGTTTTTAAACTAAGGGCTGGGGGAAAGCCGACAGGTGCGGGGGAGCATGTGGTTCGGACAGAGACATCCCATTGTCTATGTCAGGGGTCTCAAACTCAAATTACCACGAGGGCCGCATGAGGACTAGTGTATTGGCCGGAAGGCCGTTTCACTGACCCTGCCCCCTCGCTGCCCCGCTCCGCCCCTTCTATTAGGCCCCGCCCCTTCTCCACCTCCTCCCCTGAGCGCACGGCTTCCCGCTCCTCCCCCCTCCCTCCCAGAAACCGCGAAGCTCTTCCCTTGCGGCCTGCCGGGTTCTCCGCGCCCCACCCCCGTGCCCCCATTATTATTATTTTTTACTCCCAGGCTACGAAAGGATCTCTCAAAACTGGGTGACTGGGCAACAAAATGGCAGATGAAATTTAATGTTGATAAATGCAAAGTAATGCACATTGGAAAGCATAATCCCAACTATACATATAAAATGATGGAGTCTAAATTAGCAGTTAACACACAAGCAAGAGATCTTGGAGTAATTGTGGATAGTTCTCTGAATACATGCACACAATGTGCATCGGCAGTCCAAAAAGATAACAGAGTGCTGGGAATCATTACGAAAGGGATAGATAATAGGACAGAAAATATCATATTGCCTCTATATAAATCCATGGTACATCCACATCTTGAATACTGTTGCAGATGTGGTCACCCCATCTCAAAAAAGATATATTGGACTTGGAAAAGGTTCAGAAAAGGGCAACAAAAATTATTAGGGGTATGGAGTGTCTGCCATATGAGGAGAGATTAATAAGACTTTTCAGCTTGGAAAAAAGACCACTAAGGGGGGATATGATAGAGGTCTATACAATCATGACTGGTGTGGAGAAAGTAAACGAGGATGTGTTTTTTACTCCTTCTCATAACACAAGAACTAGGGGTCACTAAATGAAATTAATAGGCAGCAGGTTTAAAACAAACAAATAAAAGGAAGTATATTTTCACACAAGGCACAGTCAACCTGTGGAACTCCTTGCCAGAGGATGTTGTGAAGGCCAAAACTATCACAGCGTTCAAAATGAACTAGATAAATTCATGGAGGATAGGTCCATCAATGGCTGTTAGCCAGGACGGGCAGGGACGGTGTCCCTAGTCTCTGTTTGCCAGAAGCTGGGAACGGACGACAGGGGATGAATCACTTGATGATTCCCTGTTCTGTTTATTCCCTCTGGGGCACCTGACATTGGCCACTGTTGGCAGACAGGATACTGGGCTAGATGGACCTTTGGTCTGACCCAGTCTGGCCGTTCTTATGTTCTTATGACTCAGGGACCCTGTTTTGATTCTCAGACTGAGATGAGACTGTAGCCAAGAGGGCAAAAGCCTGCTGGAAGGGTTTGCTGGACTGGACTCTGCCATGGTCTCCATGTGGAAGCTGGGGACACCCAGACTGGCTTTTTTTTTATTATGGGTTTTTCCCTCTAATGCTTTTTTCCCTAAATGAATGTACTGCGTTCTGTGAAAGCTGGCTAGTCAAGGTAGCTCTGTCATCGCTATAGGACAGAGAAGAATGGCATTTGCTGGACTAACGATGATTCCCGGTTCTGTTCATTCCCTCTGGGGCACCTGGCATTGGCCACTGTCGGAAGACAGGATACTGGACTAGATGGACCGTTCATCTGACCCAGTCTGGCTGTTCTTATGTTAAAGTCAGACTTGAAGCGTGCTGAATTGCAAGGAGACTGCGAGCTGAAATCCAAACTCTGGAGGGAAAGGGACATGACTCTTTGCCCATTAATGATAGGTTTCAGTGTAGTAGCAGTGTTAATCTGTGTCAGCAAAACGAAAATAAGAAAGAAAAACTTGTAGCACCTTAGAGACTAACAAATTTATTTCAGCATAAGCTTTCGTGGGTTAGTACCCACTTCATCGGATGCATGGAATGAAACATACAGTTGACAGATATTTATACAGTCAGAGAAACATGATAAGGTGGAGGTGCATAGACCAACCTTAAGAGGCTAATTAATTGAGAGGAACCATAACTGCAGGGGAAGAAAAACCTTTGAAGTGATAAACAAGATGGTCACACAGGTGTGAAAGAGGATCGTTCACTTAAGGGAAATAGATTCAATTAACGTAATGGCCGAGCCATTCGAGGTCCTTATTTAATCCTGAGGTAATGCAATCTAGTTTGCATATCAATTCGAGTTCAACAGTTTCTCTTTGAAGTCTGTTTTTGGAGTTAATCTGTCGCAACACTGCTACCCTCAAGTCTGTCAGTGAGTGATTAGGGAGGTTGAAGTGTTCTCCTACTGGTTTTTGAATGTTATGATTCCTGATGTGAGATTTATGTCCATTTATTCTTTTGCGTAGAGACTGTCCGGTTTGGCCAATGTACATGGCAGAGGGGCATTGCTGGCACATGATGGCATATATCACATTGGTAGATGTGCAGGTGAATGAGCCCCTGATGGGGTGGCGGATGTGATTAGGCCCTGTGATGGTATCACTTGAATCAATATGTGGACAGAGTTGGCATCGGGCTTTGTTGCAAGGATAGGTTCCTGGGTTAGTGTTTTTGTTGTATGGTGTGTGGTTGCTGGTGAGTATTTGCTTCAGGTTGGGGGGCTGTCTGTAAGCAAGGATTGGTCTGTCCTCCAAGATCTGTGAGAGTGAGGGATCATCTTTTAGGATAGGTTGTAGATCTTTGATGATGCGCTGGAGAGGTTTTAGTTGGGGGCTAAAGGTGACGGCTAGTGGTGTTCTGTTATTTTCTTTTTGGGCCTGTCTTGTAGTAGGTGACTCCTGGGTACTCTTCTGGCTCTGTCAATCTGTTTTTTCACTTCAGCAGGTGGGTATTGTAGTTGTAAGAATGCTTGATAGAGATCTTGTAGGTGTTTGTCTCTGTCTGAGGGATTGGAGCAAATGTGGTTGTATCTTAGAGCTTGGCTGTAAACAATGGATCGTGTGGTGTGTCCAGGATGGAAGCTGGAAGCATGTAGGTAAGTACAGCGGTCAGTAGGTTTCCGGTATAGGGTGGTGTTTATGTGTGACCATCTTGTTTATCACTTCAAAGGTTTTTCTTCCCCTGCAGTTATGGTTCCTCTCAATTAATTAGCCTCTTAAGGTTGGTCTATGCACCTCCACCTTATCATGTTTCTCTGACTGTATAAATATCTGTCAACTGTATGTTTCATTCCATGCATCCGATGAAGTGGGTACTAACCCACGAAAGCTTATGCTGAAATAAATTTGTTAGTCTCTAAGGTGCTACAAGTTTTTCTTTCTTATTTTCGTTTTGCCCATTAAGATGTCCTCATGTTGCTAGCCCTGGTGAAGCCTGGGCTGCCATGTCTTCCCCGTTATTGTCTGCATGTTAGCTCTACTAAGGGTAGCTGGGTATGCCTACCGAGCAGCAACCACTGCTCCACTTGCACTGTGGACATAGCCAGACACTCTGGGTGGTCAGAGTAAGAGATTCCATAGAGTATTGTACACCCACATAGTCTGACACAGGATTGGATGAGGCACAGGGAGCTACTCAGGGAACAAAAGAGGGAAAGAAAGTGGCTTTTGTAAAGCAGTCGTGTCAGTACAGGAATAAATAGCCCATCAATAAACACAAAAAGAAATAGAAGGTTGTGCCGTAATTCAGGTTCCTGGCCATTCTCACCAGTATTTAGACCCAAGGAACGAATTTTTTTTTCTATCATTTCAAAATGTTTCATTTTGGTTTTGACCTTTTAAAAAAGCTGTTTTAAAATATGTGGTAATGAAATAAAGGAAGTTTCGAAATGGAAAGTCGTTTCTAAATGAAAAATCTGAACTCATCATTTTGACAGCGTCGATAGCGCTTTTTTCATTTCCTTTTCCAAAACGAAATTTCATATATAAATTTCCTTATTGAAAACCATTTCGTCAAAACGTTTCTGACCAGTCTCTAGCCCACGTAGCAATTGTCTGACTCACGTTTCTCATAGGTAGGCCCAATAGCTCAGCGTTAATTCATTCCTGTAATGGGGAACTTTGCAGATGTGTTAACCTCTCTGCCCTCGAAGATCCCAGCGCTGAGTCAGTTCTGTATCTCTGCCTTTCCTGGCAGGGCGAGAGGCGGGAATCTTGGCTTTGAGCACGCAGAGAATGCTGAATTCTCCGTGGGACCGAGCGCTGAGCGGAAGCGGAATCCATTTTGCTTTCACTTTCCACCAACAGATCCCTCATGAAGACAAGTTCTTTGCTCATGCTCCATTTCAGGGCCCCTACACATTCCTCTCTCTCTGTCTGGTTGGTCAATAAAATACACACAGCTGAAATCTTTCCCTGTCTGTATTTCCCATTGCCAAGGAACGGACGCTGCTGTCCTGTGTCACATCAGTTCTTAGCAGAGATTTATTGTGTGGCCAGGCCAGAGAATAGAAAGTGCAATAGCAGCACCATGCACGACAGACCCCACATATTGTTGTACCTCCTCCCCTCATCTCCGTTCCTTTCAGAGAAATCCACATGCAAACACCTGGTACGTGTCCTGAACCCATCTCCTCTCAGACTCTGAGACTCTTCACAACCCACCCGATAGTACCATACTTAAGAATGCTAATACTAAGCCACACTCACCTAGAACTGCCAGGGGTATTTCTTGCTGATTATTGCAGCGTTCAGCAACTCCCAGTCTTGTTGTACCGAGATGGAGGGGGCTGTAGGCGACCCTGCTCCCCCTGACCACAGGCCCTGTGCTGGAGGGACTATGGAGTCCTGTACTGGCCAGACGCTGAACTGGGCTGTTGCGGGGCCCGGTGACGAGTCAGCAGGCTCATACCAGTATTTTCAATGACACAAGTCCTGAAGCCAAGAGCGAAGCCAGAGTTCAAGGGCTTTGCCTGGGGCAGAGGGGAGTGGGGAATCCCCAGCCCAGAAGCAGCACCTGGCTCAGGGAGACAGTTACCCAGTGTCCAGCTGCTCCTGCATTTGGGAGCGGAGAAGAGAACATCCCACCACTTCCCCCCAGCAGCACTGGGGCCATAGCTCACAGCGACCCCACATCCCTCCCGCTCCCCGCTGCACAGACCCGTACCCTGAACCCAGCCACGATCTCCATGGTGCACAAGGGGCGGAGGGGTCCCTCTGCCTGGGGTCTGTGCTGCCTTCCTGCCCCATGCAGCACAGCCACGGCTTGTCCCGCTCCTCCCGATCCCAGCAGACCTATCCGCTGCCTTCCTTCGGGGCTGCCCTGAGGGTGCTCTCCCTGGGCCCATTCACATATGGACACTGGGCTACTAGCCGCACACTGGTGCCACGGGGCCACTTCCCCTCCCTCCTGGCCCAGATCGAATTTCCCAGCGGCTGTCACCAACAGATTGGCAGGGGCGTGAAGGGAAAAGTGGCTGGCAGGGCAGGAGGGACAGGGCGCACGGACCATGGAATATGCCAGTTTCTGCTGCAGGACAGCAAAGATGAATGTGACTGGGACGCAAGCAACCAACAGAGCCCCGGACACACCTGATCGAATGTCAATAACCCGCCTTGCTCTGCAGGTGCGACAAGATTTTCAAAGGCTTACGTTGAATTCACCCGGGTATGTCAGGGCAGTTTAACCTTTCCCCACTAATGTTTATTGCAGTCCCCAAAGGGTATTGGATACAGCCACATTCTTGTCCGACTTACGAGCATCAGGTAATGTGGCACTGTTTACATTAGTGTTGGCGAACTGCTGTTCTTCATGCCAACACCTGTGCGCACGTGACAATGACGAGCGTTGTTCATAACAAGAGTATTTGTTGTGTGTTAGTTGGCACACGCCATCCTCCTTTTGCAAAAGTTTCAACCAACCAATCAGGGGGCACCAAATGTGCATCTGACGTAGACGACCAACCAGACGTGATGAATTAGGAATAGGGAATGACCATTCACTGTACTGGTTTGTGGCCTCGGTGACCATTTCGACAGGGATTTCATAATCCAAGTGGAGAGCCCAACCCCTTGTCTATATATATGAGATCTCCACCCTTGGGCTGCTCTGAGAGAGCATCTGCAGAGCTCAGCACTGACAGACTCCAGCAGACCCAGGAACCCCTTCCACCATGAAGACAGCAGCTGTCATCGTGTTCCTCGCTCTGGGCATCTTCCCCAGCTTTCAGGGTGAGCAACGTTTGCTGCAGCCGGGTCAGAGCTCTGTGTCTGACCCTCTCACCTTCCGGAGCGGCTCGACTGTTAAAAACCAGCTCGGCACCAGCTACGGACGTGTGGGTGTCGAGGTTAAGCAGGGGAAGTGGCTCATGGCCGAAGCAGCCATTTCCTTTGGGAAGATGTTACTGAGGGGCCAATATGGTCTTTTAACCAAACTCCAGTCTGGGAACTACAAACAATGACACCTTCAATTAATTGTAGGCCCAGTGATGTCATTCGGGGGTTGGACTAGATGACCTTCTGAGGGCTCTTCCAACTCTAATCTTCTGTGATTCTATGATTTCAGGTCAGACTGTGGGTGCATTACACTCCATGTTCCTATTTATCACAGCAATTGGATGAGGGAGCAGGAAATCTTTCCATGGCCCAGTTGCTGGTTAGCAACCTGCAACCATCGTCCTAGGCGCAGACAAATGTTTTTAACTGGTTTCCCTCTGACATTTCCTTCATTGTGTCCTTTGTGTCTGTTTTCTTTCAGATGCTGTCATCCCGGGTCCGGTAAGTCTAACTCTCACTGTGAATTAATTGTCACTTTCCCCGTTCCCTAGTATGTAGCATCATGGAGACCAGGACCTCCGGGTTAGAAACATGCTGGAACTCACGAGTCAATGTGGGAGCAGACTCTACCCCAGGCACTAGTGAGGGGAGAGCGAATCCCTGGGGCTCAGACTCCATGTGGTCAGAGGGATGGATTCCATACACTTTGGACAGGACACCGTCTGCGATGGGACCGTGGGAGGCACAAGGAGCAACTCAGAGACGGAAGGGGGAGGGGACGCTATCACAAGAACACGAGGTTCTTTATATTCGAGCATCTGCTGCCGGCGCAGACGCCCCTTCGCTCACGCGCCTTGTGATGCGGGTTCGGATGAGTCTCGTGGAGCAGGGAGACGGGCTCAGCTCCTCCAGGCAGCGAGAGGAGAATTGGGGAGTCCGTTCATCAGAACCATAAAGAGAGGAGGGAGAGGATTAGATCCTCTGAGCTCGGGGGTGGAGGGAGGATGGGGACAATCCCTTCCTGTGTGTTCATAGCACGCCCAGCAGCAAGGGAACGTCGGGGCACTACTGCAATACAGACAATTACACTGCCACTGATATTAACACTATTGTAGGGGTTCTGCAGTGAGTACCAGAGGCCTCCGTCTGCCTGCACCCGGGAGTACATCCCTGTTTGTGGCACTCATGGCAGATCGTACAGCAACAAATGCTATTTTTGCAGAGCAGTCTTGTAAGTAACCGAATAAATAGGTTATTCATAAAAATGAAAACAGAATGATGATGTAATTCAAGCCCTTGCCTGCCCCCCTCTGTCTTTACCTCCTGGAGGCTGGTTAACTTCACAAAAGCGCTCTGGTTATTTGACATCCTGGGGCCCTGACAGAAGCTTGCCCTCATTGCCCATAAGGGTTGCAGCCCTGAGTTCTGTGTCTCTCTCTTTCCCCCCAGTGACAACCTTGGAAGTCTTTGCTTTGCGCGATATGGAGAATGCTGAACCCTCAGGGGTGTCGAGCGCTGATATGGAGCTGACCCCCATTCGCTTCTAGTTCCCACCAGCGGATCCCCCATGAAGCCACGTTCTCGTCTCAGCCTCCATTTGCAGGGACCAGACAGCGTCGCTGACTATCCCCCTGTCTGTGCAATAAAGCAAACTCAGCAGAATTCGTTACCTCTGTGGGTTCTTTTCCCCTTTCCAAGGAGGGTCTCTGCTCTCCCGTGTCTCACACAGGCTCTCCCAGTTTACGGATCGGAGTTAATGAGAACGCAAAGTGCAGTAACCAGTCACAGGCATTAAATGGCTCCACCTTTGGAAGTTATTATATCAGCTCCTGCCATGCCCTTTCCTCTTAGAGAAATCACTACGCAAACCCCAGACACGTTCCCTGTATCTGACTCACTTCCAGACCTGAGTGTTTCCAATGGACAGATCATGGGACCCTGAGCAAAGCTGCCGTAAAAGGTCTTGGTGAGAACAGGACGGGATTGGTGGGGATGGGCTCCTGTGATGGGGGGTACAAACCCCACACTGGGCTGGAAGGGGATGAAGGACGATACTGGGCCCAGCTAGCCCCGCTCCTCCAGCCCTGCAGCTCCCAGGCTCCACAAGGAGATGAGGAGTCAGAGCCTCACCTGCGTTCTGGCAGTTTAATGGTGCGGCACCATCGCAAAGCTGCCTGAAAGATGGATTCACTGGGCACAGCAGCATCTCCCCTGTGCATGGGGATCTCCAGGTGCCAAATCAACTCTTGGGTCACCCCATAACTGCAGCTGCCACAGGGCGCAGAGCTGGGGGAAAGGGACACAACCAAGATCCGGGAATCTCACGACATTGGAAACAGCTTCTTGGGGTCACAGGCCATTGGAATGAGTTAGACCTGCCCACTAGCGCCTCTAAACTAAGCCAGGCACCGGCTCCGGGCAGAACACTTGCAAGATCAGGACAGCATGACAGTTGCTCATGGTCAGCTTTGCCCCCTGCTGCTGGGAAATGCTGCAGGGTCTGGCCGACAGAGGCTGGTAACATGGTAAATGTCAGGTGCTCTGTTGGGTCAGTGCCTTTAACGTGCAGCATGACAAATATGTTCTGCACTCGCAGTCATGACAAACAAGACTATCCAGGTTTAGGGGACTAGTCCAGGTGCCCATGTGCCCCATAATGAGCGCTCAGCCCACATAACTACTCCATTATTCACCACATCAAGGGTGTGACTTGTAAATGCCTCCAACATATCCTGGAAACTTGTTGCGGAGGAAATATTATTCACAGCTTGGCATTCCCTTGAGAGCTTTGGTTCCGGGTGCCAGAGTTGTGAGTGACTATTTAGGATGATGTCACAATGAAGGTGGGTTCTCCGACACCCTATATATTGTGGGGCTCTGTCTGTGGGGTTTACTGAGGGAGCAGAGCACCAAGAGCCCAGTGCAGACCAGACAGCCACGTCCACCATGAAGATAACAGGGGCCGTTCTGCTCGTCGCTCTGGCACTTTGCTGCTTCTACGTGGGTGAGTCATTTTGGCTGTAGCCTGTGCTGAGCCCTGCTCTGATACCTCTGCCCCCCTGAAAGGTCGGGGCCAGCCTCACTCTGATCTATACAGGGGTTCGCACATCCCCACAGTGGCTGATTCCAGGAGCTCTGAGCTCCCTGCACGGATCCCAGAGTTCCAAAGGGCTGTTCCCGGGGTTCTCTCTGGGCTGGGATATCCCTGACCCTGCCACAAACTGAGGCAGCTCAAAAGATTCACAGCCCTTAGAAAGCAAACGTCCATGGAATCCCCTTTCTTTTTGAATTTCTTCTCATCTGCGGTGCTGGTTGTTTTCTGATTATTTTGTTGGGGACGAGGGAGTTGGCAGTGAAATTCTGTTGCTTAAATAATGGTAATTCCTGTCATTATTTATTATGAAACTCCACAAAGAGGCCATCAGGTAGAGTGACCAGATGTACCAATTTTAAAGGGACACTCCCAATATTCGGGGCTTTTTCTTATACAGGTGACTATTACCCTCCCCCATCCCTCAATTTTTCACACGTTTCATCTGGTCACCCAAACATTAGGAGTCAAGAATTCCCTCCCTGGATCAGACCAGGCACCCATCTACCCAACGGTTTCCAACATTAGCCTGTGCCGGTGTATTCAGAGCGACATACGAGGCTCTCGGCAGTTCTGAGAGAAGCTTCCCACAGGAAAAAAATTTCTTAGTTTCTCTTACTAGGGAGTTGCTTCATTCCCCAAATTAATTCAATCCAACAACACTTTATTAGCATGACAAGATCTATGGCATTGCCAAAGCAGAAAGCGGAGGATTTAGATCCTATCCAAACACTTGCTTTTTTGGTTAAATCCTTACCTTGTAATGCTGGATGATCCCGTTATCCATAGCTCCTTAATACTTGCGGGGGAGGAGGGGTTTGATATCTTAGTCAATTGGATACAGTTTCATTAACAAACCGAGTCAGACCTGTTCAGAATGAAACGTCTCATTAGAATTGAGTAATTGCTGATGAAATTCTGTGCTAGGGCTTAACTCTGAAGAGACACTCAAATAATGGAGAGAGAGAGAGAGAGCCAAAAGCTGCTGAGGTTTTTATGGCTGCCCGTGAGATCCTGGATCCTGCAAAACATCTGCGGAGACACAACCTTTAGTGTTCTGGTATTTTTCAGACAGTGTCAATGAATGGCCCAGACAGCTTGTTGTGGGGTACGTGGTGGAGTGTGAAGTGTTATGTTCACAGCATCCAAACGGATTATAGAGTAAAATGGAAAACTCTGTTTCTGGAAGCTTGTTATGTACTATGACGTGATTTCTCAGAATCCAGAACCCTAATATACAAGAACCCAAAACACAGAGAGAGACAAAACAGGCTGCTCCTGAAGGCAGCGAGGCACAATTCAATCCCTATTGCTCTAGGTTGGCTCTTTGAAAATTGACTCCTGAAGACCCAGATTACAAGTTTCCCAGCCGAGCCCCTAATAAGCAGGACGGAGAAGCAGAACCAGGAAACCTCTCACACTTAAAGAGAGATCAGGGAACAACAAACACACCTGACATGGAGTCCAGTGTCAGATGCCGGCACCAGAGCAGCACAGGAGAACCGAGTGGCAGAAAAGGAACTGTAGTAGGAAATGCCTCTGAAATGCAGTACTCCATAACAGGCTTTTTAAAGCAAAGCCATTCACCGTTTTTGCTGTGGATAGTTTTGGGTCCAATCCTGCTTCCACTGATGTCAATGGACGTTTTTTGGCCTCTTTTGGCTAAATGTAGCTTTGAAAGAACATTAGGGTATTATGGAGCTGGCAGCTAACAGAGCTCTTTCTTCAGCTCAAGTGGCAGGGGCCTGCGTTTCAAAAGCTAAAGATGAGACCAACATGTGGGTGTTGTTTTATTATAGGTGGCTTAAGACAACCATGATCCCGCTACATGGTTAAACTGATCCCCCATGAAACTAGAAAGAAAGAAAGAAAGAAAGAAAGAAAGAAAGAAAGAAAGTTCTTTGCATTTTTATGATAAGTCTTGCTGATCACATGAATGTTTTCTGAACCCTTTCACTGAATTGAGTAGGTAGATACAATGTTACCCTTCATCCAGAAGGAGAAGGGTTAAAACAAATAGCACCGAGATCTTCTCAGAAGTTCCTGGAAAAGTAGGAAACTCCCCACCTCCCCCAAAGGCGAGGGTGAGGTCCTGTATATGAGACATCTCCTAGAGTAGGATCACTATGGAACATCCCAAGAACGTTTGCCTCTTCCTCCGTTCCTCCTTTGTGATCTCAATTCGGTTAATACAGGTGATACAAGAGCTGACATCCCTAGTGGGACAACCCCGTACCAGCACATCTGAAAAGGCTCGGTATAAAAGTAAAGAGAGAGACTTGGTCAGAACTCAGGACATCAATAACCCCAGCACCAGGGTGGGAGAGAGAATCTGAAACAGTCTCACTCTGTCCGTATGTTTTGTTCCAGATGCTGCTGGGCAGGCTGGTAAGGTGAGTCGAACTCTCCCTGTTCATTAATAGTCAATTTCCCCAGTCTCTGGTTTGTAGCATCACAGGGACCACGATCGCTGAGTTAGAAACATGCTAGAACTCCTGATTCAAAGCAGGAGCAGACTCTACCCTGTGCCCTAGCCAGGGGAGAGTGAACCTCTGGGCCTGAGAACTCCTGGGTACGTCTACACTGGAACAAAAGACCCAGGGCCCAGCCATGGCTGGACCAGCTCAGCTGATGTGGGCTTGGGGGGCTTGGGCTGCAGGGCTAAAAATTGCTGTGTAGATGTTCGGGCTCTGGGACCCTCTCCCCTCGTGGGGTACCAACGCTCAGGCTCCAGCCCAAGCCCGAATGTCTACACAGCAACTGTCCAGCCCGAGCCAAGTCAGCTGAGCTGAGCTAGCCAGGGGTGTCTCACTGCTGAGTAGACGTAAGCCATGGGGTCAGAGTGATGGATTCCATATGCTATTGTATGGGACCGTCTGTGATGGGCCTGGGGGGGACACAGGGAGCAACTAGGACAGAACAGAGGAGGGGACGATACGACAAGAGCATGAGGAGTTTTATATTTGAGCATCAGCTGCCCTGTGGAGACGCTCCTTCGCTCAGATTCTATATGATGCAGGTTCAGAAGCGTCTGTTAGACCAGTCTGTACCCCTTTGTTCACCCCTTTTACAAGAGTATGATACATTTTGTATAAAGTATGCAGTGTGAGGTATCATTTGAAAGCTCACAATGTGCTGAACATTATTGTCGTGTTAAGTATGTGAGGTAAAGTTATAATATTCCACTGTATAAGACATGTTCCCTGTCTGGGGAAACAGCCATAAAGCAGAGAGAAAAGAAAAATGCCTCAGCCAGGTCTCAACATAATCAAACGGACCTACGGAGATGCCCCTTCGCTCATAGACCATATGCTGGGGGTTCAGAAACATCACTTACACCAGGGAGATGGGCTTAGCTCCTCCTGGCAGCACGAGGGCTGTTGGGAAGTTAGTAGAGACAAGGGAGAGGATTAGCTACTGCGAGCTCCCTGGGGCAAGGACTGTCCCTTCCTCTCTGTTCAGAGGCAAGTGGAGTGTTGGGGCACTACTGAAATGCAGACAATAACTCTAACAGCAATACTAATCTTCTTTGTAGGGTTTCTGCAGTGAGTACAAGAAGCCTCCAGAAGCCTGCACCAAGGAGTTAAACTATATCTGTGGCACTGATGGCAAGACATATGACAACAAATGTCTCTTTTGCCAAGCAGTCTTGTAAGTAACAGAATAAACGACCCATTAACAAAAACTAAAATACAATTGTGAGGTAATTCAAGGCCCTGCCTGCACCCATGTCTTTACCTCCTAGAGGTTGGGTCAACTATCTCAGTCTAATTTTTCCTGCCAGCAAATAAGTTCTGGTTATTTTGACATACTGGGGCCTTGACAGATGCTTTGTTCTCATTGGCCATAAGGTTGCAGCCCTGAGTTCTGTGTCTCTGTCTTTCCCTCTAGTGAATACCTTGGAAGTCTTTGCTTTGAGCATTATGGAGAATGCAAGTCGCAGGATGAGGCCAAGGAAAGAGGTGACCTTTAGTATTTGGTTCCCACGAGCTGATCCCCTCATGGAGCCACCTTTTCGTCTCATCCTCCATTTGCAGGGTTCCTGACAGCATCGCTGACTACCCCCCACCCCACCTGTGCAATAAATAAAGCAAACTCAGCAGAATTTGTTACCTGTGTGGTTTTTTCCCCTTTCCAAGGAGGGTCTCTGCTCTCCTGTGTCTCACACAGGCTCTCCCCAGCTTACAGACCGGAGTTAATGAAAACACAAAGTGCAGTAACCAGTCACAGGCATGAAGGGAGCCACAGACTGGGCATTATTATATCACCTCCTGCCAGGGCTTTTCCTACAAGAGAAATCGATACACAAACCCCAGACACGTTCCCTGGATCTGATGCCCTTCCAGACCTGAGTGTTCTTCATGGACCAGATCATGAGGCCATGAGCAAAACCCCAGTAAAAGGCCTTTGGCTGGGAGAACACCAGGGGACTGGAGGGGATGGGATCCCCCACCCAGACATAGGGCCCAGGGCTACTTGTCGGGGTGGGAGGTGTAAAGGGCTTGTGGGCATCACACCCTACACACCAACACACCCTTGATCCTTCCGATACTCCCCCCAGAGATACCCACGAGCCGCACAGTCTGCCTGTCTCCTCCATGGCGCACAGGGGACTGTGGAGTCCCTCTGGCCGGGGTCTGAGCTGCGCTGATGCCCTGTGGAGCAGACCAACAACCTGCCGCATTTGGCTCTTCACGTGCATGGAAGCTGCCTCACTTCTGGGCTGCCCTGGGGGAGCCTGACAGATCTCTGACCGTGCTGATACTTGCTGTAAGCTAGCGCCACGTCCCAGTGACTCGGGAGAGTCTGGGAGCGGGGAGACGTCAGAGACAAAGAACGGGGAGGTTGGTATAAAGGGGCAGCCCGAAATGATGCAAGCTAGCGAACAGGAGCGGCTAACAGGGAGTTTTGCGAGGGAGTTTACAGGGGAAGTAGGGGGCTAAATACACGTTATATTCCTTAAACTTCTTTAAACTTAAGCCAAAAACACCCTTTGATAAAAACAAAACCTCAACAAAGGAACGAGCTGCAGGAGTAAAAAGAGAATGCAGGCAGAAGCCCAGCAGCAGAGTGGGGACTGTCCAGTTTATTGCACCCAATGCAACATGTCTGATGACCTGCCCTATGGGCGGGTGGCGTATGTGTGTGTTCGGTGCAAGGAGCTCCTGGCCCTCAGAGACCGTGTACGTGCTTTGGAGACCAGGGGGCTGAGCTGGAGGAGCTAAGGGAGACAGAGAGGTACACAGATGAGACTTTCCGGGACACAGTAGAACGGTCCCACCCCCGGTCTGACAGCCTCTGTGCTGTTGAGGAGGATGAAAGCCTCAGGGAAGGAGAACATCCAACTGGAACAGAGGGAAACGATCCCATAGTTGGGACCCTCCTTGTCGTAGTATCCTCTCACACCGAGGATACATCTCTGGGGAGGGAACTCCAGTTATTAGGAAGAGACAGGTATTAGCAATGGGGGGGTCCGATTATTAGAAACACAGATCGCTGGGTTTGCGATGAGCGGGAGAACCGCATGGTGACTTGCCTGCCTGGTGCGAGGGTTGCTGATCTCTGGAGACATCTAGATAGGCTTATCTGTAGTGCTAGGGAGGAGCCGGTGGTCGTGGTACATGTAGGTACCAATGACATGGGGAAGGATAGGAGAGAGGTCCTGGTGGCCAAATTTAGGCTGCTAGGTAAGAGATTGAAGTCCAAGACCTCCATGGTAGCATTCTCTGAAATGCTCCCAGTCCCACACGCAGGGCCAATTAGACAGGCAGAACTGCAGGGTCTCAATGCATGGGTGAAATGATGGTGTAGGGAGGAGGGGTTTAGATTTATTAGGAACTGGGGAAACTTTTGGGAACGGGGGAGCCTATCCAGGAAGGATGGGCTCCACCTAAACCAAAATGGAACCAGATTGCTGCCGCTTAAAATTAAAACGGTCGTAGAGCAGTTTTTAAACTAAGGGCTGGGGGAAAGCCGACAGGTGCGGGGGAGCATGTGGTTCGGACAGAGACATCCCATTGTCTATGTCAGGGGTCTCAAACTCAAATTACCACGAGGGCCGCATGAGGACTAGTGTATTGGCCGGAAGGCCGTTTCACTGACCCTGCCCCCTCGCTGCCCCGCTCCGCCCCTTCTATTAGGCCCCGCCCCTTCTCCACCTCCTCCCCTGAGCGCACGGCTTCCCGCTCCTCCCCCCTCCCTCCCAGAAACCGCGAAGCTCTTCCCTTGCGGCCTGCCGGGTTCTCCGCGCCCCACCCCCGTGCCCCCATTATTATTATTTTTTACTCCCAGGCTACGAAAGGATCTCTCAAAACTGGGTGACTGGGCAACAAAATGGCAGATGAAATTTAATGTTGATAAATGCAAAGTAATGCACATTGGAAAGCATAATCCCAACTATACATATAAAATGATGGAGTCTAAATTAGCAGTTAACACACAAGCAAGAGATCTTGGAGTAATTGTGGATAGTTCTCTGAATACATGCACACAATGTGCATCGGCAGTCCAAAAAGATAACAGAGTGCTGGGAATCATTACGAAAGGGATAGATAATAGGACAGAAAATATCATATTGCCTCTATATAAATCCATGGTACATCCACATCTTGAATACTGTTGCAGATGTGGTCACCCCATCTCAAAAAAGATATATTGGACTTGGAAAAGGTTCAGAAAAGGGCAACAAAAATTATTAGGGGTATGGAGTGTCTGCCATATGAGGAGAGATTAATAAGACTTTTCAGCTTGGAAAAAAGACCACTAAGGGGGGATATGATAGAGGTCTATACAATCATGACTGGTGTGGAGAAAGTAAACGAGGATGTGTTTTTTACTCCTTCTCATAACACAAGAACTAGGGGTCACTAAATGAAATTAATAGGCAGCAGGTTTAAAACAAACAAATAAAAGGAAGTATATTTTCACACAAGGCACAGTCAACCTGTGGAACTCCTTGCCAGAGGATGTTGTGAAGGCCAAAACTATCACAGCGTTCAAAATGAACTAGATAAATTCATGGAGGATAGGTCCATCAATGGCTGTTAGCCAGGACGGGCAGGGACGGTGTCCCTAGTCTCTGTTTGCCAGAAGCTGGGAACGGACGACAGGGGATGAATCACTTGATGATTCCCTGTTCTGTTTATTCCCTCTGGGGCACCTGACATTGGCCACTGTTGGCAGACAGGATACTGGGCTAGATGGACCTTTGGTCTGACCCAGTCTGGCCGTTCTTATGTTCTTATGACTCAGGGACCCTGTTTTGATTCTCAGACTGAGATGAGACTGTAGCCAAGAGGGCAAAAGCCTGCTGGAAGGGTTTGCTGGACTGGACTCTGCCATGGTCTCCATGTGGAAGCTGGGGACACCCAGACTGGCTTTTTTTTTATTATGGGTTTTTCCCTCTAATGCTTTTTTCCCTAAATGAATGTACTGCGTTCTGTGAAAGCTGGCTAGTCAAGGTAGCTCTGTCATCGCTATAGGACAGAGAAGAATGGCATTTGCTGGACTAACGATGATTCCCGGTTCTGTTCATTCCCTCTGGGGCACCTGGCATTGGCCACTGTCGGAAGACAGGATACTGGACTAGATGGACCGTTCATCTGACCCAGTCTGGCTGTTCTTATGTTAAAGTCAGACTTGAAGCGTGCTGAATTGCAAGGAGACTGCGAGCTGAAATCCAAACTCTGGAGGGAAAGGGACATGACTCTTTGCCCATTAATGATAGGTTTCAGTGTAGTAGCAGTGTTAATCTGTGTCAGCAAAACGAAAATAAGAAAGAAAAACTTGTAGCACCTTAGAGACTAACAAATTTATTTCAGCATAAGCTTTCGTGGGTTAGTACCCACTTCATCGGATGCATGGAATGAAACATACAGTTGACAGATATTTATACAGTCAGAGAAACATGATAAGGTGGAGGTGCATAGACCAACCTTAAGAGGCTAATTAATTGAGAGGAACCATAACTGCAGGGGAAGAAAAACCTTTGAAGTGATAAACAAGATGGTCACACAGGTGTGAAAGAGGATCGTTCACTTAAGGGAAATAGATTCAATTAACGTAATGGCCGAGCCATTCGAGGTCCTTATTTAATCCTGAGGTAATGCAATCTAGTTTGCATATCAATTCGAGTTCAACAGTTTCTCTTTGAAGTCTGTTTTTGGAGTTAATCTGTCGCAACACTGCTACCCTCAAGTCTGTCAGTGAGTGATTAGGGAGGTTGAAGTGTTCTCCTACTGGTTTTTGAATGTTATGATTCCTGATGTGAGATTTATGTCCATTTATTCTTTTGCGTAGAGACTGTCCGGTTTGGCCAATGTACATGGCAGAGGGGCATTGCTGGCACATGATGGCATATATCACATTGGTAGATGTGCAGGTGAATGAGCCCCTGATGGGGTGGCGGATGTGATTAGGCCCTGTGATGGTATCACTTGAATCAATATGTGGACAGAGTTGGCATCGGGCTTTGTTGCAAGGATAGGTTCCTGGGTTAGTGTTTTTGTTGTATGGTGTGTGGTTGCTGGTGAGTATTTGCTTCAGGTTGGGGGGCTGTCTGTAAGCAAGGATTGGTCTGTCCTCCAAGATCTGTGAGAGTGAGGGATCATCTTTTAGGATAGGTTGTAGATCTTTGATGATGCGCTGGAGAGGTTTTAGTTGGGGGCTAAAGGTGACGGCTAGTGGTGTTCTGTTATTTTCTTTTTGGGCCTGTCTTGTAGTAGGTGACTCCTGGGTACTCTTCTGGCTCTGTCAATCTGTTTTTTCACTTCAGCAGGTGGGTATTGTAGTTGTAAGAATGCTTGATAGAGATCTTGTAGGTGTTTGTCTCTGTCTGAGGGATTGGAGCAAATGTGGTTGTATCTTAGAGCTTGGCTGTAAACAATGGATCGTGTGGTGTGTCCAGGATGGAAGCTGGAAGCATGTAGGTAAGTACAGCGGTCAGTAGGTTTCCGGTATAGGGTGGTGTTTATGTGTGACCATCTTGTTTATCACTTCAAAGGTTTTTCTTCCCCTGCAGTTATGGTTCCTCTCAATTAATTAGCCTCTTAAGGTTGGTCTATGCACCTCCACCTTATCATGTTTCTCTGACTGTATAAATATCTGTCAACTGTATGTTTCATTCCATGCATCCGATGAAGTGGGTACTAACCCACGAAAGCTTATGCTGAAATAAATTTGTTAGTCTCTAAGGTGCTACAAGTTTTTCTTTCTTATTTTCGTTTTGCCCATTAAGATGTCCTCATGTTGCTAGCCCTGGTGAAGCCTGGGCTGCCATGTCTTCCCCGTTATTGTCTGCATGTTAGCTCTACTAAGGGTAGCTGGGTATGCCTACCGAGCAGCAACCACTGCTCCACTTGCACTGTGGACATAGCCAGACACTCTGGGTGGTCAGAGTAAGAGATTCCATAGAGTATTGTACACCCACATAGTCTGACACAGGATTGGATGAGGCACAGGGAGCTACTCAGGGAACAAAAGAGGGAAAGAAAGTGGCTTTTGTAAAGCAGTCGTGTCAGTACAGGAATAAATAGCCCATCAATAAACACAAAAAGAAATAGAAGGTTGTGCCGTAATTCAGGTTCCTGGCCATTCTCACCAGTATTTAGACCCAAGGAACGAATTTTTTTTTCTATCATTTCAAAATGTTTCATTTTGGTTTTGACCTTTTAAAAAAGCTGTTTTAAAATATGTGGTAATGAAATAAAGGAAGTTTCGAAATGGAAAGTCGTTTCTAAATGAAAAATCTGAACTCATCATTTTGACAGCGTCGATAGCGCTTTTTTCATTTCCTTTTCCAAAACGAAATTTCATATATAAATTTCCTTATTGAAAACCATTTCGTCAAAACGTTTCTGACCAGTCTCTAGCCCACGTAGCAATTGTCTGACTCACGTTTCTCATAGGTAGGCCCAATAGCTCAGCGTTAATTCATTCCTGTAATGGGGAACTTTGCAGATGTGTTAACCTCTCTGCCCTCGAAGATCCCAGCGCTGAGTCAGTTCTGTATCTCTGCCTTTCCTGGCAGGGCGAGAGGCGGGAATCTTGGCTTTGAGCACGCAGAGAATGCTGAATTCTCCGTGGGACCGAGCGCTGAGCGGAAGCGGAATCCATTTTGCTTTCACTTTCCACCAACAGATCCCTCATGAAGACAAGTTCTTTGCTCATGCTCCATTTCAGGGCCCCTACACATTCCTCTCTCTCTGTCTGGTTGGTCAATAAAATACACACAGCTGAAATCTTTCCCTGTCTGTATTTCCCATTGCCAAGGAACGGACGCTGCTGTCCTGTGTCACATCAGTTCTTAGCAGAGATTTATTGTGTGGCCAGGCCAGAGAATAGAAAGTGCAATAGCAGCACCATGCACGACAGACCCCACATATTGTTGTACCTCCTCCCCTCATCTCCGTTCCTTTCAGAGAAATCCACATGCAAACACCTGGTACGTGTCCTGAACCCATCTCCTCTCAGACTCTGAGACTCTTCACAACCCACCCGATAGTACCATACTTAAGAATGCTAATACTAAGCCACACTCACCTAGAACTGCCAGGGGTATTTCTTGCTGATTATTGCAG
The DNA here is from genome assembly GCA_033296515.1 of Macrochelys suwanniensis. Taxonomy (NCBI): domain Eukaryota; kingdom Metazoa; phylum Chordata; order Testudines; family Chelydridae; genus Macrochelys; species Macrochelys suwanniensis. The sequence goes on along the minus strand of CM065782.1, from coordinate 106,196,944 downwards.
CGTTCAGCAACTCCCAGTCTTGTTGTACCGAGATGGAGGGGGCTGTAGGCGACCCTGCTCCCCCTGACCACAGGCCCTGTGCTGGAGGGACTATGGAGTCCTGTACTGGCCAGACGCTGAACTGGGCTGTTGCGGGGCCCGGTGACGAGTCAGCAGGCTCATACCAGTATTTTCAATGACACAAGTCCTGAAGCCAAGAGCGAAGCCAGAGTTCAAGGGCTTTGCCTGGGGCAGAGGGGAGTGGGGAATCCCCAGCCCAGAAGCAGCACCTGGCTCAGGGAGACAGTTACCCAGTGTCCAGCTGCTCCTGCATTTGGGAGCGGAGAAGAGAACATCCCACCACTTCCCCCCAGCAGCACTGGGGCCATAGCTCACAGCGACCCCACATCCCTCCCGCTCCCCGCTGCACAGACCCGTACCCTGAACCCAGCCACGATCTCCATGGTGCACAAGGGGCGGAGGGGTCCCTCTGCCTGGGGTCTGTGCTGCCTTCCTGCCCCATGCAGCACAGCCACGGCTTGTCCCGCTCCTCCCGATCCCAGCAGACCTATCCGCTGCCTTCCTTCGGGGCTGCCCTGAGGGTGCTCTCCCTGGGCCCATTCACATATGGACACTGGGCTACTAGCCGCACACTGGTGCCACGGGGCCACTTCCCCTCCCTCCTGGCCCAGATCGAATTTCCCAGCGGCTGTCACCAACAGATTGGCAGGGGCGTGAAGGGAAAAGTGGCTGGCAGGGCAGGAGGGACAGGGCGCACGGACCATGGAATATGCCAGTTTCTGCTGCAGGACAGCAAAGATGAATGTGACTGGGACGCAAGCAACCAACAGAGCCCCGGACACACCTGATCGAATGTCAATAACCCGCCTTGCTCTGCAGGTGCGACAAGATTTTCAAAGGCTTACGTTGAATTCACCCGGGTATGTCAGGGCAGTTTAACCTTTCCCCACTAATGTTTATTGCAGTCCCCAAAGGGTATTGGATACAGCCACATTCTTGTCCGACTTACGAGCATCAGGTAATGTGGCACTGTTTACATTAGTGTTGGCGAACTGCTGTTCTTCATGCCAACACCTGTGCGCACGTGACAATGACGAGCGTTGTTCATAACAAGAGTATTTGTTGTGTGTTAGTTGGCACACGCCATCCTCCTTTTGCAAAAGTTTCAACCAACCAATCAGGGGGCACCAAATGTGCATCTGACGTAGACGACCAACCAGACGTGATGAATTAGGAATAGGGAATGACCATTCACTGTACTGGTTTGTGGCCTCGGTGACCATTTCGACAGGGATTTCATAATCCAAGTGGAGAGCCCAACCCCTTGTCTATATATATGAGATCTCCACCCTTGGGCTGCTCTGAGAGAGCATCTGCAGAGCTCAGCACTGACAGACTCCAGCAGACCCAGGAACCCCTTCCACCATGAAGACAGCAGCTGTCATCGTGTTCCTCGCTCTGGGCATCTTCCCCAGCTTTCAGGGTGAGCAACGTTTGCTGCAGCCGGGTCAGAGCTCTGTGTCTGACCCTCTCACCTTCCGGAGCGGCTCGACTGTTAAAAACCAGCTCGGCACCAGCTACGGACGTGTGGGTGTCGAGGTTAAGCAGGGGAAGTGGCTCATGGCCGAAGCAGCCATTTCCTTTGGGAAGATGTTACTGAGGGGCCAATATGGTCTTTTAACCAAACTCCAGTCTGGGAACTACAAACAATGACACCTTCAATTAATTGTAGGCCCAGTGATGTCATTCGGGGGTTGGACTAGATGACCTTCTGAGGGCTCTTCCAACTCTAATCTTCTGTGATTCTATGATTTCAGGTCAGACTGTGGGTGCATTACACTCCATGTTCCTATTTATCACAGCAATTGGATGAGGGAGCAGGAAATCTTTCCATGGCCCAGTTGCTGGTTAGCAACCTGCAACCATCGTCCTAGGCGCAGACAAATGTTTTTAACTGGTTTCCCTCTGACATTTCCTTCATTGTGTCCTTTGTGTCTGTTTTCTTTCAGATGCTGTCATCCCGGGTCCGGTAAGTCTAACTCTCACTGTGAATTAATTGTCACTTTCCCCGTTCCCTAGTATGTAGCATCATGGAGACCAGGACCTCCGGGTTAGAAACATGCTGGAACTCACGAGTCAATGTGGGAGCAGACTCTACCCCAGGCACTAGTGAGGGGAGAGCGAATCCCTGGGGCTCAGACTCCATGTGGTCAGAGGGATGGATTCCATACACTTTGGACAGGACACCGTCTGCGATGGGACCGTGGGAGGCACAAGGAGCAACTCAGAGACGGAAGGGGGAGGGGACGCTATCACAAGAACACGAGGTTCTTTATATTCGAGCATCTGCTGCCGGCGCAGACGCCCCTTCGCTCACGCGCCTTGTGATGCGGGTTCGGATGAGTCTCGTGGAGCAGGGAGACGGGCTCAGCTCCTCCAGGCAGCGAGAGGAGAATTGGGGAGTCCGTTCATCAGAACCATAAAGAGAGGAGGGAGAGGATTAGATCCTCTGAGCTCGGGGGTGGAGGGAGGATGGGGACAATCCCTTCCTGTGTGTTCATAGCACGCCCAGCAGCAAGGGAACGTCGGGGCACTACTGCAATACAGACAATTACACTGCCACTGATATTAACACTATTGTAGGGGTTCTGCAGTGAGTACCAGAGGCCTCCGTCTGCCTGCACCCGGGAGTACATCCCTGTTTGTGGCACTCATGGCAGATCGTACAGCAACAAATGCTATTTTTGCAGAGCAGTCTTGTAAGTAACCGAATAAATAGGTTATTCATAAAAATGAAAACAGAATGATGATGTAATTCAAGCCCTTGCCTGCCCCCCTCTGTCTTTACCTCCTGGAGGCTGGTTAACTTCACAAAAGCGCTCTGGTTATTTGACATCCTGGGGCCCTGACAGAAGCTTGCCCTCATTGCCCATAAGGGTTGCAGCCCTGAGTTCTGTGTCTCTCTCTTTCCCCCCAGTGACAACCTTGGAAGTCTTTGCTTTGCGCGATATGGAGAATGCTGAACCCTCAGGGGTGTCGAGCGCTGATATGGAGCTGACCCCCATTCGCTTCTAGTTCCCACCAGCGGATCCCCCATGAAGCCACGTTCTCGTCTCAGCCTCCATTTGCAGGGACCAGACAGCGTCGCTGACTATCCCCCTGTCTGTGCAATAAAGCAAACTCAGCAGAATTCGTTACCTCTGTGGGTTCTTTTCCCCTTTCCAAGGAGGGTCTCTGCTCTCCCGTGTCTCACACAGGCTCTCCCAGTTTACGGATCGGAGTTAATGAGAACGCAAAGTGCAGTAACCAGTCACAGGCATTAAATGGCTCCACCTTTGGAAGTTATTATATCAGCTCCTGCCATGCCCTTTCCTCTTAGAGAAATCACTACGCAAACCCCAGACACGTTCCCTGTATCTGACTCACTTCCAGACCTGAGTGTTTCCAATGGACAGATCATGGGACCCTGAGCAAAGCTGCCGTAAAAGGTCTTGGTGAGAACAGGACGGGATTGGTGGGGATGGGCTCCTGTGATGGGGGGTACAAACCCCACACTGGGCTGGAAGGGGATGAAGGACGATACTGGGCCCAGCTAGCCCCGCTCCTCCAGCCCTGCAGCTCCCAGGCTCCACAAGGAGATGAGGAGTCAGAGCCTCACCTGCGTTCTGGCAGTTTAATGGTGCGGCACCATCGCAAAGCTGCCTGAAAGATGGATTCACTGGGCACAGCAGCATCTCCCCTGTGCATGGGGATCTCCAGGTGCCAAATCAACTCTTGGGTCACCCCATAACTGCAGCTGCCACAGGGCGCAGAGCTGGGGGAAAGGGACACAACCAAGATCCGGGAATCTCACGACATTGGAAACAGCTTCTTGGGGTCACAGGCCATTGGAATGAGTTAGACCTGCCCACTAGCGCCTCTAAACTAAGCCAGGCACCGGCTCCGGGCAGAACACTTGCAAGATCAGGACAGCATGACAGTTGCTCATGGTCAGCTTTGCCCCCTGCTGCTGGGAAATGCTGCAGGGTCTGGCCGACAGAGGCTGGTAACATGGTAAATGTCAGGTGCTCTGTTGGGTCAGTGCCTTTAACGTGCAGCATGACAAATATGTTCTGCACTCGCAGTCATGACAAACAAGACTATCCAGGTTTAGGGGACTAGTCCAGGTGCCCATGTGCCCCATAATGAGCGCTCAGCCCACATAACTACTCCATTATTCACCACATCAAGGGTGTGACTTGTAAATGCCTCCAACATATCCTGGAAACTTGTTGCGGAGGAAATATTATTCACAGCTTGGCATTCCCTTGAGAGCTTTGGTTCCGGGTGCCAGAGTTGTGAGTGACTATTTAGGATGATGTCACAATGAAGGTGGGTTCTCCGACACCCTATATATTGTGGGGCTCTGTCTGTGGGGTTTACTGAGGGAGCAGAGCACCAAGAGCCCAGTGCAGACCAGACAGCCACGTCCACCATGAAGATAACAGGGGCCGTTCTGCTCGTCGCTCTGGCACTTTGCTGCTTCTACGTGGGTGAGTCATTTTGGCTGTAGCCTGTGCTGAGCCCTGCTCTGATACCTCTGCCCCCCTGAAAGGTCGGGGCCAGCCTCACTCTGATCTATACAGGGGTTCGCACATCCCCACAGTGGCTGATTCCAGGAGCTCTGAGCTCCCTGCACGGATCCCAGAGTTCCAAAGGGCTGTTCCCGGGGTTCTCTCTGGGCTGGGATATCCCTGACCCTGCCACAAACTGAGGCAGCTCAAAAGATTCACAGCCCTTAGAAAGCAAACGTCCATGGAATCCCCTTTCTTTTTGAATTTCTTCTCATCTGCGGTGCTGGTTGTTTTCTGATTATTTTGTTGGGGACGAGGGAGTTGGCAGTGAAATTCTGTTGCTTAAATAATGGTAATTCCTGTCATTATTTATTATGAAACTCCACAAAGAGGCCATCAGGTAGAGTGACCAGATGTACCAATTTTAAAGGGACACTCCCAATATTCGGGGCTTTTTCTTATACAGGTGACTATTACCCTCCCCCATCCCTCAATTTTTCACACGTTTCATCTGGTCACCCAAACATTAGGAGTCAAGAATTCCCTCCCTGGATCAGACCAGGCACCCATCTACCCAACGGTTTCCAACATTAGCCTGTGCCGGTGTATTCAGAGCGACATACGAGGCTCTCGGCAGTTCTGAGAGAAGCTTCCCACAGGAAAAAAATTTCTTAGTTTCTCTTACTAGGGAGTTGCTTCATTCCCCAAATTAATTCAATCCAACAACACTTTATTAGCATGACAAGATCTATGGCATTGCCAAAGCAGAAAGCGGAGGATTTAGATCCTCTCCAAACACTTGCTTTTTTGGTTAAATCCTTACCTTGTAATGCTGGATGATCCCGTTATCCATAGCTCCTTAATACTTGCGGGGGAGGAGGGGTTTGATATCTTAGTCAATTGGATACAGTTTCATTAACAAACCGAGTCAGACCTGTTCAGAATGAAACGTCTCATTAGAATTGAGTAATTGCTGATGAAATTCTGTGCTAGGGCTTAACTCTGAAGAGACACTCAAATAATGGAGAGAGAGAGAGAGAGCCAAAAGCTGCTGAGGTTTTTATGGCTGCCCGTGAGATCCTGGATCCTGCAAAACATCTGCGGAGACACAACCTTTAGTGTTCTGGTATTTTTCAGACAGTGTCAATGAATGGCCCAGACAGCTTGTTGTGGGGTACGTGGTGGAGTGTGAAGTGTTATGTTCACAGCATCCAAACGGATTATAGAGTAAAATGGAAAACTCTGTTTCTGGAAGCTTGTTATGTACTATGACGTGATTTCTCAGAATCCAGAACCCTAATATACAAGAACCCAAAACACAGAGAGAGACAAAACAGGCTGCTCCTGAAGGCAGCGAGGCACAATTCAATCCCTATTGCTCTAGGTTGGCTCTTTGAAAATTGACTCCTGAAGACCCAGATTACAAGTTTCCCAGCCGAGCCCCTAATAAGCAGGACGGAGAAGCAGAACCAGGAAACCTCTCACACTTAAAGAGAGATCAGGGAACAACAAACACACCTGACATGGAGTCCAGTGTCAGATGCCGGCACCAGAGCAGCACAGGAGAACCGAGTGGCAGAAAAGGAACTGTAGTAGGAAATGCCTCTGAAATGCAGTACTCCATAACAGGCTTTTTAAAGCAAAGCCATTCACCGTTTTTGCTGTGGATAGTTTTGGGTCCAATCCTGCTTCCACTGATGTCAATGGACGTTTTTTGGCCTCTTTTGGCTAAATGTAGCTTTGAAAGAACATTAGGGTATTATGGAGCTGGCAGCTAACAGAGCTCTTTCTTCAGCTCAAGTGGCAGGGGCCTGCGTTTCAAAAGCTAAAGATGAGACCAACATGTGGGTGTTGTTTTATTATAGGTGGCTTAAGACAACCATGATCCCGCTACATGGTTAAACTGATCCCCCATGAAACTAGAAAGAAAGAAAGAAAGAAAGAAAGTTCTTTGCATTTTTATGATAAGTCTTGCTGATCACATGAATGTTTTCTGAACCCTTTCACTGAATTGAGTAGGTAGATACAATGTTACCCTTCATCCAGAAGGAGAAGGGTTAAAACAAATAGCACCGAGATCTTCTCAGAAGTTCCTGGAAAAGTAGGAAACTCCCCACCTCCCCCAAAGGCGAGGGTGAGGTCCTGTATATGAGACATCTCCTAGAGTAGGATCACTATGGAACATCCCAAGAACGTTTGCCTCTTCCTCCGTTCCTCCTTTGTGATCTCAATTCGGTTAATACAGGTGATACAAGAGCTGACATCCCTAGTGGGACAACCCCGTACCAGCACATCTGAAAAGGCTCGGTATAAAAGTAAAGAGAGAGACTTGGTCAGAACTCAGGACATCAATAACCCCAGCACCAGGGTGGGAGAGAGAATCTGAAACAGTCTCACTCTGTCCGTATGTTTTGTTCCAGATGCTGCTGGGCAGGCTGGTAAGGTGAGTCGAACTCTCCCTGTTCATTAATAGTCAATTTCCCCAGTCTCTGGTTTGTAGCATCACAGGGACCACGATCGCTGAGTTAGAAACATGCTAGAACTCCTGATTCAAAGCAGGAGCAGACTCTACCCTGTGCCCTAGCCAGGGGAGAGTGAACCTCTGGGCCTGAGAACTCCTGGGTACGTCTACACTGGAACAAAAGACCCAGGGCCCAGCCATGGCTGGACCAGCTCAGCTGATGTGGGCTTGGGGGGCTTGGGCTGCAGGGCTAAAAATTGCTGTGTAGATGTTCGGGCTCTGGGACCCTCTCCCCTCGTGGGGTACCAACGCTCAGGCTCCAGCCCAAGCCCGAATGTCTACACAGCAACTGTCCAGCCCGAGCCAAGTCAGCTGAGCTGAGCTAGCCAGGGGTGTCTCACTGCTGAGTAGACGTAAGCCATGGGGTCAGAGTGATGGATTCCATATGCTATTGTATGGGACCGTCTGTGATGGGCCTGGGGGGGACACAGGGAGCAACTAGGACAGAACAGAGGAGGGGACGATACGACAAGAGCATGAGGAGTTTTATATTTGAGCATCAGCTGCCCTGTGGAGACGCTCCTTCGCTCAGATTCTATATGATGCAGGTTCAGAAGCGTCTGTTAGACCAGTCTGTACCCCTTTGTTCACCCCTTTTACAAGAGTATGATACATTTTGTATAAAGTATGCAGTGTGAGGTATCATTTGAAAGCTCACAATGTGCTGAACATTATTGTCGTGTTAAGTATGTGAGGTAAAGTTATAATATTCCACTGTATAAGACATGTTCCCTGTCTGGGGAAACAGCCATAAAGCAGAGAGAAAAGAAAAATGCCTCAGCCAGGTCTCAACATAATCAAACGGACCTACGGAGATGCCCCTTCGCTCATAGACCATATGCTGGGGGTTCAGAAACATCACTTACACCAGGGAGATGGGCTTAGCTCCTCCTGGCAGCACGAGGGCTGTTGGGAAGTTAGTAGAGACAAGGGAGAGGATTAGCTACTGCGAGCTCCCTGGGGCAAGGACTGTCCCTTCCTCTCTGTTCAGAGGCAAGTGGAGTGTTGGGGCACTACTGAAATGCAGACAATAACTCTAACAGCAATACTAATCTTCTTTGTAGGGTTTCTGCAGTGAGTACAAGAAGCCTCCAGAAGCCTGCACCAAGGAGTTAAACTATATCTGTGGCACTGATGGCAAGACATATGACAACAAATGTCTCTTTTGCCAAGCAGTCTTGTAAGTAACAGAATAAACGACCCATTAACAAAAACTAAAATACAATTGTGAGGTAATTCAAGGCCCTGCCTGCACCCATGTCTTTACCTCCTAGAGGTTGGGTCAACTATCTCAGTCTAATTTTTCCTGCCAGCAAATAAGTTCTGGTTATTTTGACATACTGGGACCTTGACAGATGCTTTGTTCTCATTGGCCATAAGGTTGCAGCCCTGAGTTCTGTGTCTCTGTCTTTCCCTCTAGTGAATACCTTGGAAGTCTTTGCTTTGAGCATTATGGAGAATGCAAGTCGCAGGATGAGGCCAAGGAAAGAGGTGACCTTTAGTATTTGGTTCCCACGAGCTGATCCCCTCATGGAGCCACCTTTTCGTCTCATCCTCCATTTGCAGGGTTCCTGACAGCATCGCTGACTACCCCCCACCCCACCTGTGCAATAAATAAAGCAAACTCAGCAGAATTTGTTACCTGTGTGGTTTTTTCCCCTTTCCAAGGAGGGTCTCTGCTCTCCTGTGTCTCACACAGGCTCTCCCCAGCTTACAGACCGGAGTTAATGAAAACACAAAGTGCAGTAACCAGTCACAGGCATGAAGGGAGCCACAGACTGGGCATTATTATATCACCTCCTGCCAGGGCTTTTCCTACAAGAGAAATCGATACACAAACCCCAGACACGTTCCCTGGATCTGATGCCCTTCCAGACCTGAGTGTTCTTCATGGACCAGATCATGAGGCCATGAGCAAAACCCCAGTAAAAGGCCTTTGGCTGGGAGAACACCAGGGGACTGGAGGGGATGGGATCCCCCACCCAGACATAGGGCCCAGGGCTACTTGTCGGGGTGGGAGGTGTAAAGGGCTTGTGGGCATCACACCCTACACACCAACACACCCTTGATCCTTCCGATACTCCCCCCAGAGATACCCACGAGCCGCACAGTCTGCCTGTCTCCTCCATGGCGCACAGGGGACTGTGGAGTCCCTCTGGCCGGGGTCTGAGCTGCGCTGATGCCCTGTGGAGCAGACCAACAACCTGCCGCATTTGGCTCTTCACGTGCATGGAAGCTGCCTCACTTCTGGGCTGCCCTGGGGGAGCCTGACAGATCTCTGACCGTGCTGATACTTGCTGTAAGCTAGCGCCACGTCCCAGTGACTCGGGAGAGTCTGGGAGCGGGGAGACGTCAGAGACAAAGAACGGGGAGGTTGGTATAAAGGGGCAGCCCGAAATGATGCAAGCTAGCGAACAGGAGCGGCTAACAGGGAGTTTTGCGAGGGAGTTTACAGGGGAAGTAGGGGGCTAAATACACATTATATTCCTTAAACTTCTTTAAACTTAAGCCAAAAACACCCTTTGATAAAAACAAAACCTCAACAAAGGAACGAGCTGCAGGAGTAAAAAGAGAATGCAGGCAGAAGCCCAGCAGCAGAGTGGGGACTGTCCAGTTTATTGCACCCAATGCAACATGTCTGATGACCTGCCCTATGGGCGGGTGGCGTATGTGTGTGTTCGGTGCAAGGAGCTCCTGGCCCTCAGAGACCGTGTACGTGCTTTGGAGACCAGGGGGCTGAGCTGGAGGAGCTAAGGGAGACAGAGAGGTACACAGATGAGACTTTCCGGGACACAGTAGAACGGTCCCACCCCCGGTCTGACAGCCTCTGTGCTGTTGAGGAGGATGAAAGCCTCAGGGAAGGAGAACATCCAACTGGAACAGAGGGAAACGATCCCATAGTTGGGACCCTCCTTGTCGTAGTATCCTCTCACACCGAGGATACATCTCTGGGGAGGGAACTCCAGTTATTAGGAAGAGACAGGTATTAGCAATGGGGGGGTCCGATTATTAGAAACACAGATCGCTGGGTTTGCGATGAGCGGGAGAACCGCATGGTGACTTGCCTGCCTGGTGCGAGGGTTGCTGATCTCTGGAGACATCTAGATAGGCTTATCTGTAGTGCTGGGGAGGAGCCGGTGGTCGTGGTACATGTAGGTACCAATGACATGGGGAAGGATAGGAGAGAGGTCCTGGTGGCCAAATTTAGGCTGCTAGGTAAGAGATTGAAGTCCAAGACCTCCATGGTAGCATTCTCTGAAATGCTCCCAGTCCCACACGCAGGGCCAATTAGACAGGCAGAACTGCAGGGTCTCAATGCATGGGTGAAATGATGGTGTAGGGAGGAGGGGTTTAGATTTATTAGGAACTGGGGAAACTTTTGGGAACGGGGGAGCCTATCCAGGAAGGATGGGCTCCACCTAAACCAAAATGGAACCAGATTGCTGCCGCTTAAAATTAAAACGGTCGTAGAGCAGTTTTTAAACTAAGGGCTGGGGGAAAGCCGACAGGTGCGGGGGAGCATGTGGTTCGGACAGAGACATCCCATTGTCTATGTCAGGGGTCTCAAACTCAAATTACCACGAGGGCCGCATGAGGACTAGTGTATTGGCCGGAAGGCCGTTTCACTGACCCTGCCCCCTCGCTGCCCCGCTCCGCCCCTTCTATTAGGCCCCGCCCCTTCTCCACCTCCTCCCCTGAGCGCACGGCTTCCCGCTCCTCCCCCCTCCCTCCCAGAAACCGCGAAGCTCTTCCCTTGCGGCCTGCCGGGTTCTCCGCGCCCCACCCCCGTGCCCCCATTATTATTATTTTTTACTCCCAGGCTACGAAAGGATCTCTCAAAACTGGGTGACTGGGCAACAAAATGGCAGATGAAATTTAATGTTGATAAATGCAAAGTAATGCACATTGGAAAGCATAATCCCAACTATACATATAAAATGATGGAGTCTAAATTAGCAGTTAACACACAAGCAAGAGATCTTGGAGTAATTGTGGATAGTTCTCTGAATACATGCACACAATGTGCATCGGCAGTCCAAAAAGATAACAGAGTGCTGGGAATCATTACGAAAGGGATAGATAATAGGACAGAAAATATCATATTGCCTCTATATAAATCCATGGTACATCCACATCTTGAATACTGTTGCAGATGTGGTCACCCCATCTCAAAAAAGATATATTGGACTTGGAAAAGGTTCAGAAAAGGGCAACAAAAATTATTAGGGGTATGGAGTGTCTGCCATATGAGGAGAGATTAATAAGACTTTTCAGCTTGGAAAAAAGACCACTAAGGGGGGATATGATAGAGGTCTATACAATCATGACTGGTGTGGAGAAAGTAAACGAGGATGTGTTTTTTACTCCTTCTCATAACACAAGAACTAGGGGTCACTAAATGAAATTAATAGGCAGCAGGTTTAAAACAAACAAATAAAAGGAAGTATATTTTCACACAAGGCACAGTCAACCTGTGGAACTCCTTGCCAGAGGATGTTGTGAAGGCCAAAACTATCACAGCGTTCAAAATGAACTAGATAAATTCATGGAGGATAGGTCCATCAATGGCTGTTAGCCAGGACGGGCAGGGACGGTGTCCCTAGTCTCTGTTTGCCAGAAGCTGGGAACGGACGACAGGGGATGAATCACTTGATGATTCCCTGTTCTGTTTATTCCCTCTGGGGCACCTGACATTGGCCACTGTTGGCAGACAGGATACTGGGCTAGATGGACCTTTGGTCTGACCCAGTCTGGCCGTTCTTATGTTCTTATGACTCAGGGACCCTGTTTTGATTCTCAGACTGAGATGAGACTGTAGCCAAGAGGGCAAAAGCCTGCTGGAAGGGTTTGCTGGACTGGACTCTGCCATGGTCTCCATGTGGAAGCTGGGGACACCCAGACTGGCTTTTTTTTTATTATGGGTTTTTCCCTCTAATGCTTTTTTCCCTAAATGAATGTACTGCGTTCTGTGAAAGCTGGCTAGTCAAGGTAGCTCTGTCATCGCTATAGGACAGAGAAGAATGGCATTTGCTGGACTAACGATGATTCCCGGTTCTGTTCATTCCCTCTGGGGCACCTGGCATTGGCCACTGTCGGAAGACAGGATACTGGACTAGATGGACCGTTCATCTGACCCAGTCTGGCTGTTCTTATGTTAAAGTCAGACTTGAAGCGTGCTGAATTGCAAGGAGACTGCGAGCTGAAATCCAAACTCTGGAGGGAAAGGGACATGACTCTTTGCCCATTAATGATAGGTTTCAGTGTAGTAGCAGTGTTAATCTGTGTCAGCAAAACGAAAATAAGAAAGAAAAACTTGTAGCACCTTAGAGACTAACAAATTTATTTCAGCATAAGCTTTCGTGGGTTAGTACCCACTTCATCGGATGCATGGAATGAAACATACAGTTGACAGATATTTATACAGTCAGAGAAACATGATAAGGTGGAGGTGCATAGACCAACCTTAAGAGGCTAATTAATTGAGAGGAACCATAACTGCAGGGGAAGAAAAACCTTTGAAGTGATAAACAAGATGGTCACACAGGTGTGAAAGAGGATCGTTCACTTAAGGGAAATAGATTCAATTAACGTAATGGCCGAGCCATTCGAGGTCCTTATTTAATCCTGAGGTAATGCAATCTAGTTTGCATATCAATTCGAGTTCAACAGTTTCTCTTTGAAGTCTGTTTTTGGAGTTAATCTGTCGCAACACTGCTACCCTCAAGTCTGTCAGTGAGTGATTAGGGAGGTTGAAGTGTTCTCCTACTGGTTTTTGAATGTTATGATTCCTGATGTGAGATTTATGTCCATTTATTCTTTTGCGTAGAGACTGTCCGGTTTGGCCAATGTACATGGCAGAGGGGCATTGCTGGCACATGATGGCATATATCACATTGGTAGATGTGCAGGTGAATGAGCCCCTGATGGGGTGGCGGATGTGATTAGGCCCTGTGATGGTATCACTTGAATCAATATGTGGACAGAGTTGGCATCGGGCTTTGTTGCAAGGATAGGTTCCTGGGTTAGTGTTTTTGTTGTATGGTGTGTGGTTGCTGGTGAGTATTTGCTTCAGGTTGGGGGGCTGTCTGTAAGCAAGGATTGGTCTGTCCTCCAAGATCTGTGAGAGTGAGGGATCATCTTTTAGGATAGGTTGTAGATCTTTGATGATGCGCTGGAGAGGTTTTAGTTGGGGGCTAAAGGTGACGGCTAGTGGTGTTCTGTTATTTTCTTTTTGGGCCTGTCTTGTAGTAGGTGACTCCTGGGTACTCTTCTGGCTCTGTCAATCTGTTTTTTCACTTCAGCAGGTGGGTATTGTAGTTGTAAGAATGCTTGATAGAGATCTTGTAGGTGTTTGTCTCTGTCTGAGGGATTGGAGCAAATGTGGTTGTATCTTAGAGCTTGGCTGTAAACAATGGATCGTGTGGTGTGTCCAGGATGGAAGCTGGAAGCATGTAGGTAAGTACAGCGGTCAGTAGGTTTCCGGTATAGGGTGGTGTTTATGTGTGACCATCTTGTTTATCACTTCAAAGGTTTTTCTTCCCCTGCAGTTATGGTTCCTCTCAATTAATTAGCCTCTTAAGGTTGGTCTATGCACCTCCACCTTATCATGTTTCTCTGACTGTATAAATATCTGTCAACTGTATGTTTCATTCCATGCATCCGATGAAGTGGGTACTAACCCACGAAAGCTTATGCTGAAATAAATTTGTTAGTCTCTAAGGTGCTACAAGTTTTTCTTTCTTATTTTCGTTTTGCCCATTAAGATGTCCTCATGTTGCTAGCCCTGGTGAAGCCTGGGCTGCCATGTCTTCCCCGTTATTGTCTGCATGTTAGCTCTACTAAGGGTAGCTGGGTATGCCTACCGAGCAGCAACCACTGCTCCACTTGCACTGTGGACATAGCCAGACACTCTGGGTGGTCAGAGTAAGAGATTCCATAGAGTATTGTACACCCACATAGTCTGACACAGGATTGGATGAGGCACAGGGAGCTACTCAGGGAACAAAAGAGGGAAAGAAAGTGGCTTTTGTAAAGCAGTCGTGTCAGTACAGGAATAAATAGCCCATCAATAAACACAAAAAGAAATAGAAGGTTGTGCCGTAATTCAGGTTCCTGGCCATTCTCACCAGTATTTAGACCCAAGGAACGAATTTTTTTTTCTATCATTTCAAAATGTTTCATTTTGGTTTTGACCTTTTAAAAAAGCTGTTTTAAAATATGTGGTAATGAAATAAAGGAAGTTTCGAAATGGAAAGTCGTTTCTAAATGAAAAATCTGAACTCATCATTTTGACAGCGTCGATAGCGCTTTTTTCATTTCCTTTTCCAAAACGAAATTTCATATATAAATTTCCTTATTGAAAACCATTTCGTCAAAACGTTTCTGACCAGTCTCTAGCCCACGTAGCAATTGTCTGACTCACGTTTCTCATAGGTAGGCCCAATAGCTCAGCGTTAATTCATTCCTGTAATGGGGAACTTTGCAGATGTGTTAACCTCTCTGCCCTCGAAGATCCCAGCGCTGAGTCAGTTCTGTATCTCTGCCTTTCCTGGCAGGGCGAGAGGCGGGAATCTTGGCTTTGAGCACGCAGAGAATGCTGAATTCTCCGTGGGACCGAGCGCTGAGCGGAAGCGGAATCCATTTTGCTTTCACTTTCCACCAACAGATCCCTCATGAAGACAAGTTCTTTGCTCATGCTCCATTTCAGGGCCCCTACACATTCCTCTCTCTCTGTCTGGTTGGTCAATAAAATACACACAGCTGAAATCTTTCCCTGTCTGTATTTCCCATTGCCAAGGAACGGACGCTGCTGTCCTGTGTCACATCAGTTCTTAGCAGAGATTTATTGTGTGGCCAGGCCAGAGAATAGAAAGTGCAATAGCAGCACCATGCACGACAGACCCCACATATTGTTGTACCTCCTCCCCTCATCTCCGTTCCTTTCAGAGAAATCCACATGCAAACACCTGGTACGTGTCCTGAACCCATCTCCTCTCAGACTCTGAGACTCTTCACAACCCACCCGATAGTACCATACTTAAGAATGCTAATACTAAGCCACACTCACCTAGAACTGCCAGGGGTATTTCTTGCTGATTATTGCAGCGTTCAGCAACTCCCAGTCTTGTTGTACCGAGATGGAGGGGGCTGTAGGCGACCCTGCTCCCCCTGACCACAGGCCCTGTGCTGGAGGGACTATGGAGTCCTGTACTGGCCAGACGCTGAACTGGGCTGTTGCGGGGCCCGGTGACGAGTCAGCAGGCTCATACCAGTATTTTCAATGACACAAGTCCTGAAGCCAAGAGCGAAGCCAGAGTTCAAGGGCTTTGCCTGGGGCAGAGGGGAGTGGGGAATCCCCAGCCCAGAAGCAGCACCTGGCTCAGGGAGACAGTTACCCAGTGTCCAGCTGCTCCTGCATTTGGGAGCGGAGAAGAGAACATCCCACCACTTCCCCCCAGCAGCACTGGGGCCATAGCTCACAGCGACCCCACATCCCTCCCGCTCCCCGCTGCACAGACCCGTACCCTGAACCCAGCCACGATCTCCATGGTGCACAAGGGGCGGAGGGGTCCCTCTGCCTGGGGTCTGTGCTGCCTTCCTGCCCCATGCAGCACAGCCACGGCTTGTCCCGCTCCTCCCGATCCCAGCAGACCTATCCGCTGCCTTCCTTCGGGGCTGCCCTGAGGGTGCTCTCCCTGGGCCCATTCACATATGGACACTGGGCTACTAGCCGCACACTGGTGCCACGGGGCCACTTCCCCTCCCTCCTGGCCCAGATCGAATTTCCCAGCGGCTGTCACCAACAGATTGGCAGGGGCGTGAAGGGAAAAGTGGCTGGCAGGGCAGGAGGGACAGGGCGCACGGACCATGGAATATGCCAGTTTCTGCTGCAGGACAGCAAAGATGAATGTGACTGGGACGCAAGCAACCAACAGAGCCCCGGACACACCTGATCGAATGTCAATAACCCGCCTTGCTCTGCAGGTGCGACAAGATTTTCAAAGGCTTACGTTGAATTCACCCGGGTATGTCAGGGCAGTTTAACCTTTCCCCACTAATGTTTATTGCAGTCCCCAAAGGGTATTGGATACAGCCACATTCTTGTCCGACTTACGAGCATCAGGTAATGTGGCACTGTTTACATTAGTGTTGGCGAACTGCTGTTCTTCATGCCAACACCTGTGCGCACGTGACAATGACGAGCGTTGTTCATAACAAGAGTATTTGTTGTGTGTTAGTTGGCACACGCCATCCTCCTTTTGCAAAAGTTTCAACCAACCAATCAGGGGGCACCAAATGTGCATCTGACGTAGACGACCAACCAGACGTGATGAATTAGGAATAGGGAATGACCATTCACTGTACTGGTTTGTGGCCTCGGTGACCATTTCGACAGGGATTTCATAATCCAAGTGGAGAGCCCAACCCCTTGTCTATATATATGAGATCTCCACCCTTGGGCTGCTCTGAGAGAGCATCTGCAGAGCTCAGCACTGACAGACTCCAGCAGACCCAGGAACCCCTTCCACCATGAAGACAGCAGCTGTCATCGTGTTCCTCGCTCTGGGCATCTTCCCCAGCTTTCAGGGTGAGCAACGTTTGCTGCAGCCGGGTCAGAGCTCTGTGTCTGACCCTCTCACCTTCCGGAGCGGCTCGACTGTTAAAAACCAGCTCGGCACCAGCTACGGACGTGTGGGTGTCGAGGTTAAGCAGGGGAAGTGGCTCATGGCCGAAGCAGCCATTTCCTTTGGGAAGATGTTACTGAGGGGCCAATATGGTCTTTTAACCAAACTCCAGTCTGGGAACTACAAACAATGACACCTTCAATTAATTGTAGGCCCAGTGATGTCATTCGGGGGTTGGACTAGATGACCTTCTGAGGGCTCTTCCAACTCTAATCTTCTGTGATTCTATGATTTCAGGTCAGACTGTGGGTGCATTACACTCCATGTTCCTATTTATCACAGCAATTGGATGAGGGAGCAGGAAATCTTTCCATGGCCCAGTTGCTGGTTAGCAACCTGCAACCATCGTCCTAGGCGCAGACAAATGTTTTTAACTGGTTTCCCTCTGACATTTCCTTCATTGTGTCCTTTGTGTCTGTTTTCTTTCAGATGCTGTCATCCCGGGTCCGGTAAGTCTAACTCTCACTGTGAATTAATTGTCACTTTCCCCGTTCCCTAGTATGTAGCATCATGGAGACCAGGACCTCCGGGTTAGAAACATGCTGGAACTCACGAGTCAATGTGGGAGCAGACTCTACCCCAGGCACTAGTGAGGGGAGAGCGAATCCCTGGGGCTCAGACTCCATGTGGTCAGAGGGATGGATTCCATACACTTTGGACAGGACACCGTCTGCGATGGGACCGTGGGAGGCACAAGGAGCAACTCAGAGACGGAAGGGGGAGGGGACGCTATCACAAGAACACGAGGTTCTTTATATTCGAGCATCTGCTGCCGGCGCAGACGCCCCTTCGCTCACGCGCCTTGTGATGCGGGTTCGGATGAGTCTCGTGGAGCAGGGAGACGGGCTCAGCTCCTCCAGGCAGCGAGAGGAGAATTGGGGAGTCCGTTCATCAGAACCATAAAGAGAGGAGGGAGAGGATTAGATCCTCTGAGCTCGGGGGTGGAGGGAGGATGGGGACAATCCCTTCCTGTGTGTTCATAGCACGCCCAGCAGCAAGGGAACGTCGGGGCACTACTGCAATACAGACAATTACACTGCCACTGATATTAACACTATTGTAGGGGTTCTGCAGTGAGTACCAGAGGCCTCCGTCTGCCTGCACCCGGGAGTACATCCCTGTTTGTGGCACTCATGGCAGATCGTACAGCAACAAATGCTATTTTTGCAGAGCAGTCTTGTAAGTAACCGAATAAATAGGTTATTCATAAAAATGAAAACAGAATGATGATGTAATTCAAGCCCTTGCCTGCCCCCCTCTGTCTTTACCTCCTGGAGGCTGGTTAACTTCACAAAAGCGCTCTGGTTATTTGACATCCTGGGGCCCTGACAGAAGCTTGCCCTCATTGCCCATAAGGGTTGCAGCCCTGAGTTCTGTGTCTCTCTCTTTCCCCCCAGTGACAACCTTGGAAGTCTTTGCTTTGCGCGATATGGAGAATGCTGAACCCTCAGGGGTGTCGAGCGCTGATATGGAGCTGACCCCCATTCGCTTCTAGTTCCCACCAGCGGATCCCCCATGAAGCCACGTTCTCGTCTCAGCCTCCATTTGCAGGGACCAGACAGCGTCGCTGACTATCCCCCTGTCTGTGCAATAAAGCAAACTCAGCAGAATTCGTTACCTCTGTGGGTTCTTTTCCCCTTTCCAAGGAGGGTCTCTGCTCTCCCGTGTCTCACACAGGCTCTCCCAGTTTACGGATCGGAGTTAATGAGAACGCAAAGTGCAGTAACCAGTCACAGGCATTAAATGGCTCCACCTTTGGAAGTTATTATATCAGCTCCTGCCATGCCCTTTCCTCTTAGAGAAATCACTACGCAAACCCCAGACACGTTCCCTGTATCTGACTCACTTCCAGACCTGAGTGTTTCCAATGGACAGATCATGGGACCCTGAGCAAAGCTGCCGTAAAAGGTCTTGGTGAGAACAGGACGGGATTGGTGGGGATGGGCTCCTGTGATGGGGGGTACAAACCCCACACTGGGCTGGAAGGGGATGAAGGACGATACTGGGCCCAGCTAGCCCCGCTCCTCCAGCCCTGCAGCTCCCAGGCTCCACAAGGAGATGAGGAGTCAGAGCCTCACCTGCGTTCTGGCAGTTTAATGGTGCGGCACCATCGCAAAGCTGCCTGAAAGATGGATTCACTGGGCACAGCAGCATCTCCCCTGTGCATGGGGATCTCCAGGTGCCAAATCAACTCTTGGGTCACCCCATAACTGCAGCTGCCACAGGGCGCAGAGCTGGGGGAAAGGGACACAACCAAGATCCGGGAATCTCACGACATTGGAAACAGCTTCTTGGGGTCACAGGCCATTGGAATGAGTTAGACCTGCCCACTAGCGCCTCTAAACTAAGCCAGGCACCGGCTCCGGGCAGAACACTTGCAAGATCAGGACAGCATGACAGTTGCTCATGGTCAGCTTTGCCCCCTGCTGCTGGGAAATGCTGCAGGGTCTGGCCGACAGAGGCTGGTAACATGGTAAATGTCAGGTGCTCTGTTGGGTCAGTGCCTTTAACGTGCAGCATGACAAATATGTTCTGCACTCGCAGTCATGACAAACAAGACTATCCAGGTTTAGGGGACTAGTCCAGGTGCCCATGTGCCCCATAATGAGCGCTCAGCCCACATAACTACTCCATTATTCACCACATCAAGGGTGTGACTTGTAAATGCCTCCAACATATCCTGGAAACTTGTTGCGGAGGAAATATTATTCACAGCTTGGCATTCCCTTGAGAGCTTTGGTTCCGGGTGCCAGAGTTGTGAGTGACTATTTAGGATGATGTCACAATGAAGGTGGGTTCTCCGACACCCTATATATTGTGGGGCTCTGTCTGTGGGGTTTACTGAGGGAGCAGAGCACCAAGAGCCCAGTGCAGACCAGACAGCCACGTCCACCATGAAGATAACAGGGGCCGTTCTGCTCGTCGCTCTGGCACTTTGCTGCTTCTACGTGGGTGAGTCATTTTGGCTGTAGCCTGTGCTGAGCCCTGCTCTGATACCTCTGCCCCCCTGAAAGGTCGGGGCCAGCCTCACTCTGATCTATACAGGGGTTCGCACATCCCCACAGTGGCTGATTCCAGGAGCTCTGAGCTCCCTGCACGGATCCCAGAGTTCCAAAGGGCTGTTCCCGGGGTTCTCTCTGGGCTGGGATATCCCTGACCCTGCCACAAACTGAGGCAGCTCAAAAGATTCACAGCCCTTAGAAAGCAAACGTCCATGGAATCCCCTTTCTTTTTGAATTTCTTCTCATCTGCGGTGCTGGTTGTTTTCTGATTATTTTGTTGGGGACGAGGGAGTTGGCAGTGAAATTCTGTTGCTTAAATAATGGTAATTCCTGTCATTATTTATTATGAAACTCCACAAAGAGGCCATCAGGTAGAGTGACCAGATGTACCAATTTTAAAGGGACACTCCCAATATTCGGGGCTTTTTCTTATACAGGTGACTATTACCCTCCCCCATCCCTCAATTTTTCACACGTTTCATCTGGTCACCCAAACATTAGGAGTCAAGAATTCCCTCCCTGGATCAGACCAGGCACCCATCTACCCAACGGTTTCCAACATTAGCCTGTGCCGGTGTATTCAGAGCGACATACGAGGCTCTCGGCAGTTCTGAGAGAAGCTTCCCACAGGAAAAAAATTTCTTAGTTTCTCTTACTAGGGAGTTGCTTCATTCCCCAAATTAATTCAATCCAACAACACTTTATTAGCATGACAAGATCTATGGCATTGCCAAAGCAGAAAGCGGAGGATTTAGATCCTATCCAAACACTTGCTTTTTTGGTTAAATCCTTACCTTGTAATGCTGGATGATCCCGTTATCCATAGCTCCTTAATACTTGCGGGGGAGGAGGGGTTTGATATCTTAGTCAATTGGATACAGTTTCATTAACAAACCGAGTCAGACCTGTTCAGAATGAAACGTCTCATTAGAATTGAGTAATTGCTGATGAAATTCTGTGCTAGGGCTTAACTCTGAAGAGACACTCAAATAATGGAGAGAGAGAGAGAGAGCCAAAAGCTGCTGAGGTTTTTATGGCTGCCCGTGAGATCCTGGATCCTGCAAAACATCTGCGGAGACACAACCTTTAGTGTTCTGGTATTTTTCAGACAGTGTCAATGAATGGCCCAGACAGCTTGTTGTGGGGTACGTGGTGGAGTGTGAAGTGTTATGTTCACAGCATCCAAACGGATTATAGAGTAAAATGGAAAACTCTGTTTCTGGAAGCTTGTTATGTACTATGACGTGATTTCTCAGAATCCAGAACCCTAATATACAAGAACCCAAAACACAGAGAGAGACAAAACAGGCTGCTCCTGAAGGCAGCGAGGCACAATTCAATCCCTATTGCTCTAGGTTGGCTCTTTGAAAATTGACTCCTGAAGACCCAGATTACAAGTTTCCCAGCCGAGCCCCTAATAAGCAGGACGGAGAAGCAGAACCAGGAAACCTCTCACACTTAAAGAGAGATCAGGGAACAACAAACACACCTGACATGGAGTCCAGTGTCAGATGCCGGCACCAGAGCAGCACAGGAGAACCGAGTGGCAGAAAAGGAACTGTAGTAGGAAATGCCTCTGAAATGCAGTACTCCATAACAGGCTTTTTAAAGCAAAGCCATTCACCGTTTTTGCTGTGGATAGTTTTGGGTCCAATCCTGCTTCCACTGATGTCAATGGACGTTTTTTGGCCTCTTTTGGCTAAATGTAGCTTTGAAAGAACATTAGGGTATTATGGAGCTGGCAGCTAACAGAGCTCTTTCTTCAGCTCAAGTGGCAGGGGCCTGCGTTTCAAAAGCTAAAGATGAGACCAACATGTGGGTGTTGTTTTATTATAGGTGGCTTAAGACAACCATGATCCCGCTACATGGTTAAACTGATCCCCCATGAAACTAGAAAGAAAGAAAGAAAGAAAGAAAGTTCTTTGCATTTTTATGATAAGTCTTGCTGATCACATGAATGTTTTCTGAACCCTTTCACTGAATTGAGTAGGTAGATACAATGTTACCCTTCATCCAGGAGGAGAAGGGTTAAAACAAATAGCACCGAGATCTTCTCAGAAGTTCCTGGAAAAGTAGGAAACTCCCCACCTCCCCCAAAGGCGAGGGTGAGGTCCTGTATATGAGACATCTCCTAGAGTAGGATCACTATGGAACATCCCAAGAACGTTTGCCTCTTCCTCCGTTCCTCCTTTGTGATCTCAATTCGGTTAATACAGGTGATACAAGAGCTGACATCCCTAGTGGGACAACCCCGTACCAGCACATCTGAAAAGGCTCGGTATAAAAGTAAAGAGAGAGACTTGGTCAGAACTCAGGACATCAATAACCCCAGCACCAGGGTGGGAGAGAGAATCTGAAACAGTCTCACTCTGTCCGTATGTTTTGTTCCAGATGCTGCTGGGCAGGCTGGTAAGGTGAGTCGAACTCTCCCTGTTCATTAATAGTCAATTTCCCCAGTCTCTGGTTTGTAGCATCACAGGGACCACGATCGCTGAGTTAGAAACATGCTAGAACTCCTGATTCAAAGCAGGAGCAGACTCTACCCTGTGCCCTAGCCAGGGGAGAGTGAACCTCTGGGCCTGAGAACTCCTGGGTACGTCTACACTGGAACAAAAGACCCAGGGCCCAGCCATGGCTGGACCAGCTCAGCTGATGTGGGCTTGGGGGGCTTGGGCTGCAGGGCTAAAAATTGCTGTGTAGATGTTCGGGCTCTGGGACCCTCTCCCCTCGTGGGGTACCAACGCTCAGGCTCCAGCCCAAGCCCGAATGTCTACACAGCAACTGTCCAGCCCGAGCCAAGTCAGCTGAGCTGAGCTAGCCAGGGGTGTCTCACTGCTGAGTAGACGTAAGCCATGGGGTCAGAGTGATGGATTCCATATGCTATTGTATGGGACCGTCTGTGATGGGCCTGGGGGGGACACAGGGAGCAACTAGGACAGAACAGAGGAGGGGACGATACGACAAGAGCATGAGGAGTTTTATATTTGAGCATCAGCTGCCCTGTGGAGACGCTCCTTCGCTCAGATTCTATATGATGCAGGTTCAGAAGCGTCTGTTAGACCAGTCTGTACCCCTTTGTTCACCCCTTTTACAAGAGTATGATACATTTTGTATAAAGTATGCAGTGTGAGGTATCATTTGAAAGCTCACAATGTGCTGAACATTATTGTCGTGTTAAGTATGTGAGGTAAAGTTATAATATTCCACTGTATAAGACATGTTCCCTGTCTGGGGAAACAGCCATAAAGCAGAGAGAAAAGAAAAATGCCTCAGCCAGGTCTCAACATAATCAAACGGACCTACGGAGATGCCCCTTCGCTCATAGACCATATGCTGGGGGTTCAGAAACATCACTTACACCAGGGAGATGGGCTTAGCTCCTCCTGGCAGCACGAGGGCTGTTGGGAAGTTAGTAGAGACAAGGGAGAGGATTAGCTACTGCGAGCTCCCTGGGGCAAGGACTGTCCCTTCCTCTCTGTTCAGAGGCAAGTGGAGTGTTGGGGCACTACTGAAATGCAGACAATAACTCTAACAGCAATACTAATCTTCTTTGTAGGGTTTCTGCAGTGAGTACAAGAAGCCTCCAGAAGCCTGCACCAAGGAGTTAAACTATATCTGTGGCACTGATGGCAAGACATATGACAACAAATGTCTCTTTTGCCAAGCAGTCTTGTAAGTAACAGAATAAACGACCCATTAACAAAAACTAAAATACAATTGTGAGGTAATTCAAGGCCCTGCCTGCACCCATGTCTTTACCTCCTAGAGGTTGGGTCAACTATCTCAGTCTAATTTTTCCTGCCAGCAAATAAGTTCTGGTTATTTTGACATACTGGGGCCTTGACAGATGCTTTGTTCTCATTGGCCATAAGGTTGCAGCCCTGAGTTCTGTGTCTCTGTCTTTCCCTCTAGTGAATACCTTGGAAGTCTTTGCTTTGAGCATTATGGAGAATGCAAGTCGCAGGATGAGGCCAAGGAAAGAGGTGACCTTTAGTATTTGGTTCCCACGAGCTGATCCCCTCATGGAGCCACCTTTTCGTCTCATCCTCCATTTGCAGGGTTCCTGACAGCATCGCTGACTACCCCCCACCCCACCTGTGCAATAAATAAAGCAAACTCAGCAGAATTTGTTACCTGTGTGGTTTTTTCCCCTTTCCAAGGAGGGTCTCTGCTCTCCTGTGTCTCACACAGGCTCTCCCCAGCTTACAGACCGGAGTTAATGAAAACACAAAGTGCAGTAACCAGTCACAGGCATGAAGGGAGCCACAGACTGGGCATTATTATATCACCTCCTGCCAGGGCTTTTCCTACAAGAGAAATCGATACACAAACCCCAGACACGTTCCCTGGATCTGATGCCCTTCCAGACCTGAGTGTTCTTCATGGACCAGATCATGAGGCCATGAGCAAAACCCCAGTAAAAGGCCTTTGGCTGGGAGAACACCAGGGGACTGGAGGGGATGGGATCCCCCACCCAGACATAGGGCCCAGGGCTACTTGTCGGGGTGGGAGGTGTAAAGGGCTTGTGGGCATCACACCCTACACACCAACACACCCTTGATCCTTCCGATACTCCCCCCAGAGATACCCACGAGCCGCACAGTCTGCCTGTCTCCTCCATGGCGCACAGGGGACTGTGGAGTCCCTCTGGCCGGGGTCTGAGCTGCGCTGATGCCCTGTGGAGCAGACCAACAACCTGCCGCATTTGGCTCTTCACGTGCATGGAAGCTGCCTCACTTCTGGGCTGCCCTGGGGGAGCCTGACAGATCTCTGACCGTGCTGATACTTGCTGTAAGCTAGCGCCACGTCCCAGTGACTCGGGAGAGTCTGGGAGCGGGGAGACGTCAGAGACAAAGAACGGGGAGGTTGGTATAAAGGGGCAGCCCGAAATGATGCAAGCTAGCGAACAGGAGCGGCTAACAGGGAGTTTTGCGAGGGAGTTTACAGGGGAAGTAGGGGGCTAAATACACATTATATTCCTTAAACTTCTTTAAACTTAAGCCAAAAACACCCTTTGATAAAAACAAAACCTCAACAAAGGAACGAGCTGCAGGAGTAAAAAGAGAATGCAGGCAGAAGCCCAGCAGCAGAGTGGGGACTGTCCAGTTTATTGCACCCAATGCAACATGTCTGATGACCTGCCCTATGGGCGGGTGGCGTATGTGTGTGTTCGGTGCAAGGAGCTCCTGGCCCTCAGAGACCGTGTACGTGCTTTGGAGACCAGGGGGCTGAGCTGGAGGAGCTAAGGGAGACAGAGAGGTACACAGATGAGACTTTCCGGGACACAGTAGAACGGTCCCACCCCCGGTCTGACAGCCTCTGTGCTGTTGAGGAGGATGAAAGCCTCAGGGAAGGAGAACATCCAACTGGAACAGAGGGAAACGATCCCATAGTTGGGACCCTCCTTGTCGTAGTATCCTCTCACACCGAGGATACATCTCTGGGGAGGGAACTCCAGTTATTAGGAAGAGACAGGTATTAGCAATGGGGGGGTCCGATTATTAGAAACACAGATCGCTGGGTTTGCGATGAGCGGGAGAACCGCATGGTGACTTGCCTGCCTGGTGCGAGGGTTGCTGATCTCTGGAGACATCTAGATAGGCTTATCTGTAGTGCTGGGGAGGAGCCGGTGGTCGTGGTACATGTAGGTACCAATGACATGGGGAAGGATAGGAGAGAGGTCCTGGTGGCCAAATTTAGGCTGCTAGGTAAGAGATTGAAGTCCAAGACCTCCATGGTAGCATTCTCTGAAATGCTCCCAGTCCCACACGCAGGGCCAATTAGACAGGCAGAACTGCAGGGTCTCAATGCATGGGTGAAATGATGGTGTAGGGAGGAGGGGTTTAGATTTATTAGGAACTGGGGAAACTTTTGGGAACGGGGGAGCCTATCCAGGAAGGATGGGCTCCACCTAAACCAAAATGGAACCAGATTGCTGCCGCTTAAAATTAAAACGGTCGTAGAGCAGTTTTTAAACTAAGGGCTGGGGGAAAGCCGACAGGTGCGGGGGAGCATGTGGTTCGGACAGAGACATCCCATTGTCTATGTCAGGGGTCTCAAACTCAAATTACCACGAGGGCCGCATGAGGACTAGTGTATTGGCCGGAAGGCCGTTTCACTGACCCTGCCCCCTCGCTGCCCCGCTCCGCCCCTTCTATTAGGCCCCGCCCCTTCTCCACCTCCTCCCCTGAGCGCACGGCTTCCCGCTCCTCCCCCCTCCCTCCCAGAAACCGCGAAGCTCTTCCCTTGCAGCCTGCCGGGTTCTCCGCGCCCCACCCCCGTGCCCCCATTATTATTATTTTTTACTCCCAGGCTACGAAAGGATCTCTCAAAACTGGGTGACTGGGCAACAAAATGGCAGATGAAATTTAATGTTGATAAATGCAAAGTAATGCACATTGGAAAGCATAATCCCAACTATACATATAAAATGATGGAGTCTAAATTAGCAGTTAACACACAAGCAAGAGATCTTGGAGTAATTGTGGATAGTTCTCTGAATACATGCACACAATGTGCATCGGCAGTCCAAAAAGATAACAGAGTGCTGGGAATCATTACGAAAGGGATAGATAATAGGACAGAAAATATCATATTGCCTCTATATAAATCCATGGTACATCCACATCTTGAATACTGTTGCAGATGTGGTCACCCCATCTCAAAAAAGATATATTGGACTTGGAAAAGGTTCAGAAAAGGGCAACAAAAATTATTAGGGGTATGGAGTGTCTGCCATATGAGGAGAGATTAATAAGACTTTTCAGCTTGGAAAAAAGACCACTAAGGGGGGATATGATAGAGGTCTATACAATCATGACTGGTGTGGAGAAAGTAAACGAGGATGTGTTTTTTACTCCTTCTCATAACACAAGAACTAGGGGTCACTAAATGAAATTAATAGGCAGCAGGTTTAAAACAAACAAATAAAAGGAAGTATATTTTCACACAAGGCACAGTCAACCTGTGGAACTCCTTGCCAGAGGATGTTGTGAAGGCCAAAACTATCACAGCGTTCAAAATGAACTAGATAAATTCATGGAGGATAGGTCCATCAATGGCTGTTAGCCAGGACGGGCAGGGACGGTGTCCCTAGTCTCTGTTTGCCAGAAGCTGGGAACGGACGACAGGGGATGAATCACTTGATGATTCCCTGTTCTGTTTATTCCCTCTGGGGCACCTGACATTGGCCACTGTTGGCAGACAGGATACTGGGCTAGATGGACCTTTGGTCTGACCCAGTCTGGCCGTTCTTATGTTCTTATGACTCAGGGACCCTGTTTTGATTCTCAGACTGAGATGAGACTGTAGCCAAGAGGGCAAAAGCCTGCTGGAAGGGTTTGCTGGACTGGACTCTGCCATGGTCTCCATGTGGAAGCTGGGGACACCCAGACTGGCTTTTTTTTTATTATGGGTTTTTCCCTCTAATGCTTTTTTCCCTAAATGAATGTACTGCGTTCTGTGAAAGCCGGCTAGTCAAGGTAGCTCTGTCATCGCTATAGGACAGAGAAGAATGGCATTTGCTGGACTAACGATGATTCCCGGTTCTGTTCATTCCCTCTGGGGCACCTGGCATTGGCCACTGTCGGAAGACAGGATACTGGACTAGATGGACCGTTCATCTGACCCAGTCTGGCTGTTCTTATGTTAAAGTCAGACTTGAAGCGTGCTGAATTGCAAGGAGACTGCGAGCTGAAATCCAAACTCTGGAGGGAAAGGGACATGACTCTTTGCCCATTAATGATAGGTTTCAGTGTAGTAGCAGTGTTAATCTGTGTCAGCAAAACGAAAATAAGAAAGAAAAACTTGTAGCACCTTAGAGACTAACAAATTTATTTCAGCATAAGCTTTCGTGGGTTAGTACCCACTTCATCGGATGCATGGAATGAAACATACAGTTGACAGATATTTATACAGTCAGAGAAACATGATAAGGTGGAGGTGCATAGACCAACCTTAAGAGGCTAATTAATTGAGAGGAACCATAACTGCAGGGGAAGAAAAACCTTTGAAGTGATAAACAAGATGGTCACACAGGTGTGAAAGAGGATCGTTCACTTAAGGGAAATAGATTCAATTAACGTAATGGCCGAGCCATTCGAGGTCCTTATTTAATCCTGAGGTAATGCAATCTAGTTTGCATATCAATTCGAGTTCAACAGTTTCTCTTTGAAGTCTGTTTTTGGAGTTAATCTGTCGCAACACTGCTACCCTCAAGTCTGTCAGTGAGTGATTAGGGAGGTTGAAGTGTTCTCCTACTGGTTTTTGAATGTTATGATTCCTGATGTGAGATTTATGTCCATTTATTCTTTTGCGTAGAGACTGTCCGGTTTGGCCAATGTACATGGCAGAGGGGCATTGCTGGCACATGATGGCATATATCACATTGGTAGATGTGCAGGTGAATGAGCCCCTGATGGGGTGGCGGATGTGATTAGGCCCTGTGATGGTATCACTTGAATCAATATGTGGACAGAGTTGGCATCGGGCTTTGTTGCAAGGATAGGTTCCTGGGTTAGTGTTTTTGTTGTATGGTGTGTGGTTGCTGGTGAGTATTTGCTTCAGGTTGGGGGGCTGTCTGTAAGCAAGGATTGGTCTGTCCTCCAAGATCTGTGAGAGTGAGGGATCATCTTTTAGGATAGGTTGTAGATCTTTGATGATGCGCTGGAGAGGTTTTAGTTGGGGGCTAAAGGTGACGGCTAGTGGTGTTCTGTTATTTTCTTTTTGGGCCTGTCTTGTAGTAGGTGACTCCTGGGTACTCTTCTGGCTCTGTCAATCTGTTTTTTCACTTCAGCAGGTGGGTATTGTAGTTGTAAGAATGCTTGATAGAGATCTTGTAGGTGTTTGTCTCTGTCTGAGGGATTGGAGCAAATGTGGTTGTATCTTAGAGCTTGGCTGTAAACAATGGATCGTGTGGTGTGTCCAGGATGGAAGCTGGAAGCATGTAGGTAAGTACAGCGGTCAGTAGGTTTCCGGTATAGGGTGGTGTTTATGTGTGACCATCTTGTTTATCACTTCAAAGGTTTTTCTTCCCCTGCAGTTATGGTTCCTCTCAATTAATTAGCCTCTTAAGGTTGGTCTATGCACCTCCACCTTATCATGTTTCTCTGACTGTATAAATATCTGTCAACTGTATGTTTCATTCCATGCATCCGATGAAGTGGGTACTAACCCACGAAAGCTTATGCTGAAATAAATTTGTTAGTCTCTAAGGTGCTACAAGTTTTTCTTTCTTATTTTCGTTTTGCCCATTAAGATGTCCTCATGTTGCTAGCCCTGGTGAAGCCTGGGCTGCCATGTCTTCCCCGTTATTGTCTGCATGTTAGCTCTACTAAGGGTAGCTGGGTATGCCTACCGAGCAGCAACCACTGCTCCACTTGCACTGTGGACATAGCCAGACACTCTGGGTGGTCAGAGTAAGAGATTCCATAGAGTATTGTACACCCACATAGTCTGACACAGGATTGGATGAGGCACAGGGAGCTACTCAGGGAACAAAAGAGGGAAAGAAAGTGGCTTTTGTAAAGCAGTCGTGTCAGTACAGGAATAAATAGCCCATCAATAAACACAAAAAGAAATAGAAGGTTGTGCCGTAATTCAGGTTCCTGGCCATTCTCACCAGTATTTAGACCCAAGGAACGAATTTTTTTTTCTATCATTTCAAAATGTTTCATTTTGGTTTTGACCTTTTAAAAAAGCTGTTTTAAAATATGTGGTAATGAAATAAAGGAAGTTTCGAAATGGAAAGTCGTTTCTAAATGAAAAATCTGAACTCATCATTTTGACAGCGTCGATAGCGCTTTTTTCATTTCCTTTTCCAAAACGAAATTTCATATATAAATTTCCTTATTGAAAACCATTTCGTCAAAACGTTTCTGATCAGTCTCTAGCCCACGTAGCAATTGTCTGACTCACGTTTCTCATAGGTAGGCCCAATAGCTCAGCGTTAATTCATTCCTGTAATGGGGAACTTTGCAGATGTGTTAACCTCTCTGCCCTCGAAGATCCCAGCGCTGAGTCAGTTCTGTATCTCTGCCTTTCCTGGCAGGGCGAGAGGCGGGAATCTTGGCTTTGAGCACGCAGAGAATGCTGAATTCTCCGTGGGACCGAGCGCTGAGCGGAAGCGGAATCCATTTTGCTTTCACTTTCCACCAACAGATCCCTCATGAAGACAAGTTCTTTGCTCATGCTCCATTTCAGGGCCCCTACACATTCCTCTCTCTCTGTCTGGTTGGTCAATAAAATACACACAGCTGAAATCTTTCCCTGTCTGTATTTCCCATTGCCAAGGAACGGACGCTGCTGTCCTGTGTCACATCAGTTCTTAGCAGAGATTTATTGTGTGGCCAGGCCAGAGAATAGAAAGTGCAATAGCAGCACCATGCACGACAGACCCCACATATTGTTGTACCTCCTCCCCCCATCTCCGTTCCTTTCAGAGAAATCCACATGCAAACACCTGGTACGTGTCCTGAACCCATCTCCTCTCAGACTCTGAGACTCTTCACAACCCACCCGATAGTACCATACTTAAGAATGCTAATACTAAGCCACACTCACCTAGAACTGCCAGGGGTATTTCTTGCTGATTATTGCAGCGTTCAGCAACTCCCAGTCTTGTTGTACCGAGATGGAGGGGGCTGTAGGCGACCCTGCTCCCCCTGACCACAGGCCCTGTGCTGGAGGGACTATGGAGTCCTGTACTGGCCAGACGCTGAACTGGGCTGTTGCGGGGCCCGGTGACGAGTCAGCAGGCTCATACCAGTATTTTCAATGACACAAGTCCTGAAGCCAAGAGCGAAGCCAGAGTTCAAGGGCTTTGCCTGGGGCAGAGGGGAGTGGGGAATCCCCAGCCCAGAAGCAGCACCTGGCTCAGGGAGACAGTTACCCAGTGTCCAGCTGCTCCTGCATTTGGGAGCGGAGAAGAGAACATCCCACCACTTCCCCCCAGCAGCACTGGGGCCATAGCTCACAGCGACCCCACATTCCTCCCGCTCCCCGCTGCACAGACCCGTACCCTGAACCCAGCCACGATCTCCATGGTGCACAAGGGGCGGAGGGGTCCCTCTGCCTGGGGTCTGTGCTGCCTTCCTGCCCCATGCAGCACAGCCACGGCTTGTCCCGCTCCTCCCGATCCCAGCAGACCTATCCGCTGCCTTCCTTCGGGGCTGCCCTGAGGGTGCTCTCCCTGGGCCCATTCACATATGGACACTGGGCTACTAGCCGCACACTGGTGCCACGGGGCCACTTCCCCTCCCTCCTGGCCCAGATCGAATTTCCCAGCGGCTGTCACCAACAGATTGGCAGGGGCGTGAAGGGAAAAGTGGCTGGCAGGGCAGGAGGGACAGGGCGCACGGACCATGGAATATGCCAGTTTCTGCTGCAGGACAGCAAAGATGAATGTGACTGGGACGCAAGCAACCAACAGAGCCCCGGACACACCTGATCGAATGTCAATAACCCGCCTTGCTCTGCAGGTGCGACAAGATTTTCAAAGGCTTACGTTGAATTCACCCGGGTATGTCAGGGCAGTTTAACCTTTCCCCACTAATGTTTATTGCAGTCCCCAAAGGGTATTGGATACAGCCACATTCTTGTCCGACTTACGAGCATCAGGTAATGTGGCACTGTTTACATTAGTGTTGGCGAACTGCTGTTCTTCATGCCAACACCTGTGCGCACGTGACAATGACGAGCGTTGTTCATAACAAGAGTATTTGTTGTGTGTTAGTTGGCACACGCCATCCTCCTTTTGCAAAAGTTTCAACCAACCAATCAGGGGGCACCAAATGTGCATCTGACGTAGACGACCAACCAGACGTGATGAATTAGGAATAGGGAATGACCATTCACTGTACTGGTTTGTGGCCTCGGTGACCATTTCGACAGGGATTTCATAATCCAAGTGGAGAGCCCAACCCCTTGTCTATATATATGAGATCTCCACCCTTGGGCTGCTCTGAGAGAGCATCTGCAGAGCTCAGCACTGACAGACTCCAGCAGACCCAGGAACCCCTTCCACCATGAAGACAGCAGCTGTCATCGTGTTCCTCGCTCTGGGCATCTTCCCCAGCTTTCAGGGTGAGCAACGTTTGCTGCAGCCGGGTCAGAGCTCTGTGTCTGACCCTCTCACCTTCCGGAGCGGCTCGACTGTTAAAAACCAGCTCGGCACCAGCTACGGACGTGTGGGTGTCGAGGTTAAGCAGGGGAAGTGGCTCATGGCCGAAGCAGCCATTTCCTTTGGGAAGATGTTACTGAGGGGCCAATATGGTCTTTTAACCAAACTCCAGTCTGGGAACTACAAACAATGACACCTTCAATTAATTGTAGGCCCAGTGATGTCATTCGGGGGTTGGACTAGATGACCTTCTGAGGGCTCTTCCAACTCTAATCTTCTGTGATTCTATGATTTCAGGTCAGACTGTGGGTGCATTACACTCCATGTTCCTATTTATCACAGCAATTGGATGAGGGAGCAGGAAATCTTTCCATGGCCCAGTTGCTGGTTAGCAACCTGCAACCATCGTCCTAGGCGCAGACAAATGTTTTTAACTGGTTTCCCTCTGACATTTCCTTCATTGTGTCCTTTGTGTCTGTTTTCTTTCAGATGCTGTCATCCCGGGTCCGGTAAGTCTAACTCTCACTGTGAATTAATTGTCACTTTCCCCGTTCCCTAGTATGTAGCATCATGGAGACCAGGACCTCCGGGTTAGAAACATGCTGGAACTCACGAGTCAATGTGGGAGCAGACTCTACCCCAGGCACTAGTGAGGGGAGAGCGAATCCCTGGGGCTCAGACTCCATGTGGTCAGAGGGATGGATTCCATACACTTTGGACAGGACACCGTCTGCGATGGGACCGTGGGAGGCACAAGGAGCAACTCAGAGACGGAAGGGGGAGGGGACGCTATCACAAGAACACGAGGTTCTTTATATTCGAGCATCTGCTGCCGGCGCAGACGCCCCTTCGCTCACGCGCCTTGTGATGCGGGTTCGGATGAGTCTCGTGGAGCAGGGAGACGGGCTCAGCTCCTCCAGGCAGCGAGAGGAGAATTGGGGAGTCCGTTCATCAGAACCATAAAGAGAGGAGGGAGAGGATTAGATCCTCTGAGCTCGGGGGTGGAGGGAGGATGGGGACAATCCCTTCCTGTGTGTTCATAGCACGCCCAGCAGCAAGGGAACGTCGGGGCACTACTGCAATACAGACAATTACACTGCCACTGATATTAACACTATTGTAGGGGTTCTGCAGTGAGTACCAGAGGCCTCCGTCTGCCTGCACCCGGGAGTACATCCCTGTTTGTGGCACTCATGGCAGATCGTACAGCAACAAATGCTATTTTTGCAGAGCAGTCTTGTAAGTAACCGAATAAATAGGTTATTCATAAAAATGAAAACAGAATGATGATGTAATTCAAGCCCTTGCCTGCCCCCCTCTGTCTTTACCTCCTGGAGGCTGGTTAACTTCACAAAAGCGCTCTGGTTATTTGACATCCTGGGGCCCTGACAGAAGCTTGCCCTCATTGCCCATAAGGGTTGCAGCCCTGAGTTCTGTGTCTCTCTCTTTCCCCCCAGTGACAACCTTGGAAGTCTTTGCTTTGCGCGATATGGAGAATGCTGAACCCTCAGGGGTGTCGAGCGCTGATATGGAGCTGACCCCCATTCGCTTCTAGTTCCCACCAGCGGATCCCCCATGAAGCCACGTTCTCGTCTCAGCCTCCATTTGCAGGGACCAGACAGCGTCGCTGACTATCCCCCTGTCTGTGCAATAAAGCAAACTCAGCAGAATTCGTTACCTCTGTGGGTTCTTTTCCCCTTTCCAAGGAGGGTCTCTGCTCTCCCGTGTCTCACACAGGCTCTCCCAGTTTACGGATCGGAGTTAATGAGAACGCAAAGTGCAGTAACCAGTCACAGGCATTAAATGGCTCCACCTTTGGAAGTTATTATATCAGCTCCTGCCATGCCCTTTCCTCTTAGAGAAATCACTACGCAAACCCCAGACACGTTCCCTGTATCTGACTCACTTCCAGACCTGAGTGTTTCCAATGGACAGATCATGGGACCCTGAGCAAAGCTGCCGTAAAAGGTCTTGGTGAGAACAGGACGGGATTGGTGGGGATGGGCTCCTGTGATGGGGGGTACAAACCCCACACTGGGCTGGAAGGGGATGAAGGACGATACTGGGCCCAGCTAGCCCCGCTCCTCCAGCCCTGCAGCTCCCAGGCTCCACAAGGAGATGAGGAGTCAGAGCCTCACCTGCGTTCTGGCAGTTTAATGGTGCGGCACCATCGCAAAGCTGCCTGAAAGATGGATTCACTGGGCACAGCAGCATCTCCCCTGTGCATGGGGATCTCCAGGTGCCAAATCAACTCTTGGGTCACCCCATAACTGCAGCTGCCACAGGGCGCAGAGCTGGGGGAAAGGGACACAACCAAGATCCGGGAATCTCACGACATTGGAAACAGCTTCTTGGGGTCACAGGCCATTGGAATGAGTTAGACCTGCCCACTAGCGCCTCTAAACTAAGCCAGGCACCGGCTCCGGGCAGAACACTTGCAAGATCAGGACAGCATGACAGTTGCTCATGGTCAGCTTTGCCCCCTGCTGCTGGGAAATGCTGCAGGGTCTGGCCGACAGAGGCTGGTAACATGGTAAATGTCAGGTGCTCTGTTGGGTCAGTGCCTTTAACGTGCAGCATGACAAATATGTTCTGCACTCGCAGTCATGACAAACAAGACTATCCAGGTTTAGGGGACTAGTCCAGGTGCCCATGTGCCCCATAATGAGCGCTCAGCCCACATAACTACTCCATTATTCACCACATCAAGGGTGTGACTTGTAAATGCCTCCAACATATCCTGGAAACTTGTTGCGGAGGAAATATTATTCACAGCTTGGCATTCCCTTGAGAGCTTTGGTTCCGGGTGCCAGAGTTGTGAGTGACTATTTAGGATGATGTCACAATGAAGGTGGGTTCTCCGACACCCTATATATTGTGGGGCTCTGTCTGTGGGGTTTACTGAGGGAGCAGAGCACCAAGAGCCCAGTGCAGACCAGACAGCCACGTCCACCATGAAGATAACAGGGGCCGTTCTGCTCGTCGCTCTGGCACTTTGCTGCTTCTACGTGGGTGAGTCATTTTGGCTGTAGCCTGTGCTGAGCCCTGCTCTGATACCTCTGCCCCCCTGAAAGGTCGGGGCCAGCCTCACTCTGATCTATACAGGGGTTCGCACATCCCCACAGTGGCTGATTCCAGGAGCTCTGAGCTCCCTGCACGGATCCCAGAGTTCCAAAGGGCTGTTCCCGGGGTTCTCTCTGGGCTGGGATATCCCTGACCCTGCCACAAACTGAGGCAGCTCAAAAGATTCACAGCCCTTAGAAAGCAAACGTCCATGGAATCCCCTTTCTTTTTGAATTTCTTCTCATCTGCGGTGCTGGTTGTTTTCTGATTATTTTGTTGGGGACGAGGGAGTTGGCAGTGAAATTCTGTTGCTTAAATAATGGTAATTCCTGTCATTATTTATTATGAAACTCCACAAAGAGGCCATCAGGTAGAGTGACCAGATGTACCAATTTTAAAGGGACACTCCCAATATTCGGGGCTTTTTCTTATACAGGTGACTATTACCCTCCCCCATCCCTCAATTTTTCACACGTTTCATCTGGTCACCCAAACATTAGGAGTCAAGAATTCCCTCCCTGGATCAGACCAGGCACCCATCTACCCAACGGTTTCCAACATTAGCCTGTGCCGGTGTATTCAGAGCGACATACGAGGCTCTCGGCAGTTCTGAGAGAAGCTTCCCACAGGAAAAAAATTTCTTAGTTTCTCTTACTAGGGAGTTGCTTCATTCCCCAAATTAATTCAATCCAACAACACTTTATTAGCATGACAAGATCTATGGCATTGCCAAAGCAGAAAGCGGAGGATTTAGATCCTCTCCAAACACTTGCTTTTTTGGTTAAATCCTTACCTTGTAATGCTGGATGATCCCGTTATCCATAGCTCCTTAATACAGATAATCTTCACTTGCGGGGGGGGGGGGGGGTTGATATCTTAGTCAATTGGATACAGTTTCATTAACAAACTGAGTCAGACCTGTTCAGAATGAAACGTCTCATTAGAATTGAGTAATTGCTGATGAAATTCTGTGCTAGGGCTTAACTCTGAAGAGACACTCAAATAATGGAGAGAGAGAGAGAGAGCCAAAAGCTGCTGAGGTTTTTATGGCTGCCCGTGAGATCCTGGATCCTGCAAAACATCTGCGGAGACACAACCTTTAGTGTTCTGGTATTTTTCAGACAGTGTCAATGAATGGCCCAGACGGCTTGTTGTGGGGTACGTGGTGGAGTGTGAAGTGTTATGTTCACAGCATCCAAACGGATTATAGAGTAAAATGGAAAACTCTGTTTCTGGAAGCTTGTTATGTACTATGACGTGATTTCTCAGAATCCAGAACCCTAATATACAAGAACCCAAAACACAGAGAGAGACAAAACAGGCTGCTCCTGAAGGCAGCGAGGCACAATTCAATCCCTATTGCTCTAGGTTGGCTCTTTGAAAATTGACTCCTGAAGACCCAGATTACAAGTTTCCCAGCCGAGCCCCTAATAAGCAGGACGGAGAAGCAGAACCAGGAAACCTTTCACACTTAAAGAGAGATCAGGGAACAACAAACACACCTGACATGGAGTCCAGTGTCAGATGCCGGCACCAGAGCAGCACAGGAGAACCGAGTGGCAGAAAAGGAACTGTAGTAGGAAATGCCTCTGAAATGCAGTACTCCATAACAGGCTTTTTAAAGCAAAGCCATTCACCGTTTTTGCTGTGGATAGTTTTGGGTCCAATCCTGCTTCCACTGATGTCAATGGACGTTTTTTGGCCTCTTTTGGCTAAATGTAGCTTTGAAAGAACATTAGGGTATTATGGAGCTGGCAGCTAACAGAGCTCTTTCTTCAGCTCAAGTGGCAGGGGCCTGCGTTTCAAAAGCTAAAGATGAGACCAACATGTGGGTGTTGTTTTATTATAGGTGGCTTAAGACAACCATGATCCCGCTACATGGTTAAACTGATCCCCCATGAAACTAGAAAGAAAGAAAGAAAGAAAGAAAGAAAGAAAGAAAGAAAGAAAGAAAGAAAGAAAGAAAGGAGGTTCTTTGCATTTTTATGAATAAGTCTTGCTGATCACATGAATGTTTTCTGAACCCTTTCACTGAATTGAGTAGGTAGATACAATGTTACCCTTCATCCAGAAGGAGAAGGGTTAAAACAAATAGCACCGAGATCTTCTCAGAAGTTCCTGGAAAAGTAGGAATCTCCCCACTCCCCCAAAGGCGAGGGTGAGGTCCTGTATATGAGACATCTCCTAGAGTAGGATCACTATGGAACATCCCAAGAACGTTTGCCTCTTCCTCCGTTCCTCCTTTGCGATCTCAATTCAGTTAATACAGGTGATACAAGAGCTGACATCCCTAGCGGCACAACCCCATACCAGCACATCTGAAAAGGCTCGGTATAAAAGTAAAGAGAGAGACTTGGTCAGAACTCGGAACATCAATAACCCCAGCACCAGGGTGGGAGAGAGAATCTGAAACACTCTCACTCTGTATGTTTTGTTGCAGATGCTGCTGGCCAGGCTGGTAAGGTAAGTCGAACTCTCCCTGTTCATTAATAGTCAATTTCCCCAGTCTCTGGTTTGTAGCATCACAGGGACCACGATCGCTGAGTTAGAAACATACGAGAGCACATGACCCAGAGAAGGAGCAGACTCTACCCCATGCCCTAGCCAGGGGAGAGTGAACCTCTGGGGCTGAGAACCCCTGGGTACGTCTACACTGGAACAAAAGACCCAGGGCCCGGCCATGGCTGGACCGGTTCAGCTGACATGGGCTTGGGGGGCTTGGGCTGCAGGGCTAAAAATTGCTGTGTAGATGTTCGGGCTCTGGGACCCTCCCCCGTCATGGGGTACCAACACTCGGGCTCCAGCCCAAGCCCGAATGTCTACACAGCAATTGTCCAGCGCGAGCCAAGTCAGCTGAGCTGAGCTAGCCAGGGTTGTCTCACTGCTGAGTAGACGTAAGCCATGGGGTCAGAGTGATGGATTCCATACGCTATTGTACGGGGCCATCTGTGATGACGGTGTGGGAGACACAGGGAGCAACTGAGACACAACAGAGGGGGTGATGGTATGACAAGAGCATGAGGGTTTTTATATTTGAGTATCTGCTGCCCTGTGGAGCTGCTCTTTCACTCACATTCTATATGATGCAGGTTCAGAAGCGTCTGTTAGACCAGTCTGTACCCCACTTTGTTCACCCCTTTTACAAGACTATGATACATTTTGTAAAAAGTATGCAGTGTGAGGTATCATTTGAAAAGTCATAATGTGCTGAACATTATTGTCCTGTTAAGTATGTGAGGCAACATTGTATGTAAAGTTATCAGATTCTACTGTATAAGACATGTCCTCAGTCTGGGTAAACAGCCATAAACCAGAAACATAAGACAAACTGACGCCTCAGCCAGCATCTCAACATAATCTAACGGACCATCACGTGGTTAAGTGGCCATTCTATGGCAGGAAAAAAGTTGTGAGCGAGAAATTTACTTGTTGGAAAGGAACAGCTGGTGGTTCCCATCCCCACAAACTTTCTGTCGCGTGAACCCCAAATGGAGATGTTGCTCAAAGAAGAGGGAAAATATAAGAATGGGGAACAAATGCCCCAAGTTACTCCTCCCTTACTCTCTGCCCACGACATCAAGAACACCTGCAGGACAAGGAAAGTAACATGGGACTAAGGGAGGGGTCCTGGTGGAAAGGACAGCCAGTAAGACTGCTGAAGCATTTGGTGAGAGAGACCTTTTGCTTTGAATTCACTTAGCTTGATAAGTCAGGCATTAGTGGCGTTTTGCTTTTATTTTCTTGTAGCCAATTCTGACTTTTAATGCCTCGTTACTTGTAATCACTTAAAATCTATCTTCCTGTAGTTAAGAAACTTGTTTTATCTAAACCAGTGTGTTTGGACTGAAGTGTTTGGAAAATTCCATTTGAGATGATAGGAGTTGCGCATTTCATTTTCTATTAATAAAATGACAGACTTGATAAGAGCTTGTATTGTCCAGGAGGGTGCTGGGCAGTACAAGATGCACATTTCTGGGGGAAAGTCTGGGACTGGGAATTTGCTGGTGTTTCCGTGCAGTGTAATTCAAGAGTGGCTGGCCAAAGCACTCATACCGTACAGCTAGGAGTACTTTACAATGCTGGAAACTGTGTGTGAGCAGGAACAGGAGTGGTTGCTTTCCTAGCAAAGCAGTGTAAAAGGCACCCCAGGTTGGAGAATTGAGGGGACACAGCTGTTCATCAGTCCAGATTGTACCCTGGGTAATGTCAGATTAGCATCTGATGCCTACGGAGATGCCCCTTCATTCACACACCACGTGATGTGGGTTCAGAAACATGACTTACACCAGGGAGACGGGCTCAGCTCCTCCTGGCAGCGAGAGGGGAACTGGGAAGTCAGTTAATCAGAATGTCAGTAGAGACAGGGGACAGGATTAGGCACTGCGAGCTCCCAGGGGCAGGGACTGTACCTTCCTCTGTGTTCAGAGAACGCCCAGCCCCAGGGGCGAGTGGGGTGTCGGGGCACTACTGAAATGCAGACAATAACTCTAACAGCAATACTAATCTTCTTTGTAGGGTTTCTGCAGTGAGTACAAGAAGCCTCCAGAAGGCTGCACCAGAGAGTACTTCCCTATCTGTGGCACTGATGGCAAGACATATGGAAACAAATGTGTCTTTTGTTCAGGAGTCTAGTAAGTATCAGAATAAACGGCCCATTAACAAAAACTAAAATACATTGTGAGGTAATTCAAGGCCCTGCCTGTGCCCGTGTCTTTACCTCCTAGAGGTTGGGTCAACTATCTCAGTCTAATTTTTCCTGTCAGCAAATAAGCTCTGGTTATTTTGACATACTGGGGGCTTGACAGATGCTTTGCTCTCATTGGCCATAAGGGTTGCAGCCCTGAGTTCTGTGTCTCTGTCTATCCCTCCAGTGAATACCTTGGAAGTCTTTGCTTTCAGCATTATGGAGAATGCAAGTCGCAGGATGAGGCCAAGCAAAGAGATGACCTTTAGTATTTGGTTCTCACTAGCTGATCCCTGCATGGAGCCACGTTCTCGTCTCATCCGCCAGTTTCAGGCCTCTAAGAGCATCGCTGACTCCCCACCTGTCTGTGCAATAAAGCAAACTCAGCAGAATTCGTTACCTCTGTGGTTTTTTCCCCTTTTCAAGGAGGGTCTCTGCTCTCCCGTGTCTCACATAGGCTCTCCCCAGATAACAGACTGGGCTACTTGTCGGGGTGGAAGGTGTAAAGGGCTTGTGGGCATGTGGATCCATGCAGGGCATCACACCCTACACACCAACACACCCTTGATCCTTCCGAAACCCCAAATTCAAAAACATAGTAAGAGAAGCAAAAAAGTGCCACTGTGGCTAAACAACAAAGTAAAAGAAGCAGTGAGAGGCAAAAAGGCATCCTTTAAAGAGTGGACGTTAAATCCTAGTGAGGAAAATAGAAAGGAGCATAAACTCTGGTAAGTGAAGTGTAAAAATATAATTTGGAAGGCTAAAAAAGAATTTGAAGAGCAGCTAGCCAGAGACTCAAAAAGTAATAGCAAAAAAATGTGTAAGTACATCAGAAGCAGGAAGCCTGCTAAACAACCAGTGAGGCCACTGGACGATCATGGTGCTAAAGGAGCACTCAAGGACGATAAGGCCATTACGGAGAAACTAAATGAATTCTTTGCATCGGTCTTCGCGGCTGAGGATGTGAGGGAGAGTCCCAAACCTGAGCCATTCTTTTTAGGTGACAAATCTGAGGAACTGTCCCAGATTGAGGTCTCATTAGAAGAGATTTTGGAACAAATTGATAAACTAAACAGTCATAAGTCACCAGGACCAGATGGTATTCACCCAAGAGTTCTGAAGAAACTCAGATGTGAAATTGCAGGGTTACTAACTGTAGTCTTTAACCTATCATTTAAATCAGCTTCTGTACCAAATGACTGGAGGTTAGCTAATGTGAGACCAATTTTTAAAATGGGCTCCAGAGGTGACTCCGGCAATTACAGGCTGCTAAGCCTGACTTCAGTATCAGGCAAACTGGTTGAAACTATAGTAAAGAGCAAAACTGTCAGGCACATAGATGAACATAAATTGTTGGGGAAGAGTCAACATGGTTCTTGTAAAGGGAAGTCATGCCTCACCAATCTACTCGAATTCTTTGAGGGGGTGAACAAGCATGTGGACAAGGGGGTTCCAATGGATATAGTGTACTTAAATGTTCAGAAAGCCTTTGACAAGGTCCCTCACCAAAAGCTATTAAGCAAAATAAGCCATCATGGGATAAGAGGGAAGGTCCCAGGGCCGGATTAAGACCTTGAGAGGCCCTAAGCACTGAAAAGATTATGGTGGCCCCCCCCCATATGTAATTCAAAATAAAAACAATACTATACCGTAAAATAAAATTTTATTTTTCAAACGAACACAAAACTTATATGTATGCTGAAATTAAAATAGCTTCTTTCTAGATTTTCTGATTGCAAAATTCTGGATAAATTCATC
The DNA here is from genome assembly GCA_033296515.1 of Macrochelys suwanniensis. Taxonomy (NCBI): domain Eukaryota; kingdom Metazoa; phylum Chordata; order Testudines; family Chelydridae; genus Macrochelys; species Macrochelys suwanniensis. Next base: position 106,155,559 of record CM065782.1, on the reverse strand, counting down.
GAAGCTGACTCCACAAAGCATGTCCACTTCCATACACAATAGGGAAAGTGAATCAAGTCTGTCCTGACACATTGTTGTTCTCTGAGGGTTTTTTATTCTTCTCAGCTGAGAAAAAGAGCGTTCTGTGGAGCAGTTAGCAATCATCAATGTTAGAAAAATACATAGTGCGATCTCTACATTCGGAAATACACATTGTATTCCGTCTTCCAGTATTGTGTCATGACGATCAATGTGACTGAATTTCATTTTTCCTGTTTCATTAAACTTTGCGCGCATATAACAGTGGAACTGCCGTACTTCTCCACAGAGATTCATGTTCACAGCAACAGGGTATGAGTCAACTAGCTTTTGGGAACCTTGTGAATATTGTTCGTCAGATAAGTCCATATCGTTTAGAAAAGAAAAGCTACTTGATACTTCTTTGTACACTTCACCTCTTCTCTTCATATCAGCTTCAAGTGTATCAATTATAGCGTAGTAAGTAGATAAGCAAAATTTGTCTCTAGGATTCAATGCTGTTTCTGTTGCACTGCTGTCATTTGCTTGTTTTTTCCTGATTTGCTTGGACTGGGCTTCTTTGTAGTTAGTATCAGGCAAGATAGCTTTTGATATGTCTTCAGATCTTTCGAAATCATTCCTCAAAGTGTGTAAGTGGTCTGCTAATGATTGACACAGGTCTGCACATGTTTTCAAATCCAATTCTTTTTCTTGGAGAGATTGACTTGTGTGGTAAAAGTGTTGTAAAATTTCATTCCACATGGTCAACATGAATACAAACGCTAGTGTATGGAAGTCTAACAAAGTTCTGATTTTTCCCATGATAACTACTTCGATGCTTTTTAAAAAATATCAAATATCAATTTTTCCCCAAAAAATCTCATTTTTTTGGTGCCCCCTGCTTTGCTGGTGACCTAAGCACATGTTTAGTCTCCATATTGGGTAATCCAGCCCTGGAAGGTCCTCTCATGGATTGGTAACTGGTTAAAAGATAGGAAACAAAGGGTAGGAATAAATGGTCCATTTTCAGAATGGAGAGAGGTAAATAGTGGTGTCCCCTAGGGGTCTGTACTGGGCCCAGTCCTATTCAACATATTCATCAATGATCTGGAAAAGGGGGTAAACAGTGAGGTGGCAACATCTGCAGATGATACAAAACTACTCAAAATAGTTAAGTCCCAGGCAGACTGTGAAGAGCTACGAAGGGATTTCTCAAAACTGGGCCACAAAATGGCAGATGAAATTCAATGTTGATAAATACAAAGCAATACATATTGGAAAACATAATCCTAACTATACATATAAAATGATGGGGTCTAAATTAGCTGTTACCACTCAAGAAAGAGATCTTGGAGTCATTGTGGATAGTTCTCTGAAAACATCCACTCAATGTGCAACGGTAGTCAAAAAAGCCAACAGAATGCTGGGAATCATTAAGAAAGGGACAGATAAGACAGAAAATACATTGCCTCTATATAAATCCATGGTACGCCCACATCTTGAATACTGCATGCAGAGGTGGTTGCCCCATCTCAAAAAAGATATATTGGAATTGGAAAAGGTTCAGAAAAGGGCAACAAAAATGATTAGCAGTATGGAACGGCTTCCATATGAGGAAAGATTAATAAGACTGGGACTTTTCAGCTTGAAAAAGAAATGACTAAGGGGGGATATGATAGAGGTCTATAAAATCATGACTGGTGTGGAGAAAGTAGATAAGGAAGTGTTATTTACTACTTCTCATAACACAAGAACCAGAGGTCACCAAATGAAAATAATAGGCATCAGGTTAAGAACAAAACAAAAACAAACAAACAAAAAGGAAGTATTTCTTCACACAACACACAGTCAACCTGTGGAACAATTTGCCAAAGGATGTTGTGAAGGCCAAGACCATAACAGAGTTAAAAAAAGAACTAGATAAATTCATGGAGGATCGGTCCATCAATGGCTACTAGCCAGGATGAGCAGGGATGGCGTCCCGAGCCTCTGTTCGCCAGAAGCTGTGAATGGGTGACAGGGGATGGATCACTTGATGATTCCCTGTTCTGTTCATTCCCTCTGGGGCACCTCGCACTGGCCACTGTGGGAAGACAGGATACTGGGCTAGATGGACCCTTTGTCTGACCCAGTCTGGCCATTCTTATCTTCTTATGGTCGTAATATCAGCACAGACTTAAATGGGCTATCACTTTTCCACCCTCAGTTTTGTGGGTACAAATAACTTCAGGTGCAGTTCCACACCCATAATTCATTGTGGGCACAATCATAGAGTCAGAGAGAGAGACAGCAATGCTGTAGGGGCCCCCGAAATGGGGGATGAACAGAGAACTTGTCTCCATGCCAGGATCTGTGAGTGGAACGTGAAAGCAAAATGGATTCAGCTTAAAAAGAATAATACTAAGCCACACTCACCTAGATCTGCCAGGGGTATTTCTTGCTGATTATTGCAGCGTTCAGCAACTCCCAGTCTTGTTGTACCGAGATGGAAGGGGCTGTAGGCGACTCTGCTCCCCCTGACCTCAGGCCCTGTGCTGGAGGGACTATGGAGTCCTGTACTGGCCAGACGCTGAACTGGGCTGTCGCGGGGCCCGGTGATGAGGCAGCAGGCTCATACCAGTATTTTCAGTGGCACAAGTCCTGAAGCCAAGAGCGAAGCCAGAGTTCAAGGGCTTTGCCTGGGGCAGAGGGGAGTGGGGAATCCCCAGCCCAGAAGCAGCGCCTGGCTCAGGGAGACAGTTACCCGGTGTGCAGCTGCTCCTGCGTTTGGGAGCAGAGAAGAGAACATCCCACCGCTTCCCCCCAGCAGCACTGGGGCCATAGCTCACAGCGACCCCACATCCCTCCCGCTCCCCGCTGCACAGACCCGTACCCTGAACCCAGCCACGATCTCCATGGTGCACAAGGGGCGGAGGGGTCCCTCTGCCTGGGGTCTGTGCTGCTTTCCTGCCCCATGCAGCACAGCCACGGCTTGTCCCGCTCCTCCCGATCCCAGCAGACCTATCCGCTGCCTTCCTTCGGGGCTGCCCTGAGGGTGCTCTCCCTGTGCCCATTCACATATGGACATGTGGCTACTGGCCGCACGCTGGTGCCACGGGGCCACTTCCCCTCCCTCCTGGCCCAGATCAAATTTCCCAGCGGCTGTCACCAACAGACTGGCAGGGGAGTGAATGGCAAAGTGGCTGGCAGGGCGGGAGGGACAGGGCGCACGGACCATGGAATATGCCAGTTTCTGCTGCAGGACAGCAAAGATGAATGTGACTGGGACGCAAGCAACCAACAGAGCCCCGGACACACCTGATCGAATGTCAATAACCCGCCTTGCTCTGCAGGTGCGACAAGATTTTCAAAGGCTTACGTTGAATTCACCCGGGTATGTCAGGGCAGTTTAACCTTTCCCCACTAATGTTTATTGCAGTCCCCAAAGGGCATTTGATACAGCCACATTCTTGTCCGACTTACGACTGACGAGGGAATGACGATTTGCTGTACTGGTTTGTGGCCTCGGTGACCATTTCGACAGGGATTTCATAATCCAAGTGGAGAGCCCAACCCCTTGTCTATATATATGAGATCTCCACCCTTGGGCTGCTCTGAGAGAGCATCTGCAGAGCTCAGCACTGACAGACTCCAGCAGACCCACGAACCCCTTCCACCATGAAGACAGCAGCTGTCATCGTGTTCCTCGCTCTGGGCATCTTCCCCAGCTTTCAGGGTGAGCAACGTTTGCTGCGTCCGGGTCAGAGCTCTGTGTCTGAACCTATAACCTTCTGGGTGTCAAGTCTAAGCAGGGGAAGTGGCTCAGGCCATTTCCTTTGGGAAGATGTTACTGAGGGGCCACAAAGGGCCTTTACCCAAATTCCAGTCTGGGAGCTTCAAACAATCGCACCTGCAATCAATTGTGGGCCCCGGTGATGGTGTTTCAGGTCAGACTGTGGGTGCATTACACTCAGTGTTTCTATCTGTCACAACACTTGGATGAGGGAGCAGGAAACCTTTCCATGGCCCAGTTGCTGGTTAGGAACCTGCATCCATTGTCCTAGGCGGGGATGAATGTTGTTCACTGGTTTCCCTCTGACATTGCCCTTCATTGTGTCCCTTGTGTCTGTTTTCTTTCAGATGCTGTCATCCCGGGTCCGGTAAGTCTAACTCTCACTGTGAATTAATTGTCACTTTCCCCAATCCCTGGTATGTAGCATCATGGAGACCAGGACCTCCGGGTTAGAAACATGCTGGAACTCACGAGTCAATGTGGGAGCAGACTCTACCCCAGGCACTAGTGAGGGAAGAGCGAATCCCTGGGGCTCAGACTCCATGTGGTCACAGTGATGGATTCCATACACTATTGGACAGGACACCGTCTGTGATGGGACTGTGGGAGGCACAGGGAGCAACTCAGTGATGGAAGGGGGAGGGGACGCTATCACAAGAACACGAGGTTCTTTATATTTGAGCACCTGCTGCCTGCGCAGACGCCCCTTCTCTCACACACCTTGTGATGCGGGTTCGGACGAATCTCGTGGAGCAGGGAGACGGGCTCAGCTCCTCCAGGCAGCGAGAGAATTGGGGAGTCCGTTCATCAGCACCATGAAAGAGAGGAGGGAGAGGATTAGATCGTGTGAGCTTGGGGGCGGAGGGAGGACGGGGACTATCCCTTCCTGTGTGTTCCTAGCACACCCAGCACGATGGGAATATCAGGGTACTACTGCAATACAGACAATAACACTGATATTAATTTCACTTGTAGGGTTTCTGCAGTGAGTACCAGAGTCCTCCAACTTTCTGCTACTTTGACTACAATCCAGTCTGTGGCACTGATAACAACACATACGGCAACAAATGTGCCTTTTGTGGTGCAGTCTTGTAAGTAAATAGAATGGAATTCAATAAGGACAATGCAAAGGACTCCACTTAGGAAGGCACAGTCAGTTGCCCGCACACAACATGGGAACTGACTGCCTACAAAGGAGTGAAGAGATCTGGGGGTTATAGTGGATCACAAGCTAAATATGAGTTAACAGTATAGCACTGTTGCAAAAAAAGCAAACATCATTCTGGGCTGGGCTGTATTAGCAGGAGTGTTGTAAGCAAAACATGAGGAGTAATTCTTCTGCTCTACTCCGCGCTGATACGGCCTCAACTGGAGTTTTGTGTCCAGTTCTGGATGCCATTTTTCAGGGAAAAAGTGGAGAAATTGGAGCAAGTCCAGAGAAGAGCAACAAAAATGATGAAAGTTCTGAAAAACATGACCTATGAGGGAAAATTGAAAAAACAGGGTTTGTTTAGTCTGGAGAAGAGAAGACTGAGAGGGGACATGATACCAGTTTTCAAGTACATAAATGGTTGTTACAAGGAAGAGGGAGAAAATTTGTTCTTCTTAACCTCTGAGGACAGGACAAGAAGCAATGGGCTTAAATTCCAGCAAAGGCAGTAATTAAACACTCAAATAAATTGCCTAGGGAGGTTGTGGAATCTCCATCATTGGAGATTTTTAAGAGCAAGTTAGACAAACACCTGTCAGGGATGGTCGAGATCAGTGGTGGGTAACCTGCGGCCCATGGGAGCTGCAGGAAGCGGCAGGCACTTCCTGCATTGGCCAGGAATGGCAAACCGCGGCCACGGGGAGCTGCAGGGGCCTGGCGTGCAGATGGTCAACATCAGCACAATGTCTTGTGGCCCGCAATCAGATTACCCTGATGGGCAGCATGCGGGCCACAGGTTGCCCCCCAGTAGTCTAGATCATGAGTGCAGGGGACTGGACTAGATGACCTCTCGAGGTGCCTTCCAGTCCTATGATTCTATGATTCTACAGCAATAAATAGCCCATTAATAAAAAACACAACATAATTGTGGTGCGATTCAAGCCCCTGCCTGGGCCCATCGGTTTTACCTCCTAGAGGCTGGGTCAACTTCCTCAGTCTAATTTTTCCTGTCAGAGAATAAGCTCTGGTTAATTTGACATACTGGGGCCTTGACAGAAGCTTTGGTCTTGTTGCCCATAAGGGTTGCGGCCCTGAGTTCTGTGTCTCTGTCTTTCCCCCTAGTGACAACCTTGGAAGTCTTTGCTTTGCACGATATGGAGAATGCTGAATCCTCAGAGGTGCCGAGAGCTGATATGGAGCTGAATCCCATTTGTTTTTGGTTTCCAAAGCAGATTCCCACATGGAGCCATGTTCTCGTCTCAGCCTCCATTTCCAGGGCTCCTGACTGCGTCGCTGACTATCCCCCTGTCTGTGCAATAAAGTAAACTCAGCAGAATTCATTACCTCTGTGGTTTTTCCCCCCTTTCCAAGGAGGGTCTCTGCTCTCCCGTGTCTCACACAGGCTCTCCCCAGCTAACAGACTGGAGTTAATGAGAACACAAAGTGCAGTAACCAGTCACAGGCACTAAATAGCTCCACTGCTAGAAGTTATTATATCAACTCCTGCCGTGCCCTTTCCTCCTAGAGAAATCACTACGCAAGCCCCAGACACGTTCCCTGTATCTGACTCCCTTCCAGACCTGAGTGTTATCAATGGACCAAATCATGAGACCATGAGCGAAGCCCCAGTTAAAGGTGCATAAAAAGGTGATGGCTGCGGGTTGGAGAGCGAAAGGGTGTGCCCTTGAGTAGACCCCAGAGGGAGCAGAGATACAGGGATGCAGTTAACCCCAGAAATGTGACAAGCCCCACAACACAGAGCCATACATTCATAGAGCGTAAGGCCATTACATCATGTAGTTTGACTTGCTGTATAATGCATTACGTTTCACCAGTTACCCCTGTACCGGGCCCAGCAACGCATCTTCCAGAAAGTCACCCAGACTGGGGCTCCAGAGACGGAGAATCCACCATTTTTTTTTCTTGGAATTTGTTCCAATGGTTTGTCACATTCATCGTTAAAAGTGTCCGTCTAATTTCTAATGGAATTTGTCTGGCTTTGGTTCCAGCCACTGATTGTGTTCTGCCTTTCTCTGATCGCATAACAAGCCCTTGAGTACCCAGTATTCTCTCCCCTTCAGGGTACTTACACAAGTGACCTCTCTGCCTTCTTTTTGATAAGCTAAACAGAACGACCTCTTTAAGTCTCTCACTGCTCAGGCATTTCCTCCAGTGCTCGAGTCACACAAGGCACAGTCAACCTGTGGAACTCCTTGCCAGGGGATGTTGTGAAGGCCAAGACTATAACAGGGTTCAAAAAAGAACTAGATAAGTTCATGGAGGATAGGTCCATCAATGGCTATTGGCCAAGATGGTCAGGGAGGGTGTCCCTAGCCTCTGTTTGCCAGAAGCTGGGAATGGGCAACAGGGGATGGGTCACTTGATGATCACCTGTTCTTTTCATTCCCTCTGGGGCACCTGGCATTGGCCGCTGTCAGAAGACAGGATACTGGGCTAGATGAACCTTTAGTCTGACCATATGGCTGTTCTTATGTTCTTAACTCATTTTTGTGGCTCTTTTCTGCATCTCCTCCAATTTTTAAACATCCTTTTCCAAATGTGGACACCACAATTGGAGTCAATCTTCCAGTATTGGTCCTAGCAATCATAGAATCATAGGACTGGCAGGGACCTCAAAAGATCATCTAGTCCAGTCCTCTGCACTCAAGGCAGGAGCAGGTATTATCTAGACCATCCCTGACAGGTGTTTGTCTAACCTGCTCTTAAAAATCTCCAATGGTGGAGATTCCACAAACTCTTTAGGCAATTTATTCCAGTGCTTAAGGACCTTGACAGTTAGTAAGTTTTTCCTAATGTCCAATCTAAACCTCCGTTGCTGCAATTTAAGCCCATTGCTTCTTGTCCTATCCTCAGAGGTTAAGAAGAACAATTTTTCTCCCTCCTCCTTGTAACAACCTTTTATATACTTGAAAACTGGTATCATGTCCCCTCTCATCAGTCTTCTCTTCTCCATACTAAACAAACCCAGTTTTTTCAAGCTTCCCTCATAGGACATGTTTTCTAGACCTTCGATCATTTTTTGTTGGTCTTTTCTGAACTTTCTCTGGTTTCCTGAAATGTGCCACGCAAAACTGGACACAATACTCCAGTTGAGGCCTAATCAGCGTGGAGTAGAGCAGAAAAACGACTTCTCATGTCTTGCTTACAACGCTCCTGCTAATACAGACCAGAATGAAGTTTGGTTTTTTTGCAGCAGTGTTACTCTGTTGACTCACATTTAGCTTGTGATCCACTATGACCCCCCCCCCCCCTTCCATCCCTTTCCACAGTACTCCTTCCTAGGAAGTCATTTTCCATTTTGTATGTGTGCACTTGATTGCTCCTTCCTAAATGAAGTACTTTGCATTTGTCCTTATTGAATTTCATCCTATTTACTTCAGACCATTTCTCCAGTTTGTCCAGATCATTTTGAATTTAAATCCTATCCTCCAAAGCACTTGCAACCCCTCCCAGCTTGGTATCATCCACAAACTTTATAAATGCACTCTCTATACCATTATCTAAATCATTGATGAAGATATTGAACAGAACCGGACCCAGAACCAATCCCTGTGGGACCCCACTCGTTATGGCCTTCCAGCATGACTGTGAACCACTGATAACTACTTTCTGGGAACGGTTTTCCAACCAGTTTTGCACCCACCTTATAGTAGCTCCATCTAAGTTGCATTTCCCTAGTTTGTTTATGAGAAGGTCATGTGAGACAGTATCAAAAGCTCTACTAAAGTCAAGACATACCATGTCTACCACTTCCCTGCTATCCACGAGGCTTGTTACCCTGTCAAAGAAAGACAGCAGGTTGGTTTGGCTTGATTTGTTCTTGACAAATCCATGCTGACTGTTACTTATCACCTTATTATCTTCCAGATGTTTGCAAATCGATTGCTTCATTATTTGCTCCATTATCTTCCCCCCAGCCTGTATTTCTGTGAGAGGTATCCATGGATAGGTTCTCTGTCTGGATACAGGCACTGGTGGAGGAGACAGGAGCAGCGTTGGCACCGGTGATGGGGCCCTTCCTAACCATAATGATTATATTATGACTCCCTCCCACAAACTCCCCTGTTTCCGGTCCCCTTTTCACTAGCTCCCCTTGGTCTCTTAGCCTCTGGCTTTTAACGCCTTCTCTCCTAGGTCAGCTCTACCCCCTCGTTAATCACACAGGGGGAGAGTGATCACAAGGCTGATCAAAGATGATCAAAGATGATCCAGGGAACAAAGGCTCAAACAGTCACCAGACACACAATCCCAACTGACCCAGTAACCGAAATAACTGAAAATACCTGAAATAACCTGAAAGAGAAAGAAAAGCACAAACAGCCAAACCAACTCACTCACCCCAAAGTTAGTCCTCGCACCTCATTCGTTCAGCAGGGGGATCTCCTTCTCCCTCTCTCAAACTCCCCTGTTCCCTCTGTCGTGTACAGCGGTACAATCACCTCCTGACGCCTATTCTCCCCTGCTTCTACAGCCAAAGGATCGCATTAGCATTTTAGGAGCTCATGTTCAGTTGCTTGCCCACGATGAACCCTAGCTCCATTTCACAGTCTCTGCTTTCCAGGAGACTGTCCCCTATTCTATAGGGCCAGCCTGCAGCCTTTAGCCCCAAATGGATCACTTTTCATTGGCTGGATTCAAACCTATTTTGTATGTTACAGAACATCTTACAAAGCAATCCAGATCATTCTGTTTGACGGCCCTGCCCTCATCATTAGAAGCCACTCCCCCAACCTTTGTGTCAGCCACAAATTTTATAAGCAGTTATTTATTATTCACTTTCAGAGCAGCGATGAAAAATGTCGAAAACTGCCATGCCTAGTACTGATCCATGCAGAACCTCACTAGAACCACCCTCCGTCACTGATTAGTTCCTCTTCACAACTGCTTGTTGAGGCCTATGGATTAGGCAGTTAAGAAGCCATTTAACATGTACTCTATTGATATTGTATAATGCGGATGGTTTTAGTCAGCCTGTTGTAGGGTACTAAGCTGAAAGTCTACATCTGTCACATCTGCTCCCTCCTGCCTGAGCTCCAAAGACCTTCTACAAACAGGCTGGCAGGTGTTCGAACACTAAAGCAGCTGCCGGTGTGTTAGGAACAGGACACTCAGACCCTAGAATGTGCTGGGTTACTGGGGCATATAGCAGAGACCAGCACGAGTGATGCAAAGCAGCTGTTCTGAGCAAGCAAAGGTGCACTGGCACATAGGCCAAATGCAAATGATCTCTCCTCTCTACAATGGTGTACTAAGATTTACGATTTCAGTAGAATTAGCCATGCGTGTGAGAACAATGTAACTTTCCTCACGAATATTTATTGCAATCCCCAAAGTGTTTTCGTAGCCGCCACATATGAGCACCCTGTATTGTGAGGTTTGTTTGCATTAGGGATGGGGAACGTTCTTCATGCAAACACCTGGGCTCAGCTGACAAGAAGGATTGTCATGCATGAACAAGAGTATTTATTATTTGTTGCTCGGCACACCTGACCTTCCTGCTGGAAAAGTTTTCGTCAACTAATCAGGGAGCAACAAATGTACATCTGACTTAGATGATCAATGAGCCATCATGAATAGGAAGAGGGAATGACCATTCGCTGTACTGGTTTGTAGAATCAGTGACCATTTCGACAGGGATTTCATAATCCAAGTGGAGAGCCCAACCCCTTGTCTATATATATGAGATCTCCACCCTTGGGCTGCACTGAGAGAGCATCTGCAGAACTCAGCACTGACAGACTCCAGCAGACCCACGAACCACGTCCACCATGAAGACAGCAGCTGTCATCGTGTTCCTCGCTCTGGGGCTCTTCTTCAGCTTTCCGGGTGAGTAATGTTTGCTGCGTCCGGGTCAGAGCTCTGTGTCTGACCCTCTCACCTTCTGGAGGGGCTCGACTGTTAAAAACCAGCTCGGCACCAGCTACGAACGTTTGGGTGTCGAGGTTAAGCAGGGGAAGTGGCTCATGGCCGAAGCAGCCATTTCCTTTGGAAAGATGTTACTGAGGGGCGAATATGGGCCTTTACCCAAACCCCAATCTGGGAGCTGCAAACAGTCGCGCCTGCCGTTAATCCTGGGCAGTGATAATTGTATTTACGGGTCGGACTGTGGGTGTATTTGTCTACATGCTTCCATCAGACATTCCTTGGTGGTTTTCTAGCCTGACTGTAAATCTCCATTCCCGCCGGGGGCTGATTCTCATCTCACACACACTGCTGCGGGCCTGCCAGTGAGGGTCATGGAGTTACATTACCGTACAGCCGGTGTTCGCGTAGGGAACCTTCCCACGGTCACATTTGCCCGTGAGGAAGCTGCATGCATGGTCCTACAGAGCTAATGTTCGTATGTGACTTTCCCGCCAGCATTTCCCTTCATTGTGTCGTTTGTGTCTGTGTTTTTGTTCCAGATGCTACTGCTCAGGATGATAAGGTGAGTCCAGCTCTCACTGTTAATTCATTGTTCCCTTCCCCCGATCCCTGGTTTGTAACATGAAGGAGCCCATGATCTCTGGGTTAGAAACACGCTAGGACTCAGGAGTTAATTGGGAGCAGGCTTGACCCTGTGCTCTAGTGAGGGGAGAGTGAGTCCCTGGGGTGGAGACTCCATGTGGTCAGAGGGATGGATTCCACCCTTTACTGGATGGGACACCTTCTGTGAGGGGGAAGCACGGGGAGCAACTGAGAGACAGAAGCGGGAGGGGACGTGGAAGGATTTTTATATTTGAGCATCAGCTCCCGGCGCAGATGCCCCTTTGCTCACACACCTTGTGATGCGGGTTCGGACGAGTCTTGTGGAGCCGGGAGATGGGCCCTGCTGTTGCCCTTCCTTAGCTCCTGCTGGCAGCAAGAGGGGAATTGGGAAATCATCAGAACCTCCATAGAAAGAGATGAGGGGCAGGTTAGATCCTGTGAGCTCTGGGAGGCAGGGACTGTCCCTTCTGTGTTCATAGCACCATGGGACACCAGGAGGGCCCTCATGTAATACAGAGAATGGCATTAATAATAATAATATTAATTAATTAATTAATTAATAACAACACCAGCCACAGGGTTTCTGCAGTGAATACCAGAAGCCACCCTCTGTCTGCACCAAGGATTTCCACCAAATCTGTGGCACTGATAACAAAACATACAGCAACAAATGCTTCTTTTGCAAAGCAGTCTGGTGAGTACTGGAATAAATGGCCCGTTCATAAAAACAAAAACACAATTGTCATGTAACTCTAGCCCCTGCCGAGGCCCATCTGTCTTTACTGCCTACAGGCTGGGTCAACTTCCTCAGCCTAATTTTTCCTGTCAGCGAATAAGCTCTGGTTAATCTGACATACTGGGGCCCTGACAGAAGCTTTGCCCTGGTTGCCCATCAGGTTGCAGCCCTGAGTTCTGTGTCTCTCCTTCTAGGGAAAACCTTGGAAGTCTTTGCTTCAAGCAAGAAGGAGAATGCTGAATTCTCGATGGTGCTGAGGGCTGAGGAGGAGCCGGAGCCTTTCTGCTTTTCGTTTCCACCAGCAGATCCCCACATGGAGACACGGCCTCTGCTCCTCCTTCATTTTGAGGGCTCCTGCCACCGTCGCTGACTCTGCAGCTGATGTTCAATAAAGTAAACTCAGCCAAATTCTTTACTTCTCTGATTTTTAACCCCACCCCCACCCCATACCGAACTCGCTTCCCACATTCCTCCCAAAGCCGCCCAGACCCATCTCCTCGCTGGTTGCACAGGAGACCGCAGGGACCCTCTGGCCAGGGTCTGTGGTGCCTTCATGCCCCCGTGCAGAAGACCAACAAACTGCTAACCTTGCTTGGTCCTCAGCAGGCATATCAGCTGTCTCAGTTTGGGGCTGCACTGGGGGGAGTCTCCCTCTGCCCCCAACCTATGAACACGGCACCCCTGGCTGTCCATTGATGCCATGTCACCACTCCCCTCCCGCCAGGCCGAGACTGGCCGTCCAGACGAGAGTTACATGCCAAGGGGCAGGTGCCTGGACTTGAAAGCAGCTGGCACAGCTGTAGGAACTGGGCACCTGGAGCCCGGAATGGGCTGGGTTACGTGGGTATGACCGCAAAGATGACTGTGCCTGGGCTACCAGGTGGCTGTTGTGAGGATGCAAAGCAGCTCTCAAAACGTACGACTGAACGTAAATAATCTCACCTCCTCCACCGCGGTGCAACACAATGTACAAGGCTTGGTTCTGAGTGATTTCAAACAGCCTCTTCCCACGTCAGAGTCTGCTCTGAGCCATTTCCTGCCCAGAATAAAAATGTTTCAGCTCATCCGATCATTTTGTTTTGCAACTACTAATTTGATCAGCTCTAGCTGGGAACCTCATTTTTTAATATTTGTAAGGGTTTTATTTTGGGGGGGAGGGACAATCCATTTAGCTAATAAAGTTGGACCAATCCTTCGTCAGGCTTCTAGCTTGTACGTTGTAACCCCATTTCCCACCCTTGAAGACCTGTTGAAGTTTGTGAGTACCTTGCCTGACTGATACAACAGCCTGCTGCATAGTCACTGGAGCCTGGGAAGAAGGCCTTGCAATTGCTATTAGGGTCATAGGCCACATATTGTCTGGAATTGAGGATCGGTTTGTCCCTGTGTCTGTGTACTAAGCCATTCAGCTAGGGTGACCCGATGTCCCGATTTTATAGGGACAGTCCTGATTTTGGGGTCTTTTTCTTATATAGGCTCCTATTACCCTCCGCCCCCGTCCCGATTTTTCACACTTGCTTTCTGGTCACCCTACCATCAGCGAAGTGCAGAGCCCCCCCAGACCAGCATCAAATCTGGTCAGGGGGCAGTCGGCAGAGATGTGCGGCGTGGTCTGCCGTTGGCCTCAGCCACATGTGGGGTCCTCCCAGTGGCCCCGGGTGTGAAGGGCTGGCTGCCCGTTGACCCTGGCTCACTTGACGTAGGTGCAGAAGGACCCAGGAGTGGCGTGGCAGATCGAAGCCAGGTCCACACATGGTTGGATCTGCTATAAAAGGCTGGTTTCTGACATCAGAAGCAAATCATTCTTCACACCACATTGACAGCACAGAGAAATTTGGGTCGGGCAAGGGGGCCCGCACAGGCTGACTCAAAGATAAGTGCACTTGTGGGGGTCAAAGAGGTCTGTGTACAGGGGTAGGCTTGGGTTTGCCCTGATCTTCTCAACTATCCTGGCTGCAGCAACCTCCCAGCAGACATGTGGAGGAGTGATGTGGCTTAACACAGGGAGCCCCGGTACGGGTGTGGGTCAGACCATCCCAGTTACGATGCACATGGTTGAGTGTAGTTGTGTGCCAACCAACCTGACCTGAGACGAATGGAGCTGGACCAGAGCGCAGAATTCTGCTGCAGAGTCACGGAGGGCTAAACCGTAGGATTGGAGACTCTGTGCATTTGCTTCTCCTGCAGTGCCGGCCCATGTGCTTAGAAGGTTGTTACATGGTTAAAACATGTGAAGGATCTATCTAGGGTTATGCCAAGGCAGACTGGGTGGGATTTGTATTTCAAGCAATGCCCATTGAGACAGCAATTCAGTTCTTGGCCTGCTGTGGTGTTATAAAGATGGAAAACACTCAAAATGTCTTGGTGGTAACTTGCAGTATTTGGCCATCTTCACCAAGTCAGCATTTAGGGTTTGTCCCTTTTTGTACTAAGCCATTCAAGCTAGACCACAAATTGAAATCCAGCCAGCACTGACAATGTCCTTCCATTTGAGGACTTGTAGCTGTATAACAGGAGACCAGCTTCCCAATTGGACATTAATGCCTTTGATTCAAACTGGGTAAGTGGTAGAATGTCGTGTGAACTCAGGGTGCCATGGGGCGACTGGTCCTTTAAGGGGAATCAGGGCCCAGTCTGCCCTTGGCCACCTGCTGAAGGCTGACCTGGGGGTAACTGACTGATAAATGAGCCCTGGGACCTAATAAAAAGGTTACATGAGCTTAGCTAAGGAGGGCATTCCCAAAGAGACAGGACGATCCTGAGGAGAGGAGCTCCCAGATCACCAGAGCTCCCTGGAGACAGGGAACTGTCTAGTGATCCCACCAGAACAGGGAGCCTAGGAGATGCTCTTGGAGGCAGGAGATTCCCAAGGGAGAGCTGCAGAAAGCAGACATCCAGGAAGGCCTGGGTCTCAGCAAAGGGATCTCCCAGACCATGGCAGGAAGTCCAGTGTGTCAGGAAGCTACTCCAGGGAGAAGGGGCTTCTGGAGAGAAGGGGCTTATAGAGAGAGGAGCAGTTGCAGAGAGAAAGTGCTCCCAGGGAAGGGACAGGAACAGCTCCGGAGACTCTCTACACTCGGGAGAGTCTTCATTGCTAAGACACTTTGTGGATTGACGGTTGAGACAAAAGCTGGTTGCAGAAGCTGGTTGTAGATGATCGGGCTGGAGCCCGAACTCTGAAACCCCACAAAGGGGTGGGGCTCAAAGCCCGGGTTCCAGCCCGCACCTGACCATACGCATGGCAATTTTTAGCTCTGGGAGCCCAAATCAGCTGACTTGGGCCAGCCCCGTGTTGCGGGTCTTTTAATGCCGTGTACACGTCCCCTAAACCAGCGCCTCCGCTTATGAGCGAATTATGCTCCAAAACCATTGTGTTCAACCAGCTGAGAAAAGGAGGAACACCAGGAAACCCCATAAACAGAGCTGTAAAACCTTGATAATTGGCCTAGATAGAAGTGGATGATCCAGCTGGGATCGTACAGAAATGCTCGTTAATGAGAATAGCTCACACGGAAATTGTATCTTGCGGACCCCTGAGGTCTATAGCACAAGTTCAGCCGGAAAAATCGCTATCAACTGACAGCTCATTTCCCACCAAAGCAATAATCCCCAGCAGGGCTCATGTTTTGCATCCTAACGCTGCAGCTAGACAGCCGCCTGCACAGCATCAGCCTTCTAGGCAGGGTATATGGCACAGCAGTCTACACTCGGGAGAGTCTTCATTGCTAAGACGCTTTGTGGATTGACGGTTGAGACAAAAGCTGGTTGCAGAAGCTCAGGGCAGGAAGGCTCCCGAGACTGGGGCCAAACCCTCCAGAGTTTGTTTGGCTTTTCTGGCATGAACGCAATAGACACAGATGGGGCTGAGCCACACAATTCAGCCTCGGAATGAGTCTGGATCCCAGGCTCCGGCTGGGGAGCTGAGCGTGTGGCCAATCTCTAGTAACAGGAGAGGCTCTCTGGCACCCTTTATAGGTAAAAAGGGGAAATTGACAGTGTGTTGCTAGCCTCTGTAATTTGCATATTAGGTTCTGGCTCCCCCTATAGGAAAAATGGAGAAATGGATTCCTTACCTGCTGCCAGGTTTATTTGCATATGCTTCAGAATGATTTCATAGAACGCTTGAAGCTGCCTCATTTGGTGTTTCTGTTCTTAGGAATTATGTTAAGTACACTGTGTAACTGTACAGATGTGGAAGGGTAGGTGAGAAGATGAATTTATGTTGATTATTCCATGGGAAAAACTGGACACCCTAATCTAGTAGTCCGTGGGCTCAGATAGGGTAGCTGAGTGCAGGGTACAGGAAAGCAAGAGAATGGATTTTATTGAATATTTGGTCTTGTTTTAATAAGGCTCAGCACATCAACTTGGACATGTATATAGTGGAGCAGTTGTGATGTAAGAGAGTAGTTATAATAGTAACAGAGTTGTAGCAGAGCTGGCAGTCCAGACTGAGTAGCAATGTAGACTAAGTGAAAACTAGCAGTGATAGACTCGGTCTGACTTGGCCAAGTGGATGGAGTCACCATAATGGCTAAGCAATCCTCAACAGACAACAGTAGACCACTGGACCTGCAAAGACACCCTAGTATTGTGTACAGCAATCTAGCTGAAGGGGTTGTCTCCCCACTTTGCATCTGCTTGACAACTGCTGAGTCAGAGTTGTGAGTATGCCTTTGATGGGTGGGGATGGTGCTTTGATTAAGAGCTTAAGGGACCCAACAAACCAGCCCATGAATAAAAGGGCCTGAGGATTGTACCCAATGGCACCTATTTTAGGAGGCTTTCTCTATTTTTTTTAAAAAGCTTATTTCGATATTATGTTAACCCTGTATTTTAAGTAGCTGTGTTTCATGATCCCAGAGACTCTGGGGCATATTGGCTGAGGGAGGAGGGACACTGTTAAAGGTAATCTGAGTTTTACTCTTGCATTCTAAGAATTTGGGAGTGAATAAGGTTTTAGGTCGGGGCTTGAGCCCAGTGTTATATTTATTCTGAAATGGTGCCCTGGCTGTAACCCTAGACATCATGTTGAACCTGGCCCTATTAGCAGCTGTTAATAACTGGCAAAAGGATTACGGTGCCATGGGCACAAAAACTTTATGATGCCAAAACACAACTAGATTTGGCAGAGCCCCCAAAATCCTGCAGTTGATAGCCCTGGCTGCTTACAGCTCGACTGCCAAGTAATATCCACCAAGGGCCAACCTGTGTTGTGAGAGTACAGCTCCCTGGTACGTCAATGGGGACTGCAAGCATATAATTAGGGGCAGAGTTTGGCCTTCAGAGCCAAAATGACTTTGATGTGTGCTTCCCTTATCACCTCGTGACCCCTGTATCTCATGGTTTAACCTGGAGACTGCTGTTTTCCTCCCTCCATGTTTTCCATAACCGCTGAGTAACTGCTGTTACTGACTTCTGAGATGTCATGACCGGTTGACTGTTTTATCACTAGGGTTGTCCTTTATTATCAATTAATGGGGCTTGGATTTGTACCCTAATCTCTCAAAATCTGATCCGCCCAACACTGATGTTTTCAAGCAAATGCATCTTGCCCTCTGCTTGCATTCTCTATACATAACATGCTGTGTTAACTGTTAAATGTGAGCACAGATGAGATCTGGAAGTTGCCAGTTGTAACCTTTCCTCCATAAATCTCTGGGCTCTTTTATTATCTCTGGACACCAGCCATGCAATTTAGAATGTCAGGTCCACAGAAGCATCCTTGATTGGAGTTACACTGTGAGATTCTCAGCATATGCAATTAGGGACATCCTTCAATGTTTCTCAGAGCAATGGTTCAGAACTAATGATACAGGTTTAACTGCGAAGCTTATAGCATGCTTAGCCTATAAATAGATGGGCTGGCAATTTAGCTTTGTCAGAAGTTGCTGTAATAAGCATAAAAATAACCTCTGCATTTAGTCTTGTCATTTGCATCACTGCCACTTACGTTTTGCTGGTTACCAGCCCATTTTTGTCTGGAGTTTAAAACTCCATTCTTTTAACATGTAAGGCAAGGAGTGATTTTTTTTATTTTCAATCGTATTTATTTTTAAAGAGTTTGATATGTAAAAACATTCCACCACTGCTAAGATTGGACACATTTGCAGTGAGACCAACCAACTTTAGGGAATTGTTTAAATGCTGTTTTAAAAAATCGCTCACCTTTCTAGTGATGGAGGCTTTTGCATTGTTTCAGTGAGACATTTGGCACCTGTTGGCCGAGAGTCATGTGTTGGGACAACAGAGATTCTCTCCCCTCCCCCCCAGAACAGAGAGCAAGTGTCGTGAATGACTGACTTTAGTTCATCTTCGGAGTGGGCTATCAGAAGCCAGCCAGCTAAACACAGAAAAACGGAAATGCCTTTCCTTCTCAGAAAAGCTGACACGCATTTTGTAATGTCTCAGCGTGCACTAGAAAGGCCAAAGGGGAGGACCTTGTAGTGGAAATGGCCCTGCCCTAAGGTAAAGTACTTCCTGTGTGATGGTCTTATCGAGATATGGAAGTACGTATCTTTTAGATCGAGAGCAGCGATCCAATCTAGATAGCAGAGGGACGGATCCTAGAGTTAGTATTCTGAATAGAAACTTTCACATGTAGCTGGCTAGGTTCCTCAGCTCTAGGGTTGAGCAAAGTCCTTCACCTTTCTTTGGAATTAGAAAATAGCAGAAGTAAAAAAAACCTGATTTCTGAGGTTTACTAGTATTTGTCTGTTGCTTCCTCCAGAAGTAGAGAATTGATTTCTGACCTTAACACTCTCTCATGAGAGGGGTCCGTGAAAAGTGAGGGTGAGGGAGAGTAGTTCAGGGGGAGGGTTTCAAACTGGATGGTATAAACGTCCTTTATAGTGTCCAAAAAATATCTGTCTCTGGTAATATTTGGCCACCCACTGTCAAAATTAGCTAGATGGTCTCCAAAGCACCCAAGGTTGGTTTGTAGCTCTTGAGTTTGATGTCAAACGTGAGGTCTGACATTAGGCACAGAAGTGGATGCTGAATTTTTTGGTCTCATCTTAAATTTGGAGGTTCATCTTCTGTCATTCTGATGAGGAGCTGTAGACATTTGCTGCTGATACTGTTGCCTTCCTCTGTTAGGAATATTCTTTGATGCGGTCCACGGGTTACAGTCAAATCCGTCAATAACCTACAACTTAAAGCTGCCAATGTACTGTTTCATTAAAAACACCAGAATCTAATGCCTCCGAGGGAGCATTTAGCAATAATGCACAAAGTAAGAGGCACAGTCAATACTGATATGGAGAAGCTTTGAAAGGAATCCAGCAGAGGTTTAGGCCACTAAAAAAAGCTTATTGTCTACTCTAACCCTAATGTTACTATAAACGTTTTCATTCATTTCATTTTAGGTGTGAGTGAAAACAGTGTTTTTATTATTTGGTATAAACAGTCCCCTGCAATGCTGTGAACCCAAACATTGCAGCATGGTGCTAGTGCATGAGAACCAGATGCTGAACCCCACTGCTCTGTATTTGTTGTCCAAGCTTAGGAAAAAGTGAGGACAGACCCAAATCGAAGCCATGATTCCAAACTCCATATTGAACCCATCACGGGTAAACTCAAAACACCAGAGCCAAACACTGGAGACTGAAATCCTGAGCCAAATCCCAAAGCTTCCCAAAGCTTGAGCTGCTTGGCTTGAGTGTTCAAATGGAGCTATCACTTCTCTGGGAACTCTGATGCAGTGCAGACCCATTTCCTGCAAAGGACAACCACCAGCTTAACTAGAATGTTTTAGAAGTCCCTCGGGGCAAGATCCACAAAGATACTTGGGCGTTGCAGGGAGTTCAGGACCTGACTCCGGGATGGAGGAAGGATCCTCCCTCTCTCAGAATTCACAGCCATGAACACTCCCCTAGAGTTAGGTGCCTTTCTTGCCCCCCGCCAAAAAAAGTCAATGGGTGGCTCCCATATGCCCAGTGGTTAGAGCACACCACTGGGATGTGGAAGACCTGCAAGTCCCTACTCCAAATCAGGCAGAGCAGGGATTCAAATGCAGGTGTCCATGTCCCAGGTGAGCGTGCTAACCACTGGGCTATTGGGTATAACGGGGGGCCACCACCGCCCAGACAAGATACTGCGGGGGAAAGTCTAGTGTGAGACTCCCGCCAGGGCTTAGACGTGAACCAGCAGCTGACCGGCTCAGCGGCACCAGGACTTAGGTCTCTTTGGGCATGGGTGCTGATGGAAACGTAGGCACCCTGGGGACTTTGCCAGTGGAAACTTAGGTGCCTCTGGGGTTAGGCAGCAGCTGAGTGGGGGGTTCGAGGATCTCAGCGGTGACTAAATGTCAGCGTGGGGTGCGTGAGTCACTTTGTGGATCTAGCCCTCCCTGCTAAGATCTGAATGGACAGGAGGTTGGCTGGTTTTCAGTAGAACTTATTAACCTGACTGTGCCCCTTTCATGTGTCTCGTGTCAGGGAGCCTGGAATTGCATTTCATGGAGTATTTTTCCAGGGTGGTCTCCCTGTGTCTGATCTTCCCTGCCCATGTCAGCTCACTTCCTACAGCAGCGGATCAGCAGCCTAAATACCTCAGTGTGAGGGGATGGGGGTCAGAACATCATGCTGATGGAACGT
The DNA here is from genome assembly GCA_033296515.1 of Macrochelys suwanniensis. NCBI lineage: Eukaryota > Metazoa > Chordata > Testudines > Chelydridae > Macrochelys > Macrochelys suwanniensis. The sequence continues at coordinate 106,134,818 of CM065782.1, read as the reverse complement.
AAGGAAATCTCACTGTAAACCGGGAAGGTACCCAGTGCCCAAAGGAAGTCCCATGTACAGCTTATGTTGAGGACCTAGAAAGTCCCTTTCTACAGCCCATTTAGGGAGCAGTTAGCCCTTCATTGTGGGCTTCTTCTGAATAAAACCCCATCTACACTGTAACTTCTGCTGTGTTCAAGGCATAACGTGCAAAACTGCAGTCCCTGGCTGTAAACCGGTCATCATGGCTCAGGGATGGCACCATGTTTTAACTATGTTCCCAAGTCAGGCTACGCGCCTGGGCCAACATTTTCAGAAGTTCCTAGTGATTTGGGGTGCCTCCGTTTTTCAGAGCTTGATCTGGGATAACTGGGAGATGTCTGAATTCTGGGAGGGGCCACTTTGCTTTCCGAAACACCCATCAAGATGCCTCAAGTTGGGCACCAAAAAAAAATCACTAGCCACTTCCACAGATCTTGGCCTTGGACTTTTAGCTGGGCTGCAGCGCAATATGGAACATGGCTGGAAATGTGGCTTCTGTCCCAGGTGCACTCTAGAATAGCTCCTGTTTTAATTGTGCTAAGAGATGCTGCAGTGTTTTAAGAGGGTCCCCTACTACAGTGGGAATTACAGACTCAGTTACTTCCTAATGTTCATGTACCACAAAAACTTTCAGTGTTGTATTAGCATAACGGATGCACTTGGAATGTCAAATGAACTCTCAGAAAGGAAAATAAATAACTTTCAACTAAATGCTAATGACCCGCGCCTTTCCCTGCACCCGTGACACTGCGCATATTAGTAGGAGCGTGATGCAATCCAAGAACAAGCTTTCTTTGATTTGTCCCTGATTATTGTGCAAAAGAAAATGAATTGGTGCTGGAGCTGTTTGTTAGGAGAGAGCGACAGGAAACCAGTACATAGTGACATGGCAGTGGGGGACTAAATGCATATCCAAGTGCCTGCAGTGTATCAAAGCAGGATCTGTGTATTCCTAGAGCTGAACAAAAGGCATAAATATGCATTAAAGAATGAAGCTCAGGGTTGCAAAAGGAAGATTGCCTGTATTTATATTGCTCACTTTCAGGCAATCTGTTGTTGTGTCTTTTTCTGGCAGTGTTTGCTGGATAGCTGAGACCTGACATGATTTCCACCAAGCAGGAAGTTAGCTAGAGACATCAGAGAGGGGGTCAGGGGGAATAATGCAGCTAGGTGAGGGGCTAAAGACCTGAGGAAGCAGGGTGGTCCAGTAGTACAAGGCCGGGATTAAGGAGACTCTAACGTTAGTCCCAGATTCAACCATTGGCTTGCTATATGATCTTAGTTGCTTCACTTCTTTGTACAGCACCTAACACAACAGGGCTCTGATCCCTCATCTGGACTTTTAGGAACTAGTACCATATCACGAACAATAATGAGACATTCACCTCATATTTCCAACGCAGGACTCCAGCCATTTGTATCATGCTAAATAATTTTTCTGCCATTTTGGTCTTTATAACCGTCCAATACTGGTGGGCTGCTAACTTTTCTCCCCGTGGAGTATATGTACAAAGCAGCGGGGCGGATACACGCACTAGCTCTGATCAGACTAGTGCGCTAAAAATGGCTGTGTGGCCATGGCGGCCGGAGCAGTGGCTCGGGCTGTCTGAGTACATACCTAGGTTCTTGGACAGGACTGCATTCAGGTGGCTAGCCAGAGCTGCCACCTCTGTGACAGCCATGGCCAAACGGCTATATTGTGTGAATTAGATACAACTCCGTCAGAGCGAGTGTGTGTACGTCTGCCCAAGCGTCGGTCTCTTGTGTCTTTGAAAGTCCCTCCTTAACACTGCATTTAAATCAGTCCTTCCAGCTCCTTCGGTATCTTCGTTACCCTTCCCTGAGTTTCCTTCAAATGTTCATAAATGTTTCTCTGCAAATGCACCACCCGCTTTGACTACACTGATTTCCATTAGAATTGAACTTGTGTCCTGGGGCAGAATTGAGCCCACTGGATCTAATGATTTTCAGAGTGCAACATACGAGAGTCAATGTTATTTTGAAGGCCTCTGTGGAAACAAAACATGACTGGGTCCCTTTTCTCTGAGTAATTCCACTTTGTGCTTTGTTTTCTATTCAGTAACCGCACATCAGAAGCAATCAGGAAGTTTAAGATTCCAGTAGTGTACTTTATAAATGGATCTAGATCCTTGTGCTCAACTTGAAAATGCTTTGTTATAAAGCACAATCAATCAGAGCTGCTTCTGCCTCTGAAAATCTCTCTTGCTTTCTGTTCAGAAAACAGAAATAGGTAATAAACTCAGCAGCGCTTTATTATAGGAGTCAGTGTTATTTTTTTAAATTGTGATGGCACCCCCTTGTGGTCATTTTACTCTAACATAACCTGCGTTCCTTGTTATACCTGGTGATATTTTTAAAATAGCAAACAGCCCCTCTAATAAGTGACATTGAAAAACAAACGTTTTTCAATCCATTGGTCTAGTGAGACTGTAGTCAGCAGGACTTGAAGTTCTGAGTCATTAGGGGCCTTACATGCTATTCAGAGAGCAAATAGCAAGATACTTTAAAAATAAGGTGAATTAAGGCTGAGAACATTAACAACTTACTAGTAAAAATCCTTACAAGAATGTTGTAGATTATATATATTTTTAAAAATAAATGTATGTAACCCTTACGGCCGAGAAATTAAGATTTTTAGGTTAAAATTTACAAGATTCATTGATATTTTTTCTAGTCTTAAATCTCTTTGATCACCTAATCTGACCTCCTACACAGCACAGACCATGTATGAAAGCTGTTTCGTATCCCTAATCATTTTTGCTGCCCTTCTCTGTAATTTTTCCAATTCTAATACATCTCCTTTATGGTAGGGCAAGCAGAATTGCATGCAGTATTTAAGGGGTGGGTGTATCATAGATTTACATAGTGGCATTATGATGTTTTCTGTCATATTATCTACCCCTTTGGTTCCTAACTTCTGTTAACCTTTTTGACTGCTGCTGCAGACTGAGCAGATGTTTTCAGAGAGCTACACAGGTTGACGCCAAGATCTTTTCCAGCTAATTTAGAACCCATGTATAATTGGGATTATTTTTTCTAATGTGCATTACTTTGCACGTATCATCATTGAATTCCATGTGCCATTTTGTTGCCCAGTCACCCAGTTTAGTGAGATCCCTTTAACTCTTCACAGTCAGCTTTGGACCTAATTGTCTTGAATAATTTAGTATCGTCTGCAAAGTTTGCCACACGTTTACCCCCTTTTCCAGATCATTTATGAATATGTTGACTAGCACAGGACCCAGTACAGCTCCTTGGGGAACCCTGCTATGTACCTTGTTCCATTGTTTAAACTGACCATTAGTCCTACCCTTTGTTTCCTATCTTTTAACCACTTAATGATCTATGAGAGGACCTTCCCTCTTATCCCATGACTGCTTACTTTGTTTAAATGTCTTTGGTATGGGGCCTTGTCAAAGGCTTTCTGAAAGTCCAAATATGCTATATCCATTGGATCCCCCTTGTCCATATGCCTGACACCCTCAAAGAATTCTAATAGGTTGGTGAGACATGAGTTCTCTTTACAAAATCCATGTTGACTCTTCCCCAACATAACGTGTTCGTGTGTGTGTGTGATAATTCTGTTCTTTACTGTAGTTTTAACCAATTTGCCTGGTACTTAATTTAGGTTTACTGGTCTGTAATTGCCAGGATTGCCTCTGGAGTCTTTTTTAAAAATTGGCATTACATTAGCTCCAGGCATCTGATACAGAGGATGATTTAAGCAATAGGTTACATACCACAGTTAGTAACTCCGCAATTTCGTATTTGAGTTTCTTCAGAACTCTTGGGTGAATACCATCTGGTCCTGACGATTTATTGTTTAATTTATTAATTTGTTCCACAATCTCCTCTATTGACACCTCAATCTGGGACAGTTCCTCAGAGTTGTCCCCAAAAAAGAATGGCTCAGGTGTGGGAATCTCCCTCCCATCCTCTGCAGTGAAGATCAATCTAAATAACTCATTTAGCTTCTTTGCAATGGCCCTGTCTTCCTTGAGTGCACCTTGATTGGCCAGAGGCCAGACTGATTGTTTGGCAGGCTGCCTGCTTCTGATGTACTTAAAAAAATGTTGCTGTTAGTTTTTCTGTCTTTTGCTAATTGCTCTTCACATTCTTTTTTGGCTTGCTTAATTATACTTTTACAGTTGACTTGCCAGAGTTTGTGCCTTTCTATTTCCCTCAGTAGGATTTGACTTTCAATGTTTAAAGGATGTCTTTTCATCTTTATCTCTTTTGCTCTGCTGTTTAGCCATTGTGGCATTTTTTTGGTCCTCTTACTGGGTTCTTTATTATCATTATTAATTGGGGTATACATTTAGTTTGAGCTACTATTAAGGAGTTTTAAAATAGTTTCATATAAAATAATTAGATATGTATTTCAATATTATAGTAATTGCAACATATCCAAGTAAAAGGATCACTGTGTCAAAGCTTTCCATAACTTCAGGGTTTGTCATTAAGTATTTTTGTGCTGGAAATCTGTAAGCCAGTCTCTGATTTTGGCTCAGAAAAGTCTGGGGCATTTTGAATTAAAAAAAAAAAAACCAACACAGTTTTATTTACCTAAAACAAAGATCTGCATTTAACAGCTTTCTGGTCTACTTGTTTAAAATTCAATTAGGTTTGGCACAAAGCTACAAGGAGTGGTGGATAGGAAACTGTGTATTTTCTGACAAGTCAGTCAGCCATGCTACAGTGCGTTCATCTTAATGGTTCATTGTGTCTGCAGCCTTGACATTCTGACACTTAGGGCAGGCCTACCCTACGGCCGGGATCGATCTGAGATCGATCCACCAATGGTCCATTTAGTGGGTCTAGTGAAGACCCGCCAAATCGACAGCAGATCGCTCTCCAGTCAACCCCTGTACTCTACCCCTGACGAGAAGAGTAAGGTAAGTCGACAGGAGAGTTTGTCTGGTCGACCCCCCCGCAGTAACTTGACCTAAGGTACATCGACTCCAGCTATGTTATTGATGTAGCTGGAGTTGCATAGCATAGGTCAACTTACTGTGGTAGTGTAGACATGGCCTTACTGCCACGGGTCTCTTGCAAGAAAGCCAAGCTCTGGCCCAGACCAGACTCCTATTTCACACGTGCTCATCTCACCACAATAGCTGTGTTCTAGTATCAACATTAAGAGAATGTGGCTAATTTATTTCTGCTTTCGCACTGTCTCATGGAAGAATGAAAATTGTTAATGGCTATTGATAAAAAGGAAGATCTATTTCTAAATCAACTGCAAGAAGTAACTATAAAACTGAGTATAAGTCCCATTGTAATTTTCTATATGGTTATTTAATACCATCATACCTTCAGAAATCCCAACAGGTCGGTCCTGGGTCTTGTACTATTCAGCACTTTCATTAATCACTTGGCTAAGGGGTTGAGAGTACACTTCTAAAATTTGCAGATGACACCAAGCTGGGAGGGGTTTCAAGCACTTTGGAGGACAGGACTAGAATTCAAAATGACCCTGCTAAATTGGAGAATTGGTCTGAAATCAGAAGAAGAAATTCAATAAAGATAAGAGCAAAACTTCACTTAGGAAGGAAAAAAATCAAATGCTCAACTATAAAATGGGGAATAATTGGCTAGGTAGTAGCACTGCAAAAAAGGATCTGGGAGTTACAGCGGCTCACACTGACTATGAGCCACAATGTGATGCTGTTACCAAAAAGGCTAATAAACTCTGTGGAGCAGTAACAGAAGTGTCGTATCAGAAGTGTCGCTACAGGAGGGAATTGTCCCACTCTACTCTGCACTGGTGAGGCCTCAGGTGGAGTATTGTGTTGAGTTTTGGGCACCACACTTTATGAAAGATGTGGACAAACAGCAAAGAGGCCAGCGGACAGCAACAAAAATGATAAAGTTTAGAAAACCTGACCTACAAGGAAAGGTTAAAAAAACTGGACATGTTCAGTCTTGAGAAAAGATGGGGGAGAGGGGGGTGAAGAGACCTGATAAGTCTTCAAATATGTTTAAGGGGTGGGCGATTGCTCTCCACATCCACTGAAGGTAGGACATACAGCAATGGGCTTAGGCTGCAGCAAGGGAGATTTAGGTTAGATATTAGGAAAAGCTTTCTAACTATGATAGTTTACGGGAATAGGTTACCAAGGGAGGTTGTTGAATCCCCATCAGTGGAGATTTTTAAGAACAGGTTAGACATACCTGTCAAGTGTGGTCTAGGTATACTTGGTCTTGCCTCAGATTGGGGGGGATAGACTAGATGACTTCTTGAGGTCTCTTCCAGCCCTACATTTCTGAGATTCTGAGAGTATAATGCTAATGAAAAAAAAAATTGCTTTCCTGAACTGTAAAAAAGGATGCTTGGTAAAGACACAAATATTAGATTTACCTACATATGGTTAGTCTAACATTACATTTTTGATTTACTGTTGTTGAATCCATACTAAATTATTGTGAAGACACTGGGAGGCAATATATATATATATGGAGTTCATAGAGTTACAAGCTTCAACTCCAAAAAATCTTGGTCACACTGTTAACTAATACCCACAATTTAGCTTATTGAAAGTTCACAGCTTTTGGTTTTGCTAAATCAAAAATATGTAGAGCATCAATTTTTTAAACCCAAAATCATATATTACTAGTTGCCCCTACTATAATTAAGGTTGCAATTTTAATCCCATATTCTTCCTTCTGAAGAATTCACCTTTTGTGCTGACATTTTCTTTGATTGTTCATGCCCACCAATTGGTTGTTGACTAGCTTAGTTGACCTGTTTTTCAGCATTTTTTGCATTATAAAGAGGTAGGCAGGATAATACTTTCCCAACTTAGACTTTTAAAAAAAATTGACTTGGTATGTAAATACTCAATTAGTGGTACATTTTTCTAAGTTTGGAAACCTAGTTTTAAAATAAGTTATAGACACGTCAGTGCAAAACACAAGGAATAATTTAAGCTGCATGCTTAGGCCCTTATCCTGCATTGCAGACCCTTGTTAATTTCAGTGGGACTCCATGTGAATGCAAAGATGTGCCCTCTTGGATCGGATGGCAGAACTGTGGCCTTAAAAGTATATGTACTGGGCATATGGGCACAGCTAGATATGGGCTTGATCCAGCTCCCAGCATTAAGGTCTATTTAGTTCGGTGCGAGTTTGATCAGTCCTGAAATGGAGTGTCAAAGTTCATTTACCCAGTAAGCGAAGTATAGGTCTTCCCCAACCTGTTTGGACAATAAAATCCAAAACCATTTCCCACTAAAATCAGGACAGTTAGATGCAAAAAAACCCTCGTGTGATGCAATGATAGGGTTATTCACACAGAGGGGAAAAGAGGGCCCTTAAAAATTGTGTAAGATTAATATGGGGAAGAAGAGAGAGATCCTTGTTAAGAAAAAATGACAACATAAGACACATGCAACCAACACTTTAAGAAAAAGGTATTTATTATTTACACAACTGCTATAGTTCCTTAAGAACAATATATACCATCTTTATTTGAAAGGGTCAGTCTTCTTTCAAATACAAGAACTGCATAATGCAGGACTGTCAGTAATGCAGAACAGCAGTCACATCACACTTCTATAGTGCAGGCCCAAGCAGCGCAAGTAAATTATACTTTAAAAACAGTATGGCTGAATATTGTAACTGAAACACAGTGTTTGCACTTTGACAAGATTAACTAGAACAGAACAAGGGTTTTGTTCATGCTTTAGTAGGAATGTGACTCTCGCATTTGAGGTTTACATCCTTTATCTGGTTAGGAGAATTTTTCTTCAGGCAGACTGCTTTTCACTTAATCAAACAAAGTTGGATTTCTCTCCCTCTGTAATTTTCTGTCTTTTGTATTCCAGTAATCCACTGCTTTATAGTGCAAGTTTGCACACTAGTGTATATTTGCCTTAGAGGTGGTGCTTTCCAATCTTGAACTGTCTTGCGCAAAGAAACACTGACACTAATATATACCAAACTTAGACAGCTTGTATTTTATAGTCTTAAATAGTGGAACGGGAGAGGGAGACTGTTTCTAAGACAGAGGGGAAAGAGGACTGACAGAATTCAGAGAATACCAAGACTAGCTCCTTACTCAACCTTTTTGGTCTAAACAATTTTTTTTTCCAGTTTCAGAATGGTGTTGCTCTTTAATGGGTATGGGGGCATTATGGCAGCAATGAAAGAGAAAGTATTTTAAGTAACACCGGAAATGAATGCAAGAAAAAGCAACTGGCTTGTTTCTCTCTCTTTGAGCTTATTGCTGTGATCTTAAAAAAAAAAAAAATTAGAACAAACCAACTGGAAGACCAAGTATAAGCAGTCATTCTGGTGTTTGATTCAGTGTCCAGCACTATTGTGTTCTAGCAGAAAAGCAAGGAAAGGTCCAAAGATCTCAAATTATGTTTCCTTCAGTTCAGTGCCACAAGAGTTTATTAAAGCTATTGTCCTTGCTTCTTTGAAAGGTACCTGAAAGAAAACAAATGATTTTTAACCAAAATAAAATGAGGCGGGGATTAATGTTAGTTAGTACATGAGCTCTTTTATAATAGACTGTATGACACTGCTTAAGAACCAGTATGCTTTTGAATGACTTATTACAAGTGGAATGATTCAAGACATATGATCATTAATGCATGAGGTGATTGAAAGGTGGTGGTTAAGAGGCAGCTTTCAAGATTACACCATCATTCCTCTCTGTGAAAAGTAGATTTCCTACAATCCAACATAGACGTGGTTACTATTTTTGAAAGTAACAACTAACTAAAATTTGAGTTAAATGTGTTTGTATATTAAGTTAATCTGAAGTTACCTGAATAGCTATCTAAGTTCTTTTGGTCTAAAAATTCTGCTATTAGAAGTCTGACAAATTCTGAAGGAAGATGCCTTTAAAGATTAAGGTTTTGATGACCATTCATTAAAGAATAAGGCCATTCAATTACTCCACTTTCAGGGTTCTCCTCTTACTACAGTTGGGAGATGTCAAGCACCATGGTAACATCACAGCTTTTATCATCTTTATTAAAAACACCCTGTAAATGGCCTTCATAGCAGAGAGTTCCAAAGGGTTATTTTAAAATAAACTTGGCATTTGGCCCTCCCATTTTAAGTAATATACAACGTTAGTAAATTAAGATTTACAACAAATTTCCAGAGCTGTTTTTATTGAGACAAGCAAACATTTTCACAACAACATGTTGCATACACATTTACTAATTGCATGGTATTGCAAGCTCCTCTCAAAGCTCAGGGCATTTGTATAAACATTATGAGGAAGACTTTCAAAAGCACAAATGAGAGATGCCCAACTTCCAATGGGAGTTAGGAACTTACCTGCCTTTTATACCTTTGAAAATCTCCCCCCAAAGTATATATAGCCTTAATAAAAAACTTTACTGCCCAAACCTGGTACACAACATAACCCCTCTGCATAGCATATACCATTAATTGTTAACGAGGGTTTATGCCAGGGATCAGCAACCTTTGGCACAGGGCCTGTCAGGGAAATCCGCTGGTGGACAGGGACAGTTTGTTTATCTGCAGCGTCCACAGGTTTGGCCGATTGCAGCTCCCAATGGCCGCAGTCCTCTGTTCCAGGCCAATGGGGGCTGCAGGAAGTCGTGCGGGCTGAGGGATGTGCTGGCCACCACTTCCCGCAGCCCCCATTGGCCTGGAACGGAGGACTGCGGCCAGTGGGAGCTGCGATTGGCCAAATCTGCGGACACTGCAGGTAAACAAACCGTCCCGGCCCGCCAGCGGATTTCCCTGACGGGCCACGTGCCAAATGTTGTCGATCCCTGGCATAAACCCTCGTTAACAATTAAGAACCTCATTGTATACAGTGATCCACATTCAACCACCTCCAACCCTTTAATCATACGTTTTGAAAAAAGAAGCCTTGTAATATGCCCTGAAGGTTAACAAAGTTAGACTCTGTCAGACTGGAGGTGGGAAGAGAAGGACTTCCAGGCAGGACCTCTGATGGAGAACACCCTAACCACAGCTCCCCATCCCACGCTATAGAGCAGTTAGGTTGAACACTTCCACTGACCACAACTGCTGTAGTATCACATGGAATGAGAGGTACTCACCCAAACTGTTGGGTCCCAAACCATTTAGTGTTAGGTCATAAATCAAAGCCTTAAGTTCCAACCCATCCCATCTCTAGTTGAAGTGTGCGTAGCACTGCAGTCTTTCCTTCCAGGTAATTTTAAAGCATGATATAGTATTTAGGGATGGAGGGAGGGAGAAAACTTGACATAGGCCTTACCTTTCCCAGTGTTTGTGATTCAGTTCCAAAAAGTCATCTAATTTTGCTATTTCTTTGAGGTACTGAGTAAGCTTTAAAAGCTCCTTGTCTTTATCCCGATTTAAATGTGCTTTCATAAAGGGTCTTATCTATTGAGAGACAGAAGTATAAGCATTTGCCTAACACAACACTTGCAATTCTCTCACATTTGGTTATTTGTGAATTAGGTATATTTGTTTGTGAAGTAAGTATATTGTTCAGAATAAGTTAAGTGTCCCTGCCAGCCACTCATTTAAAGAGAAATCCCGCACATAAATAATCTGTATACAAACTATATCAACCAAGTCTTTTCCAGTATTATACAGAACAGGGACTTTACAGGCTTTTAGTTCTTGAGAGATCTCATCCTTCATGAAAATGCCCACCTGCTTAAGCCAACTAGAAAAGAAATTTCTTGCTGTCTCATTTTTTCAAACAGGAGCAAAGAAGGGTACTCTTCATAATTACTTTCCTGCTAGTTAGTCCAGAAATGCCTACAATCTGAAGATCAGATCACTAAAGTCTTAGGATATGTGGTATGCATACTGCATTTGGAATCTGGAAGCCTGGATGGCCATAATGGAGACATTAAATTATCACTTCCACAAGTTTCTGCAGAAAACGTTTCATCTCCGAGATGGGAAGTCCCTTAACTATCCATAATAGAACACTACTGTTACTGCTCTGTTCTCAGTCCGTCCCTGTTGCCATCTCACCAAAGGTTACAAAATTATAGGAAGAACTTAAGGTATTTTCCCGTCCCAGATCAATCTGCTGCTATTCTAGCTTGAACATGCCTGTTATGGGTTGACTTCTGTGTTAATTAAAGGGTCACAGTCAAATACAAGTTAATGAAGTTTCAGGTATTGCATCTGCCCCAAATTCCCCTGCTAGTCTGTGCCATTACAATTACATTTCCCTATCATTTTTCTCTCCCCTATTATTCTGTGAAAGACCCACACACACCAAAAAAAAAGAGGGGGGGGGGAAGGGGAGGAACAAAGTAAAAATGACTGTACACGAAGTGCCATTAAATGCACAAAATAAAACAGAAAAGGAAGTTTTGTGTAACCCTTTGTCACAGTAATCTCTGGTGTTGCTTGTAACAATAGAGGGTTAAAAAAACTTTAATGATTTTGAGTTGACTGTGATCTTTTACAGGAGTTGTGAAACTCATTCCAAATCTCACTATCTACTTGTATCATAAGCTTTTGGACAATCAGTGAAGCTCAAGTGGAGTGGCTGATTAAATTATTTTGCCTTAAGTTGAAAATCTGATCTTGATTCCTCCTCCTCCAACATCCTTCCTCAACAACCACCTCCAATTTGTCTTGCTGTCAATATAATATGGACTGTAACACATTTGTGCTGTACCCCCGTTAACAAGTAACGATACTATTGCACTGGTCTGTCACAAATTTCTAACACATCCCTTCTTGTAAAATCTATCCGGTTATAAGAGTAGTTTTCAGCTCCTTGAACTTTGTGGCATTATCTCAACTACATGTCTCGTCCAATACAAACATTTTACTGCACTGGATAGCTGCATTGGAAAAAAAGCAGGCTTTAATATAGCTTTGCTGACAATTGCCTTCGTCTTGGTACGTGTTCTACCTGTGCCACTCACCATTCTTCCCCGCTACTTTACTAATACATTTTGCCATACACTTCTCTTAGGATTCTGTCCTGGAGGAATATCCTTTGGCAGTCCCCTCACAGAAAGAGCATTGATAATCTTCTGCTTCCCAAAACAGGGCACATTTCTTACGGAACATTTCAATTTCACCAATCGTATTGTCTGTATGCGAACAACATCTTGGAGTCCTATTTCTTAGACGGACAAGATTTTCCCCCCTCAAGAACAACAGGTTCTTTCTTTCTATTCAGTAAATCAACATCAATAATGAGGAGTCTGGAAACAGAAGTTAGCTGGCAATTTTGTTCTGTATGAGAACTTGCATTTCTGCAGTATCACTGATTTCATAGGACCAGGACCTTTTTTATATTGGCATACTACTGATAAAGTACAGTAACAAGATATTTAATGGAGTTATTTTCTGACCATTAAGCACACTTCTGAGATTGTCATTTATCCTAGGTTTGCACATCACCAAGCACAGTGGGGGCCAATCTGATTGTGGTCTTTAGGCACTGCTACTATGTAAATGTATAATCTATACACACGATATAATTTTAGTCTTCCTACTTCATTTCAGTAGTCTAAATGTTTCTACTTTAACAGTGAATCAAAATACCATATTTAGTAGATCTCCCTTACTACTAAAAAGCGACTATCTAGTCCAAATAGTTGTTTTGTTTTTAAACTATCAAATATGCATTGTGTTTTGTTTATCAACATCTCACAGTATTTAAAAACACAGCAAAGAAATACAGAAAGCAGTTATAAGAAGTCAATTGTTTACTTTCATTTGTTGCTGCTTTGCTAATAATTTCATTGAAAGTTACCTTTAGTCCATTTTGTGGGTTCATTAGAAAGTTTCGTCCAATATCATCAAACATGATAGTATTTTTCTTGTTGTAAAATTCTGAAAATTTGCCCCATATAACCCCTAGAGGTTTCACCTGCAAATATAAGTGTGTAAGAGTTACTCGAGGTAAAACACGTGATATAAAGATTGCAAGAGATGTGGAGATCATACCATCAGCATTGCAACTTTACTTTATATCCTTTTGCTGAAGAATTAGCAGGTGTGTGCAGTCTATTGTCTTCAATATAGTACTTCAAAATTACTCATTAAATGTATATAGGTAATTTCAGCAGATTCAATATAGCCACCACTAAGAAAAGTAGTCTTGTGACACAAATGAATGTTCTCCCAAGAGCCCTATTTATTATTTTGTTTGACAGCCACATTGTCCATTATAACCAAAGAGCCACTGTACATTCAAAATGCGACAGCGAGATTGTTCTTCCCAGTCCCCCTTCCTGAACTTCAGCTGGTTTTTAGGGTTCTTATGTGCAAGTTCCAACACAAACTTAAAACAAAAATATATAAGGGGGTTCCGATCACTAGCTATTTTAAGTGAAAATTTTACTGTTTAAATGGAGGAAAACCATTAATCTAGAAAATACAAATGATTCTTACATCTATTAGTCCTCTCCTTGGAGTGTGCACTGTTATCATGGCAGCACTGTCCAACATGAAGGTTATCTTGTAGTTTGCATTTGTACTCACTCCCAGCTCCTGGGTAACAGAGATTAATGATTAAAATTCCAGACAGTTTTACTGCTATAAGTTAAAAACTTTGATTGCCATACATTATATTTGTGAAGGGGTCAGCTGGTGAGGATGAACAGAGACATGCTAAAAATAGATGTCTGCTCTCCTATCCAATGAGAATAAAGTACAGAATTCTAACAGAAAAACTGGTGTGAGTGCAGTTTTGCAATTCCTAGGGTCAAACTTAATAAATAATTTACATCAGTATAAGTGAGTTCAGTGAAGAGGCAAGATACAGAGAGCTTCTGACCCACCTCAGTATCATCCCTGTATCCCCAACAAGCAAGAAGAGAAGAGGGGGCAACGTCCTTCAAAATGTCTAGATGATGTAGACCCCCGCTCAGTCTCTAGAGCTAAGTGTGGAACAAATAGCGTGTTTTCCTTTCTTCTATTTGCTCCTGTTCCACATTATAGCCAGGCCCAAAGACCAAGCAAAAATGATAGTGGGACAATAGAAGGGTAAGTGCCTAATGAAAGAATCAGCCTTGCAATAGATGTGGCTCACCTTTTATAGACCTGGCCACTCCTGAAACAATGGGAGCACAGACAACTTAGATCATTTATAGAAAATAATCTTTGAGTAAATGACACTGCATCATTTCTATTTCAAATCCTTTCTAAAAACTATCATGTAACACTAAACTTTGCTATGATGTGTATGTTTTATAGATTACTCTGTTGCACATACCACAATTAAAATTCAGAGCCATGCACCAAGTACGGACAAACCATCCACTGCAACAGCTTTCCTTCAGGCATCTAGCCACACCTGTATGCCTTGCTGGTATGTACAAAATGAATCTTCTTACAAATGAAGAGTGCTCTCTACATAGATCTGTGTCAGCGTTACACCAAAGCGAAATGCTAAACAGCATCTGAATTTCATTTATATGTGCGTGGTAAGAATAAAATTAAACGGAGTTATTCTGCCTCACTTTTGTTGCTGTGGACGTTACCTCTGAGAACTATAACAGGGTGTGGTGACCCTTTAAGGACAGCTCCAGAACGTTTTTTCTGTTTCAGGCCAGGTACTTTGAGGGTGGTTGTTCCCAAATGGAGGATGCAAACTGTAGGCTAGAAGCAACATAAGCGTGAAGCTATGGAAGGGGACAACAATACAAGAGATGTCTTCTGCTCAGTTTAGAGAGAGAAGCAGCAAGCTGCTAGTGGTGGGAATCAAGTGACCAAGATTGAGGCCTGGACCACAGTGGGGCTCCCAGCAGCAAAGGAAACCAGGAAGGCCTGAGTGTGAAGCAGATACAGCCGAGTTTGGAGCAAACGGCTGCTTTGCTATCCAGGACGACCTGCAGTCCATGGTAGAGGGAGATCTCACAGGCTCCCCTGGAGTGCTGACATGCCAGCTAGAGGTAGTCTGGCTATATCCCCATAATCAAGGGGAGACTGTTGCATGTATCAAGGGAATGGGCTGTGGCCAAAGGAAGGTAAATTATTCGTTTTCTGGATATTTCATTGGACTTTCCTTTACCTATGACAGGACTATTGTTGGTTTTATCCAGAGTGCTAACCAACCAGAGAGGGGAAACTGAGGCAGCAGCTGCACCTCACATGAGTGGTAAGCAACCCTTTTACCAAGATATTTAATCATATACCCACATTGGTTTGAAACCATGTTTTAATACCAGTGAACTGAAATTTAAGCTCTCTGAAGTTTCCTTCGAAATAAATGCTAGCCAATAAAAAGTAAGAGCAGGAAAGTTTGACAGACCTATTTATCATAGTGGGGTACATCTGACCATAGTTAAGGATGTGTAATGTGTACCATTCTCACCCCAATTTCATTCATTCATAACTCAAAGCTTGCATAGCTTTGACTGAAGTTCTCTATCATTGATCTCTACCTAAGGCTGATTTATAAAAAGACCACGACTATTCTGAGCATAATCAAAGTGGAAAATATACTTTTCCTAATTAAAAGCACTGAATAAATGGCAGCCACAAAGCCAAAACAGCAGAAGTACAAAAGGAAATTTTGGAACTGAAACTGGTTTTGATTTGACTGAGTTGAGAATTTGAAAATTACAAACCAAGCATGCAGCAATTTTTACTACGCGCACTAAGTGGATAGCTAAAGCTAGCTGCAAAAATGTTCACAGCTAAGTCACCTGTGCAGTCACTAGCTAATTGCCTGTTGTACTTAAATCAGTAAAGAACTGGATCTGAAAGGGCTCCTATGGACTTTGTAAGAGGCACAGGAAAGAGCAGAGCTTCACCCGTGCAAGGAAAATATGAGAGGGGCTCCCTCCTGCTGATCTGCTACATCTGTCTCTATGGACATTTTAAAAAAAACTGCATTACATTTATTAAATAGTATGTGATATTATAGTTACAGATTATATATACACAAACGACAGGGCAAAATCTGTATGACCAATCTAATCTCTAGCACCTCCTGTTTTAGGGCTGGTCCACACTAACCCCCTGGTTTGAACTGAGATACACAACTTCAGCTATGTGAATAATGTAGCTGAAGTCGCAGTATCTTAGTTCGAACTAAAAGGTACTTACCGCGGGTCCACACGCGGCAGGCAGGCTCCCCCGCGGAGCAGGAGTACCGGTGTCGACGGCGAGCACTTCCGGGATCGATTTATCGCGTCTAGACAAGACGCGATAAATCGATCCCAGAAGATCGATTGCTTCCCGCCGAACCAGGAAGTATAGACGTACCCTTATATTTTAGCTGTGCAAATTTAACACTTACTGCAGTGAAACTTTGTATGGAATTCTAAAATTAGGATTATTCTCAGTTTTGTGAGGGAGACAGTTTTAAAAACACTATGAACTTTTAGAAAACCCAAGCAGCTTTTGATCTCCCTGCCCACACTGCTAGTATTGCTATATAAGCTACTGAACACAGTCTGATCAAAGGGTACGAACTCGTATCAAATACCGACAACATAATAGAAACAAATGATATTTCCAAACATAACTTACTTTCATTTTAGCTTCAATCCACTTCATATTAGTAGCAGCTAAAAAGGGGAGGAGGGAAAAGAACACTATCAAGATGAACCAGTGAAAGGTAAAGTTTCAGTTCTCTTAAACTAACAGACTTGCCTGCTTAGTACAAGTTAAACAATCATTACATTTTCCCTCCATCACTGTTCTAAAGTTTGTTTCCTATGTAAAATATTTAGTTGAAACTAACTAATTACATTTTTCAAGCTAAAAGGAACAGACTAGATCAAATACTGCATACGCTTTAAAAGGCAGACTATTCAAACTAAATTAACCCTTTTGCTGTAACATGATTAAAGCTAGAGACAAGCCTCAACCTGCTAGAAGACAGGAAACCAACTGGTGTGTTCGGGCAGATTAGTGACCACCCCGTAATAACGGTGACAGAGTTTCACTTGTTTCCTGCCCCACTCTGCCGACGGATACTCTTTATCTATTGTCTGGTAGGGATATATGCACATCATATAGTAGCGTATGAATGTTTAACATACAGCATAATTCCTTCAATTACTTCTTAATCTGTACAAATTAATATTCAATATAATTTTATACCCTGTTCATTTCTTCACCACATTCACTTATTTGCATGGGAAGTAGACTGTTCTTAGCTACATGAGATCTACCATCTTTCCAAAAATAGATCACTACTGAGCATGAACCGACTACTCACTCAGGGATTAAATACAATACTGCCAAAGTTAAGGTATTGCATCAGGTTTTACAATACACAGCAAAAGCTGCAATTATATTTAACATCTCTACTGCAGCATCCTGCATGCCAAACAAGTTACAAGATCTTCATTTGCTAAAGAAAATAAAACTTACACCAAATTACAATATCATAATCTTCATATGCAGATGTCAGGAATTCATGAAGGTGTGGCCTCATTAACTCTACCCCAGTTTCTGCACATGATCTATGGTCTGAGGGGAAAACAAATAATTCATTATTTTAGCATATTTTTTGTTAAGTCTGATTCCTGTATGGGCCCCATCAATGAAGCACCCAAAACGTCAAAAAACAATGAATATATTCTCCTAAACCCTATTTTACAGGGAAGTTGTATCCCCACACTGGGAACTAAAGCAGAGAGACTTTAGCTTGCCCAAGCCTGTGGCAGAGCCAAAAATTTAACATATGGTTAACTGGACACTGTCTGGGGGAACGTAAGACCATTTTTCCTCCCTTGTTTCAAAAGGCAATATTTGTGACCATGTATGTGCCTTTTTTATTCTTACTGTCAAACACATAAGCATAATAGTCTGCCTTCATTAGAAAATGGCTTCCTGTGAAACTCTTCTTATGAATACAGCACCTTCAACTCATGCTCTTATTAATGACGTGAATTCTGATCCCAGATTACAAACATATCACACACGTGCGCGCACACACAATTTTTAGGGTGCTGGGGGGAGGGAGCGAAGGAGAGAGAAAGATAATTGGTAAGTTTTAGAGTCAAACTCCATAATGTCTCCATATCCCAGTACAGTCTGTGACATCATAAGAAAATGCTGATCTTTCAGAGAAACTATTTTGGTAGTTTTCATATGCAATGTATTATGGATAGGTGTTTCAAAACTCCATGAGAATCAACACTGATCTAATCTTCTCTTCCCAAAAAGAGAAACCTTATCACCTACAGGTTGACTTTAACATTTTAAAAATAAGTGATTTTCCCTACACTGACACCTCGATGCCTGGGACCGCATACAAAAGGAAAATTATTAGGATGAAAGTATAAACTTTAAAAAAAACCACTTCTCTCTGCACCCCGATGTAGCAAATTTATGCATTTCCACCATAGGTCAACAGTATTCAATGTTGATAAAGCAAAAGGCCATTTTAAAAATAGCAATGCAAGACAAAAAAACCCCAAAGAGTACAAGGCAGCAGTATAGTGGTACAAGCAGAAGTTATTAAATGTGACTTGTAAGGGGAAAAATACCTATCACAGGCTAACATTGTAATTAGTGAACAGACTAATTTATTTAAAAAAAAATAAATCTATAACTTACCAAACAGTGTGTAATCAACATCTAGTACCAAGAGCTTTTTCCCTTCCCTAGGAGGATTCAGAATTTCCACTTTGTACTCTTTGACTCTGCGGGAAATTTTTTGTAGGTTTTCTTCCCTAATACAACAGTACAAACAGTTACAGTTAACACGTGAGGATTAAACATTTAGCAACACTGCAATCTTTTCTTAAAATGGCTACAACACACCTATTTTCTACTTCAACAACTTCTTCTTCAATATCAAAGTCATTGACTACATCATCGTTGTCAGGGGGTGGTCCGAGGACATCCTCCTAGAGGGATGAAAAAATACAGGAGCATTAAAATAAACACTGGATCTCAGGATTTTGTTACAACACATTACAGAAAAAAGATAAAACTGCTTAATCTATATGCTTTTAATTTTAACAGTGGCACAATTAGTGAAACTTTTGAGAGAAGCTAGAAGCACATAACAGGGCTTATACTTATACTGATCACTACAGCAATTATAACATGCAAATCTATTACAGTTCTACAAGCAAGTTCATTTTACATACAAGGCAGGAGCAGCAAAGTTGGTATGGTGCCATTATTCTTACACTAACTTGTCTCTAGAACACTAGAATTTCAGTCATAATTAGGAAACATATGACAAAGTGCAGTTCATAATTTTATAGAAACAAGTGGGCAAAAAGAAAATGTTTACCAAACTCTCTTCACGAGTTCCCATCATCATGATTTTAGTATTTGGTTTCAGTTTGAGAGCTCCGAGCTTAACATCATTGTCTGCAGGTTTGCCTACAATACAAGCAGATATTGTTTTCGCACTGAAGTCGAGGGATTTCATTTGGTCTAAGATGACAGACCCATACTAAATACCATGCCATTGGAGCCTCAGTTTCCCTGTGTCACTAACATGTTCAAGGATAGACTGTTATGAACCTGTATTAATACACAGAGTAATGCCAAACTGAAATACATTACTTGTATTACAACAGCGCTTTGAATCTCCAATCAAAACAGGGGCTTCATTACCCAGGTACTATACATAAAATCCCTGTCGTATTTGCAGTTTACTTTTTTTAAACTTTAATTTGCAGAAATTTCACATCAGTCATTTAAAAACAGGCATGATGTACCAATGCTAAGCAACATCCCGTGATGTGTGACATCCCTGCGAACACACCCATCCAAAATCCATAGCCATTAGTGTCGGGAGGAGAGAGCTCCACTGGTGTATACAGCTTGGACACACAAAAGCAGGGTTTTCCTCTGATGAGTTAGGCAGTTCCACCAATCACTAATGTGAAGAATTACCTTTCATTTTAAGTCCAAGCAGCTTTTGGCGCTCTGGTAGCACTCCTGTAAGGCCTTTGAGAGATTGTTTAAGATCTAACACTGTATCATCTTCTGATAATGAGGTTATAGAATATTCCTGTCCACCCCATTTTATTATAATGGAAAGAGACATCCTTGAAGCATATGTTCAGTATTACTGCCAGCAATATCTGCAAGAAGGGAAGGGACAGAGATGGTCATATTAAAAAAAATAAATAAATACAGAACTGAGAACAGCATTTAACTGGAAGGCAGGTAGATTTATACTATATACATACAGTATTTTAAAGGCTGCAGTATTACTTAGGTTGTTTGTTTAAAGTTGTTCATTTTGTATGAACTGCAGCAGTTGTGACAAGTTTTTAAACGGAGGGATAAACTGGGGCTTGTAGTTACATTTGTATTGAATTTAGCAGTATTATATTCATTACTGTGCTCCATCAATGCTGATTCAATGCACATCCAACCCAGTCTATGCTAGTAGCACCCAACTATAGTAAAGCAGCATCACAATCATAGTCACTGCAAATCTCAACTGCACTAAGGAACAAAGCAATGAGACTGTCAAGAGTCTGAGCTCTACACATGTAATTATATTGTGTGTATATATTTCTAATCTTGACAGTTAAATTTAAGCATTAGCCTTCCCTACTCATTTACACCATTACAGATGTGTAAAACCTGCAATACAACACACTCCAGGGCATATTTTATTGTGCCATTATCAAAGTAGGTATATGAAAACAAAGCCAAAACACTTGCCCAGACAATGCAATTACATCATAACAAGAACCTTATAGCTCACTCAAAACAACCAACCCTATCTTTGATTTACTTAGTATCATTCATACTAACAGTATCCAAAACAGTTTACAGTTAAGTCACACACAGTAACAGAAACAAATAGCAGAGGGAGAGAGAGATTTAGTAGCATAAAGAAGGGAGGAAAACATGTTTTCTGTTGAGGTTTGAAAATGGGTAGAGAATCAGTGAGGGTACATAGTCAAAGGAAGGCTGTTCCAGATTAGCAGGCGGGGAAGAGAAGGCTCCTGTATCACTAGTGATAAGATTGTCCAAAGGGACAAACAGAAGGCTGGCATTAGAAAGTGGAAAGAACTGACACACAGAAGTACTGAGGACATCTACAGCAAGTGCATGGAAGTGTTTAAAAATAAGTAAGGCAAGTTGGAACTACAGACTGAAAAGAAATCATCAGATGCTTTGAATCTGATTTTTTTTTTCTATTTGATGCTCTCTCCAGTGTTCTACCTCAGAATTATCTGGGTCTCTGCCATACTACTCAGCTCACCACACCTTTGCTCTATTAGGCACAGGAAAGTAGTTGTTCAAGGACACCAATCAAATCAGATGAGGACAGAAGGCTTGTATAGTCTGCTTGCTGAGGACACCCCAGTCCACACCTCCTCATTAACACTCTTAACTGCCACATATACACACGGAACAGGTAAGGTGATAGAATAAAACCATGCAGAAACTTTTTTTTTTTTAAATCCTTCAAGACAGATATGCACCCAATATTATCCTGTATGGTCACTCGAAAATAAAAATTATTTGTATTGGAGTAGCACTTAGAGGCCCCTACCAAACTCAGGACCCCATGGCAGGAAGTGATGTACAAACACAGAGTAAGAGATGGTCCTTGCCCAGAAGAGTTTACAGTCTAAATACACAAGCGAGAGAGCATATATCCCCCCATGTTCCAAATGAGAAAGTAGACCCAGACAGATTAAGTGACTTGCCCAAGATCACACAAGGAATTGTGGTTGAGCCAGGAACTGAAACCAGATCTCACACATGTCAGTCCTGTGCCTAAAATACAAGATCATTCTTCCTCTCTTGTACAGCCACTCAAGCAACCATCTATTCCTGCTGGAGTACACCACCTTTAGGTGCCTGGTATCAGAAGCTGATAACAGATCTGAATTAACTTCATCCACAGATGAGAGATCATCAATTATCAGAACCAATCAGCTTTCTCTAATGTGCCCAGGATGGGCTTAAAAGGAAACAGACTTGGCGCAGAGAGAGCAAAGGACTTCATGTGCTACTGAATCTGCATCACAACTGCTTCAAGAATCTTCCATTAAAAAAAAATTAAACAGTGATAAAACTGCAGCATCAAGAGACTTTATTGGGCAACGGTCTAGTAGGCATTTATTTAGAAACAGCTAGCATCATGCCCTCCAGAAGTGGCCCCAGCACCTTCTCATTGGTCTTCACTAGCTGAAAGGAACTAAACTCTAATTCAAATTGTGTCTGCATGTCACTCAGCACCCCCAGAACTTCAGAGAGCAACACTGGTGGAAACTTGGTCTCAGATGACTCGCTGCTACCCCCCACCCCCGAGACCGACAGCGCTGTCCAAAGCCAAAGGCTCTTATCTGGAAAGTGAGAGAAAGCACTTCACTGTCATGAACACTCAGCTCTGCTAGTGGATGCAAACAGATTAACCAGCTTGTTCATCAAGAAGAAGGTTTCCAGTTAGAAATTCAGATGTGATCATAGAATCATAGAATCTCAGGGTTGGAAGGGACCTTAGGAGGTCATCTAGTCCAACCCCCTGCTCAAAGCAGGACCAATCCCCAATTTTTGCCCCAGATCCCCAAATGGCCCCCTCAAGGATTGAACTCACAACCCTGGGTTTAGCAGGCCCATGCTCAAACCACTGAGCTATCCCTCCCCCTGGAGGTAAAGCTCTTTTGCACCTGTGCAAGATGCAAAGTTCTGTTGGCCAAACTCCGAATGGCTTCCATGGCTAGAGCGCCATAGTCTCCCTTTCACATCACCTATCATGGGTCTTCTGTAGACTAGGGCTCCCAGGAGTCACAGCTTAGACCATTATTCAGAAATGGAGAACAAGACACGGGGGATCCTACCAAGCTAGTAGGGGCCAGTGGGCTTATTATAACTCCGCCCCTACAACCAAATCTGGGGACCGCTCTCATTTGTTCTTAACGCAACGGACACAGGGATACGCACCAACACCCCAAGGACCGATGAGAGTTACTGGTTAGCAACTCCCACCTCCCCTGCACACCAAGATGCCATCCCACAGCGGCCAGCGTGCCCCGCTCCTCCCCGCGGTAACTGGCGGGTCTTCGAGGCCTCGGCACGGCTCTCGAACCGTTCACCTGCCCAGCAGCCAACGCGCCCCAGGGGCCCCGCCACAGATCGCGATGTCACCCCCATTTTCCGGGCTCACTGGCCCGCCACAGCCCTCCCCTCCCCCATCACCGGCGTGCCGCGGGGCCTCGCCACGCGCCGTACCGCCAGCCCCCCCCCCCCCCCCGGGGCCACGGGCACCCCGCGGAGTCCTCGGCCCGCCCCGTCGGGGCTGCAGTGGGCGATGCCTGGTGCCCTGCCGCCAGTGGCATGCGGGGGGGGGGGGCGCCTGTTGCCCCCACAGCGCGGGCCAGGCCGCGTCCCCGCGACCAGCCCAGCCCAGCCCCGGCGCTGCCCCCCAGCCCGTCTGGCACGGCCCGGGCGGAAGGAGCCCCGCCGCCGCCGCCGCCGCGCTGCATCCCGACGGAGCGGTGCGGGGACCCCAGCCCCGACTGCGGGCGGCCGCACGGGGCCCTTCGCCCCCTCACTCACCCTGGGTAACGGAACCGGCACTTTCCCAGTACCAGCCACACCGGAAGCGGAACTAGCCGTCTCCCCCCCCCCCCCCCCCGCGACCCGGAAGTAGTAGTGGAGCAGGACCCGGATGTGGCGGGGCCGGCGGCAGGACTGGGCGAGCCGCTTCCCGCCACCGAGCGCGCGCAGCTCGCCAGTAACCCGGATGTGCGCGGCCTCTCCTGGGTAATGGGCCTGGGCACAGTGCGCGTGCGCCCTCGAGTCCCGACGGGACGGCAGCGGGGCCCGGGTCGCCGGGAGAGAGACAAGGAGCTGAAGGGGGTGGTGGGGCAGTGGGAGGGGCTGCCGCACTGAAGGGGACCCGGGGCGGCTTGGCCTTTGGGGTGAACCCCCCCGGGGAGGGCGTCTCTGAAGGGGAGGTCTAGGTCCGAGGGGGGGCTCTGAAGGGCGGGAGGAGCAGGAGGAGGAGAGCTAGGCCCTCGGGGAGGGGGGCTTTGAAGGGAGGGAGGAGCAGGAGGAGGAGGGCCAGGCCCTCGGGGAGGGGGGGCTTTGAAGGGAGGAGGGAGGGAGGAGGAGGGCCAGGCCCTCGGGGAGGGGGGCTTTGAAGGGAGGGAGGAGGAGGAGGGCCAGGCCCTCGGGGAGGGGGGCTTTGAAGGGAGGGAGGAGGAGGAGGGCCAGGCCCTCGGGGAGGGGGGCTTTGAAGGGAGGAAGGAGGAGGAGGGCCAGGCCCTCGGGGAGGGGGGCTTTGAAGGGAGGGAGGGAGGAGGAGGGCCAGGCCCTCGGGGAGGGGGGGCTTTGAAGGGAGGGAGGAGGAGGAGGGCCAGGCCCTCGGGGAGGGGGGCTTTGAAGGGAGGGAGGGAGGAGGGCCAGGCCCTCGGGGAGGGGGGGCTTTGAAGGGAGGGAGGAGGAGGAGGGCCAGGCCCTCGGGGAGGGGGGGCTTTGAAGGGAGGAGGGAGGAGGAGGAGGGCCAGGCCCTCGGGGAGGGGGGGCTTTGAAGGGAGGAGGAGGAGGGCCAGGCCCTCGGGGAGGGGGGGCTTTGAAGGGAGGAGGGAGGAGGAGGAGGGCCAGGCCCTCGGGGAGGGGGGGCTTTGAAGGGAGGAGGGAGGAGGAGGAGGGCCAGGCCCTCGGGGAGGGGGGGCTTTGAAGGGAGGGAGGAGGAGGAGGGCCAGGCCCTCGGGGAGGGGGGGCTTTGAAGGGAGGGAGGAGGAGGAGGGCTAGGCCCTCGGGGAGGGGGGCTTTGAAGGGAGGGAGGAGGAGGGCCAGGCCCTAGGGGAGGGGGGGCTTTGAAGGGAGGGAGGAGGAGGAGGGCCAGGCCCTCGGGGAGGGGGGCTTTGAAGGGAGGAAGGAGGAGGAGGGCTAGGCCCTCGGGGAGGGGGGCTTTGAAGGGAGGGAGGAGGAGGGCCAGGCCCTAGGGGAGGGGGGCTTTGAAGGGAGGGAGGAGGAGGGCCAGGCCCTCGGGGAGGGGGGGCTTTGAAGGGAGGGAGGAGGAGGAGGGCCAGGCCCTCGGGGAGGGGGGGCTTTGAAGGGAGGAGGGAGGAGGAGGAGGGCCAGGCCCTCGGGGAGGGGGGGCTTTGAAGGGAGGAGGAGGAGGGCCAGGCCCTCGGGGAGGGGGGGCTTTGAAGGGAGGAGGGAGGAGGAGGAGGGCCAGGCCCTCGGGGAGGGGGGGCTTTGAAGGGAGGAGGGAGGAGGAGGAGGGCCAGGCCCTCGGGGAGGGGGGGCTTTGAAGGGAGGGAGGAGGAGGAGGGCCAGGCCCTCGGGGAGGGGGGGCTTTGAAGGGAGGGAGGAGGAGGAGGGCTAGGCCCTCGGGGAGGGGGGCTTTGAAGGGAGGGAGGAGGAGGGCCAGGCCCTAGGGGAGGGGGGGCTTTGAAGGGAGGGAGGAGGAGGAGGGCCAGGCCCTCGGGGAGGGGGGCTTTGAAGGGAGGAAGGAGGAGGAGGGCTAGGCCCTCGGGGAGGGGGGCTTTGAAGGGAGGGAGGAGGAGGGCCAGGCCCTAGGGGAGGGGGGGCTTTGAAGGGAGGGAGGAGGAGGGCCAGGCCCTCGGGGAGGGGGGGCTTTGAAGGGAGGAAGGAGGAGGAGGGCCAGGCCCTAGGGGAGGGGGGGCTTTGAAGGGAGGGAGGAGGAGGAGGAGGGCTAGGCCCTAGGGGAGGGGGGGCTTTGAAGGGAGGGAGGGAGGAGGAGGGCCAGGCCCTCGGGGAGGGGGGGCTTTGAAGGGAGGGAGGGAGGAGGAGGGCCAGGCCCTCGGGGAGGGGGGGCTTTGAAGGGAGGGAGGAGGAGGGCCAGGCCCTCGGGGAGGGGGGCTTTGAAGGGAGGGAGGAGGAGGAGGGCCAGGCCCTCGGGGAGTGGGGGCTTTGAAGGGAGGGAGGGAGGAGGAGGGCCAGGCCCTCGGGGAGGGGGGCTTTGAAGGGAGGAAGGAGGAGGAGGGCTAGGCCCTCGGGGAGGGGGGCTTTGAAGGGAGGGAGGAGGAGGGCCAGGCCCTCGGGGAGGGGGGGCTTTGAAGGGAGGGAGGAGGAGGGCCAGGCCCTCGGGGAGGGGGGGCTTTGAAGGGAGGAAGGAGGAGGAGGGCCAGGCCCTAGGGGAGGGGGGGCTTTGAAGGGAGGGAGGAGGAGGAGGGCTAGGCCCTAGGGGAGTGGGGGCTTTGAAGGGAGGAAGGAGGAGGAGGGCTAGGCCCTCGGGGAGGGGGGCTTTGAAGGGAGGGAGGAGGAGGGCCAGGCCCTAGGGGAGGGGGGGCTTTGAAGGGAGGGAGGAGGAGGGCCAGGCCCTCGGGGAGGGGGGGCTTTGAAGGGAGGAAGGAGGAGGAGGGCCAGGCCCTAGGGGAGGGGGGGCTTTGAAGGGAGGGAGGAGGAGGAGGGCTAGGCCCTAGGGGAGGGGGGGCTTTGAAGGGAGGGAGGGAGGAGGAGGGCCAGGCCCTCGGGGAGGGGGGGCTTTGAAGGGAGGGAGGGAGGAGGAGGGCCAGGCCCTCGGGGAGGGGGGGCTTTGAAGGGAGGGAGGAGGAGGGCCAGGCCCTCGGGGAGGGGGGCTTTGAAGGGAGGGAGGAGGAGGAGGGCCAGGCCCTCGGGGAGGGGGGGCTTTGAAGGGAGGGAGGGAGGAGGAGGGCCAGGCCCTCGGGGAGGGGGGCTTTGAAGGGAGGAAGGAGGAGGAGGGCCAGGCCCTAGGGGAGGGGGGCTTTGAAGGGAGGGAGGGAGGAGGAGGGCCAGGCCCTCAGGGAGGGGGGGCTTTGAAGGGAGGGAGGAGGAGGGCCAGGCCCTCGGGGAGGGGGGCTTTGAAGGGAGGGAGGAGGAGGGCCAGGCCCTCGGGGAGGGGGGCTTTGAAGGGAGGGAGGAGGAGGAGGGCCAGGCCCTCGGGGAGGGGGGGCTTTGAAGGGAGGGAGGGAGGAGGAGGGCCAGGCCCTCGGGGAGGGGGGCTTTGAAGGGAGGAAGGAGGAGGAGGGCCAGGCCCTAGGGGAGGGGGGCTTTGAAGGGAGGAAGGAGGAGGAGGGCCAGGCCCTCGGGGAGGGGGGGCTTTGAAGGGAGGAAGGAGGAGGAGGGCCAGGCCCTCGGGGAGGGGGGCTTTGAAGGGAGGAAGGAGGAGGAGGGCCAGGCCCTCGGGGAGGGGGGCTTTGAAGGGAGGAAGGAGGAGGAGGGCTAGGCCCTCGGGGAGGGGGGGCTTTGAAGGGAGGAAGGAGGAGGAGGGCTAGGCCCTCGGGGAGGGGGGCTTTGAAGGGAGGGAGGAGGAGGGCCAGGCCCTAGGGGAGGGGGGGCTTTGAAGGGAGGGAGGAGGAGGGCCAGGCCCTAGGGGAGGGGGGGCTTTGAAGGGAGGAAGGAGGAGGAGGGCTAGGCCCCCGGTGAGGGGGGCTTTGAAGGGAGGGAGGAGGAGGCCTGAGGGAAGCGGGGGGCTGTCTCGGCCTCAGGAATGGTTTTGTAGACTAGACGTTATAGGTGCGTTTAGGGGCTGCATGCCCATGGGCTGGTTGGTAGGGCTGGTGGCAAGAGGAGGCTGCATGCATGTTGGCTGGGGCTCATGCCTGTGAAGGGGGTGTCTCGGCCTCAAGGGCTAGGACTGGGAAGTGGGGGTAGAGGGTGTCTAGGCTCCAGGGATGCAGTGTGTGTGTGTTGGGAGCTGTATCTACTTGGGGTAGCAGCCATGGCTGTTGGGGAAGGGGAGGTTCCATATTTGTTGGCTGAGAGTTGTGGCAATGAGAAGGGTAGCAGGTAGCTCAACGACTGGGCTAGTCATTAACTCAACATTTCAGGCTGGCAGATGCAGGCTTTCATTTGTACCATTATATAAGGTACATGGAAAAACCCAGATGCCTTAATACATTCACTCTAAATTAGTAGCAAACAGTATTCTGTATTTGAAGGTCCGTTTACTAGATGCCCTACCCTGTTCCAATGTATTTCAACTTGCAGTTTTCATAGAGTTGGAAAGATAATTGTGTCAGCTGCGGGCAGTAAACATGGCCTGTAATTAAATTGTTACCTGCCTATTTTACCATGGGTATTTCTAGATTCTTATCTGTAGTTAGCCAAGTTGGTTAGGTACAGTATAGGGCAGGCTCTGTGAGACAAGCAGATCAGGCACTTGTATGGCTAGCAAGAACATCTGGCATTAGGTCAGAGGTGTAGAAGAGAGATAAACCCTCAGAACATAAGTCACCCTCTAGTTGGCAGTGTTTAGGAAGAAACTTTCCATGTGAGAAGGTTGTTCCATAATTACCTGTTGTACACTTTCTTATAACTTCTTATGAGGCAACTGGTGAGACCAGATACTGGATTGGATCAACTGCTGGTCTAATCCAATGTGATCATTTCTGTGTTCTTATGACTGGGGCAACCAAAGTTTGGTGAGACATCAGTGTATGAACGGTTATGAAAACAGGAGTGACAAACACTTTCCAGCTTCCTTAGGGAGACAAAATCCCTACCTGCCCTCAGAAATTCCGATGTAATGGGGGGCTAGTTCTGGGAAAGATAGCGGCTATAGCTGGAGAGCAAAAACACCTAGTCCTCGTAAAGGAATCTCAGGACAAATACCTGAATTTGTCTAAACCAGTATGCACAAACACATAGTTAAATTGCTCATTTATTAGGTTTACAGAATTCTGCCTTCACTCTACTGTTTCCTACATTAATCCCCTCCTTTTTCTCCCCGTTCTCTCCAATTTCACATCCTGTCTGCTGTCCATCCACTTACTTCTCCAGAATCTTCTGTGCACTAGGGAATGTTTGAAAAATGTTCCACCTCTGCTAACTCCAGTTTATTGAAGATAGCATTTTGGATTCCACTGGAGTTTTCAGCATGTCATCTAACCCTGCTGGGATCGTGTCTAAGGCCTTGACTACACTCGAAGTGCACTGATTTAACTAAACTGTTGTCTAAATCAATTCAGTAGAACACTATTGTATGGACACTCATAAATCAGTTTTAAGAGTAGCTAATATAAATTTAACTTAATTCAATATGTTATCAGATTAAGCAACATTTTAAATGGTATTGACATGAGAAGGTTGTACCAAGTTAACTAAATAGATTTAGAAACTGATTTAACTAAATTGGTGTACTTGCTGTGTATAGTCAAGACTTAATTGGCAAGAGGCTAAATTCTACATTGACAACTGAAACCCAATCTACACTAGGGCTCCCAACACTGCTAGCACCAGTTCATTTGATTGGGCCTCAGTTAAGCTACATGCCTACAATGGCTCTTGCTTCAGCTCACTGCATGAGAGCCATTTAACATAGCATTACATCCACCCTACAGGAGTAGATTTCCACCCTGTGAGGCTCTGTTGCTGCCTATAGAAGTTCTTCAACCACACTAGCATATAAGTCTGGGGGCAGGTCTACACTTAGAAAAGATGCAGCTGTAGCGCGTTAGTAAAGACACTACCACACTGACAGGAGAACTTCTACCATCGGTGTAGTTAATGCACCTCCATGAGAGGCAGTAGCTTTGTCAATAGGAGAAGCTCTCCTGTCAACACAGCGCTGTCTGTGCTGGAGGTTAGATTTTTCATACCCCTGAGTGACGTCGTTATACCAATGTAAGTTTGTAGTGTAGACCTGGCCATACACCTAAAAGTTAGGTCAACCTAGCTATGTCACTCGTGGGTGTAAGAAATAAACACCCCTGAGAGACATTAGTTAAGCTGACCTAAGCCCTGTTGTAAACACTGCTTCCGTCAACCTAGCTACTGTGAGGGATTGGATTTACAACAGAAAAAAACTTGTAGCTGTAGCAAGTGTCTATGCTACGGTGGTATAGCAACAGCACTATAAGCCTGCTGCTGTAGCACAGATAGTGTATACATGTCCTTTGTTAGATGAGTGTTCATTTACAGCTCTGTCAGTATCTCTGGTTTTGGTAGCTTACTGGAAAGAAGTAATCCAAAAATATAGTTTTAAAAAATAAAGCAGCACATACAAATAGAAGTCACCATTCAATGTTCACAGAGTGTCAGGGAAATGAATAACAAATTCACATTCTTGTACCACTGCACATTTGTTTATGACAATATAGGAAGTAATTTCTAATTGTGATCATGAGGCTCTGTTTATAGCTAGGAAAGTTTTATCTTTTTGCGGTATATTTTTTATTAAGGTATATGAAGAGGGGAAACTAACTTTTTAAAATAGAATCACTTAAATAGCTTGCGTAGTATGATTGACTTAAGAGGAGGTGGCGCTTTCTCTTTGTTGATGCTTATTTTCACCCTCCGTGGATCAGTTTGTCTTCTCCAGTGAAAAAACATAGAGCTGGCATTTAAGGAGCAGGAAAACTGCCAAATTCCTCTCATTTATGTTTCCCTAGATCATTGTTTGCACGTATGGAACAGATTGTGGGTTTGGGCTGAAGCCCAATGGATCCTCTGAAATCCATGGGGATTCCAAGAAATCTGTTGGAGGCAGAAGGCCATGCATTGAGAGTTCTCTGCCTTTACATAGCTTCTATCTCCTGTTCATCTCCTTCTCATCATCATCATCCCAATAGACCCTTTAAAAGGAGGTTCCTCAGTGCCTAGGGATCTTGACTCAGAAGTTAATAGAACCCAAGGCTATTATAACTTCTCAGCTGATTCCCACTAGGCTTGGTGTCTCCCTACCCCTCCCCTCAAGGATCTCCTGAGTAATCTCTGTGGATGGACATCATTTGAAGGGGTTTTGTTTGTTTGCTGATGGCAGAAGTACTGCAGACAAAGAAAAATAACCTCTGCACAGAGATGATGTCCTGGTTTTCTGTTTTATGGAAATTAGGAAAATAATTGTTCTGCAGCAAACAGCCTGATTTCTTACATATGAGAGAACTCAAGTAAAAGTTGTACAAAGTCTTAATTTGATACTTTTGGGCCTCATTAAATAAACTATATGTGATTGAGGAGTTTACAAAAATACGTAATTTTAAGAGATACTGAGAGGCAGCAAATATGAACTTTCTCCCCAAGATGGCAGCTACACCTTTAAAATGCGTATCAGATACAACAAACAGTATGTATCTCAGACAAGAAGACATTTTCCTTGAAATCATATTTTCCTTTTATGACATGCAATTGTCCTCTGTTGATGTGTCCCTCTATGGGGAAGCTTCCAGAGTTGTACACAGCAATTAATAAAGTAATATTTTAAGATAAAACTTTCCGCTACATAGGAACACTACCCTCCCCCATACTGCTACAAGGCTGGTTCCCATTTCCTCTCTCTTTAAAGATGTTGAGTAGGAAAATGATGTCACGTAGTTTGGTAGTTTCCTTCTCTCTGAAATCTTTGATAGTTCTTACCAGTCTAACAGAAAAATAATGAAGTAAAAAAGTAAGTAAGCCTTCTCATTTGGTCTGGGGAATGAAGATGGAGAAAAGGTTATTTTAGGCCTCAATGCTTATACAGCATACTTTGTTCCTGGGATATGATGCACAAATGTATTATTAATATTAATTATTATTAATTATTATTATTACTGGTATTGTGATAATGACTAGAAGCCCCAGCCAGGGAGCAGCACCCCCTTGTGCTAGGCACTATACAAGCATTTAACTAATACTTGCAACACCCCTGTGGTGTAGATAGTTTCCTAGCTGGGGAAACTGAGGCATGCAGACCTAAATTCAACCCTGGTATAAGTGGATGCAATTCTAAAATTTGGTCGAGAGTGGGTTAAGTGACTTGTCTAAGCCCACACAGAATTAGTCTGGAAGCTGGTGGTACCTAGTTTCATGTTAAATCTAGTAGACAGCACAGTCTCTTCTGTGTAGGGAAAGGGTAATCTTGTGGACAGTGCTCAGTGGGTACAGAATGGGGTAACTGTAACTGCAGGAAATCAAAAAGAAAAACATGGAAATTTTTAAAGCAAGCCCTTCCTCCTGCCTCTCCTGATATCCTCTCTGTCCTGGTATGCTCCAGAGTGAAATAAAAGAGAAAGGATGGCACATCAAACCGATGCACACTGGCTCCATTCCAGCAGCTCATGTTCATGGCATGCACTGCTGAGCATCTTGCAAAATGTGTTCCTGTGCATATGTGCTGAAGCCCAGTGGCTGACTTCCTAAAGTGTGGTGCATATTACATATTAGAGAGCAGGATCAAACCCTTAGAGCAGCCGCAGTATTTAGCTCTATTTGGGAAATGGGACAAAAGGATCCTTTAAAATGGCCATTAAAAATAGAAAACAGTATGGAAATCTCAGACAGAAGGCTGCCTTCAGGAATGCTCTGTTAAGGAAAAATTCTAGATCATGAAGAGTGAATGAGGTAGAAAGCAAAGGTAACAACATTGCAAGCCTGAGGTGTTGAGCATCTGCCACTCTTACTGACTTCAGTGGGTGCTGGAGCAGGGTCTTAATGTGGTACAGATTATAGATGGGCCAGCTGTCTAGAATGTTAGGCTTTGCAAGCCCCTCAGACTGTTTTTTTTCTTTTTCTTTTTTTGGTTTGGAAAAATCATCTGAATCTGTGACATTCCCCCGCCCTCCCTCTAAATTAAACACATGCCAGGAAAAAAAAATGTAAAGGGGCATCTGTGTTCTCAGGGACAGAAGAACCCCTACAAGCAGTGCACCACTTGATGTTTAGTGTGTGTGATTTTTTAAATCAAGTTTTATGAATCTGTCTCCCATTTCAGCCTTTTTTGCACAGTCTTATGTTTGTTTTTCCTTTTGCCCCACACCCTGCTCCCTTTTTCATAGTCTCTCAGAAGGGGTAGGTGAACCCAATAGCATCTGAGTACAAGTCAAACATTAAAACCTATAGTATCCAAGTAGGTTTAAAGTTGGGCAAGAGCCTACGGTTGTGGAAGGGTTCTGGGAGCCAAGGGGTGACAGTCTGGGGCTGGCTAAACAAAGACACTGGGAATTGGGGGAAGACAGATCAAATGAGGAGCCTAGGGTGGGGGGGAATATGGGACAGCTGGGCAAGAAGACTGGGAGCCTGTGGGAGAATGTGGAGATTGACTCAAGGGGGAAACTAAGACTGGCAGGGCAGTGAGACTAGAACTGGGATGAAGACTAGGACTGGGTAGGCAAGGAAAATGGGATGAGGAGGCAGGGGTGGGAAAGATCGGACTGGTTGAAGGGAATGGGTCAGAAGGGGTCATACTTGGGGACAACAGTCAGAGGTTACTGTGCCCACTAGAGAACACTCCACTCCAGAGCCTGGAATGGAACCCAAGATTCCTGAGTTTCCTCATTCTGTCAGCAAATATCTGTGAAACCCACTGGCGAAGGATGCTTCTTATCCCCCTCTAGTGGGTGGTCCACAGAGAGGGTGACAACCTGCCACTGCCATGAGTTACTCTGTTAGAAGAACTGGCAGAGGTCTGTGTTGTGGATCTAAAGGACACCCTGCTGACAGCCATGTGGGAGTCCGTATGATTCCACATGATGGAATTTATGTTCATTATAGTTTTCTCCTTTAAAAAACCTTGGAAATTGCACACTAAAAAGTATGTTTCAAAAAATGAAATGATATACTATTTTTCCACAGGACCCTTGCCTCATTCACAGGAAGAACCTGCTCTGGCATTGTGTAGTAAAGGAATATGACCATAGGACTGCTGCTTCAGAAGTTGGAAGGTTTGTAGTACATGATGCAGAGGATTACGGGAAGAGAAAAGGTGGTCTCATGGAGGCAGTTGAATGCTGCTCTAGAGAATTTGATTCTATATGTTCCTCTCCTAGAGTTCCTATGTGATGCGCTTAAACCAGACTTTTCATAGGTAGTCACTAATTGTGCATTCCTCATTTCTGGTGGTCACTAATTGTGCGTTCCTCATTTCTGGGTGGTCACTAATTGTGTGTTCCTCATTTCTGGGTGCCAGACATGAGACCTGTCTGGCATGAGGTCAGATCTGCAGAATTGCTGATCACTCTCAACTGCAACTGAAGTCAATGGAAACTGTGCTTTGAACATACAAAATGCTATATATAATGCTAACTTCCATTGGGAGTTAAGCACCTAAGTATGTTTGAGGATCTGGATCTAGATGACTCAGATTGGGAACCCAGAGTTAGTGGATACTTTTGACCTTACTCTCTCTCTGCTCCCCATCTGTAAAATAGCTTACAGGGGAGTAGTGAAGATAATTAGTTTGAAGCACTTAGATACTATAGGGATAAGTACCATAGAAAAGACCAGGAGGAAATCCATAATTCTGTGTACAGAGCCAAGTTTGAATAGTGTGCAGTAAATAAGTCCTGGTGCCACACACTGAACAATGAGGATTAAAAAAAAAATACTGATAGCTGCTGCTCGTTAAGTGAGCACTGTGAATCCTGTGCTCTGAATGAGGCAGGGGTCCTGTGAAAAAAACAGTATGTGATCGTGTAATCTGACATTTTCTAACTTTTCAATGCTTGACTTTGCAACTTTAATAATGTTCTTTTGACATAGTTGGTGTGTATAATCATTACACTTCATTTTGTCACGGTACCTAATCCATACAAAGATGAACTTTTATTTGTGTGTGTGTAAATAAACATAAATGTTTCTTGCAGTAATTGCATGGAAAACACTAAAATACAAAGCCTCCAATCGTTTTCCACCTTGAACATACATTGCATTTTCTTCCATGACAGTGTTTCTGCTGTTCTTGAAACCCCCTCAAAGAGACTTTCTTTGTGTCTGATTTGAGGTGTTGGCACTTGTCCAGCCACTGTCACCAGCTTCCACATTATCTCTGAGCTATGAGAAGGTCTTTTGAAAGTTTTAATGAGATGCCTCTGTGCCGGCTTTTCTTCGGACCTCAACAGAGCTTTTGTTTCTGAGATGTGGCAGCTCTTTTTCTGCTGATTGCTAAAAGTTTGGAATCCAATTGTTTGCCTGTGTTCTAACGAGATGTAAATGATAA
This sequence comes from Macrochelys suwanniensis, assembly GCA_033296515.1. Lineage (NCBI taxonomy): Eukaryota > Metazoa > Chordata > Testudines > Chelydridae > Macrochelys > Macrochelys suwanniensis. Next base: position 106,100,062 of record CM065782.1, on the reverse strand, counting down.
TTGAATTCAGAATTCATAGCTACAATAATGGAGAATTATAAAAGGCCTTTGAAATCAATAACAAGTGAAGCAGAACCATTAAAAAAAATATGACAGTGGAGCAGTTGGAAAGCCATGTCCCTGGTCTACCCATTAGAAGCTTGTGCCTTTCTGAACTAAAACATTTTTCAGAATGAAAAACACGAGAGATGTTGGACGAAACAATAACTGAGATTGGATTCTTATCATTTACTTGCACACTGAAAGGAAAACTCAGATTATAATACCCTTATTACATAAGTACTTACCAAATAAGAATAGAAATATATCAAAGGAGGAATTTTCAAAACATTTCCTATAAATGACTGTCACATTATCTGTAATTGTGAGTGATGTGATGGTTCTCTCTGTGTAAGATGCCATTTTCATGCTTCCCAGCAGGAGTACCACTGATTATATGGAGTAGGACTCACAGGCACTGATACTGCACCATTAAAGCCAATGGTAGCTTTGCCATTGATTTCAATGAATGTAGTCTGAATCCCTCAGAAACAGAAAAGTTACTTGTATGTAGAGAAAGAAGATAAGGGAATTTTCAAATGGTCTTTGAGTGTTTTAAAGAAGGTTGGGGCACTCAGACAAGGGTAATTTTCAAAGAATGGACAGAGCTTGTTCTTTGAATATCTGTTCTCAGTAGTGCTGGATGGCTTCAGGGCTAACCCTACACCTCTAGAATCTGTGCCTCTGTGGGAAGTCCTCCAATCCTCATGTAAGTTAGACATGGGAAGAAAAAACTTTCGCTGAATAGTCCATCCCCTGGACCCTACAACAGGATTTTTGCCTTCTGAATACTTTTACTGCCTTTGTGCTGCTTAATTTGAAATGCCTCAAACAATGGAGCTTTACAATTAATAAACCATAAGGACAAATTCATTACTCGGACTTGGCTGTAACTCTTGCTTTACCACACACAACACACATTTAGGCCCCAGTTCTGCAGCCCTTACTCATATGAGTATTCCTATGGGACTATTTACATTAGTAAGGGCTGTGGGACTGGGTCTTTAAACAATACTTCCTGCCATTCAGGGCGGTGGTATGAGAGAACTGACTGAAACAAAATATTCTCTCCAGCATAAAAAGATGACAAAGCATCCCAACAAAAGGTCAATGATCTCTTAGCAGGTCCTGCAACAAAGGAGGCTATTGAAATTAAAGTACACTATTGAAAAAGATTTAGTAAGTTTTTGCAGTGTTGTAGCCATGTTGGCCCCAGGATATGAGAGAGACAGAGTAGGCGAGGTTTGCTCAAAAGCTTGTTCAGTTGGTCCCATGAAAGATACTGCATCATGTACCCGTCTCTTATAGTAAGTTTAAACATTTTTAATTACTAAATCATGTGCTTTACAACAGGGTTCCACTGAATTTCATTTTAAAACATATTATAAATGTAGAGGTGTCTGTAGAAAAATCCATCCAGAGAATATACCCCTGAATTTTACCAGATGTTGAGGGCTGATTTTCTGATTTATAGCATAGCCTGTTAAATCTTTCAAATCCTAAACAGGCAGAACTGAGACTTGGCCAGGGGTCATTAGCATTTAAAAAAATCATCATAATTTAAACCAAGCCGCTGACTTTAGTAACATTTTTGGAGAAGAGGAATGGTAACAAACTTGTTTTAGGGCTTCAGTTACTTAGCTGCCAACATTTTAAATATATACTAGACACATCTGTCAAGTCTCTTACTGTAGTTAGAGGGAGACTCCCTTATTTGGAATTGATCACAAAGCATTTTTCAGTCTTTCCCTCTTGCAATGAAGGATTTTGCATTGTCTTCTGGATGAGACATGAAACAGATGTTGTGTGCTCTCTTATGGTTAGTGAAAAAGGTGTGTTAGGTCCTGTGTCTTGACCAAATTCCCACTTGGAAAACTGGATTCTTTTCAGAGGTTAGATTTTCCTGCGAGGGGAAGCTAGAGGGAAAAAAACCCCAAACCATATAATTGTCTGCCCCTAATTCCCCCTGTAATTTCCCTCAACTGCAATATTCTTCACTTCCTGTCCTAAGTCGTAGCTATTTGCTGCTAAACAGCAGCTGTGATCCAGCCCAGGGGTGGCTGCATTTCAGTGTTTGTGGTAACGTGATCGCCATACAGCCCATACCTACCTATCCAGAGAGCTGCGCTGCTGTTACTATATGGCAAGCGCGGGGCGATCCGCAGACATGCGAAGCGTTGAGATGTTAACACGCCCCCCCGCCCAATCACTCTCTGTCTGTCTGTCTCTCGGAGCCCGGAGCAGTGACTGTAACCAGAAAACAACACTAGGGAGAGAAGCGAAGAGGGGGGCTGGCGAGGGCGGCAGCTTGCAGTCCTGGGGTCAAGTGCCCCAGAGGGGGAAGTGCGGGGGGGGGGTGTATACATAGAGGGGCAGGGGAGCCGCGTGCACGATGTTCCGGGGGTGCATAGATGGGGGGGGGGGTCAGGGGGAGCCTCGTGCACGATGTTCCGGGGGTTCATACATGGGGGGGGGGTCAGGGGGACCCTCGTGCACGATGTTCCGGGGGTGCATACATGGGGGGGTCAGGGGGAGCCTCGTGCACGATGTGCCGGGGGGTGCATACATGGGGGGGTCAGGGGGAGCCTCGTGCACGATGTGCCGGGGGGTGCATACATGGGGGGGTCAGGGGGAGCCTCGTGCACGATGTTCCGGGGGTGCATACATGGGGGGGCAGGGGAAGCCTCGTGCACGATGTGCCGGGGGGTGCATACATGGGGGGGTCAGGGGGAGCCTCGTGCACGATGTGCCGGGGGGTGCATACATGGGGGGGTCAGGGGGAGCCTCGTGCACGATGTTCCGGGGGTGCATACATGGGGGGGCAGGGGGAGCCTCGTGCACGATGTTCCGGGGGTGCATACATGGGGGGGTCAGGGGGAGCCTCGTGCACGATGTGCCGGGGGGTGCATACATGGGGGGGCAGGGGGAGCCTCGTGCACGATGTTCCGGGGGTGCATACATGGGGGGGGCAGGGGGAGCCTCGTGCACGATGTTCCGGGGGTGCATACATGGGGGGGGGCAGGGGGAGCCTCGTGCACGATGTGCGGGGAGGGGAGCTGGAGGCGCTGCGCTCGGTGCCGGGCGGCGGCGCTGCTGTTGGGGGCGGGGCGGCGCCGGGAGCTGTACTTTGTCTCGGCGGGGCCCGGCGCATGCGCCGGTGGGGTGGGGGCTGAAGCCGGGGCTGAAGCCGGGGCCGGGCGCAGCGGGGCCTGGAGCTCGGTCGGTCTGGGCGCCCGGAGAGGATGGTGCCGGCGGGAGACACTCTGCCGCCGCCCCCGCTGAGCGAGCGCAGGCCGGGCACCGAGCCGCGGCTCTGACTGAAACCCGCCGCCGCCCGCCCCGGGGGGAGGAAACCTCGTCGGCCCAGGTAACTGGCCGCCCCCGACTCCCTGTGAGGGGCCCCGGGAACCCCGCCCCCTCCCCGAATCCCCCCCCCGAGGGGCCCCCGGAACCCCGCCCCCTCCCCGAATCCCCCCCCCGAGGGGCCCCCGGAACCCCGCCCCCTCCCCGAATCCCCCCCCCGAGGGGCCCCCGGAACCCCGCCCCCTCCCCGAATCCCCCCCCCGAGGGGCCCCCGGAACCCCGCCCCCTCCCCGAATCCCCCCCCCGAGGGGCCCCCGGAACCCCGCCCCCTCCCCGAATCCCCCCCCCGAGGGGCCCCCGGAACCCCGCCCCCTCCCCGAATCCCCCCCCCAGGGGCCCACGGAACCCCGCCCCCTCCCCGAATCCCCCCCCGAGGGAACCCCGCCCCCTCCCCGAATCCCCCCCCCCAGGGGCCCCCGGAACCCCGCCCCCTCCCCGAATCCCCCCCCCCCCCAGGGGCCCCCGGAACCCCGCCCCCTCCCCGAATCCCCCCCCCCCCAGGGGCCCCCGGAACCCCGCCCCCTCCCCGAATCCCCCCCCCGAGGGGCCCCCGGAACCCCGCCCCCTCCCCGAATCCCCCCCCCGAGGGGCCCCCGGAACCCCGCCCCCTCCCCGAATCCCCCCCCCGAGGGGCCCCCGGAACCCCGCCCCCTCCCCGAATCCCCCCCCGAGGGGCCCCCGGAACCCCGCCCCCTCCCCGAAGGGCCCCCGGAACCCCGCCCCCTCCCCGAATCCCCCCCCAAGGGGCCCCTCGAGCCCCCTCCCCAAGTTCCCCACTCGCTCCACAATGCCCCCGACTCCCCCAAACCAGCCCCTCCCCGCCCGACTCCCCAAATCCTTCCTAGGGCCTCCCCGAACCCCCTCCCCAAACCCCCCACTCGGGGCCCCCTAACCCCCCGCCTCGATTCCCGCCCCCCCGAGCGTCTCCTGAGCCCCCCCCCACTCTCTCCACACATACCTCCACACCCCCCAACCAGCTTCCTCACCCCCCCTCCCCGCCCGACTCCCCAAATTCCCGAGGGCCCCCCGAACCTCTGCCCCCTTCCAAATTCCCCCGAGGCCCCCCCGAACCAGTCTTCTCCCCAAATCCCCCCCGTCCTCCCTCCGAGGGGCCCCCTAAACCCTCCACACACATTCCACAAATGCCCCCTGAGGGGCCCCCAAACCAACCCCCAATCCTCCGCAAATACCTCCCTTGGGGGGGGGGCTGAATCGCCCCCTTCTCTCCTTCCCCCTCCCCCAATACCCCCACTCCACCCCAATTCTCCTCCTCCGCTGGGCTTCTGAATGTTGCTCCCTCCCCCGCGGCTGCGGGGAAGGGCGGTGGGGGGAATTCCCCGGCCTCTGCTCCCTGCCGGCGTCTCCTGTTTTGCAGCGAGCTGTGCCGGGGTTACTGGAGTTCAAACGCGGCTGAGCTCAGCGGGGCCCGAGGAAAGGATGCGAGCGAGGGGCTTTGCAGCAGCATCAGAGATTAATGGGACCTCTTGCATTGCAGTCAGGGGCCAACAGGAAATAGGTCCCTGGTTAGAAAGGCACTGGGCTGGGGGAGGCGGAATTTGGCTTACAAACCGAGAGTTGGACTGTTGGTACAGAGCTTGACTCAAACCCCGAGGATGAGCTGGTGCTGCAGTCGTGACCAAGACAAGGTTTCTGGCTGAGTGGTAGAGGCTGCGGTGCTCTGGTTCCCTATGTCTGTTTCCATTCTGGTCTTGCAGCCCCCCAGAGAAGGAGACAGGACTGTAAATAGCTCTAACGCTTTCTTGAGGGCAGACACTGCAAGTTTTTAAGTGTGAGAAACAGCCCCTACAGCAGACTTTGTGAAATTCAGGTAAGGAAGTGAGAAGGGGAGAGACCCGGTTATTTTAAAAACCTGTGATAATGCTTATGTAAGAGACATTCTCTTTCACAGTCTGGTTAACTTTCTCTGCCTTTATCGCTAATGTCACTTTACCTATTTCCTCAAGATCTTCCTTCTCTCTTTACAATAAGGCTTGTGACATGGTTTTGTGTATCAAATTTTAGTGTACGATGGAGTATGGTCCCATGTGTTGTATGTGCCTTTGACATATGGACTGTTATCAGAATGATGCCTCCCTTTCAGATATAACAACACTTTGCAAGGGGGAAGAAGAGTATGTGTGAGACTAAGATGCTAGGGAGGGGAAGAAAGGTTTTTAAAGTTCTAGAGAAAAATTAGTGCGCAAAGCAAAATTGGTTTTGCCTACAAAAAGGAGCTGTTTTGATTACAGTAACGTGCAGTTGATTGTCAGTTAACTAGAAGACTTCTGGAAGACATCTGAAACACAACTGTAAGTGGTTTGTTTGCATGTGATATTTTAATTGAAAATATTTGTTACTTACGCTTTAAAAAACAAACAAAAATTAGGTGCTTCTGTGGTCCCTTCTGTGTGTGTGTGTGTGTGTGTACTCTCTTCTGTAGTTCTGGACTATACTATGCTTAGATTTTTTTAAATTAAGTCTGTGTTAGACTGCAATACATTTTTTCAATGTAATGTATTCTCTAGGTTTCAAACTGAAAAAACAGAAACCATTCTGATTTTTGTTTGATCACATTGATGTGTAGTTTAGTAAAAACAAAGCTTTCATTAGAAATTCATTTTTTTCTCTTCTGTAAGACATTGCAGATATTAAATCATCATAGTCCGTTATTGGGGCTGTTCATGCCAACTATTTTAAATAGTCAGCTGTCTATGAAGGAGAGACACTGCAGCTATGCCTTGGTTTTAGTCAACCTGCTGCTATACATTGCAACATCCCAGGATGAACATTTTCCTGTGCCGAAGACATGCAGGAAGCTTTGTTTATTAATCCCTAAATTCATTAATATTGTTGCATTATGTAATGAAGAAATGGTGGTCTTTGAGAGAGATTTTATGTAGCAGGATTGTAACCATTTTACAATACAGAACAATGGTGGTTCTTCCTGGGTCCAAAATATAGTGGGCGGATGTTTATCTCTCGTACACCAGTTTCATGCTGTTGTAAATCCATTGAAGTTACTACTAGTTCTCTCAGACTGAGCAGACACCAGGGACGATACTTTGTTGAAGCTGATGGAAATAGATTACTGCCTCAGTTCTTCAGCAGCTTAAGTCTGTGGGATAGATTTTAAGAAAAAAATGCACATAAAGCCAATAAAACAGTAAATGGATTGGTATGTGTCTTTGAAATTGTCGTCTGCCTTATGCTTGGTATTGGCTTCTTTAAAAAAAATAAATTAATCTCCATGCTGTTTACTAAACTGGAGACGAAGACTCATTGCTGAACAGTTTTATATTTAATTTTAAATTTAATAATGGACTTCATGTACCTTGTGCTTTTTTGGACCCAAGTACTACATAGAATGTCATTTTAACCATAAGTGCATATACCTTTTTTAACATATATCTTTGATGTGGTTATAAAAATTAAGCTAATGGGAATTATATGTTCTAGATACACTGTAAATACTCTACACATCCCATTGCTGCAGTCATTAAACACTGTGACATATCAGTATCCCTTGCATTTACTTTTGTAAGATTCCTTTTGCATTTGGGTAAGTGATCTGCCTAAGTCACTCCCTTATGAATTTGTTTTTTTAACTTTTGTCTTAGGGCCTGATTCTGCAAAGTCTTGCCTGCTGAACTTTACATACATCCCCCTGAAGTAAACAGCTACTTGCATTTTGTAAAATTAAGTGTGCATATAATTTTTTGCACGATATAGGGTTCTTAGATTGTAGTATAATTGAACTCTGGATGTTTTTCACCTTAAGAAAGATGTTTTTCAGCCCTCTGAAACGTCCTACAGTACATCATCCCAGTATGTTCTTGTGAAAGTTTCCATATCATTTAATTTTTTTTTCTAATGGCAGCAGCCATTCAATCTTTTTTGCTGTCACGTAAATCTAGTTTAGGGAAAAATGCACGACTGTTTGACAGTCCTGGAGACTGAAGCTTCCTAAATGCCCAGTGTGTTTCAATGTTGACCTAGAGGAATCCTCTCTAAAGCCCTGTCCACACTACATCATCTAACTGATTGTGTAACCAATTACTGACATGGCTAAATGTCACTTGTGTCCACATACAAGTACCTAAAAGTAGGTTAGTAACAATGGTCAGTATCACCCTCTCACATAGTTGTGGTTCCTATAACAAGTTCAGCACACTGTTTCTTTGCAGGGTATACAGGATACCCTCACTGGGCCCACTTACCCATTTTGGCTGGTAGCTAGACAAGACATCCAATATTGCATTATCCCATATGCTGCTGTCCTTGCTCTTCAAGCATGTGCTCTGGGCACTCTTGTCCCCTGCAGAGGCACTATAGGATCGCTGCCCAGATTTTCCTAGAATTCACTGATACAAACATAGTTAGGTGGATTCACAAATACAGTTGTGATTGCAAAAAAGCTGCTCTGTAAGCACAAACTGATTGGCTAAGGTGACCAAGCCTCTGGCTGGTTAGAAGATGTAGAGTTGGACAGGATCTAAGGGTGTTTCAGTCTCCATGTCAATTCACTCTTTGGCATTTCTGCTGAAACGTTCACCTAGAGATGCAATTTGTTATGGTATTGTTAAAGATGTGCTCTCCTGTCTTCAAAAACTGGACTGAAGCCACCAACTAATTTCACAAAACAGGCAGCCACTCGTACTTTATTTGGATTTGAACTGGTGAATATTTAAATGAAAGGTTATGTATTTCTTTCATTCCCCTGGCTGATCAGGTTCTGTGTTGATTTGTTTACCCCCCCCCTTTTCAACAAACTGTAGCCAGAGTTCAGTCTTCTCGGGAGACAGGTTTTTGCCTATTTGGGTGTAAAGCATAGACAAGAGGCGTATTATATTTTACAGTCTGTCTTTAAAGAATACAGCTGCTGTGAAACAATTAGGTGCTTTAGTTGGCACTGTAGGAAGATAGAGGATGACATATTCTTTGCCCCTTATTATTTATAACCTAAATCAAATGCAGACAATGCATTGCATGCCAAACTGGACCCTGCAAACTTACACACGCACCTGAGGCACCATGAGTAGTCCTGTTTACGTCAGTGGGACTAAGCAAGGTGCTTAAAGTTAGGCACATGTATACATTTTGGCAGGATTGGTGCCTAAGTAGGTGGGAGGTATCATAGACAGATGTTGCACTCTTACTGTGTATGTGTGTGTACACACATAACAGTACACAGTGGGTTAATGATAGGATTGTGGAAGAAATTAACTAAAATCTTTAAAAAATTACAGTTATAGATGGTAAATTCTAATCTCCTTGCCTGTGGAATTTTACCATATGCCTCCTGGAGTTAATGGAAGTTAGGAATGTAAAACCTCTACATTTGAAGATTATAGTAAACATCTCTCTCTAGGCATTTGGCTCACCACTCTTCTGATTACGCTAATAAGGTAAACTCACATTTACTCACACCCTTCCCGGTAGCTCATCCCATAATATGTAGGGATGAGCCACTCGTTTGGTAGAAAAGCATGTATGTTGAGTGCCTGTGTGTAGCTTGAATTAAATAATTAACCACAATGGCCTCAATTCACATTTGTCTTTAATTTTGGGTGGGTTAGTGGACCCTTAATTTAACAATTCACTTGCTTTTTAGGTGAAAATAGACACCTCTGTTCACTTGATCTTGTCAGTGCTCTAACAATTCATTTTATTGCACCATATAGAAAAAAATACTGTGTATGCTCAGTAACTTCTTGTGCATATAGCAAAAATGCTATGTCTGCTTGCGGTGCTACCTCCTTGTAAAACTCTTAGAATTTAGTGTTTAAATTCAATCTTGATATGATTTGAAATTGATGAGCTCCTGTAGTAAATCATGAAAACTGGGTTTTAGTGGAAGTGCTGACAAGTTCCTAATTACACTGTTACAATGCATAATACTAATTTTTCATTTGCTGCTGTAGTATAGTTATTTGCAAGTCTGCACCATATCCAGCCTCTCTTTGCAAAAATATTAGTGTGCTGTCATTGTTGGCAGGCCAAGAACATACCGTCACTTAAAAATTACATGTAATTCATACATTTTTTTACTTCGCTTGCTGCCCTCTGCCACTGAGCTGGGGTGGGAAGAGAAGAGTTTAATGAAAGCTCTGGAAACAGAACTGTTCTGCTGGATCATCAGTTCCCAACCCAAAATATTGGATTTCTATGTGGACTTGTACCAGCATTGGATTTTTCTGTGTATTTGGCACATAACATTGTCCCTCCATTCTGTCTTGTTCTTGTATATTTCAACACTATGCCAGTTTACAAGAATCCAACTCTCTGAAGAACTCAGAATTGTTTTATATTTCAAATCTCCTGCTCCCAAGAACAGAGCAGACATGCATAACACAGGGACATTGAGATGTGCAGGCACTCAGAGCACAGCTGGTGGGTCTAATTTTAGGCTTGCCAGCCTTGACATAGAATCTTTTAATAGTTCTTAGTCAAAACAGTCTCTGATGCAGGGAGGTGTTCTGTTTTAAATAACTGTTTAACCAAGTTTAGTTTATTAAAAAAATAAATAAAAATCAAAGCGTTGCATAGCAATATTCTTATAAAAGAATGTTTGTTTTTTCCCCATTGTAAGTGGAGTCTATGGACCAAATTCTACTCTTACACCCATGCATCCAAAATCAGTAGGGTTTCACAGGTTTTAGAGCAGAATTTGGACCTACATGCCTTTTCAGTTTCTTGCAAATTTCTCCAAGCTTCTCAAGACATGAGCTTGTGAGGTGCTGAGTGCCTTTTCTGCCCGTAGTAGCCAGTGGGAGACTGGAGCACAGAGCGTATTGCAGGTTGGGGCCCTTAGGGAAGGATTTTCAAAAACACTAGGAGCTGGATTAACTGCTCTCACAGAAGTCAGTGGTATTTTTACCATTGTCTTCAGTGGGAGCAGTTAAGCCAGCACTGAGTGTTTTTGAAAATATTCCACCTTTAGTGTGTTTCTGTAACTACTCACTAAGCACTGTATTTAGGGCTTGTCTACATGAAGAAATAGTACCGGGTTAGCTAAATGTGCTTAATTAAACCAGTGTAAATTTTGGGTATGTGGACTCGTATATTGGTTTAAAACTGGTTATATTGATTTAGGTCATGCTTGTAAATTTATTGATGCAAGCTAATGTAAGCCAGATTTAAACCTATGAGTACATGCACGCAGATTGCACCTTTGTGCAACTTTGTGTGTAGACAAAGCCTTAGAAATAAACCTCCTATTCAAGGGAAAGTATGAGAGTTTTTTGTCAGTTTTTAATCAAAGGTTTGCTGGTATTCTTTTCAGCAGCATTTTATCTATTCTGAAATTGGCATGACCTGCGCTTGTAATAAATGCACTGGCCATGTTTTTCTAAATGGTGTGCCTTAAGTTAGGCTCTGGTATGTCTACACTACAGCTGAGCGTGAACCTCCCAGCCCAGATAGACAGACTAATGCTAAAAACATCTGGATGTTCCAGCTAGACACCCAAGCTTGGATCTAGGACGTAGGGTGGGTTTGAGGTCACATGAGTAGCTGGAGCCTCCACTAATGCCACAACACAGCTATTTTTAGCATGCTCACTCCCAATTGAAGGGTAGATGTACCCTTAAATGAGTGGCCTGGTTTTTCAGAAGAGGTGAGCATCCAGCTGCTCATAGTGACTTTTTTAATAAGCATATAAAGGTTTAATGTTTTTTACCCAATCAAAATAATGTATTTTAAGATCTTTTTACCACATATCAAGAGCTTAGAATAATGGACTTTGCTCACATGTAGCACATCATATTGAAACTTGGCAGCAGTTGCATTTTAGGACTTAAAGCTTGCAGATTTCTAGTGGACATAATTTAAAAGGGTGTCTCATGAATATTGGATATTTTGTTATGCAGTATGCAGTCTTGTCTCTTTCACCAACAGAAGCTGGTCTAATAAAATATATTACCTCACCCACCTTGTGTCTCTTGTTATGCAGTGACAAGATTTGCTATGATTTTCCAGTGTAGCCCCTTTCTGTAATATATTGCCTATCAGTTGCACCATGTTATGGTTGTCAAAGTTGTTTTTAAAAACTAGGTTTAGAAATTTTAAACTGTACCATTAATCAAGACACAAATATAGTAGAACCTCAGAGTTACAAGCACCTCTGGAATGGAGGTTGTTCGTAACTCTGAATAAAATGTTATGGTTCTTTCAAACGTTTACAACTGAACATTGACTTAATACAGCTTTGAAACTACTATGCAGAAGGCAAATGCTACCTTCCCTTTATATTTTTAGCAGTTTACATTTAACACAGTACTATACTGTATTTCCTTTTTTTGTCTCTGCTGACCTTTGATTATGTACTTCCAGTTCCAAATTAGGTGTGTGGTTCACTGGTCAGTTTGTAACTCTGGTGTTCGTAACTCTGAGGTTCTACTATACAGTTCACTTTTCTTAAGCTACCAAGTATAGGTTTGTGAATTTGGAAGGGAAAAGCAAGCTTACCCAAATTGTGCCAATTAACTTAGTTATTCATGGCCCCATTTAGCACTCTCTGTTTGGGAAAGCAGGTACGTTCTGCTTGAGTTTGTGGTGAGTAAGGACTAAATAGGGCCCTTAAATAGAAACTTAACTTTTATTGTTCTGCATATGTAGATGATGTGCCATACAGCTGATTGGTCAAATATGACGTTGGGATATGTAAGAGCTTTTTCATCAAGTCCATGTTGTCAGCCTAGGTGTTGTTTTTGTTTTTTTTGTTTTTACAACAAATAGTATAAACTTGTAGTTCAACATGGTTGTCAAGATGTACCTTAAATGCTTATAAAAAATTGCAAAATTTGTAGACAGTTTGGCCCCCCTAAAGATTGGTGAATTTATGTATTTGGAAAAAGCAAGACTTGAAAAAACCTACTTAAAATTCACAGAACCTTAACTTTTTTTCACATAAGCTCTTAAACTATATCTATTAATCTTGACATTCCTTCTGAGTATAGGCTTGCAATTTCAAATCAATCTGACCTAAATTGTCTTCTATATATTCAGCCTGCATCCAAAATTGTTTTCTTTAAAATAATATTTTAATACAAAAAGCCCTTTTTAATTTATACCACAGCAAAAATATATGTAAATTATTTGCAGTGGTGTTTTAGTGGCTTGGGCAGTGGTTTTGCTTATTTATATGTTAGGATGCTTATGATATTGTTTTGACTGGTTTTTTTAATTCTTCTTGCACACTATTGTGTAATGCTTCTTAGAAAGATATTATGTGGGCAGTATGCTGTATGGCTGTTACTGTTTTTGTATGAGGTGGAAAGATGTGCTGTGTTTGGAGTTGACGGTTCTGTTAAAATAGTGGGAAGGGTGGGTATTGTATACAAAAATCAGTCTGAATTTATAAAATTGAAAAAGTCCCACAACCCATGATTTACTGAGATCAGACTGATAGAGCCACTTTGTAAATTTGTTAGGACTACTTGTTTTTTCCCCCTTTTTTTTTTTTTGGTGTGGAACAAGTGCTATATAAAATTAAGTACACTTCTTCCTGAGAGCTATGGAAGGTGGACTACCATTGGTGAACAGTATTGGCCTCTGATTGCTTTAACTCGTCTAGAGCTGAAAACACTGTGTCCCTATACCTTGTGCAAGTCTTAATGCACCCTTGCCTCCCACCTGCAAAACTTGACCATGAATTATGATTTTTTACAGTATCTTATCTTTGAGGGCTTATGTGAGACTGAGGCCAGGTCTACACTACTGTTGCTGGTTGATCTAAGCTATGCAATTTGAGTTACGTTAGTAGTGTAACTCAAGTCGACGTAGCTTAGATCTGCGTACCGCGGGGTCCACATTACGCTATGTCAGGAGACACCCTCCCACCAACACTGCTTCTGCCTCTCTTTGAGGTGGAGTACAGAAATCAATGGGAGAGCACTCTCCCATCGATTGAGCGTGTCTTCACTAGACCCACTAAATCAATGCCACTGCATCCATTGCAGCAGCGCCGATTTAGCTCCGTAGTGAAGACAAGCCCGTAAAGTGGTGCATATCCCTTGTGCCAGTCCTCTGCACAAAGGTTAATGTCGTCCAGTATTATGGCACTGAAATGTAATTCCAGTATTTTTTATTTAAACTTCTGCATTTCATAGCCACCCAGTAGTGGTGAGCATTGTGAGTAAAAAATAAAACCTAAATTTGCAATGAGCAGCATCCCAAAGTAAGGTACTGTAAACCAGTCTCCACCTTGCTGTAATTACAGTTTAACAATATTAGAAGGAGAACATTAATATTTCAGCAGAATAGTCTGGTTTAGTTTTGTGGTGGGCTTCCATATTGCCTTGGTACAAATGATTTTATTAGTTTTACAGCTGGTCATGGTAGTCTCAAAAATACCAATAGTACTTGCGCTTAGTTTTGAAATGCATTTCACAGCTTTTTCAAAGTGAAAGGATCTTTTTGCCTTTGCAAATTGTTCAGACTGTTGGACAGTGCAGTTCTTCTGAAATGTTCTTCTGATATTTGGGGCATTCAGCCCTTTGAGCCTGGTTTGGGACGTAGATCTCCACTGGTTTTGAAATCACAGATGCTCATGTTGCATCATCTCTCCACAGGTCCTGTTCTCTCTCTGTCTCTCTATCATACCACCTCACTTAATAAACAATGACTTGGTGATAAAGGTTCCTCAAGTAGTTGTTGAGCCTGAAAACAACAAAATTGGAACATGCTTAACACAGAGATGCCTGAAAAATTTTCAGTTTTTTTTATCCTACCCTTCTAGCCTGCTTCTCCCAGTACCTTTCCAAATCCACGCACCTGAAAATAGGTCCAGGGTGGGAGTGAACTGAAAATGGTTATTGATTTGCTAGTGATCTGTGTGAAATGTATTGCCTTATTGCCATTCCTACAGTGAACAGGTGTCCTCCTCATGAAAACCATTACAATTGGCACCAGCAAAAAGTCTTAGCTAAAGGCCATGGGCTTAATGTGCATGGAGACTGAACCTATTCACTCCTTAATATGGTCTTTCCAGTTTGACTGAGGTACATTAACAGGTTGCTGTGGGGAAACTTATACTGTGTCTTTTCTATAGCTAAACAAAACCCTTCAATCTCCACTGCTATCAATGTAGCCCAGTTCATGAGCGCTAAATTCACTTTACAAACAATTCTACTGTAATGGGCCATTGTAGTGAATTACATTAGTATAATCAGGATGGAGCTGCCTTACTGATTTTTAATCTAAAATAAATTGTTTGCATAAATATATATAAACAGAGGTCAACGAATGCCACAAATAATAAAAGCAAGATTAGACTTTTAAAGTTACTTCAAGCCACAGGGAGGAAACAGACTTAAAATGTCATGATTGTAAAATGCAGTGTTGTAGCCGTGTCACTCCCGGGATATTAGAGGAACACTGTGGGTGAGGTGATATCTTTTATTCTCTCTCTCACCACCATGTCTCTCTTACAATCATGGAGAGAAGGTGGGTGAGGTAATATCTTTTATTGGACCAATTTCTTTGGTGAAAGAGACAAGCTTTTGAGCTATGCAGAGCTTTTCTTCAGGTCTGGAAAAGGTTCTCTGAACCCTGGTCTACATTATAGTGCATCTGATGAAGCTCTCTCGGCATAATAAAACCAGCTCTGCAAGCGGCACATGTCTGCACCAGGGGGTAGATCAGCAACTGCTCCGCTCAAGAGAGTGGATTTTCTACACCCCTGCGCAACATAGTTATATCAACATAAGTCTGGAGTGTAGACCTGGCCTGAGCCTATGTTCACACTGGCACTTCTGTGGTGTAATTTATGTCACTCAGGGGGGTGGCTTATTCACACCCCTGAGAGACAGATGGTCTACAACATAAGCTGTAATGTAGACATTGCAGTGTAGACCCGGCCTCAGGCTGACTTATTTTGGTATAACTGTGTTGCTCAGGGTTGTAGAAAATCCACAGCCTTGAGTGAAGCAATTACCCCGAGCATTGTGTCAACGAGAGGGCTTCTCCCATCTATTTTGCTTTGCTACTGCCTCTCATGGGGATGGATTAACTACACCGAGGGGGAGAAGTTCTCCTGTCAACATAGTAGTGTCTTCACCGAAGTGCTGCAGTGGTGCTGCTGCAACATTTTAAGTATAGACCTGCCCTGATTATCTGTCCCAGACCTGAAGAAGAGCTCTGTAGCTTGAAAGTTTGTCTCTCACCAGCATAAATTGGTTCAATAAAATATACTCTTACTCACTTTGTCTCTCTCATATCCAGGGACCAACATGGCTACAACACCACCTAAAAGGTTATTTAAAAGCTGTTTCAAAAACAGCTTAATTTGTTAATGCTTAACACTTAAAAAAACTATTTTTACTTGGCATGTATTTCAAAAGCTGCTTCCTCTGAGAAGGCTATAGAGAGACATTTCAAGTTAATCTGGGAATTACCAAGTGGTCTCTCTCTTTTTTCTGCTGCTATTTGTTGGCTCTAAAACCCAAGTATGTTTACTAATGAGAGTTTTCACAACACATTGTCAAAGTGGAAGAGCATTGTCCAAAACAAATAAAATAAAAACACAGTAAGTCCTTATGGAAAATAGTCAGCAAACTGCTCTTAATATAGCAAAAAGCAAAAGCCATGCTGTCTGGATTTTTGAGTTTAGCTCAATTGATTCATTTACTGGTATATGGCCCCGCAGTGTTCTCCATTCATACATTCATGATGCCTAATGGCTGGCTGTACAGTGAGATTGATTTGATTACTTTTGTCTGTCTTGTGCTATTTACAGTCTGCTACAAGTTCATTGAAAAGGAACAGAATGGCTGCGAAGGAGAAGTTGGAGGCAGTGTTAAATGTGGCCCTGAGGGTCCCAAGCATCATGCTCTTGGATGTCTTGTACAGATGGGATGTCAGCTCTTTCTTCCAGCAGATCCAAAGAAGTAGCCTCAACAACAATCCCCTTTTCCAGTACAAGTACTTGGCCCTCAACATGCACTATGTGGGTAAGTCTGTACACCTCACAGAGATAATATAGTTTCAAATTTAATATTTTGCTGCAATAATTTTAAGAATGCAGTAAAATAACAATAGTATATTTTGGCTGTAACATCTCTTTTGGTCTAACTAATAAAATGGTGCTGTTTATCCTAGCAGTACAGAGATCCCTTTCTAGAATCTCCTAGTGAATTATCAGAATGAGGTTTATTGCAGAGCCTCAAAAGGATTTATGATACATATCACATATGAGTTGGGTGAAATGCTACTAATGCATGGGAAGAACAGAGTACCAGAATGGGGATGGTTTTATCAGGTACTGCTGTGCATCTGACAGATGAACAGGAGAGAGACGATGGTTAATTGCGATGTAAAAATTAACCTAGTTGCTTGAAGCTAAATAAAAGACTAAAAAGAAGGAAATAGGTTGCTGCCTCTGAACTATGGCCTGCAGCTTGACAAAAGCCAGCTTTCAAACTCTATTACTTGAACTCAGTACAGATATGGCACTTTAGGTTAAAGTCTTAAGCCTTCAAAATAGTACAGGCACAGACAGTGGATTGGAATGTGTAACAAATCCATGTGCTGCAGACAGAATTTTGAGATAAATTACTCACAACTCAGGGAACTGGAAGTAGAAGCCTGGTCCTAAGCTCTAGCTCAAATGCCAGAGGTCTGTTTTTTGGGAGATGGAAGGACCCTGGTTGTGGGGCCAATTCTAAAGGGGTGTGTGTGATTGGCTACAGTATGTGGATTAATTACAGATTGGTTCCCCATTGCTGCATTTGAACTCCTGTGAACCTCAGATGATAACTTTGCGGTGTGTGGGCGGGGTGTTCTGTAGGTGTAACTGTTCTCAATATTAATGTAGCAATTCTGGGGGTCACTAGGGCCCCTGTATATTACTAGAAAAAAGTTGTGCTAAGAAACAAGTTTTTTAGAAAGGCTTTAATTAAGTTTCTTCCCAGTGTGGACAGGGCCTAATTTGATTTAAAATGTTTTGCTGTACATTTTTAAGGACTCTTTTAACTAAGTTAAACTAGTCACATGGGCAACAAAACTGTGCTAAGTTGAAATGGTTTCCTAGTACAGTCTTAAGTCACATAGACCTGCTGTTTCAGACAGTGCTAGTTGCTTCTGCCAAAGTCTCCCAAGTTTATCCTCTCCTGCAGTTGAGCGGTCAGCTGCTTCTATTTTCTTTTCCTTGATGAAAGAGTGAGGAGGAGCAGAAGCCATAGTATTTTTCCCCTAAAAGGACTGAGGTGTGATGGGAGGCCTGTAGCATGCTGGTGGGCAAATAGTGAGTCATTTGAAGATAAGAGAATAGGTATTGTCCAGAGCCCTAATCTGTAATCATGGTGTGATTCTGAATTATGGTCATTATTGCACTAAATAACTCATGTTTACTTGCTTAAGAGTGAACATGCTTACGGTAGGGGATCAGGGAATGATTTAGAGCAGTGTCCTACCCAACGATGAATTCTTTGCCATCCAGACGTTAAGTCCTGGGAAAGACAAAGCCACTGATAAGAGTTTTTAAATTCTCAGGCAAATGGAATGTAAATATTTGTGACATAAAGTAGTAGTATGTAATGGCAACTTCCTGAACTGTCATTAATACCTTAATCACTCAGCCAATAATATTAGGTGCATTTGTGTAGAGGGTTGGAAGGAGAAGCCATCTGAACTCGCTGTCATCAGATGCTGCCGTACCATTTTCACCTCCTTATGTCTAGGCTAATATGAATTTAATTACTGACCAGACTTATCTCTCTCTCCTTAAGGGTGCCTAATGCTCTTGCAGTTTAAGGGTACAGATATCTGGAATGCACTCCTCCCCACCCCCCAAACAACAACAAACCCTCTTATCCACAGCTCTAGGCTGAGAGGGGAAGCAGAGTCAATCTACTCCAAGACAAATTTCTTTCCAACCAATAAAGGGTGCAGGATGGGGGAAGCATGTCTCATATCCCTGCTTCTTTCTAAAGTATTCAGATCGCTTCAGTAAACAGAAGGGTGAAGTCTTGATCCAGTGCACATTTATACAGGTATCTTTACTTTTGTGTTCAGGCAGGATTTAATTAAGTGAGTAACAGAACTAATTTTCAACTGTTCTATTTTAAAATATAGCTATTTTAAAGTAAAGACCAAGTCATAAGACTGTTTATCTTATTTTTTTTCTTCCGAAAGATTCCCTGTAGTGTTATCAAGATGACTTGCTGTTTTGAGCTCCTTGGATAAAGGATCTTATATGTTACAGTTAACAGACACAACAGAAGGGCTAAAGAAATGCCATGCTCAGATTTTAGCATTCTTTTTTTTTCTTCTCTTTCCTTTCTCAGTATTCAAGTATCAGAGGGGTAGCCGTGTTAGTCTGGATCTGTAGAAGCGACAAAGGGTCCTGTGGCACTTTATAGACTAATAGAGGTATTGGAGCATAAGCTTTCGTGGGTGAATTCATCTTTGCATCCGATGAAGTGGGTATTCACCCACAAAAGCTTATGCTCCAATACCTCTGTTAGTCTGTAAGGTGCCACAGGACCCTTTGTCGCTTTCTCAGTATTGTGGATTGCCCAACTGTGTTACTGCTGTTCCAGTAGGTGCTGCAGGCTCTTGCTAAGCTGGTTTCTCTGCTTGGTGATTCCTTTAGATAATATTTCCTAGTATAAAGTTTAGGTATTTATATTGCTGATACTTGTCAATACATTTTTGCACCGTCTTAACAAAGAAGTTCTGCTTAAAAAGAGACTTGGAATCATTTATAAACCTTTTTTGAGTTTTCATGCCTACTGTAACATTCTGAGTGCTGGTCCAGAATGCAGCAGCCCATATTAATTTAAGTACCTAGTCAACAGAACCATCATATCTTTTCAGATCCCTACTCTTGCTTCACATCAAACTGTGTATTGATTTCAAATGCTTTTTTTTAAAGATTCTCTTGGGTTGTAATTCATAGAATCATAGAATATCAGGGTTGGAAGGGACCTTAGGAGGTCATCTAATCCAACCCCCTGCTCAAAGCAGGACCAATCCCCAATTTTTGCCCCAGATCCCTAAGTGGCCCCCTCAAGGATTGAACTCACAACCCTGGGTTTAGCAGGCCAATGCTCAAACCACTGAGCTATCCCTCCCCCAATCCCTCTCCCAATTCACTAATGAGCAAACTTTTAATACTACAATTTGTATACAAATAATGTATTTTCTGAATCGTCCAACAAGGTCAGAATCAACAGTTAATTTGGTTGTCCAAACTGCTACTTAAAACCTCTGTGCAAGATTTAGTTCTTTCTTCCTACTTCTGTTCAGAGTGCCTAGTCTATTGCAGCTTTAGAAACCAAATAAACCTTTATTTTCTGTTACTTTTGATTATCTTGATCATGTTTTATTGTTAAGCTCTCTGCAAGATCCTGGTGACATGTGCAGAGCATTTTGTTGAAATAATCATCCCCTTGCAATTAGGCTACTCCCACTTGGTTCTTTCAATAATGACCCAGTTTACCAACATGGAAGTCACGACTATCATGAGCCAAAGGCTCAGTTATGATAAGAGCCTACTTCCATGATAGTGAATTAAGTAACAAACAGTGAACTTTGAGATCTCTCTGAAAGAATCCAGCAAGGGAGACAGCTGATTCCTTTCATTGCTGATCATCAGGATAAAAAAAATTGAGTGGAGTGCTAGGTGGGCTTTTTATTTTCAAACAAATATTTGAAACGGTTGAATGACACTAAATGTGTTTGGATAATTAGAACAGGAAGACATATTGGCATGTATGAGAGTTTGGATAACCACTGTATGTACTGAAGAGTTTATATGTTTATAAAGTTGATAGTTTTTTGCATGTCGGCATGTTCGTGTATGTATTTGTCAGTATATTTTCTGCATTGTGCAAAGTAACTGACAATACCAAGAGAGCAAAATGTACACTTAGTAGCTTGAACTACACAAACGTTGCATGATAATTATATTTGATTGGGAAGCTTTGCCTGATATTTTTAAAGATAAAGTGTGTTGATTCTAGATTTGAGGCTGTCTGCCAAAAGGTTACTTAGCTCATAAATGAGCTGATTTGTGGTTCCCTAATCTATTGAACTCTTGCACAAATTCTTTTTTTGAAGACGTTCTTTGGTATTGTTTACAAAGATCTTGGCTCCCAGTAAGTGTTAAATTTTAAAAACCAGCCTGCTAACATTGCATTGAAGAATTATCTAGTTAACACGGATAGGAGAGTACAGAAGAAGCTACCCCTGTTGTTACTGTTATTGGCTGGCAGGTAGGGAACACTGATATGGATTTTGGCATTCTATCTAGTCTTAGTGGCTAGATGTGTGGATTAATTTCAGCTTTGAGAATTTTTCATGAATTGTGCCTGTAGGCCATATCTAATGCAGGAGATTGTCTTGCATGTTAATGGAGATGCTATGACATTGCACTAAAAGTTCTTTCAGTTTATCTGTTAGAAAAGCTGTCTTTTGAGGGGAGTGTCAGCAGGGGATATGTTTGTGTCTGCCAGTTACGAAGATCCCATCTTGCTGGGTTCTGGAAGGGACTTGTTCCTGGCGGTCCAAGTGGGGTATAAAGGAGAATTAAGGTGAGATACGAGGAAAAAGAATGGTTTGTTTCTATTATTGTTACATGAGTTCAATTAGTGGGATTAGATTAATAGATGTTAAGGCTAGAAGGGACCACTATGATCCTCTAGTCTGACTTTCTTGCATTACACGGCCTATAGAATCTCACCCAGTAAATTGTGCATCAAGCCCATAACTTCTGGTTGAGCTATAGCACGTCTTTTAGAAAGATATCCAGTCTTGATTTGAAGACTTCATGTGATGGAGAATCTGCCACATCCGTAAGTAAATTGTTCCAGTGGTTCGTTACCTTCACTGTTAAATGTTTGTGCCTTATTTTTAAACTGAATTTGCATCTTCTAACCATTTGGATGTTGTTTTCTGCTAGACTAAAGAGTTTATCAGAAACCTCTTCCTCAAGTAGGTACTTCTAGACTGACAGTCACCTCTCAACCTTATTTTGGATAAACGAAGTAAACTGAGCTGCTTAAGTCTCTCAGAGTGAGACTGTCTTCTCTGCAATCTACTCTTGAATTGGGCTGTCATGAGGTAGTCGTCTCATTTTAGCATAACTCAATAGAGGGTGGCTGCTATACAGACCAGCAGTTGTTTTCCATGCTTGCTGTCACTCCATGTCTGCACCCGCACTTATTTCAGTCATGAGAGACAAAGATATCTGATGCATATCCTGTGGTTCATCGTGCTACAACTCACTGCCACAGGATGTTGTGGGGCAATTTATCAGTTCCCCTGAGAGACTGGAGGCAGAGAGAGTCTAGGCCTGGGAAATTCACTTCTTGGAAAGAATCCAAGCTGCTGTGCAGTTACCTCCTGGTCCTCTAAGTATGGCTCCTTCTCATCCTGCCAACCGGTACTGACAGCTGCTGTTTTTTATGAAGGCAGTGTTTCTTTGACATGGCTCTGCAAAAGCAACCACCAAGAGATACTGTTCTTTCTTTGAGAAAAATATTATGAACTCCTTAACTGATTTTTATGTGCAAAGTTTCCATGCACAACCTAAACCGTAACAGTTTCAAATAATTATTGGAAATGGGCAAAATATATTTGAAATGTAACCGTGCAAAAAAGAGGAAATTAAAAAGGTTCATAAACATAATGTGTTGTCACTTGAAGATACAGTTTGAATTGTGTTGATATGTGTTCTAAAGGATGCAGTAATATGCAGCACATCAAAGACTTTGATGCCTGACACTTCAAAGAAGCAGAGGGTTATAAATAGATTATATGTATCTGTAGGACAGTGACTTGGACACAACTTACTTGTTCGTGGTACACAAACAGAGAGAAATGCTGAAAGGCAAACAGTGAGCTGCTGTGTAGTGGAACAGTGAATATTAAACTATTTAAGGGTTTTTATCTGTCTGAACCAACAAGTTGTAGGTCATGCATGGCTAGCTAGTAATGTACGTTGTTTTCATTTAGCTGTGTTTAAGCTGGTCTCACTAAGTCTTTTAGTGATTTCTCTTTATTTTTTCTAGTATGTTTGGGCCGTGATTGTGGCCCAGCATAGAATAGCGGGGAAGTCAGAGCGAAGATAGAGAGGGGGACCCCAAATTGTCTGATTCTGCCAGACCTCCTTTCTTTCATAGAATCATAGAATCTCAGGGTTGGAAGGGACCTCAGGAGGTCATCTAGTCCAACCCCCTGCTCAAAGCAGGACCAAACCCAATTAGATCATCCCAGCCAGGGCTTTGTCAAGCCTGACCTTAAAAACATCTAAGGAAGGAGATTCCACCACCTCCCTAGGTAACCCATTCCAGTGCTTCACCACCCTACTAGTGAAAAAGTTTTTCCTAATATCCAACCTAAACCTCCCCCTCTGCAACTTGAGACCATTACTCCTTGTTTTGTCATCTTCTACCACTGAGAACAGTCTAGATCCATCCTCTTTGGAACCCCCTTTCAGGTAGTTGAAAGCAGCTATCAAATCCCCCCTCATTCTTCTCTTCTGCAGGCTAAACAATCCCAGTTCCCTCAGCCTCTCCTCATAAGTCATGTGCTCGAGCCCCCTAATCATTTTTGTTGCCCTCCGTTGGACTCTTTCCAATTTATCCACATCCTTCTTGTAGCGTGGGGCCCAAAACTGGACACAGTACTCCAAATGAGGCCTCACCAGTGCCGAATAGAGGGGAATAATCACGTCCTCGATCTGCTGGAAATGCCCCTACTTGTACAGCCCAAAATGCCGTTAGCCTTCTTGGCAACAAGGGCACACTTTGGGCTCTCTTTTCCATCCTTTCAGGGAGTGTTAGGCACGGTTACAATTATATATGTTTATATGTTGCATGTTAATATGCAAATATTTTCTAAACTAGTAGGTAGATGCTATGTGTGCAGAATAGCTACAGGGTTTAGGGCATCCTATTTCCTTCCTTTAGAGAAGGTGATGCTCATAATAGCAACTCTGATCTTTGCAAACTTATCCATTGTCACTGAAAGTAACACTATTATTAAGATGGCAACATCCAGTACTTTCATTCTCAAATGACCTCCTTTAACTCTTATTTGAAGTAGAATGTTCTCAGCATCATAAATTTAACACTTGTTTTCAGAAAAAAAGGGACTGACATATAGCCCTTCTGATTTGTCTACATTTGCAGTCACCCTCCTCTTCCTTGTAACAAGCCAACCTGTTAATGAATTGTTTACATTTTTGTTTGTCAGAGGCATCACAAATGGTAATGATGGTATGGTTCTGTGAACAAGGCCTCTACTGCAAAGATGCGAATATTGTCGTGTGATGTGTTTTAAAATGTCTGTTGTTCAAGCTTCAAAATGGAATTGTAAATAATGAAATGAAAAAGAAACTACTTGATATTTTCCCCCTTTAAAAAATAGTTATAGCAAATGCAAAAACGGCATAGAAATCAACATTGGAATTCTGGCCTGAATTCATGAGCTGCAACGTTCACCACTAAAGCTGCTGCAGCACTCTTGACTGTGCTGGTTTGCTTACCAATTGCAGGGCACTGAGGACCATCACTATTTATGGCCTTTAAACCAAGGGTCTCCAAACTCTGTTATGGTCTGTTCTTTCCTTTGATTTGCACTTGTATTTCATTCTCCTCCTTGAGGTGTCTGTGGGCTTGTCTTCACTACCAGGGTAAGTCGACCAAAGTT
Organism: Macrochelys suwanniensis; assembly: GCA_033296515.1. Lineage (NCBI taxonomy): Eukaryota > Metazoa > Chordata > Testudines > Chelydridae > Macrochelys > Macrochelys suwanniensis. The sequence continues at coordinate 106,076,005 of CM065782.1, read as the reverse complement.
GCGCTACTCCAGCTACACGAATAACGTAGCTGTAGACTTTCCCATCGTCGCAGCTTAGTGAAGACACCAGGGTGACGCTCTCAGGTCAACTTCTCTTGCTCTTCTCTGAGAGCTGGAGTACTGGGGTCGACCAGAGAGCGCTCTGCTGTCCATTTAGCGGGTCTTCACAAGACCCACTAAATCAATCCCGCAGCAGCTTGGCTCTCCCTGTAGTGAAGACCAGCCCTGTGGGTCTCTTCTCCCACTATTTATTTGGAGTTGTGATCACAAAGGGAAGAATGAGCACAGTATGTTCTACAATATTCCAGCACAACAGGGATGCATTATGGATGCAGTGACTGCCTTAGTGCTGAACTTTCTTGCCTTTTACAAAACGTACTATAGCACTGTTCAGCTGTAGCCCTAAAACACTCTGCTACGGTGACTTTCATACTCTGTCATCTGTTTCCATCTCTTTGCTCTTAAGAGCTGAAATATGAAAGTGCTAAAGGACAGAGCAGATATTCTTGAAGTAGTTAGAGTAAAGGAAGACTGCACACCAAGGTGAAGGGAAAAGCTTGTGAGATTTATGGTGAATCATGGGCTAAAGTGAAAAAGGGAGGGTTTAAAGTGAGACTTGGAGAAGGAGATGCTGCTCTTAGAGGGGTACAGTAGTAGCTTAACTGGGCAGCACCACTGAAAATGCTAACCCCTAATTGCGAATTGGAGGAATTAAGCGAATGAGACTAGAGAACTTTGCCATCTTTTTGTCACCTCAAGTCCGCAGAACATTTAAGAACCAGGAAGGCTTGTTGTAGGTTTCTGGTTTGCTACAGTTACATTAAATGTTGTTTGGATTGTATTATTTGATACTGAGTAAATAACAAAAACATGTACCCAAGTGGCTGTTTTAGCGGGCACCTGCTAATGTGGCAGAGGTAAACAACTTTTGAACCAATTTAAACAAATTTCCAGCTGAAGTCACCTTCACATCTGTCTTTGGAGGCTGTTAATTGAATGTTGGTAACCTGGTGTGTCCCTCTTTTACCTTAACATTGGCTACAGACGCGCATATCTGCTTAGTTTTTGTATCCCAAAGAGAGGCAGAACTTGTTGCTTGTTCTGTGGGATTTAAGCCAGGAATGCCCAATGTTAGGACCCTTCTTCCGGCTAGTTCTTCTGGTTAAGACCGTTAAATGCAGGTCAGCCTTAAGGAATAATGGTGCCCAGTAGTCCTTGTGGTTGCTGTTCATGTGTTTGGTGAGAGAGGAGGAGGTGGAGAATAGAGAAGAAGATAAAGCTGATAAAATGTGATTTTCTATTTAGCCAAGAAATAGAAGACATGAACATTTGTTTGCTTTATTAATTAGAGGTATGTAGCTCATCTAAAACATCCTAATTGCTGTAAGCAAACTGTTTCAGTGCCAGGCTTCAGGCTCCACTAAATAGCTGTATTTAATTGAACTTAAAGCTCAAAAGAAAAAAAAATTCAGGATGAATTTTGTGGAAATTCAGTGGTACTATATTCCTGTTCCTGTTTGCGGTAGGGAGCGTAAACTGTGCCTCGAACTTTGAAAAATAGCAATCCTTGGATGAACATCTAATTTATCACAGCTTTGTGTTTTTAATGCAAGATTGCAGGAAATTTTGGAAAATTATAATAAACTGCTCTGCTGTTACAAGTGTAAATTTATAGACATATTTTTAAAACTTATTTGCTCACGGATTTTTTAATCTACTTGCCCTTACATGGAATAAGGAAGTTTTTACATGCCTGAATCGACTGTTGATTGCTTGGCTATTTTATGGGTCAAGTTTTTTCTATGGGCTCATTGCCAGCTGTTTTTTTTTCCAGAGAGTGCACTTTTAATAGAGCTTTATAGAGATGAACCACTGGAGGTGGGAAATACTAAATAGCTGGCAGTTGAGGAGAATTGGAATGTTTCAACATAAACATTTGTCTTGGTTTGGAATTGCACCCTATTAAATATTGAGACATACCACATTGGTAGGTTGTCTTATAGTAGCTAATTGTTATTGAACTACTCATATATATTCTTAGAATATTTATTCAAGAATCTCAGTGCTGTTTCATGCTCACAACTATCTTACGACATACTCGAAACAGCATAATCAGCTAGTTAAAAAGGTGACCAATTAGGGAATTTGCTAAGTAGATGCATATTTTAAAACAAGTGGCATTTACTGCATAGCTATATCATCTTTGTGATGAGCCCTTCCGAAGATGTTTTGTTCTTAGCTGCTAGGAAATCCTTTGCTCTTGACAGATTTGCTGAATGGATTTTAGTGCCAGTCACTTAAGTTATTAACCTCTGAAATTAGGATCTCCGTGGCAGAGAGCTCAAAACAAAGGACAAACAGGACACCATGTGGTGTGCATAGGATTCCTGCTCTCTGTCCCTACAGTCTTTTTGGGGAAATACTAGGGAGTGCCAAACATTAGATACTTATCACTGAATCCCTGAAGACGCAGGCTTTGTGATGTCTGCTTTATTTAGGCATCCTGATGAAAAGAGGTGTGAAAAGGACCAACATCTTGTTTCTTGCTTTGAGCTACTCACTAACCAGACTTGAACAGTAAAGCTGTGTATTCATTGGGAATTTTCCTCAATTCCCGTGAAGGCTAGGCAGCCATTGAAGTAGCTGCAGTGCAAACCCCAGGTGGAGGCAAGGAAAGATTGTAATTTGTGCCATTGGAGCGTGCCCTTGCTTGAAACTGTATCAACTGGGAATTTGCCTGAATTGGAGCAGTGTAGAGAAGAACCTACATTTCAGTCTCAAATCATAGTAGTAAGCAGGGATTTCAGATTTGAAAATTGATTGTGAGAGAACTGAAGTAATTTACAAGTTTAATTTTGTTTAACATACAAATTAAGGTTTTAAAGGTATCCTATGTAATGCCTTAGAGTATTTACATTGTTGTACTGATGATTTTATGAATGTGGTGGATATATTCACTGATATTTATTCCCTACAATGAAGGCATTTTGCTTACGCTAGTGCTGACATTTATTTACACTTAAACATGTGCCCAAGGGAAGAGGGAAGCCTGGACACACACACCTTTCTCGTGTCTTGTTTTATATCTTGCAATCACTTTGACTTTTGTCAAAATATCATGGGTCAGTTTCACCACTGATATAAGTAGATGCAACTTGACTGAAGTGAATGGAGCTGTATGCATGTATGCCACCTACGTGGTTTTCCTCTCTTGTATCCAGGTGCATGATTTATTTATTTTTTTTAAATCCTGCAATAAGAGAGAGAGTGTGATGTCTTAGAGTTTTAAAAAAGATGACAGAGGTTTCATTTCAACTTCTGATTTCTGCTCCAGGTTACATCTTAAGTGTTGTGCTCCTTACCTTACCTAGACAACACCTGGTTCAGCTCTACCTGTATTTTCTGACTGCACTGCTGCTGTATGCTGGGCACCAGATCTCCAGGTAAGAATATGTGAAATTTTTCACATGACTTGGTTTTCAAATCTGAAAAACTAATTAATATTTTGCCAGTAGTAGCCACACACAGAGGGGAAGGTCTGTTTTTTTTCTTTTAGCTGTCTGGAATATATCCCGTCTTTCCTTATGTTGAAAAGAAGTTACAGGATTAACACCGATTCTGCTCCATTTCTGTTGGAAGATGTGTGCGGCCTGATCTTTTCCATTGACTTCAGTGGGAGTTGGATCAGGCCCATAAAGCCTTTATTTTAAAATCCCCCGTCAGTCTTCCCTAGCCATCACAGGGGGTCTCTCTCTCCCTTCCCTAGCCATCACAGGGGGTCTCTCTCCCTTCCCTAGCCATCACAGAGAGGGTCTCTCCCCCATCTGGTATGAAAATACATTGCTTTTATGATGGACATAATTTCTGTTGGACCAAGAAGAGAGAGTGCCTGCATCTCTTTGAGTTTCACAAATGTTTTGCTAGGAGAATAAGACCTACTGTTCCTTTCAACTTGCTGGTGCCTAAACAAGGGAGAAAATGTGGAATAAAGAGCATTAGAGATGGAAAGGTGTAGATTAATAGTGTTGGAAGCTTTTAATACTGGAATATTAATTTCTTTATCATAAATTATATTGTCCATTATTTTACTTTCATAAATCAGTAGTTTTGATTAGCAATCTTACAGTAATAAATAAGCACGCCAAATATGAGTCGGTCTAAAATGTAAAGTGAGACGCAGTGGAAAGGTCTGAGACAATACAACCAACCAAAGTAAATCTTTTTTTATTCGTTCGGTGTTGCTGAATATATTTAACCCAAAATAAAAACAAACTCATTTTGATTAAAGGCTTGGATTGGAGCCTGAAAAACTATCCTCTTGTTAGGAGGCTTCCCTGAGAAATATCTGAAGTGTGGAATTGGACCTGATCCTTTTGACGCCCAGTGGTGGAAAATATTTGAAAACATCATATTAAACTGATTTGTATAAAATGGTAGGTTTGTTATTTACGTGGTAAAATTGTTGTTCCAGCAAATGTTTTGAAAATGCCCTTTTGGTTAAATCTGTTCATTATCAAGGAAAGTTTAAATAGAGGTTTTGGGGCAGTTGCAATGTGTCAATGCTGTGGCTGTTAGGGTTTCCTTTAATGGTGTTCTGAATGTGGGGGAGAGGATTGTGGCTCATATTTCCTGGGTAGGAAGGAGGATGGCTTCCTGATTATTCCCCTGGGAATCCTGAGCTTTTCTAGCTGTAGTTTGCAGATGTTTGTCCTAGTATTTTAAAGACTGTGTTTACTGACTAGAGAAAGAAGCCTAACTTTGTTTTAAGATCTTGGGTTTAAATCAGAATAAGGATATGTCATCCTAAATGTGCATGCTCTTTCGGGTGCTCATCAGATGCAGGTGGGCTTTTGGTCCAGAAGGCATGGAGATAGATGGAAGATTCAGAGTGAGTGCCTTGACTTCTGCAGCCTTCAGCTTTGGTCTTTTAACCTCAGAAAAGGGGAAAGAGTGCATAAACTTCAATGTATATGCAGTCTTGGGCATGGCCCCCTGTTGGATTTTAATTCTGATTATTTTTTTCACTGTAATTTTTGAATTTTACTATATCAACTTATGAATAGTGTGACAAATAGGAGTCATGAAAATGTATTGCTGTATTGTTTGACCCATTAGTGTACTGGTACTCGGCTCCACAAATGTATTAGACAATTCCTAATAAGTTAATACACAAGATTTTCATTTAAATATAGTTAGGGCTGCAGATTTGCCATGGCCCTTTTATCAGAAATCATGGAGCAGCCCGGTTCTGTGGGGTTGGGCCTGGCTTCCCGCTCTGGGCGTTGTGATCTGGTGCACAGAGTTGCTGCGCTACTCAGGTGTGGCCTAGCTGCCCCTCCGTTAGGGTAGGTGGGCCAAATCTGAGCAGCGCTGCAACCCTGCTCGCCTGATCACAATGCCTCTCACTCAGATTTGACCTGACTGCTCCCCTGTCATGATGGCGGGGTGACCAGGCCAAGCCAAACTTGAGCAACGCTGTGCACCCCCCGTTCACCTCTGTCTGGGCATTGCAGGCCCAGCCACTTGGAGCAGGAGCTGTCCCAGCAGGGAAATCTCACGCATGCATATGCGCACCCAGCTTGGACAAATGGGAAAATCACGCTATCCGTGACTTTGTATTCTCCACTGTGACAAACCTGCAACCCTAATTTTTCACTTTCACGAGCATTGCACGGAAAACAGGCTCCGTTTTAAAAATAAAATTGGATCAAATCAACAGTCTAGTAGTAGAGCAAAGTCTAGCCATAGGAAGAGCCGCGTTGGGGTCCTGAGCTTGCTAGCAGGGCTGAAGTGTGGCTTACTGACATTTCTCGAGCGAATTTACCCATTCCCGTGGAGCAGTATGGTCTGGTTTTTGTGGAAGTTTGGTCCAGTCATCCTTGACTGGTGTTTGGCTCCCCGCAGCAGCCTGAGACAGTAATAATGGGAGGACCACCACTCTTATCACCCCTGAAAAAAGTTTTCAGATTCAGCCAGGGTCTTTCACATTAAAAGTACAATACAAAGTTGAAGTATGACTAATGTACAGATGTGCTCTGTACTGTAATATTGTCACTTTATTGAGCATCCAGCTTGCTTTTTATATTGTCTAGTAGACTTAATGTACTCAAATTACAAGAAGCAGGTATTTAGACTGTTCTTTCAAATATTCTAAGATGGTATTGCTATTTAGTTTTAAATGGTTTGAATAATCTACTGCAGTTCATTAGCTGGCATGCTGTTTAAGATGGGTGAGGAAGTAGCGTTGGGGAACTACAAACACAGCGTGGTTGACAGACAACTTAAAATGTGAAACAGCAGGATTTACTTAACATCAGCTGGCATTCTTGACTATGTACAGCCTTTTGGAATTTTTGAATCACTGGAGAACTTGTTTCCAGTGCTGCTGTTGCACTTCAGGAATAACTTGTGGTTAAGGCACAGGACTAAGAGTCATGACATCTGGGTTTTATTCCTGGCTCTGGTTTCAGTTTTCCACTTTTTTGTGTGACATTAGGCAAGTCATGTAACTTCTTAATGCCTCAGCTTCGCCATCTGTAAAGTGGGGTGATGTTAAGAGGGGTATTGAGGGTTGATTCAATACTGTTTGAAAAGCATTTGGAGATCCACTGTCCGAACACAAGGTGTAAAACAGCAATGTGGTTAGTGAGAACAGTCACCATCATGGTAACTCCTGGGTGTCCGGGAAATAAAGGCAATAATAACGGATAGAAAATATCATAATGCTGCTATATAAATCCAAGGTAAGCCCGCACCTTGAATACTGTGTGCAGTTCTGGTCACCTCATCTCAAAAAAGATATATTAGAATTAGAAAAGGCGCAGAGAAGGGCAACAAAATCAATTAAGGATATGGAACAGCTTTTGTATGAGGAGAGATTAAAAAGACTGGGACTTTCCAGCTTGCAAAGGAGACGACTAAGGGGGTGTGGGGGGTGTGTGTGGATATGATAGAGGTCTATAAAATAGTGACTGGTGTGGAGAAAGTGAATAGGGAAGTGTTATTTACCACTTCCCATAACATAAGAAGCAGGGGTCACACATAGGCAGCAGGTTTAAAACAAAAGGAAGTACTTCTTCACACAGCACCGTCAACTCATATGGAACTCATTGCCAGGGGATGTTGTGAAGGCCAAAATTATAATGAGGTTCAAAAATGAACCAGATAAATTGATGGAGGATAGGTCCATCAATGGCTATTAGCCAAGATGGTCAGGGATGATACCCCATGCTGAGCATCCCTAGCCTCTGATTGCCAGAAGTTCGGAGTGGATGATTTGGGGGGTTGAGGGGGCAGTTACTCAGTGATTCCCTGTTCTGTTCATTCCCTCTGAAGCACCTGGCATTGGCCACTATCGGAAGACAGGATACTGGGCTAGATGGACCTTTGGTCTGACCCAGTATGGCCGTTCTTATGTTTCTATTCTAGCTAACCTGAAAGCTTAGGTTAGCTTGCCCCTTCATGAAAAATAGATGCTCCTCTATTTTATACACCGTTACATCAGCCTCTTGCACAAACCATGCTCTTATACAATCTTTCACTGGAAATGGTAATGAGTAGTGCTGGAAATTGGGATGTGTGCTTGTTAAAGAAAGGAACCCTGCATCATTTCATACGCCTTGTTTTCCTGTTGTGCTGTGGTTCTATCCCACAATTGGCAGCGTTGAGAATTATGGGGTCCAATGGGGGGGAGGGGAGGGGAGAATAACAAGCAGATATTTGTTATGTCTAACTTAATTTGTTTTTAATATGACACAAGACATGAAACCTAGCGTTTTTTGGTGGGCTTGTTTGACGTTAATTGAGGAGACTGATTAGCCGAAGTAAATGACAGTGGCGTGACACAAACAGGCCAGATAATGGCTGTGTGTTATGACAGTTGACTACAAAGCACCTTTGTTAAAAACGGAAGACCCTGTCTTGCATGTGTGAGAAAGTAAAAGTCTGAGTCAAATATAAGCACTATCTGAATTGTCCCTTTGTTTAGAAATACAGGTTATTCCTAAGGCTGTTTTAGTCATGGGTATTTTTAGTAAAGTCATGGGCAGTAAACAAAAATTCACGGCCCCTGACCTGCCCATGACTTGTACTATATACCCCTGACTAAATCTTGGTGTGGGGGAGTGACTCGGGGGTGCCGCAGGTGCTGGGGAGGGGACAGCCTGGGGGCGCCATGGTTGCTGGGGAGGGAGCAGTTGCGGGGGCTGGCAGGCTCCCTACCTGGCTCCGTTCCTCCCTGGAAGCAGCGACATCCCCTTTCCTCAGCTTCTAGGTGGAGACCTGGCCAGGCAGCTCTGTGCGCTGCCTCTGCCCTGAGTGCCGGCTCCGCAGTTCCCACTGGCTGCGAACTGCAGCCAATGGGAGTTGCGGGGGCAGTGCCTGCAGGTGGAGGCAATATGCTGAGCTGCCTGGCCACGCCTCTGCCTAAGAGCTGAGGGAAGTTGCGCTTCCGAGGAACCTCGAGGTGGAGGTTCCTAAGAGCTGCGTAGAGCCCTTACCCCCTGTCATGCTCCAAACCCAAATTCCTGCTGCTGCTGTTGAGGGTGGGGGAGATGTGGTTGCCCGAGACTCCCCCAGCAGCGCCTGGCCCGGGAACCGACCGAGCTGCTCAGGTGGCCCCCGGGCCAGCCACACCGGCCACTGCCAAAGTCATGGAGGTCCCGCAAAGTCATGAAATCCATGACCTCTGTGACACTCGCAGCCTTAGTTACTCCTAGTCGATTGTGAATGGCTTTCTTTTTTTAACTTTCCAACCTGGATTGGCTTTAGAGCTGCATTCCCAATGGCAGTAAATCTGATCTTGGCTTTATATTTATGTCCTAATTTTCTAACTCAAATCATATGAGACATTTCATTTAATAAGAAAATAATTGTTTTTACACTATTCCAGTAGAATGAATGATTCTGAGAAGTAAAAGCTGCAGCTTAATAAAGCTTTAATTGACCAAAATTGAGTGCACACACTCAGTCCTATCAGCATCCTTTGTATAGCACTGCAGCTGTTCGTGGCCTCTTCTGAATATCGGTACCCGAAGATCATTATGCTTGTGCTGCTAATGTAATGTAATAAGAAAATCACTGCTGTGATGTTTCACTAATTTTGAATAAGAAATTAGGATTCTACTCATCTACAAGTAATTTTTTAAAAAATTGGGCTATAATTTTATATTTTAATACTTTACAGATCTGTCACGCTCTCATGATATAAATTATTTTCCTTCAAATGTTGCTGCAGTTGAGCCTGTAGAAAAACGAATCCATCAGATCTCCTTTGAGTATGTGTCAGTGTGGATCTACTGTAGGGGCACATGCACCTGAGATGAGTCTCTTGAATAGCAGTGTCCGTCATGGCCTGTGCCTCTTTGTTCTCCCATCCGATTTTATAAAGGGTGTAGGGGTTTCAGCCCTTCCTCAGTTCCCTCTTATCATCCACAGTGGTGAGAATGAACCCAGTGAGAGTCTGACCAGCTGCTCTCTTCACAGACCTTTACATTGTTGGGGGTTTTTCCCCCCAGGTTTGTTGAGACTTTTTGTTCTCACGCTCCCAATCGAAGGATGTGCCCAAAAATCCCACTCCCAATCAGTGACCCTGCTGCACATTGGTGCGAGGTGCTTTGCACCAACCACCATGCCTCATGGTGGATTCCAGACCCTGCCCGTCCTGCCGTGGGCTGATCCTTACAGGGGATAATTGCTAATGCATATTCTGCCTAGGGGAGAGCTGTGTGTGCAAGGCCTTTTCTTCAGGGTCTGCAAATCCAGGAATGTTCAGCTCAAACTACATCAGCTAGAGCAGTCCACGTGGGTCACTTCAAACCCAGAGGTGATGGTCACTAATAGAACAAGGCCAGATAAACCAGCATCGGACAGCATTCCTTTGAGGGCAAATCATATCCCAGGGTCGGGCAGCAGAAAGAAGGCAAAGAGGTCTCCGGTAGAGCTGGCACTGACATCTTAAACACTGACCACCTCTGTGTTGATGAAATCTTCAGCGCTGACAGGCCCAGGCAACAAAGCCAGCATCCGTTCCCATAGGTAAAGGGGACGCTGACTCATGCAGTTAGACAGAGCTCAAATATAGCTCCAAAACTGAAGGGAAGTGCTGGAAGGAAAACATCACTCCTTCAAGGACAGAGCTCCTAAGTCCTCAGTCAGAACTGGAGTGGATCAGGGAACCGAAGACCTGGCACTGCCCTCAATACTGTACTGATATCCATGATAAAGCCAGGCAAGGGCCCAAGATACACTCTGGAGAGGAGACTGATTCCTCCAGAGACATTTCGAGGACTGAAGAGGTGACCAGCACAGGTATCGTATCACCCCACAGCACCGCCGTTCAAAGAAGAAAAGTATTGCTTCTCACCAGCACTGAGCAGAGAAGAGGAATTGTGTATAACTGGTGTTGGGAAGAGAAGGACAAATGTTCTTTCTAGAATCAATCCTCTAGATTTCTCCTCCATCCTCATGTATTTTAATGCAGATTACGGTCTAAAGAGCCCCATTTCAGCATACTTGGCACGTACTGTGATGCTTGAAAATCTGCATTGAGCAAGCAGGGCTGTCACAGATACACAACAGATTTTTGAAATGTTTGTTTTACCACTTGAGATTAACTTCTGAATTCCAGAGACCTTTGCAAATGAGAAGGTGAATTGTAGGGTGGAAGCGTAGCTGTTTATCACGTAGGGATAGCACTCGAGTATTTCTCCATGTTTAATCTTGAATCCGAATCCCAGGGCAGAGTTGCACTAAGACAGTGTGAATGTGTTGGATAACTAGCACTGAGTCACATGCACTTTCTATGTTGAAGTGAAGGGAAGGACTTTCCCCTTTCCTTTGATTTGGGGGATATCTGTTAATAGTTTGCTTTTGCTTTGACCGGAGTGACTGCTGTATTGTTTCAATATGTCCTTTTTATTTCGAGGTGCTAAATGTTCATATTGTTTCTGCAGAGGTCCGCAGGTCTGTTACCATGAGTACTTCCTCCTGCTTGGGGGCAGAACCAGACTTGTCAGTCACGGGCAGCAGGGAATGCCCTGCATCCTGAAGTTCCCTCCCTGTTTTTTTCTGCCTTCCCAGCAGCTGGTGGCTCAGCCAGTCCTCCTTGCTGCAGAGTTTCTCCAAAGGAAATAGCAAACTTTATTTCAAATGTTTAGGCTAGCAGTTTGGTTTAATTCTGTTTAGTTTTCAGTTGTATCCCAGGGCTGTTTTGGATTTTTGAGAAGACTGTCCTCTCAGCTCTGCTCCTCTTCTAGGTATTTGCAGTGGCTGGTACCCCTGCAGGTGTCGGGGAGCAAGGCAGGCCATGAAAAGCCAGAGGCAAAATAAAGGGTTTGCCTTCCCCTTTTCCTCCTTATTGTTTGGAGCTCAAGCCAGCTCTGCGGGCAGGATGCAGTCTCCATCACATCCTGGTCCAGGTGACGTCACCTTGGCCAACCAGCAGGGTTGGAGAGACTGGATCTGCCCAGCAAGATGCAATGCAGACCTGACAAGATTGTCTCAGCCCCCTCCTTCCCTGGCAGGAATGGAGCCAAAGAACTGAGCAAGCAGCCCATTTACCTCATCTCCATAAAGGGGTGAAGCAGGCAGAGCTTCAATATATTTTCTCTCTTCATTTGCACTGCCATGTTCCCTATCCCCATCTTTACTGGAAGAATACTTACATTTGTGCACGCTATCCTGTTCTTAAATAATTGAAAACGATCATCTACACTAATGCCAATAGAGTTAGATTTGATAAGTGTGTGTGTACATATGGGTATATGAATTTGTCCCCTTTCCCTTTAACTATACATGTTCTGCTCAGGGAGCAATGCAAAAAATAAATAAATAGGAATAGTGACACAGATACGTAAACTATGTACATCAGGTTCTTTCAGCTGTCCCTGACTTTTTATGAAGCACTATGATAGAAATTCAAATGTTAATGTTAAGTATGAACTTCACCTGGTACTTAGGTTGAAAAACAAAAAAGAGCGAAATTAGACGAGATGGGGAGAAATGAGGGGTGGGGTGGAGAGAGAGGAGTGCCTTCTAGCTTTCCACAAAGAACAAAAACTGGCTGGTTTCATAGAACTTTGACCTCTGCTTTTCCTAAATAGTCTGTTGCTTTTGAATCATATACTTCTGATGTCTTAAGCTGCTGTCTCCTTCCGTGCATACTTCAGTTGGTGGCAATTCTAAACTGAGGAAATTAAATTTCACCACATAAAAAGGAAGTGAGTTACTCGTGCAGATGATGAAAATGAGTTATTCTCTTACGGTGGAGTTCTTGAAGACAGTCACATGTGACGTGTAATGGAATATTTCATTCCAAACCAGCAGTGCTGGAAGCTATAGGAGGGGAGGGTCTGAAACAAAAACTGTTGCATTATACATAATATGTTAAAGTAGAGAAGTTTACCTTGTTGTAAAATGTTTTCTGATACCGTCCCCAGCTTGCTGGGCTGCATGCCCAAGTTAAAACTACTCAGTCACTCATTTAACTTGAGAACCACTCATTAAAATACAAGTTTTGAGAGGTCTGTGTAATTTGTTAATTTAGGCTGTGATTCAGCAAGGCATTTAAACTGGTTCCTAACTTTAAGCATGAGTAGTCCTTTTGAAGTCCAATATGATTTGACACTTTTCCATTTAAAGAGACAGGTTTTTAAAGTGGTACAAATGGCCATTTAGTAAAAGAGCTGACAGCGGTTTCACCAGCAAATGAATCGGAAAGACATTTTTGCTCATCCCTCCAGTTACAAAACTGCTTGACGGGGAGCTGGGAGGAGAAAAACTGTGATGGACAGAAAATAAATATTTAAATAGGCATCACTAAAAAGTGAAATAGTCCTTAAGTCAACAAATGGTTTCTTTCCAAAACTTTCTCATCAGAGGGGTAGCCGTGTTAGTCTGGATCTGTAGAAGCGACAAAGGGTCCTGTGGCACCTTATAGACTAACAGAGGTATTGAAGCATAAGCTTTCACCCACGTTTCACCCACGAAAGCTTATGCTTCAATACCTCTGTTAGTCTATAAGGTGCCACAGGACCCTTTGTCGCTTCTACAAAACTTTCTTGTAACTTCAGTCTGTTAAATCCAGTGCGCAGCAAAGGTGCGTATTATATGAAGTAAATTCCTTCAAGCTGGTTAGAGATGTCTTAATATTTTGTTTTTTTCATTAGGGATTATGTTAAGAGTGAGCTGGAGTCGGGATATGAAGGGCCAATGTATTTAGAACCTCTCTCCATGAATCGTTTCATGACAGCCTTAATAGGTAAGTGCAGTTTAAACATCTCTAAGGGGTGGCAGGAATAACTATTTGTTTCTTAATTCTCTTCCTGATCTCTTCTGCATGCACCTTTTTTTTTTTAATTCCTTGGGCCTGAGTCTCTCTTACCATTACAGACATTATAGGTTTTTAAATAGTAATAATGATATGTACTTTTCCATGGAGATGATTGGATCCATGCTGCCTTATGATGTAATTCCATCTTCGGGGACTCATTTACTACAACTTTACTAATAAACACATTCACTTGGGTTGCAACTTAGAAACAACTTTCACTGTGCCTGGTTTCCTTAATATTAGATTGTAAAAGTTTTAGTTTCACTTGCATTTTTCATGTAACAAAACGAGCCCACTAAGTTGCAGTAAAGACAGTTTTTGGCATGCTAACCTGTGCTGTGGCCTTCTGACTTTGACTCCTCTTGAAGCAACAAAAAAGTGCTATCGATCACCGGAGGCTTCTATCAAAAGTGCAGTGGGTTTTTTTATGTATACCTACAGAACGATTTTAAATCTTTTCCATACAGGAGATTAGTGTAGCTGAAAATTTGCCCAGAAAATAACAATTCATTTAAAACAGTTGATTGAGAATGCTGGTACAGTACATGTTGGGGTTTTTTTACTTTTGTCTCTGGCTCCCTGGAATGTGTTGGGGGACGATCTGCTCATCTAGGGGCAACGGGTCCCTTGGTTCAGTGCCCAGAGGCAGGGCTGGAGCAGTGGAGAATACTATGGTCTGTGTTGCCTTCAAGGCTAAGTTAATAAAACCCAGCATGTCGGTAGTTGCCACCCTTACAGTTTCACTTCCTAAAATTAATTCTCCTCCCTTCCTGTCTCACTGATAGACTAGCTCTCTCAGACTCCCTGGCTCTGATTTAGAATCAACAATGTAATTCAAATCTGTTTGAATTCCTCACATGGAAGGCATTGTAGAAATTCCAAGTATTAACAAGCATGTATGCACAATCGATACTTCTGTCTTTAAAAGTGCAGAACAAAAACATTTGTTCTCAACAGCCCTGTGGGTTAGGTAAGCACTATTCTCATTATATATAGCCAGGGAAGCTGACATACCTGGAGTTAAGAGATGTCTTCTACCATGCAGAAGTTTGTGTAGGTGGACCTACAAGGGTGCAAATAACTATTTTAAATTCTGAGTGCCAGTAATATTATTTCCATAGTTTTGACTGAAATGCAGAGGTTAACTGAGCTTGACTTGATGGCTCGTGAGCTATTCTTTCTCAAAAGTGTTACTCATAACAGCAGATGTGATTTGCATATATGAAGATCCCTTTTTCTATCACTGACTCTGTGTAATTTTTCTCATGATGAACTTGGACCAATAAAGAATGTTTTGGTATTAAGGTTACTGAACCCTACCACAGTTCAGTGGGAGAAGTTAGGAATGTTTACAAAGTTAATAGAATGATAGGAAGTCAAAAATCTTTTAAGACAAACCCTCTCCAATTCCTCTTGCTAAGGTCTAAGGATTTCATCTACAGTAAAAGCTGTTTTATCTGGCACTTTACCAACTGGAAAGCTCTATAAACCAGCATTTCTGATCTTCATTGAAATTCTGGTTTATAGTCCAGTTGGTGTGGGGCCAGCAGGGGGTTGGGGCACGGGAGGGGGTGCGCAGACTCTGGGCGGGAGGGGCGGGGTGCCTGATCCAGGGGGCGCTCTTCTCAGGCGGCTCCCCGCAAGTGGTGACCTGTCCTGGCTGCTCCTAGGCAGAGGCATGGCAGGTGGCTCTGCGCGCTGCCCCTGCCCCGCCCCGAGCGCTAGCTCCGCAGATCCCATTAGCTAGGAATCGCGGCCAGTGGGAGCTGTGGGTGTGGCGACTGCCGGCAGAGGCAGCACACAGAGCTGGCGGCTGCGCCTCCACCTAGGAGCAGCCAGGGTAGGTTGCCGCTTGCGGGGAGCTGCTTGAGGTGAGCACCCCCAGATCCAGCACCTGCACCTCCTCCCGTTGCCCACCCCGCTTCCCTGACACCCCCCACCCCCCCCATCGCACCCAAACTCCCTCCCTCTTAGTTAACCGGCATTTTTCACTTACTGGCACTCCTCATTCTCCTAACATGCCGGATAAAACAGCTTTTACTATATTTACTACTTTGACTGTGGAGACTCAACTGCTTCTTGTTTGCTTGGCAGCTGCTATAAAAGGAAAACCATGTGTGAGATTTGTAATGGGAACTGAAGCTGGCTTTATACAGAATGTTAAGGCTTCCAGGATGCATACATTTAATTTGTGCGTAGGTTATAACCTGTAAATTGGATTCCTTTTTTCCTTTTAGTGGTTTATTACAGAAATAATATTAAAACTGTAAAGAGGAAACCTTGTTTTAGAGGTGCATCTTTTTTTGCTGTGGGACTCTTAATTTTCTTTTTTGATGCAACTTGAGTTTCCAGAGATCTAAATTATATTCCCACTTCTCCTTCTCCAAACCAAAGAGGGATAATGTGAGGATTGCTGGGCCTAATAATTGACCAATGTGTAATGTTCTTACCTTTAAAAGATTTTATCTAGCCTAAGGGGACTTGTCCAAAAACAACCTGTATCACACATGTTGGGTTTTGTATACAAATAAACCTCTCCTTTCCATTTTGTGGTTAGTGATACCAAAGTGCAGTTGAACCTTGTACCTCACTTCATGTGAGTGCATATGTAATAAGTCATTGAACACTTCTGGAAGTGCAATACAAGGTACAGCTGGCTAAGCAGAGCCAGTGGGAAAATTTTAGCAAAGAAGTGAGCAGGCCAGATAAGAGACATTTACGAAGAAAGAAAAGCAGGAGTCGAACCAGTTTCATTGTGCAATATGCCAGTCCGTTTTTAAGTGCATATCAGGCAATAATAAACAATTACGATTTGCTTATCCAGTCCCATGTTTTTCCTGGCAGCTAGGACAGCCAGTCTTTTAGAGTTAACTTGGTCTACATTCAGGAAGGCTAGTCACCAATGGGAAAATTAATGAAATGTTAAATCCACTGCTTACCTAACTCTTGCTTTTAATACTAACGTCAGTGTCCAATCACTCATGTGCGCCAGTACCTTTACTCTTAGTCAGTTGCTTTTTTCCCCCCTTCACCTTCTCTAAAAAACAAAACAAACCAACCCCACTACCTGCAGTCTTGATCACTGTTCCCTCTAAGCTGTGCATGTGTGCGCGCGCACACAAATCCTAAACCCCATGCACACAGCGAAACACCGCGCGCACAAAAAATGAAATACAAGACTCTTGATGGTAATCCTCTTGTCTGGGGGGGGGGAAACTGAAAATGGGCTAACTTTTAGGCCTTCCATTTCTAAGTGTCTGCCAAATAATTTTATAACTTTATCATGCTAAAATTAGATTTGTGTGTATATCTTCCCTGACTGAAGAGTGTACTATGCTACATTCAGTCACGCCCTCAGCAAAAAGAAAATGCATGTACACTGTTCCACCTCTGTCCCCTTTGCATTTCCGTTGTGGCTGAATGAAATAGTGTCAATGACAGTAACATCAACAAGCTTGCTTAATCCATTGGGGTGGCTGTATGTATAATCAGCACTCAGCATGGAATTGTTTTCAATGGGGATACCTTAAAGTAAATCCTGTTACTGTTTTCTTCATGTTGCTGTAGTCTCCAAAGGCTTCAGTCATGATCGGCATCTTATTGTACTCGGTGCTGTATGCACATATGGTCCCGGCCCCAAAGTAGTTTATGATCAAATCTAATCTACAATTACTTGTAAATGTATTTATGTATAGAAATTTCTGTAGCCGTCATGTCTGCAGTGTTTGTAAATGGGCTTTCAACAGCCATTTCTTCCTGCAGGCCTGTGGCTCAGGCTGACCATTGCTGACTGAGATTGCTAATATATGCGTTAGTGCTGCAAACAGTATCATTTGAGGGTTGCCTCTTGTATAAACATGACATCCTGTGAGCATGGTAGCTGGGAAAATTCCAAAGCTAAGTGGCTTTGGAAACTATGCTGCCCACAACATTAATCTTCTTAAAATGTAACCCCAGTAGTATATATTTATTTTAACCATGGTTAAAAAACTGTAATGGCTTAATGTGGAAGAAAGGGAGAATTTGTCAGCATCAGCCTTTTGTGGGGAGGTGGAGGGAGGAAAGAAAACAAAGACAATTTTATATTAGAAATGATTTGGAGGAAAAGTTTACAATGTCAGCTTGCTTGCAACAAGTCTTCCATTAGGTCATGAGCTAGACGATTCAGGCTGCTAAAACTGTGCAGAAGTCTTAAGAGCAGCCATCCTTCTTCCCTACTTTCTCCTTCCCTGAAGAAAAGCTCTTAAATTCTGCAGGAGACCAGGTACATAAGCACTGCTCTAGCACATCCCTCAGCCCATGGTTTTCAACTTTCAGAATGCCAGTAGGCGAGTGGATTTGTTGCGGGTTATTAACAGTTTGTTGGCACAGTCTGTTCTTCCATATGTTGACATTCAGAACAAGTTCCTTTCTTTTGACTAATTATATCATTACCTTATGTTGTCAGTGGTTTTTATCACAATACCACCTCTCCAAGATAATCTGACGGTGTCTTTCCAAGTTCGTTCTCTCTCTCTCTCTCTCTGGCTCTCGTTAACAAACATGCTGTTGCTAGCATGGAATGGGGAGTATCTTTTCATCAAAAGTCATATCAGAGATCTTTTCAGATCCTCTCTGAAGGGGTAGACAAATAACACGACACTGATTTCAGAGAGCAAATCAGAGCCTTGAGATAAAGTACTCGGTGTATTTCATTTGGTGACATGCAGCCTCCCTCCTGCGACAAGTAACTTTCAGTCAGTGCTTAGATTCCAAAGGTGGAAGAGGAGACTGCTGGGTATTCTCAGGGAGTTAGCATAACATTGACTTGCTACACATTTGGCATGTTGATTAGTAAAGGAACGTGGTCGCACTACTTTCTGTCAGATCAGACTTAGATCTGTGGTCCTGCCCTTCAAAATCACGACAGATAGTGACATTCTTTATAAGAGGAGTATAAGGCTATCTCTACACTACAGACCTTATAGCAGCACAGCTGTACCTCTGCAGCTGCGCTCCTGTAAGGTCTCCCATGTAGCCGCTCTCTCCTGTCGGCATAATTAAACCACTCCCAACGAGCAGTGGTAGCTGTGTTGGTGGGAGAGTTTCCTGCCAACATAGTGCTGTCCGCACTGGCCCTTTTGTCGGTAAAACTTACGTTGCTCAAGGGGGTGTTACTTCACACTCCTGACTGACAAAAGTGCTAGTGTCGACAAAGCCCAAGGGTACCAAATTGGTGCTGTGGTAAAATTTCACTTTAGATAATTACGTCATGCCGATACCCAAAAAAGTATTGGTGTTCGTTTTGGTATTCTTTTGTCTATAAAGCTGGGTTGCCTTAGTTACTATGAGTCACAGTAACTGGAGTAAATCCAACTGTACAAGCAGCTGAGTAACAGAAAATTGTTAATGCACAGTGATGTGCTGCCAATATTTTTAACCAGGGCTCCCTCAAAGATTTTCTCCCATCTGCTAACAAATTTCATGTACGGGGGACAGAGGCTGAGAGTGGGTGACGGGGGATGGACAGAGAGCAGAAAAATGATGACTGAGGGACTTGGGGTCTTCATTGTTTCCTTTATCCATTTAAAGAAAAACATTCTCTCAGAACCATAATCAAGGAAGAGAGGCAGCACACAGGGCAAATATACTAAGTTTACTTGCTGGAAATGTGATTTTTATGTTCCTGAGAAATATACTTTGAGGGTATAGCGCAAAGAGCAGCTTGAGAGCACAGTTGCCAACTTTCACATGGTAAATAAGCACCCCGACTTTCACAATAAGCCAAAAAACAAGCTAATTCCAATTCAAAACAAGCCAATCCCTAAGAACCCCAATACTCTGTGACTAGATTCCCCCCTGCATGTAGTCTGGGACTGTGGTGGGCCCACTGTGCACCCCTGACTCTCTCCCCCACCCTTGCCCCTGCTTGCCGGGAGCCGATCCAAAAAAAAAAAAAAAAAAGCAACAAGCTACAAGCCAAAAACTAGCCAACAAGCAGCTCACAAGCCAATTAAGCCAAAAACTAGCCCACTTTCTGCAATTTTTTTCACGGGTTTGGCATGTCTGCTTGAGGTGTGTGCAAACCATAGAATCCTAGAATCATAATACTGGGATGGACCTCAATAGATCATCTAGGCCAGCCCCCTGCAATGAGGCAGGACTAAGTATTCTCTAGACCAGAGGTTCTCAAGGCACAGAATGTATTTCGGAGGTGCGAGAGGAGCTTTTGGGGGGAGGGAGGAGAGAGACTTGCTGCGCATATTTTACCCACAGCAATGAATAGTCAATGCCACTCTTTCTTCTGTGCACCTGCTGGAGGTGGCGCCTGCCTTCAGAGCTGGGTACCAGACCAGCAGCCGCTGCTCTCTGCTCTGCCTTCAGACTGAGCAGCTGGAGAGTGATCTCCGGATAGCCCCCCAGCCACTCCTTCTCTTCCTCCTACCCCAGGAAGAAATGCCAGCAAAGTTGGGCTTCAGAAACTCAGTTGTATATACATAGAATCATAGAATATCATGGTTGGAAGGGACCTTAGGAGGTCATCTGGTCCAACCCCCTGCTCAAAGCAGGACCAATCCCCAATTTTTGCCCCTGATTCCCCAAATGGCCCCCTCAAGGATTGAACTCACAACCCTGGGTTTAGCAGGCCAGTGCTCAAACCACTGAGCTATCCCTCCCCCCTATAAGCTTCATATATGGGTGAAGCTAACAGGAGGCTAACAGGAAGCTAACAGGAGGGATGAAGAGATGATTTGCCCAGTGGTCAGTTGTAGGGCTTGTTCCAAGGTCCTTCCTTTCATTGAGCAGATAAAAGCCATGCTCGGTGTGTCAGCCTTTTCTCTGATAAGACTTCTTGTTGCGACACACAATGAGATGGTATCCCGCATGCACTCTGAAGGTGATGTCCTGTGTGAACCTCCGAAGACACGGGAAAATCCAGTTTCGTAACAGGTGTGCTGTAGTTAGCAGAACTATCATGGTAGTACTGGATACTGTTAGATGCTTTACTGGAAAGCTAAATTAAGATGTGTTTTTTCCTGGAGGAGGTGAACAGCTTGGTATAAAATACTTTGTCATGTTTTCAGGCCAGCTGGTGGTATGCACCCTGTGCTCCGGCGTCATGAAAACCAAGCAGATCTGGCTCTTTTCTGCTCACATGCTCCCTCTGCTGGCACGGCTTTGCCTCGTCCCTCTGGAAACCATTGTCATCATCAACAAATTTGCCATGATTTTCACAGGCTTGGAAGTGCTCTATTTTCTGGCATCGAATCTTCTAGTGCCATACAATCTTGCGAAATCTGCATACCGAGAGCTTGTCCAGGTAGGCTGTACACGAATCATAACAGGTTCATTGGCTCCAGTTGTGGTATTACTTTATATTTTGTGGTCTGGAAAAGCAGTCATTGCAAAATGTCTTCTGTGGCTCAATTTTGAGAGTTAATTGTGCTTTCCTATCATTCCATATTGTTTGTCTTAGCGATGTCCTCTTCCACTTATGTAAAGTTACGTTGAGAGACAGCATGGACTAGCAGTTAGAGCAATGGCCTGGATTCTAATCCTGGTTGATCACTAAACTTGTGTGACTTGCTTGACCTCCAGTTTGCCCTAATCCATGGTTTTATTGGATAAAAACCAGGGCCTTGGTAGGATGGACGTTACAGTTGCTAAATCTGAAATAAGCTGCTCTTGGAAAGCTAATTGCACCCACAAAAACAATTGCAGCAATTCTGGTGTATAAAATAATGCCCTGTGTTGAAAAGTGGCAGTTTGTAAGTATAGCTTATCTTGAGCTGGAAATGAGAGATCCAAGAAAAAACATGAAACCAAAAATAAACTATGAATAACTTACACTTCTGGAATATTAAAATGCATTCGCAACTTTGTATACACATAAGCATCAGTTTGGAAATTCATTCCTAGCAAAGGCATCCGTTTTCCCATTGATGTGTGTAACTTTCATTAATGTCAGTTATGCAAGTCGGTTGAAAGAGAGACTTCAAAATTGGCTTACTGCAAATCAGAACAGACTGAAACATGGGGAAGCTTTCAGACAATTCTAACAAGGAATTTCCTGGCTTTTGTCAGGCAGAGTAACTCTTGTCAAATTTTCAGTCAGCACCCGTGTACAAACCCCATTTGTAGCTTGATAACATGGGTTGTTATATACTCTTTGGCTGCAGAGAGAGACAGGAATGAACACCAGTCCCTCTGGAGTGCTCCAGTTCTGCCAGACACAAGTCCCAAGTTGCATATGTTGGCCCAGCAAAATGCAAAGTGACTGGGAATAATGAAGTTTCATGTATCAAGAGGGAATGGAGAATGGACTGAGACTGCAGTTTCTAAGCAGAATATGAAGATAGGCTGCCTCTTCAATGAAAACAATCCATGTCATCTCACTGTTTTTAAAAATGGGTTCTGCCACACATGCGTGTAAGGCACTCTGACCTACATGGACTTGCTTTGGAAACTCTTCAGAATTACGTGTCTGGTTCTAAACATGTTCCAGAAACTTTTGCTTGGCCCCTTGCTGGGCAGACAGTGTTTTAAAAGTGACCTGGAAAGGGAGAAAAAAATTAAAATTTGGCTTGCACTCTGTTTTTATTGCTGCGTTGTATATAAAGAAGCCCTGAAAGGTTTCTGCAAAAAGGAATTTTCTTTTTTTCCCTTAATATTCTGATCTGGTCTCGCCCTTGAAATCTTTACGGCTTTGCCTAGGCTAATCATTTATCCTACAAACTTCCTGTTGTCGCTATTGCTAGCTGAGCCCCAAATGTGGTGGAAATGGTGGGACTGCTAGTGTGGATGAACATCCTGCAGCCCCTGGTGTTCTCACTGCCATGTTGCCTAACTCTGCTTAGGACAGGTCAAAATGGCACAGTGGTAAAAGCTCTGGCATTTGCCAGATCTCTGCTCTGCACTGGGACTCCCACCAGCACTGTCCTCCAATGCAGTAGCACTGGTGGGGAATTTTTTGGTAAAATTCCCTACTGCCGACAAGGCCCCTGTGAAACTTGGGAATTTTGTTTTTTCTTAACACCTATTTAACCTCAGTGCCTAATGCATTTAGTTGAAAGATGTCTTTGTCAAAGATTCAGTGCCCTTCATTTAAGTGTGAAAGCTCACAAGGCAAATCTGAGATACCTTCCCTCAAGACTAGGGAAGACCAGACTTGACACTCTTCACATTTCCGTGGTGGTAATACAAAATCAACAGCATAAGTCAGCAGGGTGTTTTGGGAAGATGGTCATTTCTGTACATCAAAGTAGTGCAAAAAAAAGCCTGAAATCCAACATCAGTTTTTATGTAGTTTACCAATAAACCCATGTTAAACCTCAAACTGTTTTTAAAAGCTAGATCAACAGCTAACACTTGAAGTGCAGTGACATCATAAATGTACTGTCAACACTTCTTTCTTCTCTGGCACTTGTGTTAAGAACACTTCAATATCTTGAGGTTGTTTTAATGCCATATGCATGCTCGATGGAAAAGCTACTCAAGTGTTTGTTTTTGTCTATTCTCCTTACCACTTTATCGGCCATTATAAGTGCGCTAATTTGTTTTTTATAATCACTGTAAAGATTTGAAAGTAAGTAATTTTTTTGGGCTGCCTCACTGACTCCCTTTGTCTTTCAAATCTGTGTTTACTAGTCAATGCAGTGCTGTTGGCCTTGAGAAAAAATATTCTAGTACAAATTCTTCAAGGAGCATTGCTCACACCATGTTTCTACCAATTCCCTATGCAAATCAAGGGCATAACTCCTTATGTGTGCCTGTGGAACAATTTGGAAGGTATTAACAACATGCTGCTAGAATAATAAGCAGCTACAGCGGAAAATAGTAGTGTGCAATGTATGCTAGAGAGAACTGGCTGGAATTAGGAGAAATGTTAATGGCTCTGGTAATCTTTTTTTGGAAGGTGCTTCTGAGGCAAATTGCCTATGCCAGCCTCAGCAAATGGGGACAGTTGTAATCATGTTGGGCTGCATATTATGATGATGATCTGGTTTAATTGAAAGCTGGAAAAAACAAGAAAATCACCCTTTTAATTTTATTCCACTACTGTGGAAATCTAGAGCCTATTCCCTACTCCAGAAACAAAAATCAGGGCGAAAAAATTGGCCCCATTTCAGACCTGGTGTAAGTAGATGCAACTCCATAGAAGGTCAAGGAAGATGAATCTGCTTATATCAGATTGGAGTTTTTCCCTAATCTGATTTTAACATGATGTACTCATCATCCTTTGCCATCCCTTGTGGTAGTTGCTGACTTCAGCATGAATTATTCAGTGATAACTTAATCCAGTAGTTGTGACCTCACAGTTGCTTCTGAGGCTTTGCAACTGTAGTATTGCAAACAGTAGTTTGTAATACCAGTGGAAAAACTTGGGGGAAGGGGGATATTAAAACACCCAGGCCCAATTTTTAGCTTAATCTTGTGAACCCAACAGCTCAGGAGACTAAGGCCAGGGGGAGGATGGGCAAAAGCAGCTTTTTGTCGCCTTATGCATCCTGGATTCTGGACTTTGGGGGCTGGTATAAGTTTAGAGCAACTTCAGGGGCTGCCTACAAGTTAGAGCTTCCCAGAATCCCCCATGTTGCTCATACTATAGGTGCGCCCCCTCTCTGTGTAGGGTTGCTTATGCTGGTCCCATTCTGCTCCTATGCCACAGGAATCTTCCGCAGTTACATTGCAGCTCCTTTGTAGTGCCTGAGCAGGGGCTACTTCTGGCCACCAAACTAGTAGGCTGCTTGTTAATCAGCTATGATAGAAATTACATTTACAGGACCTCACTGTATTATGTTCTAACATTTGCCAGTGTTGATAGGGATCTGCAAATATGATTTTCCTACTCAATCTTTCACTGTAAAATACTAGTAGTTACATGCTTGTAAAGTACAAGTTTTTCCTCTAATTCTCTGCTCTTAGAATACATACTTCCTAGTAGGTACTCCATAGCCATTGTGTGATTCTTGTCTTGGCTGTGAGAAACAGACACTTGATTTAAAATAAAGCCATCTGTGGAAGTATTAGCAATGAATACTTTCCCTGTCACTTCTAAGGGATTAGCTTTCCAACCTGAAGTTCCAGCTTTCTGAAAATTGCTCCATAGTCACCTAAGTATTAACATTGAACAAGGAGTAGCATAAACTTTAAAAGAATTGCTGTCCAGACTGTAACAGTCATATGTTGCAAATGTGCCAATTTTTAGATATTTAGTCGCTGCTCTGACAGGTGTCTGAGACACTTAGCACCTGACTTTAACAAAAGGTCAAAGAAGTACAAAGTCACAAAATCCTTGTAACTGACCTGCTTGTGCCACATGAATCCGACTCATGGTTTGAATTGCAAATGAATTGAATGTTTGTTTGTTTTGTTTTGTTTTTTCTATTCTGTTATCTCTGTAAACATACAGGATGTGAACAAACACAACAAACTGGTCTTGTCTTTGCCTTGCCCAGGTAGTGGAGGTGTATGGTCTCCTGGCATTGGGGATGTCTCTGTGGAACCAGCTGGTGGTCCCCGTTCTGTTCATGGTGTTCTGGCTTGTCTTATTTGCTCTTCAAATCTACTCTTATTTCAGCACCCGAGATCAGCCTGCCTCAAGAGAGAGGCTTCTCTTCCTCTTTCTGACAAGGTAATTAAGTAGTGTCCGTAATAAGCTGTTTTCTGTGCATGCGTTGTTTGTATTCCTGAACTAATCTACTGTCTTCTACAAATGGAATGGTTTAAACCAGCTGTCTTACTCTAGTCCTCAGTAAATATTTGTCCGTATCACAAAGCCATCATGCATATTAGTCCAGTGAAGCCTTTTGCTTCACAGCAGCTCAGGACAGAGGGGTATTAACAGAACTATGGAAAAGCTCCCAGTGAATACAAATATAACTTAGTGATGGGCAAACCACTGTGTACACTCAGAGCTTCAGTTCAGAAGTTTGGTAGGGCTTCAAAAGATTTGAATCAGCAAACTCAGATATCACCAGCAAAGGCTAGCTAGCCCGTTCCTCCTCTGGTACTTGTCTGTAGGATTGTGTTGAGGAATCGATGTCTCTGTTGGGTCCTGGATGCTTTATTTTCAGCTGTGGTATGCAACACATTCTGGAGTGCATCAAAACCCGGGTCAGTTTAGCAATGAACAACGACCATGGGGAATTCCATCCACAGTGATATCAGTGGAAGCAGAAATAAAGCGCGCACACACAAAAAAAGTATTTTCCTCCTTGGGTTATCTTTCTGATGGTGATCCTAAATATCCCAGTATGCTACTCTGTTCCCTAGTTGGATTCCTCTTGAATCTAGCTTTCATGGTATTGGACTGGATTCCCTAACAAACTATTTCTGATGTTTGCTTTGTTCTGAAGGGTGTCTTTATTCAGCAACCCACATTCTTATGGACCATTTCATCAGCAGAGGGACATTCTCAGTGTCTTTGGTGCTTGGGAACTTTTCATACCTCTTCCCTGTCTTGTTTTTGGCATTCATCTTTCTACGAGATTTAGAGAAACCATAGAAAACCTATTCCACTCTGTCTCTGGTCATTCCCTTACTAGATTATGACTCGCCAGTCTTTCCCTTCACCTTCTTTTTGCATTTGGGACCTTCTTGTCTATCAACTTTGTGTGGTTTAGTAGAAACTTTGCCAGCATCTCCTAACTCTCTAAAGGTTTCATTTTTAGAATAACCTGTTTGACACCACAGCCTCGGGATCAAGGTTCTAGAACATTCCTGTCGCTTACCTTTCGCATATGGCCCCGTGTCTGTCACAGTACTCAGTGTCATTGTCAACTTAAAATAAACAGACACACGCCAGAGGTTTGATCGCATTACATATTAAAATGAATAGTGCCATCAGTATTGTGTGTGTTACAGCATTAACAGAGATGATTAGTTTTCGTTCCCTTCACCCCACCCCCACTTCCCTGGGCAAAAAAACCTATTTTACACCTCCATGGAAGTTTTTTAATTTTGCACAAAGCAGAATATTGACTATAACTAACTGTCCTGTAGCAGTTTGCCAGGGATGTGGGCTGCATGACCTAATAGGTCTCTTCCATCTCTAATTTCTGTGACTGAGTTGAAGAAACTGCTGGGTAGATGACAGGTCTTTTGCTGCTCATGAAGAACTGGAAAATTTGACTCTTGTTACTAGGGGCAGAAATCTGAGACCCTTGACAGCAGAAAGGTAAGGAATCTGGGGATGATGAAATGACTCTTCCTTGCAGAGAAGACCTACTAGCGCCCACATCACTGAGTCATTTAGGCTCAGAGCTCCCCACTGTGCCTAATACAGAAGCCTGTGCTCTAGTAATACGCGCACTCTGGCCACAGGCAGAGAGCAAAGGCTTGTACCACATGGCACAGCAGGGGAACTTTGATTTTCTGACACACCTCACGCATTTGGCAAACGTTATTGCTATTGCTACATGCACAAGATCTCCAAAAGCAAAGATCTCTAATGCCAGGTTGACACACTCAGTGCAAATATCACTCTTAATCAGTGTTGGTCTTTGCAGGCATGAACCATCAGTATTCTAGCTACTGAAATTATGTAAAGTTAAAATACAGGTTTACCTGGTGCAATCTAAACCACTTCCAGTTCTAGTGTTTAGATTCTGGAATTGTGCCATAGAATTGAGGGGCAAGAGTGTGAATGATCATATATCAGTCCATGTACATCAGGTAGAACTTGCCTGCCAAGTATCAGAATAAATGTATATCTTCATAATATGTGAGAGTTAAACAAGATGCCATCTTGAAAATATTACTTGCTAGACTTTCTCTGTGCAGCCCTAAACATGAGAGCGCCGGCCTTTTTCTCGTAGACTCAATTTCCTCATGCTCTGGGGACGTATTTCGTCAAGGCATCCTTCCTGGTGGGTTTTTGGCAATTGCTGTCATCTTTTACCTGCCCAGGAGCAACACACACAACCAGGAGACTTTTATACCAGTGTTGTGGGGGCCAAAGATGCATTGCTTTGCCCTGGAACGAAAATGCAACAGTAGCACTCGTTTCTCTTCTGAAGAAAGAAAGCTCCAGTAGCAGGTTTTATCTGACAGCCTAACTGTTTAGAAGAAGTTAAAATATTGTTTTGTTCGACAAGCTAATAAAGATTCTCTAGTCAGCCAGAAGACTTCACTGTACTGCAGTCTACTTAGTAAAATGGAAAAATGTTTCTCTGCCAGAAAAGAGCACTCTGTGCACACGTGCCCTTTATTAGCGGTAATTAATTATTTCCTAGAGCTGTACAACTTTAGAATTCAAGCAAGAGCAATCCGAGTGCATTTAATAGCAATGTTAAGCTTCCACACATGCACAACAAACAATAACAATACACAGCCCTCGTATTTTTTTTTTTAAGATGGCAAGAATTCAAACCTTCAGGAAAGTTACACGCTCGCACCTCGGGGCACATAGAGATAAATCTGAAAGCTCTCCAGTCAGTCCTTTGTTTGAGGTTTTTACACTCCTCTGAGTCCCTTACACAGTACATTATCTCCACTCAACTTCATTAGGAAGGGTGGTAGCATTCTTGCTAGAGGGGTTGAAAATTCTTTATTATGGAGGCTACCTGGAGGCTCAGCTGTGCTGGATCAGACTTCTCCCTAACTATAGTTCCTTCATTCCTGGCAAGTTTGGGAAAAACCCCTGAAGTTATTCAAAAATACCTTGCATAGCAAGGGCCCTTAATATTCAACATCACACATGACCCGTACTGGGAGGGACAAGCACCAGCCCAAGCACAGTTCCTGGAGGATAGTCATCCCTTACAGAGACCTACACCATTTTTGGCCAGTTCTTCCCTATTTATAGTCACACCAGAGCAACATACTGGGAACTTCGAGGAGTCACTAGAGAACCATTGTGCCACAATCATCTGGCATAACTCTTTTCCACCCAGTTAGGCAAATCTGTCCCTTGTGCACATTGAGCGTTACGCTTATTGTTTTGGTATTGTAGATGTGCCCTTCTTTGCTGAGGGTTCTGGTGGGGATGAGTGTTCTTAGAATCCAGTGTTCCATTACAGACTCTGTTTTCTATATCTGTAGGCCACCTTCCGAAAGGGCTTGTATCACTCTCACTGGAGAATAGGGAGGATTTGAGGAGTTATCAGGAGTACCCCTTGATTGTATGATGAGTGAGACTCTTCCAAATTCTCTGCTTTGGGTTTCTTTCAAAGACAGCTACCATTCATGTGCAGAGGCATCGCCAGAAAGTTAAGAAGCTTCTAGTGAACAGCCTATTCAGCTACAAAAGGCTTTCATGCCCTGTCAAATAGGGGAGGGGGGATATTTTAACTTAAAATGTTGGATTGCTGAAGAATAAGCAGAATGATCTGTAATAAAACTTGAGATGTTCTATTACATAGACACTTCAAAAAGAAATGACCTTCCTTTGTTGTGTTACCTCTCTGGTGCAGTGTAAAACATTAAAAATGGACAGAGTACCCGTGCATCTATTTATCATTTCCTTTGTTCCATTTAGTGTTTCTGACACATGCTCTTTCTTGGAGCACTTTGCTTCTACTTGACCCAGCAGTGAATTAATTAGAATGCTTCAATGTGGCATCCTAAAAATTTCTCTGGGAACAGCCTGATGTCCTGAAGCAGGGGTGGCCAGCCTGAGCCTGAGAAGGAGCAAGCATTTACCAGTGTACATTGCCAAAGAGTCACAGTAATACATCAGCAGCACCCCCATCAGCTTCCCACTCCCGCGCCTCCCACCCACCGGTAACCTCTCCCAACCAGCTGTTTCGTGGCGTGCAGGAGGATCTCGAGGGGAGGGATGAGGGCACGGCAGGCTCAGGGGAGGGGATGGGAAGGGGTGTAGCTCCAGCCCCGGAGTCGGTGCCTATACAAGGAGCTGCATATTAATGTTTGAAGAGCCGCATGTGGCTCCGGAGCCACAGGTTGGTCACCCTGTCCTGAAGGAACCAGGATTGCTGTTGTAACCAAAGGTGCCAGGACGTAGCCCTGAGTTGAGTAGCTGAGGATTCCCTGGCCTTAGAGAAAGCAAGCATAGAGCAGCTCCACACCACTGCTTTCCAGGTCTGCTGACATTGGCGGTGGGAGGCTGTATAGCCATAGCACACTGCATTTTGCTGATCTCTAGCAGTGTGATTCCCATTAAAGGCCGTTGTACTCTGGAGAAACACTGAGACTGCTCTAGACTGCACTGGGCCAGGACTACAGAAAACCGGCCCCAGGATGAGTGAGCTGAAACGGCTCTTTAATGATTCCTCAAACTTGGCTGCACCCAGATCTTGTTGCAGCTGAGGATTCACCTTGTGACTTCACTATAGTAGCAAGTCAAAGGTGAAGTAGGCCTGAGAGCGAGAGCATCCTGTGTTCTCGCTCAGATAATTGTTTAAAGACAGCATGTCTTTTTGGTATAGGTTATTTGAAGTTTGTACTAGGCCTCTTGTGGGCCAACAGTAGTGTTGAACGTCAAGATCTCAGATCACTTTTCAGACCAGAATTATGAAAAACTTAGCAATTTATTAGCCATTTTAGTAACCGTTTATATGAGCACAATATAGTGACTGGCATCCTGGCAGTATTGCTGTGGGTGGGAACTAACCAATCAAATTGATCTACTGTAACTTTGCGTCTCCTTGTGGTAACTGGATTGAAATGTCATTAAGTGAATTGAATGCATCACATTTCCGTTCCTGAGAATGAGAGCTCTTCTTTATTGAAGTAAAAGCAAGATAGCACCACCGTGTGGGGCTGTCTTGAAGCACAATCTGAGCAATGGGGAACCACATGGGCTTGCTTATCAGCTGATAGTCACAAATGCATAGTTCTGTCTGAGTAACAGTGCATCGTTGACCTTTGATGTCCGAGGAGCAAATAGTGGACTGTGCTCTCATGTAATTTTGCCTCAATAGAAGAACATGCATGTACTTTGTGGGGCTTCTCGTGTTATGTTTTTAAGCCAATCCAGATGTGATTTCAAACCAGCTCAGACTCTTAATTGAAGAAACTGTTTTATTAATTAAACTCTGTTTCCCCCCTAGCATTGCGGAATGTTGCAGCACTCCATATTCACTCCTGGGGTTGGTGTTCACAGTCTCCTTTGTTGCTTTGGGAGTTTTGACTCTCTGCAAGTTTTACTTGCAGGGCTACCGAGCGTTCATGAATGACCCGGCTATGAACAGGTAAGTGTCTGGCAGAATATTTAGAACTACATAGAACTGAGGTTGGCATTTGTTAAACTGAAAGTTATTTTTAACCCACTATAAACTCCTTAGAATGCATAGGAATTCTGACAGGCTTCTTATTTATTAATCCAAATACACTATTTTAAATGGTTTGAGATGGAAATGTCGACCATGAATCTTAGAATGACAGTCATGCAGTTCTGTAATACATACAGTGCTTCTCTTTGGGATTCTAGATTCTTTGCAGAGTCTTCATTGGGATGAGTGACTAAAGGAATCTTCAAATGCTTATGTGGTTATATTTTAACTTCCTGGTTCGTTTTCCCTCCATGTAACTACATGTGAAACCAAGTTAATCTTTTGTGGAAGATTTACACTGGTCAGCTAAAAGTTACTGTGGGAAGCTGCCAAAGAATATAGGCAACTTGTTTCCCTTGTGCTTGTCACAACTGTCTGACATAAAATTGGGAGTTTAGTTGTGGCCCTGTGGGTTAGTATGTTAGCTTTTACCAGGCGTTCAAATGCTGGTTCAAGCCACAAGTGAAGGACTTGTTTGTACTTTGGGTTCTGAGGTGAGTAAGTGGGAATTGCAGTGAGTATAAAGTGAGGCTGCCCAGGAATGGTGCAGGAGCATGGGGGAGAAGGGGGGACAGTCATGCGTAGTTCACGCTGTGCTGTAACCGCTTCAAGACAGTGCTGTCATTGTCTCCACGTCAGAAATATTAAATTCACTTTCAACTTCAAAACCAAAAAAGTGAAAGTGGGACATTCAGGGGACTCTTTATTCTAGAGTTTCTGTTAGCGACATTGGAAGTTGTGCTGTATGTCTAACTCTGAATTCACTGCTTTCAAAATGTACCCAAGGACTCCAGACAGGGATGTCATTAAAGGAAAAGAGAGACGAGGCAGGTGGGGGAATATCTTACACAGAGTTCTTCTTCAGACCCAGACCTGAAGCTTGTGTCTCACCAATAAAAGATATCCCCCGCCCCCCCCCCCCCCCCCCCCCCCCGTCTCTAATATCCTGGGACCAACATGGCTACAACATCACTGCATACATTAAAGAATAAAGGTCAGCGAAGCCTCTGCAAGCTACACAGAACAATAACCAGTATTTTTAAAAGAAATATACCCGTGTTAATTTCCTGAGGTCATACAAGGCAGAAAGAAATCTTAAGATAGAATCAGAAACAAAGGGCTATGACAGAAACTCTGTTGATTTCATACATGCCAGACTTTTATTTTAAGATGAAGCAAAATAATTAATGCTCTGCATTTTATTTTCACTTTCTCTTCAAAACCCCAACCCAAAGGGGGATGACAGAAGGAGTCACTCTCCTGATCTTGGCAGTGCAGACTGGTTTAATCGAGCTTCAAGTTGTCCATCGGGCATTCCTGCTTAGTATTATTCTCTTCATTGTGGTAGCATCCATCCTTCAGTCCATGTTGGAGATTGCTGATCCCATTGTTCTGGCCCTGGGAGCTTCAAGGGACAAGTAAGAGATGCACTTTCTAAACTGAAAGCTATTTAAAACTGTCTTTTGTAGAGGTGAGCACACTAATGTATGGCCTGATAGCCTTGTGGGCTACCAAAAGGTAAGTTCTGGTGGTCCACATTCTTGTAGACTAAAGAATAAAAAGGTTAGTCTACAGACTGGACTCATTTCATTGCTGCTTCTCCTCATCTCCTCCCTGCTCCCTTCTCCCACACACTCACTCTCACTCGCACAGAGATGCTATGCAAAATGATTCCTTCTGCTGAAGGAAAGTGACTTGGGTCGCACGGTCCTAATGAAGAATCCTCCATGAGCGTGTCGTACAGTCTGCACAGGATCGTGTTGCTCTGCTGTCACTGGCTTCGAGAGTTCTGTGGGTATTACATGACGCAAGGAAAGTCATCACCCCCCACTGAGAGACTGAGCCCCACTCTTGGCTAAACCACAGTTCAGGATGTCACGGAAACAGCCAGTTATTTAATAGTCATGGGGGGGAAAATTCTACCAAGTAATAATAGTCCATAGATTAACTTCAGGAACCCCAGGCTTGGGGCACAGGTGGTAGACCTGGAATGGGAGGTGTCTATGGACAGAACCCGAGGAGTAGAAGAATGAAGTAAATAAATAAATATTGTTCAGGCATGCAGGAGTGAAATTAGGAAGGCCAAATCACACTTGGAGTTGCAGCTAGCCGGAGATGTTAGGAGTAACAAGAAGGGTTTCTTCAGGTATGTGAGCAACAAGAAGAAAGTCAAGGAAAGTGTGGGCCCCTTGCTGAATGAGGGAGGGAACCTAGTGACAGAGGATGTGGAGAAAGCTAGTGTACTCAATGCTTTTTTTGCCTCTGTCTTCACAGACAAGGTCAGCTCCCAGGTGGCTGCACTCCGCAGCACGGTATGGGGAGGAGGTGACCAGCCCTCTGTGGAGAAAGAAGTAGTTCGGGACTATTTAGAAAAGCTGGATGAACACAAGTCCATGGGGCCGGATGCACTGCATCCGAGGGTGCTAAAGGAGTTGGCCGATGTGATTGCAGAGCCATTGGCCATTATCTTTGACAAATCATGGCAATCGGGGGAGGTCCCGGATGACTGGAAAAAAGCTAATGTAGTGCCCATCTTTAAAAAAGGGAAGAAGGAAGATCCGGGGAACTACAGGCCAGTCAGTCTCACCTCAGTCCCTGGAAAAATCATGGAACAGATCCTCAAGGAATCAATTCTGAACCACTTAAAGGAGGGGAAAGTGATCAGGAACAGTCAGCATGGATTCACCAAGGGCAAGTCATGCCTGACTAACCTAATTGCCTTCTATGATGAGATAACTGGCTCTGTGGATGAGGGGAAAGCAGTGGATGTGCTATTTCTTGACTTTAGCAAAGATTTTGATACAGTCTCCCACAGTATTCTTGCCAGCAAGTTAAAGAAGTATGGGCTGGATGAATGGACGGTGAGGTGGATAGAAAACTGGCTGGATGGTCGTGCTCAATGGGTAGTGATCAACGGGTAGTGATCAACTAGACCATGTCTAGTTGGCAGCCGTTATCAAGTGGAGTGCCCCAAGGGTCGGTGCTGGGGCCAGTTTTGTTCAATATCTTCATCAACGATCTGGAGGATGGTGTGGACTGCACCCTTAGCAAGTTTGCAGATGACACTAAATTGGGAGGAGTGGTTGATACACTGGAGGGTAGGGATAGGATACAGAGGGACCTAGACAAATTAGAGGATTGGGCCAAAAGAAATCTGATGAGGTTCAACAAGGACAAGTGCAGAGTCCTGCACTTAGGACGGAAGAATCCCATGCACTGCTACAGACTAGGGACCGAATGGCTGGGCAGCAGTTCTGCAGAAAAGGACCTAGGGGTTACAGTGGACGAAAAGCTGAATATGAGTCAACAGTGTGCCCTTGTTGCCAAGAAGGCTAACGGCATTTTGGGCTGTATAAGTAGGGGCATTTCCAGCAGATCGAGGGACGTGATTATTCCCCTCTATTCGGCACTGGTGAGGCCTCATTTGGAGTACTGTGTCCAGTTTTGGGCCCCACACTACAAGAAGGATGTGGATAAATTGGAAAGAGTCCAACGGAGGGCAACAAAAATGATTAGGGGGCTGGAGCACATGACTTATGAGGAGAGGCTGAGGGAACTGGGATTGTTTAGCCTGCAGAAGAGAAGAGTGAGGGGGGATTTGATAGCTGCTTTCAACTACCTGAAAGGGGGTTACAAAGAGGATGGATCTAGACTGTTCTCAGTGGTAGAAGATGACAGAACAAGGAGTAATGGTCTCAAGTTGCAGAGGGGGAGGTTTAGGTTGGATATTAGGAAAAACTTTTTCACTAGTAGGGTGGTGAAGCACTGGAATGGGTTACCTAGGGAGGTGGTGGAATCTCCTTCCTTAGAGGTTTTTAAGGTCAGGCTTGACAAAGCCCTGGCTGGGATGATCTAGTTGGGGTTGGTCCTGCTTTGAGCAGGGGGTTGGACTAGATGACCTCCTGAGGTCCCTTCCAACCCTGAGATTCTATGATTCTATGAAGTCTTGTGGGTGTTTTGATCTGCTGGGTTTTTTCCTGTTATCTTTGATTTCTTTGTGTTTCTTTGAGGATCGTTATTTGTCTTTGGTGTTCTGGCATGAAACTGCATTTCCTATGTTAATTGCATGTCTCTCTTCCCCTTATGTAACCTGTAAGCATTATAAATAAAAGAGGAGGTTTATTTATATCCAGTGAGTCTGTTCGACTTAGACGTTGCTTGTGGTCAGCACAGTTTCTGTGGCATGTTAACTCTAAATATGCTAACAAAAGGAAAGACAGTAGAGCCAGGAGATGAGTATCTGGTTCGCAAACAGTTAGTTGCTGGTAGCAGCAAATTGCAACTGTTTGCCAGCTCCAAAGCTGAATTTGTAGGGAGTTCTGAACAAATGAGGCGGGGAAAGTGGTCGTCCTCCCCCACCCCCCCGAAACACAGAAATAACAAACAGGTATTTACAAAATTCAGTTAATTTTAGAATAATTTTTTTCTTCTAACCCTTAGTTGCAGTCAAATTAGGGTAGTTCTCTCTCCTTTCTTCCCTTCTGCTATCGTTCGTTAGTTTCAGTGTATCTTATTTCTGGAACTAAACGTGTGTAAAAATACATCAGAGAGAGCTGCTGAGTAACATAGCGAATAATGATTAGAGGCATTGGAAAGATTTCCAAATGGGATGCGAGTGGAAAGATTAGGACTGTGGATGGGGAGAGATTAGTAAAAGGGGACACGATAGGGGTATACAAAATAATGAAGATCGATATGTTATAAAAGGGAGGGGACAGCTGGCAGGGCTTTCACTCTGAGCCTCAGCAACTTGCTTCCCTTTGGTCTGAAATACCCCAAAAGTCACCAGATTCAGGCTATACCGCAAAAGACCCCTGTTTGAAAGAGCCTTTTGGAGAAGGCTGAGGTAGATGGGAGGGCTTCTATGGAACCAATTTCAGTGCTGCTGAGATTTAACTTAGTTGTACTTATTGCATGGTAACTTATGTTAAGATAACTAGCGCCTTGGAATAGATGTCGTCATTTATTTTTTTAAATCTAAATAAATACAGTTAATCATTTTTTATAAGAGCAAGGTGACATCTGTTAATACTGAAAGGCAACAGATAAAAGGAAATAGTTTTACACAATGTACAGTCATCATGTGGCAGAGAGTTCCACAGGTGGTTTATAGAGGCTAGCAAAGAGTCGAAGTATGAGATGTTTTTATGGGGGAACTTCTGCAGGTATACCAGATAGCATTTAAAATAACCTTACAAACCTTTATGCTTCAGAGCACGACTGCCTGGAGCGGATTATTCCATAGTTGTTCTAACGGGATTTCCTGGATTTTCATCTGAAGCATCTGGTATCAGCCTCTGTCAGAGACAGGAGACAATGAGTTTAACCCCTGACCTGGTCCATTGTGGCAATACCTATGTAACTTACTTGTAGTCTTTAATTTTTGCCTTTGTCTCACTGAGGATGTAGCCTTTCCACTTTGTGCTAGAATGGCACAGGGCAGAAAGGACTGAGCTTCCATCAGAATAAATGTCTGTTGTCCTTTTCTTAATGTAAAAGCCTTCAGCAGACCCATAAGCCACTGTTCTCTCCGTGAGAGGAGGCCAGTTGTCTGAATTGCCACCATTGCATTGTTTCTGCAGGAGCCTGTGGAAGCATTTCCGTGCAGTCAGCCTGTGCTTGTTCTTGCTAGTGTTCCCAGCGTACATGGCCTACATGATTTGTCAGTTTTTCCACATGGATTTCTGGCTGCTGATCATTATCTCTAGCAGTATTCTAACCTCCCTCCAGGTAAGGCACACTAGCCTCATGGTAGTCATTTATTTTTTTTTCTGTCCCTAAGGTAACGGGATATGACCAGAACAGTGCTGGGGGGAGTATTTGAGTGCAGAAGCTGGGATGTAAAATCTTTTATTTATCTCCACCTGCGGCTAGAGTACTCTAGTGCTGGGCTGAGACCACAGGGAGCTAAAATATTTATTGTAAATAATTCTGTCGGATTGCAAGGGCATGTTGGTTACAATAAAAAGCTTCCAAACTGCATATAGATTTCATCACTTTAGGAGACTTCCATGACAGAGATGATCTGAAAATATGTTGGTGTCCAAAACATGCATACATACGTACTTTCTGGTGTGTGTTGGGGGGTGGGTTTATTTAAAAAATAACTCTTGGAAGCTTGTCATTTAATGGCTTTTTTTGTGTGCGTGCCTAGTCGCTATCCATGTCTCTAAGGGCTTGTCTACATGGCACGGCACTGTGCACAAGAGAAGTGTGACTTCTGAAGTGCACCAGCATGTCCCACGTGAACTGGGCCATGCAAACCCTTCTGGCATGAACTAAAAGTTCCCTAGTGCACATTAATGTGCTGTTTCACACCAATACACCTGTGCACGTTAGAAATCACACCCCTCTAGTATGCGTTTGCTGTGTAGACAAGCTCTAACTACAGCCTGGATTCAGTAAAGTACTTAAGCATGGGTTTCCCTGGTATTTAAGCACAAGCTTCGTGCTTTGCTGAGTAGGGATGGATTTAGCTTCTACTTGAAGTTAAGCAAGTACTTGGCTGATTTGGGCCTTATATGCTTCCAGATGAGGGAGGCCTCTTGTGTACAGGACTTACTTTCCCTCGGGACCTGAATGCTAAAACCGTATCATTCTATCTCTTTTCAGGTGCTTGGAACGCTTTTCATTTATGTGTTGTTTATGGTCGAGGAGTTCAGAAAAGAGCCAGTAGAAAATATGGATGATGTAATTTACTATGTAAACGGCACATACCGGCTGCTGGAATTCCTCGTGGCTCTCTGCGTCGTGGCGTACGGCGTCTCGGAGACTATCTTTGGAGAATGGACTGTAATGGGCTCGATGATCATCTTCATCCACTCCTATTACAATGTGTGGCTCCGGGCCCAGTTGGGGTGGAAAAGTTTTCTTCTCCGCAGGGATGCTGTGAATAAGATCAAATCGCTGCCCACTGCCACAGAGGAGCAGCTGGAGCAACACAATGATATCTGTGCCATCTGCTACCAGGTGTGCAATTCAAGTAGTAGAACTGTAGGGGAGTGACTCTTATTAACATAGCTTTGGATGGTCTGGAGTTTGTCTCCGGTGCGATAACGAGTGCAGTGATTATGGTTGTGTTTCAGTTGTAATCCCCACAGAGTTCTGCTATGTGTAATTTGGCTTAGTGCAGAATTGGAGGTAGTTGCCCTGGAAACGTAGAACAAACAAAAATGGAAATTAAGGAATTTAAATAGACCAGAATAGCTTTTTTTTAATCAGATTTGACTAAAGCAAGTGTCGTACTCTTGAAAGTATCTGAGATTCTTAAGTATTTCCAATGAGTTTGGGCCAAGCTAGTCTCAATAGTAGAACCAAACACTGACTATTTTCTTTCATTGGTGAGATTTCTCTTACGCTTCCTGTAAGATTGTATGTACTCCGCTAGCCAATGTATTGTACGGTTTCATAGCCCAGGTCTACACTGGAGGGGTGGGGGTGTTGACCTAAGATACGCAACTTCAGCTACAGAAATAGTGTAGCTGAAGTCAACGTATCTTAGGTCAATTTACCTCGGCATCCTCATGGTGGCAAGTCGACCGCTGCCGCTCCCCCATCGACTCTGCTTCTCGTGGCGGTGGAGTTCCAGAGTTGATGGGGAGAGCGCTCGGGGATCGATTTATCACATCTAGACTAGACGTGATAAATCAACCCCCAAGAGATCGATCGTGTAGACCTGCCCATAGAAACAATTCAATCTCCATAGATTAATTCCCACTCTTGCTTAATTTAAAACGCTGGTTATAAAAGAAAAAGAAACCTAATTACTGTAAGGCGAAGGGTTTAACATAAGCCAACAGAAGTAAGGAAATTTAGAAGTTAACGCTGGAAGTACTAGCTTTACCACGCCTTGTGCTTTAAAAAAAAAAAAAAATACAGGTATGCTTCTTTCCTCCCTAGGAAATCATGCTTGTTGTGACTGGAAGTGAAAGAGTAACCCTAGGATGAATGCAGCAGGATTTTATTAAGATAAGATTGGCTTGGCTCCAAACTTGGTTTCAGTGATCTGAAATGTTTATTTAAAACAAAAGTTTACTTTGCGTTTGAGTAAAAATCCCTGGT
This sequence comes from Macrochelys suwanniensis, assembly GCA_033296515.1. Classification (NCBI taxonomy): domain Eukaryota; kingdom Metazoa; phylum Chordata; order Testudines; family Chelydridae; genus Macrochelys; species Macrochelys suwanniensis. The sequence goes on along the minus strand of CM065782.1, from coordinate 106,037,398 downwards.
CTGACCTCTGTGGCTTGGGTCTAGGCACTTCATTTCTACTCTGCTGCTCTCACACCATGGTGGTTACAAGTGGATTATTGGTGACTTATACCATTGGGTTTGTGTTTCCATCTAGTACTTCGTAACCCATGCCCTACAACTACTTCCACAAAGAGTTGTAAATAACAATTCCTTTGTGCTTGCTTTTAATCTGTATGGGGCTAACTTCCATGGGGTTGCAATTGTTTTGTCATTAAGCCTCATGAGGCTGGGTACCTGAGTTACATCACTTTTTTCCTCTGGAAACTTACTGGTTTCGTGCCTGTTGAAAGTTATATGGAGGCTTGCGTATGCAGAAAAATCATTACACGTCTTGCCTTAGAATTTCCATCTCGCAGAGTAAATGTGATATCAGGTGGAGTGTGTTGGGGTACTTTTGGGAGGACAGGGTGTTTGGCTATTGTGTGACATCTTGATTTTTATTATTTTCAGGACATGAAATCTGCTGTGATCACACCATGCAGCCATTTCTTTCATTCTGGTTGTCTTAAGAAATGGCTCTATGTGCAAGAGACCTGTCCTTTGTGCCACTGTCAACTTAAAAACCCCTCACAGCCACCAGGGCTGGGACCAGAGCCAGCTCCACAGCCAAACCCTGGAGCACAGCAAAATACTGTTCATCAAGAAGCAACAGAAGATCTTGGTGTTGAACACCAGGAGGAGAGAAATCTAAGAGAGAGCCCTAGTGACAGTAACTTACAGGTGGCTGAAGGGCCGGATCACCAGGAGCACTCTCATGACACCAAGAATGATTCTCAGAGTCTGGATTGTGACACTTGTCCTTTTGAGGCCAGCCAGGGGGAGATTATTGCGGGGCAACCAATTGGAGGCCAGGAGGAGGTTCTTACTCATGACCCGAGACTTTCTATCCAGTTTTGAAGTAGCAGAAGATGATGTAGGAACAGATCCATGTCAGAGACCCGTGCCTGACTCAGCAGAGAGAACTTACCCTTCCACAATTGTGAAAAAGTTTAGCAATTTAATGCTGGTCAAAATGTATTTATAATATCCCATGCTGATTTTTGTGGGCTGCCTGGTAGAGGCAATTCCAAGGAGATTCAACAGAAATGACTTCAGAAACTGCCTCTGAATTGCAAGGGAGGGAGAAACTGGAAACAAATGAAATGGACATAGAGTATTTTCAAAGGGTGGGTGAAGGGGAAGGAGGAGAAGTAGGGGGTGCGAGATGCGAAAGAGACAGAACCGTTAGCTTGTGTTTGGGGTGGGGAGGAAGAACCAAACGGAACTATGTCCCAAGGTACCAGGGAGAGATGTTAGAATGCTTTGGCCTGTTTTTCTGGCTTGACTGGAGCGCAGCCATGATTACTGACAAAATTTTGTACAGCACTGAAGCCAAAATCAAAGATGTAACAGCATTGATTGTATTGGAAGATGGAAGCACTCTAATACATTGCGTGTATGCTTTGGGCATTTTTGGTGGGGCAATTACATTTGCATTCGTGTAATCTATAACGACTCTTGACTTTTATGACAGAGTCTTCAATATTTTGATGTATATGAAACTTTTGTTAATATATTATGCACAGTATGGGTCATGTGAAGTAAACTAAAGCTCTAATGAACACTTTGGCCTCTGCTGCAGAGTGTAGGGGAGAGTGGGATGAGTTTTAGGGCACAGATAGAGGCCTTGCAATACTGTTTGATCCTGTGTAATGTTTAATTCTTGCAGCTGAATTAAAACAGTGTTAAACTCTGGCAACATTTGCACTTTTGGGAATGAGTACAGAAACGTGTATGATCAAATGCCGCAAATGCCACTTTTAAAAGCTGTTAATAGAATGTGCACCTTTTATTCTTTGACACGCATGTGTCCATACTTAAATTTTTACATTCATCGTAGCTTCAGATAGAACTAGGGATGGGAGGGGGGAGCGGGGGAAGGAAATTTTTTATGTGAATTTTGATATGAAAAGAAATTAGTCACTTATTTATACAATAGGCTTGGCTCTGAAGTGTTTTTTTCAAACTTGGTATTCTTAACGTGAAACGTGATATGATTTTATTTTTAGTAGTAAATTTGGATGTAGACGAACAGACATAGCTGAATGTCTTAATAAATTACATTTGAAGATTTTTACATTTGGTGATGTGATTCTTACGCAGAAAGTGGTACCTGAATTATATGTGCATGCAGACGAGCTCGCATTCCCCTCTGAGCTCAGCGGATCTGATGTTCACTCCCACATGTGTTACAGTGCCGTTCTAGCTAAAGACAATTCTAGTTGTTAAAACCTGCCCTTGCCACCAATGCCTTAACCTAGAGGAGCGGCTACAAAACCTTGTGTTGTGTTCTCTCTGCCCCCAGACTAAGCATGCTGCTTCCCACAGTGCTGCTGGATTACTGGTCCCCACAACAAATACCTCGACCTGGGCTCTCACCTGAGAGTTGAAAATATCAACGGCAAGAGCCTGCTTCAGTGTCTTCTATTTTTAATGTACTGCCATGACTCTAGTGTGTGATGGTAGCATTTACCATCTGCTTCTTTAGTCATTGTGACTCATTGGCTTGTTAATTAAGTAGAATTCAGTGAAAAATAGGGAGAAACTTTCACTGATTTGTCACTTTTATTTTTTCTTAATCAGTATAGTGCGTCAGTGGCAGACAGGTCAAACTCTCTTTCATCCTTGTTTTCCATGATAGCCTGACCTCTCCCAAAACAAAGTCCACAATTGTACAGTTCCAGGTGTTTCACTTTTGATGCCCATATTTAGATAAATGCTTCCCTGCAACCAGTTTTAAGTTATTGGAGGTGTAAGGGTTGCGGATGGGCCCTGCATGGGATCCTAACGGTATTGATCAGTATTATAAAACACAAATTTCCTCTCCTAGGGCACATTTTTAGCCGGAACCATGTACTCCAAAATCCAGGTAGTCATGTGCCAGCAGGTGCCATGCAACATTCTCCGGGCTGATGTGAAGAACTTACGCTCCGTGTGAGATCTGCCCGTTCCACTGAGGCACAGGGAGCAAAGCTGGAGGAGGAGAGGGGAGGGGATAAGGCAGAGCCCCAGATGTCTAGGGAGGCAGCAACAAGGAAACAAGATGACCCAAGAGAAAAGAGGGGGGAGAGAAGGAAAGATCAAAGCACCAGCACCCACTTGGGGCATCTGTCAGATCATCAAAAACATGGTAAACTAAAACGAAGTTCATCACGGTTTCAAGTTTTTATACTTGGAGGAAATGTTCCTGGCACTCCTTCCCCCCCCCCCACCCCCCCGCACAACAGTGTGGTTAAATACAGGACAGCGACAAATGCAACCGGCACGATGGGTGAAATCTACATGGTGAGACTTAAATTCTCTTAACATCAGCTCCCTTTGCTGATTAGACCTGCCCCTTCAGCAGCAGCACAAGAAGGTGCCTGTTTAAAATGGGTTTCCTTAGATGATTTGTATTACGGCAGCACCTGGAGCCTCCGATTGAAAACGAGGGGCCCATTGTGCTCGATGCCGTGTGAATCTATAGACAGTCGTGACCTGAACAGTTTAACGAGACACAGGATAGAAGGGGAAATTTGGCACAGAGAAGTGAAGTGACATGCCCAAGGTCACTCAGCAGTTCAGTGGCAGACCTGGAAATAAAATCTACCTATGGTTCCTAGGCCAGTGCCCCATCCCCTAGATTTTGCTGCCCACGGGGGTGGGATTTGATGTATTAATATTTAGAATCCGAAGGGTGTTCGCTAACAGATTATAACTCCGATGAAAATTTGGGCATAAACTGCTTGAATGTCCCTTAAAAAGGAAAAATAAAAAAATTTTCCAGGAAAGCTAAACAGACTAAGTTGAAGGAACTCGGCTTGGTCCAAAACGAACTCTTACAAGAAAATCAATACCAAAACATGAACCGAGGCACGGTCCATTAACGTATTGTTTTAAAAATTCCATGGAATCAGCGTCTTTCAACACTTCTCCTGCAGTGTTTGCAACCCAGATGTGCTTCATTGAGTGAAACTAAATCAGAATGAAACTGACATCACTGGGTGTGTTTGCTCTAAAGTAAGCAATGTAAATAGTGAAAAGTAGATTGAGATTTTAAATTTGAATTCCAATTTTGATACACTAGTGTAGTGGGACACAGGTAGAAGCATTGGTTTACTATATAGGGGCAGTTCTTAAACTGCCGTGGCTCATGGACTGCTGGTAGTCTACAAGCACTTGCTAGGGGTCCCTGCTTATTTGGGGGGTTTAAACCTCTCCCCTTGGGGTGTCTGGTCCCTGATTTTCTCACATAGGGCAGGTTCTTTTTCCAGCTGTTAAAAAAGCAGTCAAAAATACCTTTTAAATACACTGAAAAGTGATACGAGGGAAGTAAGCACTGGCGGTAGCTGTCCCAGGGATGTTTTCCCATCACAATGGAAGGGATAGTTCTATGCAACTGCAGTTGAGGAGGGGGAAATGGTTTTAGGGACCATCTATTAAAATCTGGTCCACTCTTAAAGGAGCCTGATTTTCAGACGCGCTGAGCACTCACCCACTGAAAAGCAGGCCCCTGGAAATTGCCCACCCAGAAATTGAGGCTACTCCACCCAGGCGTACCTGATCGAACGGAAATGCCAAGCGGAGTGTCAGCGGACTGACTGCAGTCCAGCCCACAATAGCTTGGTCTGACCTAGTATCCTCACTTGCCCGTGGAACAAGAGATAGGACACATTGCCACGTGCCACCCACGTGGAGATCCTAAGGGACGATGTTCAATTATATCCAACTCATGAGCCCTCTCTGGTCTTACCTAGACTAAAGAAACCGGTTATGTTTGAAAATGCTTTAGCTAATGCCTTTTTTAAACACCACTTTGCACCTCATGCAGAGATGCTTTAGCACTTTTAAATGTAACTAGCTGGTCCTGTGTGCATAATCGTGTTTAAGATCATATCAGCTAGCATGTCAGAAAAGCCAGACTCTTCCTCGTCATCACAAGGCCTATGGCTTGTTTGTTCGTAGCCATAATCCTTTCTTACTGTACTGCGAGAGCCCAGGATGTTAGGGCTACTTTGCTATTGTTTGTGGTTATCTGGTATGTCATTGATGCAAATGTCCAGCAAAGAGAAGTCTCACACACCCCTCAACCATGCAAAGTCCAGGTGTTTGCTATAAAGAAACAAAACAGTGATCTGGTTATAAGCCATTCAGGCAACTCACTGCACAACTTTAAACTGTTTTTATTAAGTTTTTGAAAATGAACAATAGTCATTTTAAAGAAACAAGGAGCCATGACTTAGTAAGTCGTTCTTTGAGGGGAGTTGCTTTAAATGCAATAGAGTTCTCAGCAGACTAGAGGACAATAACCAGTATCAACCACAGGGCATGTCTGCAGGCATACAAAGCCCGAAGAGCCATTCTGGTTAAACAGGCACACTGCAAAAGAAAGGAACAAGTCTTAGAATGCAGTTTTTGCCAACAGTCGTTATTTCCAAGATGCTGATGTTTCTCGTCCTTAATGTTATCGGTTTCAGCTGCAGGTCTTTAGCGACACACAGCCAAAGGCCAGATGATCCTTCGAATTTGCACAAACAGATATGAAGTGTTTGCGATGGGAGAGTTGTTAAAATAGTTCATTTACAGGAGTGTAACATATCAAAAACTGATCTTAAGAAGAGGGAAGATGTCCTCTATATATAATCTTTTATTTGTAAATTAAATATATTTTTAATGGGCTATAGCACACTTTTTTAAAAAATAGTCTGTTCACTGCAAGCTTGGGGGGAAAAAATCCCAGCTGGAATGCAGAGGGATTAAGTTTTATTTATTTTCCCTGCTAAGAGCTGTATTGTGCAATTTAAAAGGAAATGTCCTTGAAAGATGGGTTTCTTCATAAGCTATTTCAGCTTTGTTTGTTTTTAGATGGAAATTAATTTCTCAAAGGCCCTGCGTGTTGGGAAGTTTGTGTTGATAAGTACGGGAAAATGAGAAATTACAGCCTGTTAAAATGAGAAACATTGTTTTCAAAATAAAACTTTTAAGGCCATACATGTGTTTGAGATTCTGTATTTTGTCTGTCTGTCTAATCATCTTGCTGAAATATGCGACACTCACAATGATGCTGAGTTACAGAGGATGAAAGGCAGGCCAGAAAAAGTTGTCGGGGAGCAGGAAAAATTGTAGCTATTCCCTAACGTGTTCAAAGTTCACAGTATTGCTAAAGATATTACTTAGACTGTAGATTGTACTTAGATTGGGGAAAGAGCTGTCTTTTTGCTAGTACAGACTCTAGTGCAATGGACTAAGGCTTCGAGGCACTATTGCAAGGCAAATTAATAATTGCTAAAGTAGTTTACAACCCGGGCCCAGTCCTGCAATCACCGCTCAGCTGAGCAAGTTCCTCACACAGCTGCTGTAGTCACAATGGTTAGTCCCTGTGAATCAATGGGTCTACTTGTCTGAGTAAAAATTACTCCAGTTAGTAAGCAGTGCAGAATTGGGCCTGGACTTGCTAAAGAGAACAGTTTTACTATCTAGAAATACAGCTGCATATACAGGTGAAGCACATTAGGAAAGTTGTTTCACTGTTTCAGGAACCGTTTTTATTTTATAGTCAAATTTCAAGTTCCCATCTATTTATTTTATTTTCTGTACTATTGCTTTACAAGCAGATTTCCAAAGAGTAAACAGGTGTTTGCTTCAGCACGGTATTCCCAAGAACCATAACTAGTAGCAGTCGGACATTTCTAGGATTAGTAACAATTCAGCCAAAGCGCCAACTGGCAGCTTCTCTAAAAAAAAAAAAAAAATAAAAATGTATATTACAGTAGCACCCAGTAGTCCTAAATAGGAGCCCCATAACGCTAGAAGTTGTAGCAACACTTATCCAAGCCCTGAAGAGCTTGGCATGGAAATGAGAGTTTTTTGGCATACCAAGGAGGACAGATTTTCTGTTCTGAAGCTGATCCTGCATGTCCATATTTAGCTCTCATCCCTGAGCTGTCCTGGGATTTTCTTAGCTCTATTTTCTTTCACTGAGTGGGTCTCATGGGAGATTTATTTTGAGAGTTTTATGCCCCATCACGTCTAGCCCCTTCTCCTGCATCATAGGGTGGCCAACTTTCTCCTTGCACAAAACTGAACACCATTGCCTCGCCCCCTGCCCCTCCCCTCCTCTGAGGCCCTGCCCCTTCTCCGAGGCCTTGCCCCCCCACTCCATCCTCCCCTCCTTCTGTCGCTCACTCTCCCCACCCTCACTGACTCGTTTTCAGCGGGCTGGCTCAGGGGTGCAGGAGGGGATAAGCGCTCCAGGCTGGGGCCAGAAATGAGTTCAGAGTGTGGGAGGGGGCTCCAGGCTGAGGCAGTGGGTTGGGATGCAAAAGGGGGTGAGGGCTCTGGGGTGGGATCAGGGATGAGGGGTTTGGGGTGCAGGAGGGGGCTCTGGGCTGGGGGGGTGGAGCCAAGGGGTTCAGCGTATGGGAGGGGGCTCCAGGATGAGGCAGGAGGTTGGGGTGTGGGCTGGGGGTTCCAGGGTTGGGCCAGAAATGAGGGGTTCATGGTGCAGGATGGGGCTCTGGGCTGGGCCAGGGGGTTGGGGCACAGAGGTGGGGGGTGAGGGCTCTGTCTGGGGGGTGCAGATTCTGGTGTGGGGCTGGGGATGAGGGGTTTGGGGTGTAGGAGGGTTCTCCAGGCCGGGACCAAGTGGTTTGGAGGGCAGGAGTGGGATAAGGGCTGGGGCAGGGGATTGGGGTGTGGGACGGGCTCAGGGGTGCAGGCTCTGGGCAGCGCTTACCTCAAGCTGCTCCCAGAAGCAGGGGCATGTCCCCCTTCCGGTTCCTTCGCGGAGGTGTGGCCAGGCGGCTCTGCACACTGCCCTGTCTGCAGGTGCCGCCCCCACAGCTCCCATTGGCTGCAGTTCCTGGCCAATGGGCGCTGTGGGGGTGGTGCTTAGGGTGGGGGCAGCTTGCAGAGCCCCCTGGCTGACTCTGCATAGGAGCCTGGGGGAAGGGGGACATAGAATCATAGAATCTCAGGGTTGGAAGGGACCTCAGGAGGTCATCTAGTCCAACCCCCTGCTCAAAGCAGGACCAACCCCAACTAAATCATCCCAGCCAGGGCTTTGTCAAGCCTGACCTTAAAAACCTCTAAGGATGGAGATTCCACCACCTCCCTAGGTAACCCATTCCAGTGCTTCACCACCCTCCTAGTGAAATAGTTTTTCCTAATATCCAACCTAGACCCCCCACCCCCACCCCCCGCCACTGCAACTTGAGACCATTGCTCCTTGTTCTGTCATCTGCCACCACTGAGAACAGTCGATCCATCCTCTTTGGAACCCCCCTTCAGGTCAGGGCCAGCCCACAACATTTTGGCACCTGAGGCGGGGAGCTCAAATGATGCCCCCATGACCCCTTGCTTGGGCCAAAACTTTGAAAGGTCTCAATTCTGCCGCCTTCCTGTTCCACTCCTCTCATGGTACTGCTTTACTACCTACCCCAATAAAGGAGAACTAACTACTTCAAATGCCTTGTTCAAAAATTTTAAGTAACACTTAACTTTCAAATGCCTGAACAGCAAATGTAACTTTTCTTGTCTGCATAGTAAGCACTAGCATTTTTATCTGTTTGAATAATCAAAGTGGTGCTTTCCGTGCCTTCTTGGTTGCAAAGATTTGAACTGCTTCCTGAAGGTTCACCGTCTGGGCCAGCTCATGCTCTAGTGAGATGGTTGCAAGGCTGACCAGCCTCTCCTGTGTCATTGTGGAGCGTAGATGTGTTTTTATTAACTTCAGCTTGCAGAAGCTGCATTCTCCACTGGCAACTATTACAGGCAGGTCCTGCTTTAAGCCGATTCCTCCTCAATTTTTTTTTGCTCCGACAAATCAGCGGGAGATGGGTTTTTTTTTTTCTCCAACAAGTCCGGCGGGACAGTGCGGGGCCCCACCATCACTCTTTGCGTGGGGTCCCGCACCCGCTAAAGCTGGCCCTGATTACAGGAAATGTTAGAAGTATGTGCAGAGCAACAAAAGCATTTGGAAAGAGGGTGGGCATCTTATTTGTGCACATATATTCCAGAACAGCCTTTGGAGTTGATCCTGCTGAAATGTATCTTGAAAAGGCTTTCAGTTCATCACCTAAATCACTCGCATCAATATCGCGTATGTCATCATGTGTCAACACTGTCTCTAGTGCCCTGCATTGCTGGTCTAGGTCTTCTTCAGGTATAGTGAGGAGTTTTGGAATATCGTACAACATCCCAAATATACTGCTGTGTTCCTTGAGCTGCATGAAACGTTCTTCTACTGACTGTGTTGCACAATCTAACACCTGGTTAAATAATTCAACTTTAAATTGTTTGGGGTCTCTTATGGGATTATCCCGTGCCTCGTAATCAAAATGTCTTCTTTGATGACTTGTATTCTTGAATGGGCGGGAAAATAGCTTCAGCGTGAAGTTCCTCTGCCAACTTCTGTGCACTCTTCAGAACGTTTTGAAATCTGACCGGTAAGACTAGTCTGTAGGTATGACTTTGCTTTGTCCAGTTGTTCCATTGCTCCAGATATATCAAGGTCAACACCTGGAAGTCTCTTGCTTACAACATTTATTTCAAACAGTATGTCATGCCACAACACTAAGCCACACAGAAATTTGAAGTTATGTATGTTTCTGGTGATTCCATTTCCCTCTGCCACTGTTCTCCCACGAACAGTTCCTGTCATAGCATTATCCTCCATAATGGCAACTGTGACATCATCTACCTTCCCAATTTGGTGTTTGATAGACTTTATCGCCTTCACCTGACTTTCCCATCATGTGGCACTCAGTGGTTTCAGTGTCAGAGAGGATGTTCCCAGATGTTGCTTCAAAATTTGCCATCGATAAGTTGATGCAGAGAAAAATACATAGATGCTTTGAATTACATTAAAAAAATTCAGCAGCCTCACTAGAAGCTGATGCTGCATCACTGACCACCAAGTTCAATGAATGAGAACTGCATGGGACAAAAAAAGCTCGAGGGTTTAACTCTCGGATCCGTGTCTGCACTCCTCTGTTCTTTCCTCTCATGTTGGCACCATTAATAAATTCTAGAAAATTCTCTCTGACAGTCACCATTGCAGGGACATTTTCACTAGGTTCTGTTGTTACAAAACGCACCATTAAGGTCATTTGTTCCGTATGGCTGATGTCAGGTGTGCAGTCCAGAATAACAGAGTAATATCTTCCTGACTTCAGATCTGCCACAATCTTCTGTTTGACTTTTGTTGCCAGTAACTGTATGATCTCATTTTGAATTGTTTTTCCAAGGTAGTGGTGTGTGTACATTTCTTGGGTGGTGACTCTTCTTAGATGCTTCTGCAGATGGGATGCTGTTACAACTAGTCTTTTCCCCAAAGTATTGAAGTAGTCCTAGAGCTAGTGGATTTTGCTGGGTGCAGCTCTCCAGCCGAACTTGTTGCCAGTTCTGCATTCCCTCTGCGTTCGATTTCAAGCAAACTCTGTCCCTACTCGAGTTCTTCTTCCCCGCTGCTCTCGGACCTCTTCACTCCGCCATTTCCGTAGGGCTGCGTCCTCTGGTGTGTGAGCACCTTTGCAGAGCCTCTCTGCGCCTTATCCACAAACCACAGCACTGACACTTCTGTACCAACACCAAGGTTTTCCTAGGGGAACGTATCTCCATCAAGGGTGGAACTGGTCCCAGAGCAGACAGCCAGTGCAAGGCGCGTGTTCCACTTAGGTTGCTAGTCAGGTCATTTAATGGACCTCTGGAAGGCCCTCAGTCACCTGGTGATGAGCACAATTCAAGACCGACTAGAACGTAGACTGTCTGAAGAATATTTAGAGGTCATTTCCTTCCTTCCCTTCTTTCATAAAGATGATATTAAAGACGCTTGTCTTGGATTCAGTATCAACATGTTCTAGTAAGGACAACAGAATGCCTATACATTAAAAATCAATAGGAGGAAATGTGCTATTTCCAATGACCACTGGATGGCGCTGTGGTTTTGCAAATCTCAAGACAACAAACCCAGGCCAGCCTCCTACTGCTGTCTTGCAAACACCTGTGGCAGCATTGAAAATGCACAGGGCTCGCCAAGGCACAATTCCTTTCTTGTTTTCCTATTTGTGTTTCTCAGGTTGCAACGGCAGCTGGAATCACTGGAACAATTTCAGGGCACAAAATCTATCTTTACGATTCTTCTAACAAAATGCCAGGTTAGCCCTGGTCCCCAAGTGGTTTATCTATTGTGCGGGGCCATCCTGATGCCTCCGACAGTGTCAGTAAAATGGGAGTTAACTTTACAGTGGCTAGAGACCTGCTCTAAATCCAGGATTTTCCTTTCAGTTTCAAAGATCACCCTCCCCGCAGCCTTCAAAAGTCAGATAGTTTACGTTGTTACTGTGTTCTCAATGACAAAGCAGTTATATGCCACCAAGGAAATGTCTTACTTAGGAATTTCCTACAGATAAAGATGTGTATGATAGAAATAATATGCTGGAGGTCAGGATTTCTGCTCAGTATAACCCGAGGGGCTTCTTAGAATTGCTCAAGTTCTATTCAAATTCCACTGGGCGCTAATCAACAAACAGCCCAGCTTCAATTATGGGCTCCGGTTCTTTTTCCTCCTTCTCTATGCACAGGGTTTTAAATCTATGCAAAAACGTGCTGCTGAAACAAGCTCCAATTTTAGCCTGACCTTCATGCATTAGATCAAATATTTTCTTTTCTATACAAATTCTTTTCATTGCTAATTTACTAGTCACAATTAGCACAGGTTGGGGTTTTTGGAAATAATTTTGAATTCGTGCAAATAGAAAATCTTCCTGGCTACATATTTTAATAAATAATTTAAAAGGAAGGACATTTATTGTTCAATTATTATAACTTGTTTTTCACCAAGGCCAATATTTTAAATCGGGAAATTCTAAAAGACAGCTGAAAAATCCCTAAAGATGAGTACCATTTTCTACAGCCAGCCCATATCTAGTGGAAAGTAAGTATAGGGGATAGAGTCTTTTTTTATATAAACAAAATAATTGGACCCAAATATTAGAAATCTGTTGCCGAAAACAACATGTTTTCCACGTGAGGCTAATTATCCCTCGTACCTAAATGGAGGCCATTCTGAGACATGTTCCTAAACCAGCTGCAAAACGTAAAAACCTTGAAAAATGAATAAAAAATGGATCAGTTTTTATCATAGTCACGTTTTGAAAAAGGGGGCCGACTCACCTTAGAATTACAGACTAAGTCCCCGATTCTGCATACACTTAGAAACTCGCTTAACTTTACGCAAAGGGACTGTTTACAGTGCGTAAAATTAAGACTTTGCAGGATCAGGGCTACGTAGGTAGTAAACGACGTTAGACCCATAATGTCCCATTTGTTGCTTTATTCACCCTCTGCAGAAAGAACATGAGGATGTTCTTTACCCTTCTGGACGCCATCAAGCCAGCAGGCTTGCATTCCCTATTCGAATCACGACCGTTTTACCTAAGTGCTGCTTCAAACTGAAACTGAAAAGTGCTTCTTGGGGGCTATGCCCCAGGGGTGCTCTCACCGCAGGATGTGCCCCTGCTTGTGCAATCTCGCACGGACGGTGTAAAGCCAGAGTAGCTCCCCGTGGGCCTATCGGGAGGTGAGGCCCCACCGTCACTCAGTTCCTTCTCAACCACCTGCAACTCGAGCAGAAGTTGGTGTCCGCTGTTCTGCAGCCTCCCGCCTTTTCTCACGTACTGCGATGGTTCCCCCTCACTTTAGTTATTTATCTGTTGTTTTGATTTAATTGCAATGCAGATGTGCTTTCCAAGGAGGGGGGAGTGGCTCCCCCATTCAGGACTTTAGGTTTAGTGCTTCGCAAGCCAGATTATGCCAAAACCCAGGATTTAAGCCCAGGTCTTTTCCCCGTAGTGACAGACCTTATAGCTGTCTCCTGTGTCTCAGAGACACCCACATCCTATCAAGGTCCAAGTCGGCGTGGGCTTTACAGGCAGGTCTAGAAAAGGCAAAGAGGCTAGTTGAAGCTCATCTCACTGGACCCTGAGGGTCTGTTTCCGCTCCTTGTACATTGGGCACAACAGCGCTGGCACCTCGCCAGCAGCCCCAAAGACTAAGACTTCTAAGACAAAGAACCCCCTGTCCCAAAGAAAGGGGGTAGGTCACCCCATCCATCTTGCTCCTGGGAGACCTTGCATCCCCTATGTGGTTCTGCAGAGACCCTCACTGAGCTTGGTACCAAGGAGTCACTATGATGGAGCAGCCCTAGGGACATATACTCGAAGATGAAGGAGAGGTTACTTACCTGTCCAGCAATTTGAGTTCTTTTGTCCCTATGGGTGCTCCACCTCCTGCCCTCGGCAGCAGAGTCTCTGGCTTTGCAGTTGAGAAGGAATTGAGTGATGGCAGGTCTGCACCTCCATATACACCCTCATATGGGAGCCCGAGGAGTTGCTCTGTGCAGGTGTGTGTGAGGACCGGGGACCACTGTTCCCTCTAAGCTGTGCGTGTGTGCACACGCACACAGATTCTAAACCCCACGCACACGGCGAAACACTGCGCGCACAAAAATTTGCACAGAAGCACAACGATTTGTATAGAAGACATTTTTTGCGCACACTGCCTGTCAAAAATTAGAGGGAACATTGCCGGGGACTAGAGCCTGGGGTGGCTGATATTCTCGCAGTATAGCAAGAGACCCCGAGTGACAGTACCCTCCAGCCCTCTGATTGGCCAAGTGCCCCTATTTAACGCCAGGGGTTGCCCCAGGAGGCTGTCTGGGGGACCACACAGACCTTGGCTTGCTGCAGTGTCAGATTTTTGCCTGGTCTCCTGGTCTCTGGTCTCTGACTCCAGCCTGACTCTGACCCTGACTCTTGTTTACGGGACCTGGCCTTGCAATTCCTCTAACTCCTGCCCAGTGACTCCCGTCCCTGGCGTGCAGACCTCCGCCCACCTGTGACCGCTAGACCAGACCACCTTGCAGCCTGGGCCAGTGGACACTGCTTTACAGTCTCCGTGTGAGAGCGCACAGGTGCGCATGCCTCCTACAGTGGAGCACATCTCGAAGAACTCAAGTTACCGGACAGGCGAGTAACCCCTTTTTGTAAAGGTGTTATCAACACCTGACCCAACTCTGAGACGGGGGGAAACATCATCCCAATAAATTGTGAACATAATGAATTCTGAGGGTGGGCATGTTTTATTTTCATTTCCCAGGGAACAACTGACTGTCTGGTTAGTGTGCTCAGCTGCTCGTATCTGGGACTTTTGCTCTAATGAATGGAGATCAGATCGTCTCTGAACCCTCTTACTTTGTGCCTGCTGCGTTAAACAATGTGTAAGGAGAGAGAGAGAGTCTGAGATCCTTGAATTGGATTTGCTGCACCATGGAGAATCCCATTGTGGATCTGGTAGCTGGATTTGCTCCAAAGGCTCCAGTCCTGGATCATGCAGGACCCTCTGCAAGCCCTGAGCACCACCCGATCCATCCCACCAGTGCTGGGTGAGCTAACAACCAATGATTATTAATAATAATTAATGTGCTCCGACGAGCCCAGGCACGGCTTAGAACTCCGTTGGGCCAGGTGCTGTACAAACACAGCCTGAAGTCCCTGCCCCACCTGTGTTGCTATATACCTTGGTGACTGTGGGGCAGAATGAAAGGTAGTCTTTAAAGCTGCTTGGATTTTGTCACATTGCAGTGTTGTTTTAAAGAGATTTTTGTATTTATTTTTTTCTTTCTTTACAGAATAATTTGAAGAAATAATCCCCCCAAAATATTAACCCTGCAACTGATGATTAACAGCCCATTGGGAACAGCAGTGTAAGTATTTGAAACATGTGGCTAGTGATAAAAACCAACCAACCAAATGTTCCCATTCACACTGCATTCGGTCAACAACTATTACATCCCAAAAGGATGTTAGAAAAGCCATTTTGATTCATATCTTCTAAGGCATTTCTCTTGGAACATTTCTTTTGGAGGAAGCATAACGCTAAAGTCTAGCTCATAACTATGTGATGTCATGAAAGACGCTGCGAATTTTTAACAAGCCTAGTGGCGTTAGTTCTAATATCCTGGCCAAACTCCGGCTGGGCTCAGTTCTTGAGTGTTGTTGCTGTGTGCGGTTGCTTCATTTTACCCCAGCAGTGGCTGAGTTTCAGTGGTAGAGGAAGTAACACCTATACAGAATTTGCAAAGCACGTTGGGATGCTCCAAGATGAACATAAGAGTTTTTATAAGGCTCCCGCTGCCTGTTTGAAATGGTTGGTCACTCTCTGTATGTTGTATCATGTCCCCTCGCCTCTTGTAGGGATTGGTATCCATTTAGATTGTAAACACTTTGTGGCGGGGAACTGTGGTTTGGGGGAAAAACTTTCAAAAGTGCCTGTGTGACTTAGGAACCTAAATCACGTTGATATTCAATGAGATGCAGGCTTCTAAAGGCCTCAGTCACTTCTTGGAAATTTTCCTCTTTATATCCCTGATTTAGCAAATCACTTACTTAATTTTAAGCACATGCTTACATCTATCTCTATTCAGCAAAGCACTTGAGCATGTGTTCAAGTCTCACTGAAGTCCCTGGGGGTTAAGTTTGTGCTTACATGCTTTGCTGAATCAGGGCCTATATGTCTGTAAAGATCCTAGCACCGTTTTGTGTGCTATAAAGTGACGGTAATGCTAGTTATCACTAGAAGAAATGCAAGCTAATCTTGGGTATGTGATTCGGACTCATGTCAGAGGACTCGATGGAATGGGAATGATACTTCTTACCCCTAGCTTGGGTGTCATTTCCAGTAGTGGACAAGGGAAGCCTATTTCCTCTGGTTCTCTTTATTTTTGTTTTCCATGAAAGGGATTTACAGATTGTTGTGGCATGGATACATCTCTCAGTAGTTTTTAAAAAAAAGATAATCTGTTACTAAAACGAAAGAACACAGTTCCCGATGCTTTGAAGTTGCTTGTAACATGCAAGAAATGAATACAAACAAGTGACCATTAGTTACGTCTATCGTTGTTGTTTTATGAGTAACAACGTAATGGGCCTGTTACAGTCCAAACTGCGCTGTCATAAATTTACAAAGCCACACCTGAGTGTAACGATACCACCCAAAACCCTGCCGAATCCTTCTTTAGGACAGGACAGCAAGTTCCCTGTCAGTATATAATAATGCCACAGCTGAACCTTGCGTACTAATTTGTGCGTTCAACTCAGATATGTACTGTGTACTTATCCGTAAATATCCCCATACAACACAGACACGATTCTACTTCAAATCATTTTTAACCATATCAGGGGCCCGACTCTGGTGCCCCTGGCGTCAGCAGAAGTAAATCTGGGCCCAAATGGGAATGTTGAATTTACATCCCCTAAAAATGAGAGTGCTCTTCTGGTGAGGCCTTCAAGGGAGGTGGATCAAGTGAAATGACCCCTGGCGAGCGTTTTGCTTTCTCCGCATCCATCAGTCAAGCCGAACTTACAACAGCGAGAGGGACACCGACTTAACAGGATCTACGGCATGTCCTGGACACCCATTTCAATTGGCATAAGTCTGCTCCCATTGTTGTCAAAGGGGAAACCTGCCCCTGGTGTCAGGGGGTGAACAATTCAAGCCCTGCGGGTCTTATTGAGGGGACAATTTTCTTTTCCCCCCCTTTTTACTTTTAACCTCCAACTGGTCCTTGGGCAGCTGGCTGGGGATGTCATTCTCTCGGCATTAGCAGAGAGCCTGAAAGGGAAAAGGGAGACGCATGTGAAGCCATGGTGAGAAAGCAACCCCGGGTCAGTGACAGGTGAGGGAGAGGAGGCTCTGTACTATGCTGAGGGCAAGGCTGAACCAATGCTCAGTCGGGGTGAGTCAGTTCCCAGCATGACTCCTTCCTTAGTCATGGGATGCGAGCCTCAGAGCAGCCACCCCCTCCATTGCAGGGCAGACAGCTAATATCCGGTGAAGTCACTGGGCACCTCCCGGGCCATGGTGTCCTGCTGGTAGCCAGACTGGGCTGGGCCGAGGGGCCACAAACACCCGAGCCCAGCAGAGCAATGGAAACCCACCCTGCCAGAAGGGGCAGCTGAGTCTGGGGAGAGGCACCTCTCAGCAGCACAAAGCCCAGGCGCTCGGGCATGCAGCTCCTCGCCCGCTAGAGTGCCCTGTTGTTCCACCCAGCCAGGCCCGGCTGGAGCCTGGCAGCGGGGCCCGGGGCTTGCCCCCCGCACTGCGGGTTCGAGGCGGCGCTGGGGAGAGCTGGGGCTCTGCCCCCCGTGGCCCAGGCGGGGCGCTGGGGCTTGGGGACACCCCTTCCCCGGCCAGCGCTGGGTCCCGGCCCCTGAGCAGTGTCCTTGTGCCTGGGCAGGAGCGTGGGGAAAACGCCCTCTGGGTTCCCAGGCAGCTGGGTTCCCAGGCTCCCCATGGGGCTCCAGACCTGGCGGGGGGGGGGGGGGAGGAGGATTTTATCGGGAATATTATTACAGGCATCATAAAAACCATTCCCAACACCCCGCAATGCACCCCCCCGCCTTCTTAGCTTGTGTCCCAGTTGAAGGAGCCTCCCCTCGCTCATCAGCAACAGTGCTGGAAGTAGGGGTGCTGCTGCCCCCCCCCCCCCCCGGACTTGAAGTGGTTTCCATTCTGTGCAGGGGTTACAGTTTGGTTCAATAGCTCTCAGCCCCCCCCCCCCCCACTATAAGAAATTGTACTAGCACGCCAAGGGTGTGTGTGTGTGTGAATTGAACATTACATTTTGGAAGCCAGAAAGAAACCTAGCGCTCTGCAGAGTGGGTCGAGGCAGGATCCCAAAAGGAGGAGCTGGCTCCCCTTTGATGCATTAATTAATCCAGCTAAACTGTGTAAATTGCCGCTTCCAGGATCCCCGCAGCACATGCACTAGCCAACTGGGGCTGGGTTGGTGGGTGGTTCTTGGTTGTTTGGTTGTTTTTGTTGTTTTTTTGCAACAGCCAAAAGACAAGGGCCTCCCCGCGGGGAGATTTGCCAAAGAGGCAGCCCCCCAGTCCCGTGAAAGCAGAAGCCAATACAGAGCTTAGCACACAGCAGCCTCTGGGGAAAGCTGCAAGGAACTGAGTGATTTGGTGAATGCTTCATTCAAAATAAAAGACACCTGGCCTTCCTCTAGCAGGTGAGCCAGAAGCTGCTCCCCACCTGCTTAGCACAGGAACTATTCTATAGTTTAAGTCAGCAGTTCTCAACCCAGGGTGTCTGCACTCCTGGGGGCACACAGAGGTCTTCCAGGGGGTACATCAGCTCATCTAGAGATTTGCCTAGTTTTACAACAGGCTACATAAAAAGCACTAGCAAAGTGAGTACAAACTAAAATTTCCTACAATGACCTGTTCGTACTGCTCTATACACTGACATGTAAGTACTATCTTTACATTCCAATGGATGTATTTTATTATTGTATGGTAGAAATGAGAGCCAGCAATTTCTCCGGACTAGTGTGGCTGTGACACTTTTGTATTGCTATGTCTGATTTTGTAAGCAAGCTGTTTTTAAGGGAGGTGTAACTTGGGGGTACACGAGACAAATCAGCCTCCTGAAAGGGGCACAGCAGTCTGGAAAGGTGGAGAGCCAGTGGTTTAAATGAGCTGTGGGGGATTCAGATAATAAACCTGTGCTCTGGGTGACTTATTATTTGGGGAAGGTTGAGGCTAAGGAGTGTGACTCTTCTCTCGGTAAACCCAGCATTACCCTGGTGTAAACAGAGTCCCTCCTGCCTTGTGCCAGAGGGAAGTGACAAGCCAGTGCAAGCCCCTCCCCTCTCTCGGGAGGTATAGGGCTTGCAGTGGCCTCGGCTCTGAGATGGAGCGCAGGGTCCAGGGGGTGGCCACTGAGTCTGTCTCTTTCACCGCATGGGATTTGCCGGGTGGGAGTGCTTATTCCATTGCAATTAGAGGCAGGAATCCCCCTGCCCCATGTGAGGGCCAGGGGCAGTTTTAAGCCCTTGCAGTAAGATCTGTAATACAGGGTCCCGCGTTGGCCCTCAGGCAGATGGTTCATGGTGGGGGGAAGGGGGGAGGAACGCAGCCCTGAGCACAAAGCAGGTCACTGGGCTCAGTCTCAGCCTAACCTGCCCCTGCCAGGCAGACCCTATAACCTCCCCTTCCTCCCCCTACAGGGCTTGGCAGACTGACCCTATAACCTTCCCCAGCTCATCCATTTTTATTTGGGCATAAGCTTTCATGGGCTAAAACCCACTTCATCAGATGCATGGAGTGGAAGATACAGTAGAAATATGTATCATCCCAACTCTAACTAGACTAATCAATTAAGTATCAGAGGGGTAGCCGTGTTAGTCTGGATCAGCAGAAGCGACAAAGGGTCGCTTGCATCCGAAGAAGTGGGTATTGACCCACGAAAGCTTATGCTTCAATACCTCTGTTAGTCTATAAGGTGCCACAGGACCCTTTGTCGCTTCTAATCAATTAAGGTGAGCTATTATCGGCAGGAGAAGAAAAACTTTTGTGGTGATAATCAGGATGGCCCATTTCAAACAGTTGACAAGGAGGTGTGAGTAACAGTAGGGGGAAAACTTAGCATGGGGAAGTGGATATCAATTTGTGTAATGACCCAGCCACTCCCAGTCTTTATTCAAGCCTAATTGAATGGTGTCCAGTTTGCAAATTAATTCCAGTTCTGCAGTTTCTCATTGGAGTCTGATGTTGAAGAATTGCCGCTCTTAGGTCTGTTATTGAGTGACCAGAGAGATTGAAGTGTTCTCCCAAGGCAGGCAGCTCCTAAAAGCCCACAGCTCAATTCAGAACCAGACTAGTTACCCCCCAAGCACTCTCCCTCCGGGCTAGGCCGCCTCCCCTCCATTCAGGAACAGATGGAATCCCCCTGCTGCCTAGACAGTCAGAACCAGCCACACCCCATAACCACAGCTCCAATCATTCAGGGCCAAACTCACTCCCCAACCCTGAACACTGTAGCATTCGGGGCGGGGGAGCTCCTAACCGTGACATCACCTGTGACACATGGTATGGCTGCATCACAACACCCAGGACAAAGGTGGGATCCTAATGCACATTCCCCATAGGACAGACCCTAACCACCCTCCACTTCCATCCCATTCTCAGTCAGAGGTCCCGGCCCTGTCACCCTGACCCCTGCTTTATTCCTGACAAGACAGATGGAGCCTAACACCCCTGCCCTCCAACACCTGCTTTCTAAACTGGGCGGGGGGGGGGGCAGAAACCCCCCCTGAATCTTGTCAGTCACCAGTAAGGAAAAACCTTGACTTTCTTCTCATGGAGAGAACCCAGAGAAGAGTGGATAAACCACCGGGAAATGAATGGGAAGCGGGTGACTTTCACTGATAGAGGTCTATAAAATTATGAGTGGTGTGGACGAAGTGAATAAGGAAAAGTTATTTACTTGTTCTCATAACAGAAGAACTAGGGGCCACCCAATGAAATTAGTGGGCAGCAGGTTTAAAACTAATAAAAGGAAGTTCTTCTTCACATAGCGCATAGTCAACCTGTGGAACTCCTTGCCTGAGGAGGCTGTGAAGACTAGGACTGTAACAGAGTTTAAAAGAGAACTAGATAAATTCATGGAGGTTAAGTCCATTAATGGCTATTAGCCAGGATGGGTAGGGAATGGTGTCCCTATCCTCTGTTTGTCAGAGGGTGGAGATGGATGGCAAGAGAGAGATCACTTGATCCTTACCTGTTGGGTCCACTCACTCCGGGGCACCTGGCATTGGCCACTGTCGGTGGACAGGATCCTGGGCTGGATGGACCTTTGGTCTGACCCAGTACGGCCATTCTTATGTACTGGTGCCAGGCTCTGGGGTCACACGGGAACGGGAGCAGCATTGTTACCACCAGCGTGGTTTGGTTTGAGGGCTGGTTTATGCCTCAGGTGGATGCTCCTCGGATCTAAGCAGGAGCCAGGTGGCTCTTTTCCTTAATAAACAGATTCTCTGTGGGGATACAAATGAGGGGTGCCCCAAAGCTGGGTTCTCATCCTTTTTCTTTCTGAGCCCCCCCCCGCCCCCGCCCCAACATGCTATAAAAACTCCACAGCCCATCTGTGCCACCAGTAACTGGTTTTCTGCATATAAAAGCCATGACTGGTGTTAGCAGTTAACAAGCCAGGTGATTGCCTGGGCCCCACGCCACAGGGGGCCCTGCTGGCCCCTGGTTGAGAACCACTGCCCCAAAGCACCCAGTCCTGTCCCTTCTTTCCTGCATAGGAAGCATCAGGTTAACGTTCAGCTCGCAGCTGCCCCGCTCCTCAAACCCCACCTTGACGTAAGGCACCAGCTTTGCCTTCTTGAATACCCTATATCTGAGAAAGTGTTGTGATCACCCTCCTCCCCCCATCAACGCTGGGCAAGGGCAGGGCCTGTCCTGGGCCCCAGCTCCGAGCCAGCCAAAACCACCGGAAGTTCCAGGCTCCAACCAGGCCTTCCCCCCTTAGGGTGAGGCAGGAGGAAAGAGGCCTGATGGTCCCTGTGGCTGGCTGAAAGCTGGGGTTCCCAGGAAAGAGAGGCCTGCAAGGCTGGAAGACAAGATGCTAGGGAAGGGGATTTATCCTGTCTGGAAGCTCAAGAGGGGACTTGGTCCCAGCTAGAAACCAGGTCAATAGAGGAAAGGAGGCTTGTTCCTACACAGCTGGAATCCTGGGCTCTGGGGACTTCTGGTTTCAGCCTGCTAGGGCCTCTCTCTCTCTGGGTCTCTATTTCCAGTCTTCTAGGACTAGACCTTCCTGCTCCTCCAGAGGCCTCCGCTTTCAGCCCGGGCCAGGCCTCCATGTCCTAAGGCTTCACCTACCAGCTGCTCCCTGGGGGGGTCTTGGTTTCTATCCATACAGGACTCCCGCTGAATTGCACTGTCCGCCTTGCAACGTCCTCGAGCCCAGGCCCGGACACCTGCACTGCCCCTTAGCCCAAGCCTTGTGAGCCCAGTTCAGCTGGCAGGGGCCAGCCGCGGGTTTTTAACTGCAGTGTCGATAGCAAGTGTAAAAAATGGGGATAGGGGGGAATAGGCAGTGTGATACAGCATGGCCAGAAGGCAGCAGGAGAGTGATCTAGGATGAGGATAAGCCTTATTCCCTGTAGATTAATTAAAAGCACCTGAAACCAATTAGAGCACCTGAAGCCAGTCACCTGATAAAATCCCCCTGCTTCAATCAGCCAGGGGAGGAGCTGGAGCAGAGTGAGGAGGAGCTGGAGCAGAGTGGTTTGGTGGTGGAGCAGAGTGGTTTGGTGGTGGAGTAGAGAGCAGTTTGGAGGAGTGAAGCAGAGTGGTTTGGTGGTAGAGCAGTTTGGAGGAGTGAAGCAGAGTGGTTTGGTGGTGGAGCAGAGAGCAGTTTGGAGGAGTGAAGCAGAGTGGTTTGGTGGTGGAGCAGAGAACAGTTTGGAGGAGCTGGAGCAGAGTGGTTTGGTGGTGGAGCAGAGAGCAGTTTGGAGGAGTGAAGCAGAGTGGTTTGGTGGTGGAGCAGAGAGCAGTTTGGAGGAATTGGAGCAGAGTGGATTGGTGGTGGAACAAAGAGCAGTTTGGAGGAGCTGAATCAGAGTGGTTTGGTGGTGGAGCAGAGAGCAGTTTGGAGGAGCTGAATCAGAGTGGTTTGGTGGTGGAGCAGAGAGCAGTTTGGAGGAGTGAAGCAGAGTGGATTGGTGGTGGAACAAAGAGCAGTTCGAAGGAAAGTGGAGGAGAGTTTTGAGAAGTGCTGCAGCGGGCTAAGAAGACCAAGATCCTAGGTAAAGGGACACCTGGCTTGTGCAGAGGGAAGGCAGGAAGCCCCACAAGCTGAAGGTCAGGAGAGGGAAGTAGCCCAGGGGAAAGAATCACTGGTACAAGTGGTTCACCTGCTATCATAGGGCCCCTGGGCTGGGACCCGGAGTAGAGGGCGGGCCTGGGTCCCTCCCTCTCCACTCCCCTTCCCTGGGATACTAGTAGGATAGCTGTTACCCCAGTTCAGGGGCAAGAAATGGTGCCCTGAAACCCCCCCACAAGAAGAGAAAGCCCGGGACCCATCATAGTAGTGCCGGCAATTTGCCACAGCAGCTATATAAGACAAAGCACTGAACAGTGGGACTGTCCCTATAAAATCGGGACATCTGGACACCCTATGTGTAGAGAGACCCTTCCCCTGAGATCAAGATTCTAGCATGGACCAATACCTGCTGCCTATGCAAGTCCAGGCATCCTTTCCCCAAAGATATTGCTTCCCACACCGCCCGGTCTGAGCCCAGACCCTGCAGCCCCATTTACAGTGTGTTCTTCCTGGCTATCACGACGCTGTAGTTATTGGTTCACGTTGCTTCGGTAAAATCCACAGCCCAAATGTGCAGTTCACACAGGCTTCGGCAATGAAGCGTTGGCTCTCACATGGGAGAAAATTGCCAGGCTCCAAGTCTCTGTGTGTTTTGTGTTGCATTGTACGGTGAGAGCACGTAACTTCAAATTACAGGCAAGCGACGTCTTCATGTGCTAGAGTTTCTCTCTGCAGGAAAAGAACAATTAAATGCACCTTCTCAGCCTCCCCCATGCAAACACCCCGAGCGATATTTTGTGTAGTAGCCCCCAGCTAATTTGCCATGCTGAGAAAAGGATACAAATACACTCCAGTCTTACAACAGGCATGGTACTGCTCTCACATTGGTGCACAATCAGGAGTAATTCCTCTGCAGCCAGTGAATTACCGGGGGTTCAAAAGAGCCACAGCCCTGGCTGATCTGGGAAAAGGGAGTGCTAAATGTAATTGGGAACTTTTTAAGATAAAAATCATAAGAAGTTGTGTTTGGCAACGGCAGGCCTCAGGGAGTGAAAAAGTCAGATTCCCCGCTGCCTGCCCCTTTCTGTAAAAGCCTGACTTTCTCACCCCCTCTGGGTTTCAGCTCTACATTTCCTTTCACACTCCCTCTGTGGGGGTCGAGCAAGCCTTTAACTCCTTCATTCTTGCAACAATTAGTTGCTTACAACCTTTGAAAATGTACAGATCCCGAAGTGTGGCCTCTCCCAGCCCCTACCCCCAGAATGTCAGATACTGGTTGAGCATAGACGGGGCTAGAGAATTGCAGCAGCGTAGCAGCTAAAGGCAGTGTGTGTGTGTGTGTGTGAGAGAGAGAGCGACAGAGAAGTCAGCAGAGAACTTGTGATTTTCACTATAGTAGTGAATGGCCACTGTGGCTAATGAGGTGCCCAGACACTGCTGGTGTGTTCAGCCCCAGAGCAGGAGAGGAAGCAGCCCCTTGTTCCCTGGACAGATTTGAAGGGCAAAATTAGCCAACACACTCAGCGCATTGATTCAAAAGCACTGATGTGATGATTATCCCTCCTTCTGGCAGGTCTCTGCCCTGGGAAAGGAACAATTGCTGCAGGTGCAAATTGCTTTTAATTGCAAAGAGTCTCTCTCACCATGGAGACATTTAGTCTGGATATGATACAAGTCATGCAGGAGGCGCGCAGGGACTCACTCCAGCCTATGCAATAAACATGCCATATATGCTCCCCTGGGACTCTGTATATTCACTCTTTCCCTACATCCCTAGGGGATCCCGCATGCATGACATGGTGTCCTGATGTGAAAATTCAAATACACTCCAGGGTATGTGAAATCATATATATTCATATGCGAGTAGATCGGGCATATATATTAAATATGAATAAGTAAGTGCTTATACACATCTAAGCCCCAGGGTCAGGCAAACCTCCTTGGCAATAACTCCTTGGGAAGCTTTGTTGACTGTGGGAGACACGTGTGTGCAGACAGACAGACAGACAGTGTCTACCCACCTACAATGTTTAGTCCTATACATATTACACACATTGATACACAGGTTTGAGTGTGTGAAGCTATAGACACACATTATACACGAGTGTCTGTCTATTGTGCTTCAGAGTAGCAGCCCTGTCAGTCTATATCCGTAAAAAGAACAGGAGTAAGAGACTAGCACATTTATTTCAGCCTAAGCTTTCGTGGGCTCTAGCCCACCTCATCGGATGCACAGAATGGAACACACAGAAGATGTAACATACACACAGACAACTTGGTGGCTGTTATATTTTTGACTATATGGACCTGATCCAACGACCATTGAAGCCAATGGGAGTCTTTCAATTGACTTCAGTGGGCTTTGGACCAGGCTTTTAGTGAATGTGGTTATTGAACTGCAGGTGGGCTAGAGATAGCTTCGATCTATGGACTCTGTCTACAACGATCTGGAATCAGGCCCCTTTCCCCTGGGAAAGGATTGGAAGCGAGTGAAGACGGCAGGTCCCCCCCTTCCACGACACCCCCCCTCTTCCTCTAGCAGCGCCGTTCCCAAGCCGAAGGGCCAAGGTGGGGGGCCCCTAAAGGGGCAGCCCCGCGCTGGGGTCCCGGAGCTGCAGCCTCGCCGGGGTTATGTCTGTGCGGGCCCAAGCGGGGGTCGTGCTACGGGACACTGCGTTGGAAAGAGGGGTCACAGTGCCGGGGAAGAAACCAGCCGGGCTCGCGAGTGCTTCTCTTTGGGAACCACAAACATGCAATTGACGAGACAACCGAGTCGGTCGGGGGGGTAGGATAATAACCCCCCCCCCTTTGCAGAGCCTCGGGCCCCCCCACAGCTAACCCAACGAGCGGAGCGGGGGGTGCTGACTTTGCAGCAAGAGGCCAGGGGTGGGGAGGGGGTGTGTGTGTGTGTGATTGCACTTTCTGCTTCAGCTCGTCCAGATTCAGCCCCTGTCAAGCCGCTGCCCTAAGGGGGGTTGTACTGGGTATAACTCAGCGCTTTCAACCATGCTCCAGCCGCGGGGCTGGATCCATAGGCAGCCGGGTCTCGTCGGACCGGTGGCTCTCGTTCGGGATGAGTTCAGGCCCTTTTTTAAAGGTCTTTCCCCGGGGGCAGGAAGAAGCGGCCGCCCGCTCGAAGGGCCCCTTCAGCCCGCGCTCGGCTCCGCGCTGCTTAGCGCTCTGCCCGCCCTGGGGATCCTGGGCTCCATGTGGAAAGAATCACGGGGTCCCTTTCCCCCCAAATCAAAGTTTTCCGCCCCTCCAGCCCTGTCAAGTGCGAGTCCATCTCCCTCCCCAGCGGAGAGTTCCCGGTCCCTCCTCCCTGGCACTCTGCAGCCCCCATCGCTGCTTTCCTGCTCCAGGTACCCCCCGCCCCATGGCTTCAGTGTCACTTCCCCCCCTCGCCCCGGGAAAGGGCAGGAAAAGCAACCGCCGCCTTTTATTTCCCTTTCACTCCCGCTACTCCCCAGCCGGGCTGTGCGCGCCTCTCCCCGCTCCCGGCCCGCGGCCGCCGGGTCCTGCCCGGGCAGGGAGGAGGGGAGAAGGGGACGGTCCAAAGGGGATCCTGGCCTCTGGGCTTCAGCTCCAGAGCAGAGGGAGGCGGAGTGAAAGGGAGACGAGGGGAGAGATCGCGGGGCGCCCTGGCGGGGCGTGTGAGCAGGGGGAGGGGAGAGGGGCAGGTACGGGGGGGGGGGCGGCTCAGAACAGCTGCTCCCCGCTGGGGCCACCGACCTGCTCCCCCCGGGGGCCACCGACCTGCTCCATAGGCGGCCCTAGCGCGATCGCTGCTCGACACTGAGTCAAAGCACCCCCCCTTCCCCCTTCCCAGCCCGGCTCCCCCCTGCCATCCCCTGCCCGGTCCCTCCTCCGACCCCTGCTCCCCAAAGTCCCGTGCCCAGCTCTATCCCCCCCCCCCCAGCTCGGCCCCTCTCTTCCCAGCCTCCAGGTATCCCCCCGTCTGTTCCCAGCCTTCCCCCCCCCGCCTGGCTCAGCTCCCCCTGCTCACTCACATACAAACTTTCACCCCTGGCCCCCCGAGCCCCCGGCTGGCTGAGGAGCGAGTGGGCGGAGGGGACGGGTCAGGTAGGGGAAAAGCCCCCTGGCCCAGCGTCGGAGAGGGGTCCGCGCAGGGTGGTGCCCCACATTGTTGGGTGCCCCGCGCGGCGTAGGCTGCCTGAGGACGGCCCTGGTCCTGGGGGGGGGGGCGTTACAGGCCAGGACGCCTCTAATAACAATGGGGACCCCCGCATGCGATGCAAGGGACGCGGCAGGATCATCCCCGCCCCTTTAGAGAGCCCCCCCCAGCCCCGGGGAGATGGAGGGAAGTTGAATCGCTTGAATATTTGGTAGCTAATGACAGCCTGGGTTACTGATGGCTGGAGGAAAACACTCCGGTTACTAGTCTGTCTAGTGTTCCGCGTCGCCCCGGGACTCTACGTGTAGACGCGGGGCGGGTAGAACGGAGTCGCTGTGCCTGTGTTAAACACGTGTGAACAGTGACCCGCTGGGGTTATTGGTGACAAATCGAGACTATTCATCTCCTGGGGTTTGCTTTGCACGAGGCGGGGATATCCGCGTTGGAGGGGAGTTTGGGGTACCCCTAGCTAACGCCGCTCTTCTGCTCTACATGGGAAATAAACCCGATGACTGTCCTGTTCATGAGAGTGAAAGCTACAACCGAGGGACGGGTTTGAAACGGGCACATTTGGAGAGCTTGGGTTTTGGGGGAGGTGGGGTGGGGGGGGGCTCAATGTCCCCTTAAAGATCTTTTTACCCTCCGGCTGAGCCTATGCAACCCCGCGAGGGAAGTGCATGGGCCAGCCACGCCGCAAACAGCCCGCTCTTCATGGAGATGGAATGGAAGACCCACAGTAGGGTCTGTGTTTTGGCTTTACACGTGGAGGGGCTTTTTGGTGGTGGTGGTGGTTGGAGGGGGGGGGGGGGGAGTTGGAGGCAGTGTGTTTATTAACGCCCTGTAGCTAATCACCCCTTGGCTAATTGCTGGGGGGAGTTACGAAACAGGGATAACTGGATGCAAGCCAGGGGCCGTGCCAGCGTGTGTGTGTGTGTGTGTGTGCACTTGCAGAGTTGTGCCCCTAGTGTGTGTGTGTATGTGTGTGCACTTGCAGAGCTGTGCCCAGTGTGTGTGTGTTCACTTGCAGAGCTGTGCCCCCCAGTGTGCGTGTGTGTATGTGTGTGCACTTGCGGAGTTGTGCCCCCAGTGTGTGTGCGCACTTGCAGAGCTGTGCCCCCCAGTGTGTGTGTGTGTGCTCACTTGCAGAGTTGTGCCCCCAGTGTGTGTGTGTGTGTGCACTTGCAGAGTTGTGCCCCGTGTGTGTGTGTGCACTTGCAGAGCTGTGCCCCTAGTGTGTGTGTGTGTGTGTGTGTGTGCACTTGCAGAGTTGTGCCCCGTGTGTGTGTGTGCACTTGCAGAGCTGTGCCCCTAGTGTGTGTGTGTGTGTGTGTGCACTTGCAGAGTTGTGCCCCGTGTGTGTGTGTGTACTTGCAGAGTTGTGCCCCCAGTGTGTGTGTATATGTGTGTGCACTTGCAGAGTTGTGCCCCCAGTGTGTGTGTGTGTGTGCGCACTTGCAGAGCTGTGCCCCCCAGTGTGTGTGTGCGTGCCCCCAGCTAATGAAGCTGCTGGGTTACCGATGCACACGCGCTGTCGGTGTTTGCACTGATAACAGCCTCCCACCCCGACCCCGCCCGCAGCGGCCCCGCTACCGAGCGCTCGCGCGCCCCTCGCAACTTTCCTCGCCCCCCGCCGGCCCCTCCCCTCCCGGCTGCGGAGAGGCGGGGAGATGCTAATGAGGGGGGGGGGCGTCTCCCAGCGCCGCAGCCCATTAGCAGGCGCGTAGTGGTGGGTGGGAGGGAGAGCGGTGACAAGATGCAAATGACGGGGCGGGGCCGGAGCGGCGGGGCCCCGCCCCCTGCCCGCTGGGGCTGCCGCGCTCCTGGTTCGCTGCGGGGAGAGGCGAAGCGGAGTCCGCCGGGAGCGCCCGCAAATCACTCCGGTTTGCGCCGGGCCGGGCGGGGGGAGGCGAGAGCGGCTCCATCCACCCGGGCGCCTGCCCCGGCTCTCTGTCCCTGGCCTGCGCCGCGACAGGAGGCAGCCAGCGGCCCCCGGGCAGGGCGGAAAGAGAAGAGGCGAGAGGAGCGGGGAGGGGACGAGCCAACTTGCCCCCCCCCCCCCCCGGGCCACTGGAAAATGACACTCGGTGTAGCCGCCTCGCTTGATCCCATTGTTTGCTAACCTGCCAGCCCGGTTCCGGCTCCTGCCTGCCCGCCCCGGGGGCGTCCGCCTGCCCAGAGCGACTTTCTCCGGCGAGCAACACCCCCCCAGCCGCTGCAGCCGCCCACGCCGGGGGCTGCCCGCCCGCCCAGACCGGAGTTCGATGCGCTGGTAAATGCGTGTGGCCGCCTTTGCTTCGACTCCCGCCAGCCGCCGCGGAGCGCAAGGACTCTGAGAGCCCCCCCCCCCCCCGCGCCTGCCCCCACCCAGCCCCGTCTGCCTGGCCGGTTCCGCGCTGCTGGTCCTGCCCGAGCGCCGGCGGGAGGATCCCGGGGAATTCATGTTCGGGATCCAGGAAAGCATCCAGCGCACCGGCAGCAGCATGAAGGAGGAGCCGCTGGGCGCCGGGATGAACGCGGTCAGGACCTGGATGCAGGGAGCCGGCGTGCTGGACGCGCAAACGGCCGCCCAGAGGTAGGTAGGCGGGCGGCTCTCGCAGCATCGATTGCTTTCCCTTCCCCTCTCCCTGCCGCCGTAGAGCCGCGTCCCGGGAGCCCGGGCAGCGCTTGGCAAAGGCAACGCAACACAAAGATGCGCTTGGGGGGCCGTGCAAGAAGCGGGGAGTTCCCCCTAGGTGTAACCGGGAGCGCTTTATTGCTACGCTCTTCCCAGCCTCACTTTTTGTTGTTGCAAGAAGCGGGGAGTTTTACACAGTAAATAGAATTATTCCCGTTGTCCTCCCATAATCACTGGGTTGGCAAGACGCCGTGAGTTTTCCAGAGCTGTAGCAACACTAGACTTACTGTATATTGCGTGCATATTGCTTATACTTGCAGATATGCAAAATATAGAGAGGATAGATGATATCCGCCCAGTGTCACTTTTTTTTTTTGGAAGAAGCCCTGGGGTTTTGCGAGGCGGTAGTCGGTGTATGTGTATTTCTGTTCGCCCCGCGATAGCACTTTCCCCCCTCGAGAAGCGGGGAGTTTTGCAAAGGTGTATTCAAAATATGTCTCCTCCTCATCCCCACGAGAATCACCTTCAAAAAACAACAACAGCGAGCTGAGCAAAGCTTTGGCCGGGATATATTTAATTCTAAACACCCCCCTAGAACCCCATATTCCCCCCCCCCCCTTTTTTTTTTTGGTGCAAGAAGCAGCGTCTTTTGCAAAGCGGCATCCACCATCTCTTTAATTCGGATCGTTCACGCTCCTGCCACCGCCGCGCAGGGCGATCTAGACTAGGGAGCTGGAAGTAGCGAGACAGCATCAGCTAACAAGTTGGATGTTGACATCTTCTGGTCTATTTCACAGCATGCCCCCACCCCCCTCCCTTTGGAGCCCTCGAAGGAAGGGAAAGTTCTGCGGCGACAACCCAAATGCTGAAATATTTGAAGTTTTCTACTCGGGCAGCTTTGGGATGTTTACCATGAATCAAAAGCCTGGGGGGGGGGGGGGGGGGAGCGCGTATTGCCCAGGCTGAAGGAGAAGGCACATGGTCGATTTACTGACAGCTCGGACTAGAGTTTGGGAAAGAGCAAAACACCACTTTGCAAGGACGCGTTGAAGATTTCTGATCCGCGCGGCAGTTAGCTGCACATAGCGGGGGGGGGGGGGGGGGGGGGGATTATTACCCATCTCCGGGCGGGGTGAGATTGTATCATTGGGATGGATACATGTCTCTCCTTGGATGCCTGGGTTTTGGGGGGAAACGTACACCCATCTCCAGCTGGAAACCAGGCAGCGATGAACTCCGCGTCCCTAGGCTACTTTGCCGACTGGCTTCGTTTGTCGTTTGCCCCCACAACGAACAGGGACGGGTCCGGGGCAGCACAACCCGGCTCCAGGCTCCGTTATTGTTGACAAGCAGGGAGCTTCCCACCCGCGGCCCCTGCTGCAAAACCGGGGTGCCTCCCCCCAAGAACAGAAACAGAGCTTCCCCTGCAATGCACGCTTGTTCCGAGGGCCCAGCTATCACCACCACCCCCGAGGTTTCATGGCCCGGGGAAGCTGCTTTGGGGTCCCCCTGGCCGGTGCTGGGAGGGGACGGGGGTGCCGAGTGGGGCTCTGCCCTCGGTCTCTCTAACCCGGTCTTTTTGGCCGCAGCGGAGTGGGGCTGGCCCGGGCTCACTTCGAGAAGCAGCCCCCCTCCAACCTGAGGAAATCCAACTTCTTCCACTTCGTCCTGGCGCTGTACGACAGGCAGGGGCAGCCGGTGGAGATCGAGCGCACGGCCT
The DNA here is from genome assembly GCA_033296515.1 of Macrochelys suwanniensis. NCBI lineage: Eukaryota > Metazoa > Chordata > Testudines > Chelydridae > Macrochelys > Macrochelys suwanniensis. The sequence goes on along the minus strand of CM065782.1, from coordinate 106,006,207 downwards.
TCGTGGGCTTCGTGGAGAAGGAGAAAGTAAGTGGCCCACGAGGCGGGGCTGCCCCCTCCCCCTTGCACGGAGCCCTCTGCCCCGCCGGGGCACCCCGGGGGCTGTTTCCCGGCTCCCCAAGTGTTGCACCCCGTGGGGATGAGCCGAGGCTTTGGGCAGCGCCCCACCCCCGATCCGTCTGTCTCCCCCCCCCCCTCCAAGCGCCCTGTGCTCGACCCCGCTCTCAGCCCTTGGCAGAATCCCCCCCCCTGCCCGCTCCATCATCCCCCCTTTGGGGGGGGACTCGCCTAATACCCGCGCGCCCCCAAAGCGGGCCCTGGCCCGGGGAAGGGGCCAGCGGTCTCCCCCCCCACTCCCGGTTTGCATTCGCTGCTCCCCCAAGATCCCTGGCTGCTGGCGGGGTTGTGGAGGGGGGGGGGACTAACCCCCCAGCTTGCCGCGCCGGAGTTTAACACCGGCTCTGTGTGTCTCCCTCCAACGCAGGAAGCCAACAGCGAAAAGACCAATAACGGGATCCATTACCGGCTCCAGCTTCTCTACAGCAACGGTGAGCAGCTACCCGCCCGCCCGGGGCCGATCCTACACGCCCGGCCAGGGACAGGACTTCCCCGGGCTGCTGATCCCGGGGCCCGGCCCGCGTGGGCGTCTGGCGCTGGGCTGGGAGCGGGGCAGGCAGGGCCGGGCAAGAACAGACCCCCCCCCCCGGCTTTCCACGCGCGTGGGTCTCGGGTTCAGACCCACGCGGCCTTGCTCCCCAGTGGAGCCCAGCTGAGAATCTCGTGCAACATTTCCGTGTCCCCCCCCATCCAACAAAAGTGTTGATTGAAGTGCCCCCCAGTCCCCACACACCGCAAAGCAAAACAAGGCACGTCCGAAGCTTCCCGGGGGGGGGGGGCAGTTTCCCCACGGCCACAGCCCACGCGAGAAGGGGGAAGCCCGTTTCCCCGGCGGGTGGATTCGGCTGGCCGCAGTGGGGTGCTCTGGCGTGGGAGGGAATCGTTCCCTGCTGCTTTCCCCTCGCTGCCAGGCGGGCTACACCGGGCCCCCGGGCTGCTCCCCAAAAAACCCCGAGTGCTCGGGGAAATTCAACGCGCTTCGGCAACGTGTTCATCTCTCCCCCCCCCCCCCCCTTTTTTGTGTTAAGGGATCAGGACGGAGCAGGATTTCTACGTCCGCCTAATCGACTCCATGACAAAGCAAGTAAGTGATCGGCGCTGGATTATTAGCCCTACAAACTCCCCCATTGCAGCGTGCGCGGGGCTGCATCCCGGGGGCCGCTCGGGGCTGGGACCCCCTGGCAGCAGGGCGTGGGCATGGCTCCGAGCGGGGCTGGTTGCGGGGCGTGCGAGGATCCCTTGGCCATCGCTTTGCAACTTGGAGGGGTGTCCGCTGCTGCAGCCGGGGATGGGGAGGCTGCTGCGCCCTGGAAACAGGTCCCCCGGCTCCCCTCCCGAAAGCCTGGGCGCCAGGGCCGGCAGTGCCGAGCCAAGGTCCCCCCGTAACAGGGAACCCGCCCAGGGACAGGGACACGGACAAACCAGGCGATCAAAGCAAGACAACCCCAGCGCAGAGCGCAGGAAGCGCAGCTCCCCGACGGGGAATGCAAACAGCCGCGTCTCCGAAGGCAAGGGTGGGGGAAGCCTGATTCCGAAAAGCGCCTCAGCCCCTAGGTTTTGGATTGGCTGGGATCGAGCCGGGGCACCTAAGCTGGGGGTTTAAAGGTGCAGAAACAGCCCTGCTTTGAGCTTCCTCCTGCACAAGTTCCAGTGTACGTCCAGAGTGAGTTCTGCAGGGCTCGAAAGAAACATTTATGAACAGAGACAGGGTTTAAAAAAAACCAAAAACCCGGACGTTTTTCCGTAGCTTTAAAAATAAAGACGTTTAGCTCCACATTCCCCCAAGGCTTTTCGAGCCCAGGATTTTTGCTTTAATTACGAGAATGAAAAGAAATAAGCAAACAAACATGTAAGCAGAAAACACCAGCCAGGCTCGGTAGCAAATATTTATCCTTTGTTTATTTGCAATTACTTTGTTAGTTGTTTTAAAGGAACAGTGATTAAATCATGAGTGATTTTCATTGTGTAAACAGCCGCTGAAAATATGCATGCCGGACAAGTAATTATTTTATACATTTTACAGTCAAGGGGAACTGTAGTTTTTAGTTATAGTACAGCCAGCTTGAAAAAAATGATTGAAACTAGTTTTAAACATGGCATTTAGTTTCCAAAACAGGGATTAAGTGTGTATATACATACAAAAACACACAATTGTATTTTTGTGTAATAATTAAAAAAAAACCCCAGACATTATTTTTCCAAAATAATTAGCATTCTGAAGATTGTAGTATTCTATCCTGCTAATTTTAAAGAACATTTATATGTTATAATACATTTCCATTTAAATACATTTAAACAGCCCTCCTCCCCTGGAATTTGCACCTTTTTACTCACTTAATGGACTTTTTCCAATTCTACTTCTATAGAAAAAAAATTCTGTTTGTGTATTATTTACAAAAGCAAATTAAAATATTAAATGTCTTACACAGAAGAAAAAATGTCAGTTCCTGTATGTTCAAAATGCTGTCATCTGCTGAGACACTCTTCCTGTGGCTTGTAGTTTGGGGTTTTTTTTACACCAAAATGTAAAGTTCCATGTGCTGAGTTTGTTTTAGAAAACTGTTTTTGATGCTCTCAAAACATCTTTTCCTGCCATTGAAGACTGTCTTTAAAAAAAAGAAAAAGAAAAAGAGGAAACTTGGAGTAATTATAATATACAATTCAACCATGCATCTGATCTGTGTTAAATATACACTTCTAAAACATAGACCAGAGACTGTATGAATTAAAACAGCAACAACATACCCTTTAACAACACATCTTGGAAACTATTTCCTGTGTCACTCATATTTTTCAGGCACAGATTGGTTAGTTCATGTTTTAAGTAACAAAATCCCTCCTGATACATTGGCTTTTTTTCTTTTAGTTGTTTTGGATCCAATGTATTGCATTGTAGACCATACAAAAAGCATTATCAATAAATAAAATCTTTAAACAGCTTTCATATCATTACAGAAATGCAAAGCTATTTTTCCCCTCTGTATGCAGCTCAGTTGAAAACAGATCTTTTAATTTATGTAGAGAAACGGATTCAAAATATTATTTTTTTAACAAAGGCATCTTGCATATGAGCAGTCGATCCTAAGGCACTATTTAACCTCTTGCTCTCTCATTATTATCAAGTCATCAGAGGGTCTTTTGGAGAGAGACAGAAAAAAAGATACAGTTTATTTGTGAAACATAATAATGCAGATATAACACATTTACAATTAAGGGAGATTCTCTGCTTTTAATTAGTCTTCATGTATAAAGCTAGTGCAAAATATCTATTTTATTTTATTTGGGAAAGCACAGTAGAGTTGATGAAGACCGTGTGTAAAATATCTCTCTGAATTCGGACTAAGAAAACAGTGAAATAAAGGGTATTTGTAGGAGAAAACTAATTTGCTTTCCTACTAGGTATTTGTAGGGGGAAACTCATTTGCTTTCCTATTAGTTGCATGCATGTCCTTTATGTAGACATATTTATCATTTTTTAAACAAAACTTGTGAATGATCATGTCATAATTGTGGCACGTCCTAATATTGATTTCTGAACAGTAAATCTGCTTGTTTATTCTTTATTCTGAGGCAATTGTTCAGAGGTTTGGTAGCTTTTATTGCAGTCAATAAAATACTCATTAGATAGCAAAGTACAGCATGTGACACAGATTTGCCCAAATATGACTATATCATTTATATTTTAGCCACAGTGAATTATATAGGGGATTCTCAAGTAACTTTCAAACCATAAAACTGTAATTAAATATTACAAACTCTGTCTGAAATTTCTTCAGTTTTTAATGAAAGTTAAATATATATTGTCAGCCTACTCAGAGGTGTAGTATTCTAATACAGGAGGCGCAGAACAAATTGGATAATGAAACTATTACTTTAAAATGAGGCTGTTGCAGGAGCATACATGTTTTAGCTGGCAAGAGTCTTCTTGGTGCACACACTCTCTCTCTCTCTCTCTCTCTCTCTCTCTCTCTCTCTCTGTAATTGTGAGTGCCTGGATTGAAATTACAGCTACTCTGAGATTTCTGGTGACAATTTAAAAATCCCACAAAAGCAAAGCTTTGAGTGGGTTAGGTCCCCAGAATATGTAGTAAAATATGCTCAGATTTTTGTAAATTTTTATAGAATTGATCTGATTAATGTACATTCCTGATGTCACAGCCGTAAATTGCAAATTTTATATAACTGTGAATTGCAAAGGAGTTTTACATTCAGTAAATGAAAACCATGATCTCGCTCTATGTAACACATTTTTCATAATTTTCGCAAAAGCTTTATGTGAATGATTATTTTGTATTATAATAGCAGTTAGACACCACCTACTGAAATAGGGCCCCATTAGGCTAGGTGCTGTCACCACACAGAATAACAGAGTCCTGGTCCTGTATCAGTAATGGTCAGCCTGGGTACCCAGACTCAAGCTAGCAGGGCATGAGCCAGCACACTCCAAATAGCTGTGTGGACACTGTGGTGCAGGCAGCAGCTTGGTTTCTTAAGCCCGCCCAGTCCCTTCGGTCTAACCCAAGTCTCCGCTGCAGAGGCAATGTCCACACTGCTAATTTTAGTGTGTTTTAGTGCAAGCCCTGCTAGCGTGAGTCTGTCTACCCGGGCTTGCTCCCAGCTGGAGTGCAGACATACCCTGAGTTCCTAGTCTAAACAGATCAGGCCACGTTGGTATTTCTTGAGTGGCTGAATGTTCAACTAACACACGAACGAACAAAAGCTCTATCCATGCCCATGGCATGGTGATTCACCGTTTGTGGGGTGTGTATGTATTCTCTGTCATCTGCGATATTCTAGGGACATAGGACAGGCCCCTGAATTCATTGAGAATTTTGACATTGACTGCCATGTGAGGTGGATCTGGCCCATTGTGCGTGTGTACACTCCAAAATCGCAACCTGCTGTCTTGCACATCTCAAACTGGAGTGGCTCCCATGGCAGTTTTATATGGGCAAGGAATGCAGAATTGGGCTCAAAATGTGTAGTATCATGCTGTACCCAGGCTAATGCTTGGCCTTTGGTAGTTTCACCAAAGAAGTGGTGGTATGACATGCTAATTTCAACCCTTTGAGGGGACTGCGACGATGTTTATAAAATGCAGCAATCATTTTTAAATGGTAAATACTAGATACAAATAATTCATTATATGGGGAAATTATTTTTCCAAGGGTAAAAGCATTACACGTTAATATTGTCTTAATTACATTTTCTTTCATGTTATCTCAGCACCTCATTTGACGTCAGTATCACATTCCTACTGCCTTCAGAGCCCTGTAGGATCCCAAACTTTATAGCTGTTGCTTTCAGTAAACCAGCAGCTCCTCCTACAGTAGGTCTGTCTCTAACAGTGATGCATTTTGAATTTGTCTGCGATATGTGAAATGTATCCACTCCAATAAAACTGGCGCTTTCAGACAAGGCTGAGGATATAGATATATAAATGCCCCCAGTCCTTCAATTGAGTTTTCATAAAGTTTGAATATTTCACTATTAGGAAACGTAGGAAAATAAATAGTCAATACTTTACTTAGCCCCTTCTCTTTTTTTCATCCATTCATGTACATAGAGATCTGGTGAATAGAAATAAGGCTAAGGAGTCCTAGATATTCCAGGTCATATGAAATTTCAGGTCTAGTCCACTATCCAGAGTCTTACTGAGTCAAAATCCTTCATTCAGCCTTACACACTTTGTTTATGTTTTGATTTTTTTCAGTACTTTAAACTCTAGTTGCAAGTGCATTTTTCTGTTGATTGCCCTATCGCATCCTGCCGAGCATGCAGATATGTGATCAGCTCTCCATTCAGTGCCTAGCCTGGTTCTTCATTGGCAGCCACATATTTGTGTAAAGAAAATGTTATCAATACGTTCAGAAAAGCCTCAGTAGAATATCAGATATTCAGCAGAAACATGAAACAAAACAAAGTCCACTGACAGGGAAAGTTTTACATTGTGCCAGATTTTAGCAGCTTTCTTGTTCTTTTGGTAACGTCAAAAGCGCAGGTGATTTTAATTTTCTTGTACAGAGAGGAATGAAGAAGTTTGGAATTTGCATGCATGATCAGGACCTGTGTTTGGGAAAATGTAAACTCATCACAGTGGAAAATGTGTTGTTTGGAGTCTGGGGGTGAAAACAAAGCTGAGGATTTTGGAGAGACTGCTCAAGCCAGATGGCCTAGTGCATTCCCAGTCTGGCAGTCCAACTGCTGCCTCCTGTGTAATATACAGCCATTTGTTCTGGGATATTTACGCTAGAGCTGTTTCCATGTGAATGTTTGAAAAGCATTAAAAATGAACATATTAGGAGAGGGAAATTTCTTTAATTTGTATGAATAAGTTACTAAGCTGGCTGGCGTGTCAGAGACGTAGAGAGATTGGACAAAATAATTAGATATTAGTGAATTCTATTTAGAGCTTTATAGAAAGAATTAAGCCCACTCTCTTTGAGACCCAATGCTGCATTACTTATGCAGGCTAAATCCCTATTGGAATCACTGGGAATTTTGCCTGGGTAAGGAGTGCAGGATTAGGTCATTAATGGTTAATCAATCATTCCAAGTCAAAATAATGTATTGCACTGTTCTAGCTGACAGCATTTTATATGTAGGTGATATAGCTATAACTCTTTCTGGGTGAAGTCCTGGCTCCACTGAAGTCAATTGCAAAACTGCCATTGATTTAAATGGAGTCAGGATTTTATCCTCTCTGTACAGATATGCATGTGTATACATCTATTTTTATATATATATCTGTGTATATCAGCAAAGATCCTTTTAGTCCCATCTTTAAGAAGATCCTCTTTTTTAAATCGGATTGTTTTTCGTTCTCCTTTATTTCAATGAATGAGACATTTTGTTTTGTGAAACATAAATGAAGCATTTAACGGTGCATGGCTTTCAGTGCATGTGCTCTCTCTCTCTCTTTTGTAAATCAAGGCTATGACATAACCAAATAGTATACTCAACATGATCTCATTCCTTCAGGATTGTTTCTAATCCAGTTCTGAAAACAGGACTGCTTGACTGGTAAATTGACACTGGGAGCCATATTTCGCCCTCAGTTATAATGGCATAAATCTGGATTATCCTGGAGTAGCAGAGGGCAGAATCTAGCGCTGTGTCTTTCCAGTTTATACACCAGTTATTTCATGGCTTGATCCGGCAGTCTTTACTCAGGCAAAAACTCCCATTGACTTATCTGAGGATTAGACCCTTAATTTGATATTTCCCTTTTTCATGTACTCGGTATCACTGAAAAGGTGAAGTCCACGAATGACTGTAGTGTGCCCACTTTAGTAATTTTCATATTCTGGAAACAAGTGTTTTACCGCTGATACTTCTTCATACTCTGTTTCATTTAGTTGGAAATCAGTATCTGGCACTATTCTATTAGGGGCCAATCGTGCAACCTCTTTTGTATGAGTAGGTCTTACTCAGTGGACTTCTTGCATGAGGATTACTTACAGGCGTAAGGTTTTACAAAACGGGAGGTGAATTTTAAGGCACACATTTAACATAAAGTCACACAGAAGGAAGAAGAACCCCTTCTACAGTGTCTTCCCACTGTAGGAAATAAATTGAGTTAAAACTACAGTAGAAGTAAACAAAAAGGAAAAACAAAATATATAATTGTGTATTTCCTTTGACGTTCTTTTGTCATGTGATTCTGGTGTGTATTTGCAAACTTATTTTTAGCCCCACACTCGCCCCACCCCACCCCCTGCCCCTGTGATCTAACTTTGTACACCGTAACTTTCACTTTAACTCTTTGTTTAACGCGAGAGCTGTTCGGCATGATTACGACTGTTCCAGAGCGCTGCTAAATCCTGGTACGATGACCCAATCCAAGGCTCAGAATTCACGAATTAATATTAAAAAATGTTGGAAAACGAAGATAGTTTTGGTGAAAGAATGCCTTTATTTAATTTAACACTGACATTTTTCACAGCAGCACCATTTTAGCCTCTTCCTGTAAAGTAATCTGTGCTTGTGGCAGCTGTAAAGATCTGAAACTTTAGCAGTTCCTGTTTCCTTTCCAAAACAAATTGTAGAAATAATTTTTTATAACAGCACAGTTTGAGAGCGAATAGAATAACGATAAAGCCAATAGACATATCAGCTGGTCATTTTATTTTGTCGGGCTTCTGAATGTGTGCTTTGTGTAAATGAATGGTTGTGTTCACACACCCTTTTGCACAAAGAAATGGGGAACTATACTATGGGAGGGTGAGTTTGGGGGCAGCCTGCTAGGAAAATCACTTGCTGATCAATCCCATATACTTGCAAGCAAGGAGAAGACCGAGCTCTAGAGATGTGTCTAGGTTATTTTGGGAAGTTACAATATGTATAGATTCAGTAACAATAGTCAAACGCAAACAAAGCAAAAAACGAACCTTTAATGTACTGGAAGGCTAGAGAACGTCGTGCACCCAAGCAGAGGATCACTGATGATAAACACAACAGACAAGGTGATTAGGTACCATATTGTTGACTCTGTGTGTTCATTATTGCTATTTAGTTGGGTTATTTAAGTGGGTACCTGGAGGTTAAGTAAACATAGCGGCAGGAAGAAAGAAGGGAGTGGGAGAAAAGGAAAAGAGGAAATTAAATTGACTTGTTCTCATTTGTAGTTTCTGGCAGACCTAATCCTGCTCCCATTGACTTCAGTGGGCACAAGATCGGCCCATATTCGGTGAACCATGTTTTAAAATAGTAGGGCTTAAACATAATGGGTCAAATCCTGCATAGTGGGTCAAATCCTTATTCGGGCAAAATTCTCACGGGGTCATATTGTGCCAAGGATTATTACACGGAATGTAGTGGGGAACTCTGCATGATAAGAAAGGGCATGGCCATTGAGTTCAGCTGGTATTTTGCCCAGCCAAGGGTATCAGGAGTGGTCTGGTGTTTCTCCAGCCAGTGACTTGATTTGGGGGTGACTGTATCTTTATCCCAGGTGAGCAGTCAAATTCCACACTGAACCCCTCGATAGATTGTCTGGCTGATCTGTTTGTTTCCCTTTCGCTCCCCAGATTCCCATCTGACACATAAAATAAAAATAGGGCTCTTCTGTTGCCCAGCGGGCGCAGGCTCTCACCACAAGTTTTCATTATATTTGGTTCATGGGAATTACTTTTGAAAAAGCCCTCCTGGTTTGACTGATGGGGTAATCCACCCTCCCAGCTGACTGATCTCCACCATCTCTGGGTTTGCTCCATTGCCCGTGACAATCCAGCTCTTCCTGTGTGCCTTTCAAGCCCCCTGCTGCTGTCCTGCAGGCTGATTTGAAGCTAAGGCCCACTCCTGAGAGGTGCTGAGTGACTCCTTGGGGTGCGGGGGGAGGCCCTTGACCTCAGCGGGTGTTGAACTCTCAGCAGTCTGACTCGTGGGACCAGACTAAGGTGCTCAGTGCTGAATGATAGCAACAGCAGCAGCCTTGACTGGAGTGAGATGAGATTGGAGACCCAGGATGAAACGCCACACCCCTTAGACTGACTCGCAATGGTGTGCTGGGAAATCCAGTACTCTATGTTTTTGTTTCATCCTAACCGCAAAAACATACTGGTGGTTGCTTTGGGGAGACGCATACTGCAATTGGAGTCATGCAATGAAAATTAGCATGGATCCTGTGCAAGGATAATCCTGACCAATCCCTGATATTATTTGTGGTGTTGCTAAATCATCTGATAATGCATATTGTTAATATTGCGTATTATTGCTGTAACACCGTGTTTAAAAAATCAGCTCATGGTACCCAAGGTTCATGACTCTGTATAGGAAAAACACATTGATTTCATGGGAGATATTTTTGAATGCAAACCAGTCTATCATCATCATCGCTTTTTATCATATATTAAGATACTTTAATTTGTTACTTATTATTGTTTTCCGTATTTCCATTTTAATTTTATCTTGTAACAGAAGAGACTTTTTTTTTTATTTACAATAACTATTTTATTGCTGGTTTTAGGGACTTCATCATATGTAGCTTAGTTGTATTTTCTTTAAATATAGTGTTACTGGATCAGAAATATGTGGGAACCCGTGTTGTGCTAAGCAAACCTCGTCCCCCTCCAAGCATTATAGTAGCTGACTCAACTAGTGATGTAAAGGTTCTCTTGGTTATCTTGTGTTATACCACAATAATAAAAGTAAAGGTTACTGAGCAATGGGAAAACATTTCCTAAGGGCACATTAAATCCTCTGGCAGTGTCACTGGGAATGGACTCCATGTTGTCCACCTCACAAAATTTCCTTCTAATGCTCCCCTCCATGGGGTGGTGTTTACGGGCCTGTGGAGGAGGCGGAAGGCATGACCCTTCAAAGCACCAGAGCCCTGGGATCTTACAGCGTTATGTGAATTGCAGCAGTGCTTACAGGCCACAGCAGACTTCACGGCCTCATGTGCTAGGCCCTGTACAAACACAGACAGTTGCTGCCCCGACGAGCTTGCATTCCAAATGGAGGAGACAGAGAAAATGGGGGAGGGCATAAGTCTCCTCACCCCTACCCACTAGACAACACAGCCATGCCTGAGGAACTGTACTCCAAACCCGTGACGCCTGGGCTGCTGTTCTTCAGCTCCCCTCTGGCAAGGGGGCTTTGTGCGGTCATTGCCCGTCCCTGCTGCTGCTCATTTCGTCTCCCAGGGCAGAGGGCAGCGCAGACTGGAAATTAATGCTGCTTCTTGGCCGCTCAGCGCCACGGCCGAGGTACCCCCCCCCCCCGCCCCAGTACATCTTCTCTGGGCTCCTAGGAAGGGCAGACCCCGCTGGGTGTGGGTTGTTGGGCCTTGGTGACATTTCCTAAAGTGCCTAAGTGACTTAGGAGCCTAAACTCCTATTAGAAGTTATGTGGGTGCTTTTGAAAATGTCACCCGGCACCTCTGTGACTCCCCTCCCAGGGGGCATTGCTAGCAGTGTGCGGGGCTGTGCTGTGTTCGGGTGACATTGTGGTATGGCACTGACCTAGTTTAAATGTTTTCTAGGGCAAAACAATAGTGATAGATCATCCTTTCATGGTACCAGCAGCAAATGCAGCTACGCTGCTGCTCTGTGCATACCTATCACTGCCAAGCTGGTAGGAACACTATATGAATCAGCTGTGAGCAGCGTTATTCACTTAGCCTGGCATGTAACACCAGTCCATTTACAGTGCACCCTTCAACCGGGTGCCATGAGTGTGTATATTGCAGAGGTAGACCCTATTTTAGATGTGAGTGTAGAGTATTCCCAGCGTTTTTGCAAATAATAAGGATTTTCCTCCTAACTCAGCTAAGATCATGTATCCATGCCTGTTTGTTTTATCCTCACCCATTTCCCAGTGCTCTTTGCATTCAGAGCGCCTGATTCTCATCTCATTTATACCCCTTTAAATCAACCGAGCACCATGGGCGGGAGTGGAGAATCCATCAGACCCTAACTTTTTTGGTAGCTAGTAGTAAAGTGCACAGGCGGTACAACAGATTTGCTTTTGGAATTAAAAATACATGAGCTGTTTTTTTTTATTTTAAAAAAAAGAATAGGCCCCGAAGTATTCTAAGCCCTTCTGGGTTTTAATGCTATTAGGTCTATATTTTATTCTGAATTGAAAGGAAAATTGTGGTTGTCTTGACTACTAAAAAAGCCCGTCCTACACACTGCTCTGAAGATGTGCATAATGTATTGGTTGAAATGGGAGAGGAAGGAAACTAACTCTAGTCAGCCTGTGTTCTCCAACTACAAATCTTGAAAGCAGTCTTTACAGTGACGCAGACTGTTTAAGCAAGCCATCCAGCCCGCAACAATCGTTAAGCATTCAGTTATTGTGATGCATTTTATTTTCTTCAAACTCAGTTTGGCGTGTAGCTAAAAATGTATTTTGTTTCTAGGCGATAGTGTATGAAGGCCAAGACAAGAACCCAGAAATGTGCAGAGTTCTTCTCACACATGAAATAATGTGCAGGTAAGAAAGACCCTGTTTCCAGTTAATTAGCAAGGAGAAGATGAATTTGTCTCTCAAAATCTAGGTTGGACCTGGAGCTATTTTAGGACTTAAATGTATCTTTCTTGCCTTAAACAATCCCAAAATAACAGAGTTCTGCTCATGTAATTAGCAGCGAAGTCTCAGTCATCATACCAGTTTTCAATTATTTATAAAGGTTTGTCCTTAGCAGTCGGCTACTGGTTTGCATTTAGACACCTTAGCATTAATGGGCCCAGAATATGTTTCTTCACCAAAAATAATAAAATAAGCTGCAATCTTGCTAGCTGTAATTATCTCCCCTCACAACCATAGCTACACTAATAAAATGACAAAGCATTCTGTTGATGGCCCAGGTGGCTTTAATTCAGCCGGGTTCAGACTTGAAATTTATAGCTCCCTCTTCTTCCACTTAACGCAAACCTTCCTTGCAGTTTGTCTTTACTGGGGCTGCGCTTGTCAGTGTGGGTTGCAGTGTTGGTTAGCCCTCTGTTCAACTAGCAACATCAGAACACAGGGGACTTTTCTTGGTGACTTCCTAACTTGCCCCAGTGCAGGTCTGCTCTCTTTTATAGGAACTTTCCCCCCCCCAGCATGCCTTTCTGGGGCTGGCCCTTTAAATTTGGCAGAGCCAAGCAGTTACTCTCCCTAAGGTGGCCATTTTAAAACTGGTGGCTGCCCCTGTCTCTTTTCTAGCTGGTAAGAATGCGTAACTCCTGTTTTTTCTTTCTTATTGTAAGGAGATCTTTTCACAGAGTACTTAGGACACGCTCGTGACCCTGACTCTGCAATCCCAGGGAAGTTAGCGGGTGTTTTTCCTGCTTGAAGAGTGCAGGAGTTACACAGTAGACAGTAGCAATGCCGAAAAGAATGAATTCTCCAGTGGGACACAGGGAATCTTGGCATGAGCTTGCTGTTAGGAGCAGTCGTTTGAATGTGTGAAAGACACATGCTTAGTCCTTGCATGCCTGGTGGCCTTTAAAAACATTTACTAAACAGTAGCTGTTCGGCCCAAATCCTGATGCCGGCTTCTGAGGGAATGAGCTTTGCGCCAGCTTTCCCTGTGGATCTGAGCGTGCCCGGGCAAAGTCTCCAGGCGGATTCTCCACCGCCAGAGCCTGCCCCTTGGGTGAGCTTGGCCCATTGAGCTGCACTGTTGCTGAGCCACTGGCTTCATCCTCAGCCCCAGCTCTCTTGAGATGCAGGGTTCTGCCCCCTGGCAGTACCACATGGCACATGGGGTAAGTGGATTAGGCCAGTCTGTGGCTGGGCAGCAGAACAGCACTGATTCGGCTGCCTGCAGCCCTTTTAGTAGTATTTGGCCCTTTAGCTTGCAACTCATTTTTGCTAAAATACACATTTTTCAAGTACATTTGAGATCATCAGTTGCAGCATGGCATGATTAGGCAAACTAAGGTCTGCAGGCGGCGCCTGGGGCTGCAGCTCCTGACTGCAGTTGGGATTTTGCTTTCTCCCTGTCCCTCCTCTGTTCACAGATGGAAGCAGAGTCATGTCAGTAGCGGAGGGATCCCCCTAAAATACGTGAGCCCTATTTGCTTGCTGTCTAGAGACCCAACAATGACCTGTACATACTCAATAAGGCCCCTGAGTTGCACAAGCATCACTTTTCGCCCATAAATAATCCGAGAACAACAATGGCACCGGTCACTTGATTGAAATGAAACACCTGCTGCTGTGTTTGGAGGGTCAGTGCCCGCATTTGCTGCTGTTACTGGCTAATGGGCCGATTAGTTCTTAAATTCCAGGCTCTTTGGGCAGGGATTGTCTGCCTATATGCCTGTATGTACACCTGATTAGGGCCTCTGGGTGGTACCACAATACAAATAATAATCGTTCTACATTGAGGACCTGACCATGCTGCTGTTGAAGACAATAGCATGACTCCCCTTAACTTCCATTGGAGCAGAAGCAAATCCCCATTCTAAACCCAGTAGAGTGTGGCTTCATTTTCTGCAGTGCCAGCGCCAGCAGAAATCTCACTCCATGCTCTTTGAAAGCCCCCAAAAGCTCTGTGTAGCACGAAAGCTTGTCTCTTTCACCCACAGAAGTTACTCCAATAAAAGATCCTCCCTCACCCATCTTATCTCTCTTTGAAAGAGTAGGAATTATAGAGACTTTGATGCATTAATTTTCCTAGATGTACTTTTTAAAAAAATGGGAGAATATACACACGGCTAGATTTCAGCCAACAAACCAGCACACATCGACATCTAAGATTTACCCTCATGTCAATATACTTTGACCAAAATAAAATGTATTCTATTATTGGAATGCTGAAAAATATGACATTCAAATACCGTCTTCCCGTCTATTAATGCAGTTTATGCTAGTTCTTAAAATTCATTGGCTCAAGCTCCTTATTATGATTGTCTTCCTTTACCACTAGTTGCTTTCTGTGTTTTTCAAAAACACAAAGAATGGGGTAGAAAAAAAATTCTCAGACCATTGCAGGCAAATATTGCATGCCTGATCGGGGAAAAAACAAATTCAAATTTCATACAGCAAATGTTAGCGATTACAATTTTCCTGGCAGCCTATAGATTTGTAAGGGGTGCTGTTTGTTTACCAGGCTGCTTGACCCTATTACACAAATCTGTCATCTATTGTGTTGCTAACACTCCTTTAAATTGCAAATCTGATGCTCTTTAGGGGACTCAAGGAAGAAAAAAAATCTCTCTCCACCCCATTCTATTTCTCTTGATTTCTTGCCTGTTGTAAGTGGAAGTTGGGATGTGCTGAATTTGCACCAGGGGTGCAAATGCAGCCTCAATTATAAGCATAAAATTAGAGTCTGTTCCCCATTAATCAGCCCAGCTAATTGCTATGCACTACCATTAGCCATATGGTGTGAAAGACAGCTTGCTCTCCCTAAGATGAAATTTCTTCATTTCAGACATGAAATAGTGAGGGCTCTGTATTTTAAAATAGCTTGTTTTAGATATTTAATTCCTAAACAACTTTCTGCAGTGCTTTCTATCAAGACTAACTGCACAATAAAACTTTGCATCTATGTGACAAAAGCTGTTTATTTATAGTGTACTAAAACGATGGGGTGGATAAGACCAAGAATTCAAATGTGCAGGAGAGACCCTTGACTATTGTAGAAAAAAGTGAGTGAGTTACATTTCAGGTGTTTGTTTATCTGCAGGGATTTCATTGTTCTTTGCAGATTACAAAATAAGGCTGTTCTTTTGGCTGACATGTTAATGGTTGGGAGGAATTCATTGACTCAATGGAGTTCATTATTATTATAGGCAGCGCAGGTAGGGATAGAATTGCCTGACGTTTTCCTTTGTAAAACCCTGTTTTCAGTTGCTTATAACTTTGGTAAAGTTGATTACCGTTCCGGCTGAAATTCCCTGTGCATGGTGAATGGCTAAGGCTGTATTTTGGGGAAAGTTTAAGCTAATATGGCTCTGCCCTTTCCAAGAATGACGTTAGGGAAAATATGTTGTTTTGTCCACGTTAAAAAAAATTACAACTGTTGTGCTGAGAAACTCTACCATCTGCATGCCGTGGAGCAGGGACTTGAAATTAGGCAGCATGGTTGCCTTGATGTCAGACAGCTGCCTTGTGCCATCCTCATGAAAATCCACCCATACTTGGCCAAGTTATCAGCCTCTTGAAAAAACGCAGTTTGCATATGCTCAATACAGACTTGTTGAAGCTTGGCAGCTAAATCTCGGAAGATGCCATCTGCACTGGGCATGCTCCAGCCCTCAGAGCTCCCCCACCGCAGCCCGGCTGCAGCTCCGCTCCCATCCCCAGTGGCGGCCCCGGCCCATACCCACCCCCAGCCGCGGCCCCAGCCTCTGCCCACTTGCCTCTGTCCGAGTCCCCCATCCCTGAGCTGTGGCCCCATTCCTGGCCCCAGCTCCGGGAGTGGTGAGGGGGCATGGACAGGGGGTAAGGGCCAGTCTGACCCTCTGAAGTTTGGGGACGCTGCTCCAAAGCAACTGAGCATGCTTCTGTGTGAGAATGCATGGGTTGAGTGGGACTTTACTTGCAGTTACTCCTCCTAGCTGCCAGGGGCAACCATGTTACTGGGTTCCAGGACCGAGAGAAGGGGGGCTGTCAGTCCTGTGCTCTCAGTAGAAAACCCACCCACAACCTCACCCGAACCTGGAATCGAACCCATTATTCCCGAGTCTCAACGTCGTGTTGCTGTGAATCCCACTGCCAAAGTGTGTGTCTCCATCTCCCTCTAGTGACAGGCCTAATCTGAAGATAACAGCCTTCTACTGCTACCAGTTTTTCTGTTAGCCCAAGGGGTGGTAGACTGTGTTGTGGATCTAAGGATCCTCACCCTGCTGATGACCCATGTCAGGGTTTCATGTGAGACATTTTTGTTTTTCCATTTTTTAAAAAAATTGTTAAATTTGTTAAATTTTTTTTAAAATTTGTTTTAAAAAAAAGGAAATCCACCCTGTGCCCTGAATGAGGCAGATCACTCTGGCTAAAGCGGTGGTTGTGATTTGGCTGTACTGGGCTAACTAGAGAACATGTTCCTGCACGGTTGTGGTTAATTATTATTATCGTCAATAAAAACCCGTTGTTCTAGTGCAGTCCATGTACGCAGCGGTTTGCACGCAAGGGATAAGCCGTGTTCAGGGCTCCCTAGTGCTAAATCTAAGGGCTGGATTGCATGGGGGGGTGATGTGGAGATGCCCACCTGACTCCAGAAGAGCCAATGAGCGGGATTGTGCTTTGTGAGCTCTTCTGCATGCAAGGGCTGTGCTACCTAACAGGGTAGCCTCTGTTCCCTTCCCCCGCCCCCAGCCCTTTCCATGGGCGGGTGCAGAGTGGGGATTGAGGCCAAGACCCTGCCTTCTCCCTATCCCCTTTAGGGACATGGGCGGCCCCTAGGAACCATAGAGGGACTAGTCCTTGTGCTCCCAAGTGCAGGGACTGTGATGCTAAGAAGCCCTTCCATGGCATGTGCAAGGGGAGGAGGCTCCCCTGTATGCTGCTCCCTTCCCCTTCCAGCCACACAAGGGCCAGTCCACAGCCTGGCCCTAGGCAAGGCAAACATCATCGACGATGTTGGCCAAAAGCTCAAGGGAGGGAGCCCACAGGGGGTTGGTGTGAAGAAGGCAGGAAGGATTGCTAGAGGAAGTAGGCTATAAGGAGGGGAGAGATGGTACCTGGTGGATGGGAAGCAGGAGGCTGGTCTGGATGTGAAGAGAGCAGCATCCCGTCTGATATAGAGGAGAAGAAAGCAAAAGGAGCAGGAAGAGCTGGACGAGAAGGGTACATTAGCACACTCTCTTTTTCCTGTATTCAGGTCAGATTTGGTTGGGAGCCTCTTGGGGGCTTCTTTTTTAATGCATGTTAAATCAGAGTGAGAGGCAACCATCAGACTCTGGGTACCACTGGCGTTCTTGCATGGTGCTTGAGTTTACACGTGCCCAAATATGCCAGCCCTACTGAAACACATCATGCAAGCTGCCTGCCCAGTGTCCCATGTGGACCTCCTCGAGAGGTCAGCAGGGGGAAAAGCTGAACCCCTGTGGACAGTATGTTTCTCCTTGGTTCTTCATGAGAACAGCGTGTTTTAAAAGTGACCCGCAAGGGAGGAAAACATTGGGATTGTGCCCTTTCTCCGCATTCATTATGGTTATAAAGAAAAGTATTTCTTTTCTTTTTTGTAAAAAGAAACAACCCTTTTCTTTTGTACTTTTTAACCTTAGAAGCATCAAGAATGTCGAGTCTCACCTTCCCTGTTTTAACCAGAGGATTTCTTGGAGGACTCAGAGAAGAGTATTGGGACCTTTCTCGGTTCTTAGCTGAAGGGATGAGGGAGGTGGATATTTAGCACAGACAGTTGTCATCCCAAGTGTTAATTAGCTATTAACAAAACCCAGAGCGCTTGAATCAGACTGAATAAAAAAATCACTTCTCATGTCAGTTTGAGGTTTCAAATTGAGGCTTTCTGTGATGTCTTAATTCTCCATTTGTCCACAGAAAAACCAGGATTAGACAATGCTCAAATTTCTAATGTAAAAAACAAGCTGAGAAAAAAACTACTTAAAACCCAGCATTTTGGCCCTACCTTGTATTTCATTCAAAGCTGGAAGGAAAAGGGCACAGTCCCATTATTTTTCACCTTCACATAATACACAAGGGCTGCATTCGTCCACCCTTACTCCTGTTTACTGGTACCTTACTGCTCAGGAAGCCTGTTCTCAATAAGCAAGGCAGTTTCCCAGACTTTTGAAGGGGAGCTTCTCTGCAAGGAAACGAAACCAATCCATTCCCCCTTCAGCCTTCGTATGTGTTAATCCTCCCCATCTGAATGTATGCATCTTCACCCCACCTTGGCTTGTTCTTTACAGGGGGCCCCTCCAAGGGGCGGGTCCCAACACTAGAGCGAGGTGTTTGGCCCTGATCCGGGAGCTTGTTTCATGTGAACAGACCCCCCTATTGGGGAACGCATGGACACTGGGATCTGCTTCTAGGGTTGGGGCCTTGAACAGCATCAGTCAGAGTAGCAGATTCTGGCCCCGGGGGCCAGGTTTAGATACCAAGACACTCAGTGCAAGCTTGCTCTAGGGATAATCCGTTTGGAGTTGATGGGGCTACTCACGGGACAAGGTTCTTCTAAACTGCAGTGAGACTGCTAGAATCTGGCCCTGCTTCGCGTTCGTCACAAGAACTATGTGTCTTACCTTGTGCCAGCTAGGCTTCTAATCAAAACTGAATCATTTTAAAATATTAGTGGGTTTTATTACTTTGTTTTTGGGTAAATTTTGCCATCCCACATATTCTAGCTAAATACCCTTTTATAAGCAAAAAAAAAAAAAAAAAAAAAAGGGGTGGGGGGATAGTCCCCGTGACCTATGAGCTTATTTTATTCCTTCCTAAATTCTGATATATTTTGTGTGTCAAGGCGTTTAATTTTGTTGGTGAATCAGTTATGGGGTTGTACTGTAAAATGAAACCGCTTTTTGGGCTGTCCTAAACAATGTGACTTGCCCAGAATTGAACATCCTTCACATGCATTACCTGTGAAAAGTTTCAACCCTGAATAGTGGCCTTGAAGCTTTGACAGTGAAAAGCATTATGTATTTTTTTTCCTCTTTGAAACTTTTTTTTTTCCTGTTGGAAACCACATTTCAACAGGCTGGGTTTGTAAAGCCTATTTTTTTTTTTTTGTTATTTTTAGTGTGGCTAGTGGATGCATTGCTAGTCGTGGTGGGTTACTGTACATTATTCGCTCTATTGTTCAGCAGCATAAGAGAACCTTTGTCATACTCCCAGTAGAGCTATTTATATAGTGTGGCATTTCTAATGACGGCTTCCTGGGCTGGTGTTCTTCCACATTCTGCAGGAGCAAAATAGTCCCTCTTAGAGGTAATAAGAGTAGCCGTAATTCCTACCAGTACCCTAACCCTGAGCGTTGAAATTGAAAATAGAAGTGATGTACCATTTACAGTTGTCTTCAGTTCCGCTCAGAGCAAAGCTGGCACTTACAGAAAGGTTTGTTGTATATGGTGAGGCTTGTCGGTCCCAGTCCAGTTAGGGTGACCAGATAGCTAGTGTGAAAAATCGGGACGGGGGCGTTATCGGCACCTAGATAAGACAAAGCCCCGAATATCAGGGCTGTCCCTATAAAATCAGGACATATGGTCACCCCACAGTCAGTAAGTCTGCCAAATGCAAAGGGGCCATCCCCTCTGGCGAAGGTAGAAACTAGGGGTAATATAGGCAGAGCCGACCCTAGGGTAAGGCGAATTGGGGTGACTGCTCTGGGCCCTGCGCTTTCAGGGGCCCCCATGGGGCAGGACGATTGGCCGTTGCGGTCGGTCCCAGAAGTGATGGGTCAGTCCCGGAAGTGACCGAGTCGTCACTTCTGCCCCGGGCCTCGCACCCCTCTAGGGACGGCTCTAAATATAGGGGACCCCAGCCCTAGATCCACACACAGACAGGTTCCTCCATGAACGGATCTCCACCCCCTGGTGTGACAGGGAAGCGTAGTAACCACTATGGCGTTGTAAGCACGGGCACTGCAGAGGTCATGGTAGGGATCTGTGTTGGGGCTGAGGAATGAGGGGCGGGCTGGGGCTGCCCTGGTTGTATAGAGACAAAGTCCCCTATGGCCCGGGGCTGTGTTCTTTTACTTCTTTTACTCCCTTATTAAGGGGAGTCGCGGGGGTGGGGTTGTAAGGGGGAATCCTTGGTGGGCGGATATTTATGTTCTGCCACTAGGGAGATGAAGGAAGTGGGTAAGAACCTGATTGGTTACATGGGACTGCTCATGAGAGCAAGGGCTTTGAGGTTTGGTTCCCAGGAAAGTTTGCATCCATCTCTAACTAGTTATGTCCTGGAGAATTTTCTGCCCCAAGCAGAACTGGGTATATATTGTATGAGAGATCACGTGTGATATTTTAACGAGTCAGGCTCTTAACAGACAATAACCCCTGACAAGAAATCATCACAAACAACAACTTAACTCTCTTTGGAAACAATGAGCCATCTTAGTTCAAAAGAATCCAAGTCTCAAGGTCAGCAATGGAGCAGTTCTTTGGTAGAGGGAGCTTACGTTTCACATGCCTGCTTTGTATCTGACCTAATACAGGGCACCAGCCGGCCGCACAGTCAGTTCCATAGTACTATTAGCAATCATTAAAAATCTCAGAAAACTTGGAGAAACAGATACACGCAAGCATAGAAAGCAGCAGCCAATGGCGTTTCTGTTTTAGCTTCCCTGCTAACAACAGTGTTTTAAAAGGGGAAAATATTGTGCTGGGAATTTCTACTTCCCCTGGAAACCAATAGTATAATATGAGCACATAGTGTAAGCACCAACCCAGATGTTAAAATTATGTGCACTGGAAAAATAGCCCACTCTTGTTATTGGTCTTGATGTATGTGTATTGGCCCTATGAAAAGGGGTAGACCATACTCCCTACTTGAAATGATCCCTGAACTATTGTTCGTGAAAGCGGGCAAAACCCCTTTCTCTTTATGTTTGCCGTTACTAACCAGCTGTGCAAGAAGTTAAACATAGTAATTAACCCATATGTGACCCACTAAATTCGACTGATTTCCAGACAGGGACAGAATGGTAACTCTAGCTTGCAATTTGAACCTCCTGTGTTCGTAATGATGATTTTACAGTGTAATGGTTGCACTAAATCCTCTCACTTTTGCTCTATAGCCGGTGTTGTGACAAGAAAAGCTGTGGCAACAGAAATGAGACTCCATCAGATCCAGTGATAATTGACAGGTAAGGACCGCTATTGTTTCCTTCAATTTTATTTTATTCCTCATTATAATGAAACACCTGCGCTGTGTTGCTAATGGGAAAGGGGCTCTGTGTATATGTGGATGAAATTTTGTTGTTGATACCAAATTCGTTGCGCTGTGCAATTGTGATTCCCATGGAAGGGCCATATGGAATGTAACTGTGAGACCTGCTCTTTGGAATGCTCTAGTTTTTGTATCTGATTCATGTTCATAAAGGGGATATTTTTCTTGCTGACTTTCTGTGGCTCAATTCACATGCTGTGCCAGGGAAGCTTCAGGAATAAAATAATAGTTTGTGATTTATGGAATGTGGTTGGGTGCTTATAAATATTTAACTTTAATTTGAAAAATGTTTGAATCATTATCACTTTTAGCTACAGTAGTTCTGTTGGATGCAATCCATCTACATTTTAAGGTTTCTATTTATGCATAAGAACAGTTTAAAAAAATCTGCAAACTAAGATTTTCTCCAGATATTTTCTTTGGGTGGAGTGCTATTTTGACTCTATTGTCAGTTGATTAATTCATTTTGCCTGTCTTAATTATTGTGTTTTTAAACAGATCCATATTACTAATCTGACATGACCAAGTAAATCACTGTAGAACAATAAATCTGTTTTAGTTGTTCTGAGCAATTTGCAGTCTGTTTGCAAATTATGCAAAGTTGTAGCCAAATAGTCATTTTTATATTTTAATTATTGAAATTCATTGTACGGAAACATATATGCTAAACAGTTTATTATGTGACATTACTCTGCGAGAGTTAAATGGCCATGAAGGACTGAAACTGTCTGTCATCAAACAGGGAAAGCAATACCATGCAGTAATCGGTGAATACAGGGACCCTGAAGGGAAACTAACCTATACACAGGAAAGGCAGAGTATAGAGTATAGTTCTTCTTTGTCTTATTGTCTGAGTTAATGTTCGCTATATTAAGTTAAAAATACCTTCTGTGCTGGAGTGTCCATTTTTATGAAAAAAGGTAAAGAGTCAGATCTGTTCAGCACCACATCAAAAACAGAATTATATAAAAGAGAACATAGCAGAGAGGAATCACTTGGCATTGTGCTTAGGCAGTCTTTCAGGTTTATGTCTTGTTTGAGTTTGTTAAGCAAGCGCATGCTTTGGCAGTTTAGAGAAAACATTTTGGTTAGTTACAATATCTAATCCTTAGATCGTTTTAATCTCAGAACATATATATTTTAACTATGCCTCCGTTCACCTGATATTAGAATTAGGTAACACCAGGGGAAGTAAAAGAACACGTATAAAAACACATCTCTGTAGAGATATCTCTAAGTAGGCTGCAGAGTTGAACAGTATAAAATAGGGTGTTAAAGTGGCATTTTGAGCCACACGAAAGCTACAAAATTCACATCCATTTTTCATTGTACTGAAAAATGAAATGTTAAGATGCTAATAGCTGGTTTACAGTAATATTTTGTTTAACGATCCAATATGCAGAGCTGTTAGTTGCAACTCATTTAAACTGTGAACCCTACAGATTTTCAGCAGCTTTAAGGGAAAAAACCAACAAACCAATTCTATGAAAAAATGGATTTAACTTCCTAGCAGTGATCAAATTAGCAATATTTACTTAAACTGATACAAAGCTTGCAATTTTGAACACCAGGTTTAAAAAACAAGTTGAATACTGTTTAGATTATAATATAAATCTTACCTCGCCACCCGCAGTGAACCCCCTTTTGCTTGTGAATGGGTTAAGCTTTTAAGTTCTTCACTTGGTTTTAAATTGTGACTTTGATACAGAAGGTTGATATGACTGTGGTTTGAATAACATTTGATTTTGACCTGTTCCTGTGGGTTGCAATGGGATAAGAAATTTGACTCAGCAGTGCTGTAATTAGCCTTCCCTGTGTTTTTGAAACAGGATTGTGTTACCTGGATCGCATTAGTATGGCTTCTATTGTTGCCGCTTTGCATCTGTCCCAGTAGGGTACTTAAAACCTTTTCTTGGCCGTGGCTAGCTCAGACAATTTAGGCCAAATAAGTACGTGCTTTATACAGTTAGTGGCTTTAGTGATGTTTCTCGTGACATTTATCCCATTCAATTTTTTTTCCTTTTGGTTTGAAAAGTATAAAGACATCTATATGGAGCGGCTATATCTTAAGAGGAGTACTTTAACAATTGTTGTAAAAAAAATGTCTGCACAAGTCAGAGCATGTGTTTAGTTGCGCTTGTTGTCACTTCTGCATGCATAAAATCTTAAGCTATTGTGTCAATTGATATGCAAAACCATATTTAGCTATTTTTATTTGCATGTGAGCTTGCAGAATTCATTTGACGTTTGGGCTAAAGCACTCCCACATGCCTTGCAGTCTGATAAAGCCTTATCTTTGAATTGAATCTGACTTTAACACAGAATCACCACTTAAACCCTTACAGTTTTTTAGACAACCATACTTATATGAAAAACGCTGCCCTGTTCTTCTCCCGACTGTCTTTTTGATTAGTTATTCAAGAAAGCCATTTGTGGGATACAGATAGAGCAGTCTTTGTGGCTACAAAGTTAACTTGTACAATCAACTTAAAAGTTAGATTTTTTTTTACTAGTTATTTAGGAAATATGGACTGTACCTTTTTATTTACTTAAAAGTGTGGTTAAAAATATCAGTAGGTGCATATGAGAGCAGTCTAAAAAATTACTTTATATTTTAGTCTATTATAAAAGTGACCTAGAGAAATTTAGCGTCCCTCTCTTCTCTGAAGAGAGGTATAAATCTATTATTATTATAGACCAGTCATCTCAAGGAAGCCTGTGGAAAAAACAGTGTATGTGGAATTATCTTTTTAGAATTGCCTGTGTACTTGATCACTAACCCAGTTTTACATGTATCTAAACGAAGCTCTGTCACCAAGAACGAATCGTAAAAGGGGTTTTATTGTCACAACACAAATGCACAATGATTCCTGATACAGTGAAGCAATAGGCTGTATAGTAATCCTAGATAAAGTAAAAATGTAGCACTTGCTGTTATTTTATTAAATTCTAGATTGATTTAACATTCAAATTGTAACTCATATTTGAATTTAAAAGATTTGCATTAAAATTCCTGTGCAGAAATTGACTTAATTGTAGTTTTATTACCACACTAGATATCCCTGTGTCCTAACCTTTTTCCTTACAGTTATTTTAGTTCAATAAATAAAACCTCATTAGACTATTCCCATTTCAACAAGTTTATTAAATTTTACAGGAGTAATTAGCATAAGCTGTGCTAATTTTTCTGGAAGACTAATGAGAGAGCTTCCTAATTAGTTTTGCTTTGTAAGAATCAGAAAAGATGATAATGACAAAAGTCACAGAGGATGGAAAGTAGAGCTTTATAGTATTTCTTGATTTGGGAAAGCTGCTTCCGTATCTTGGCACCCTTGCAAACTTTTTTTTAACCCACCTGACCATTGTAAATCTAGATATTCAATTGATGTACCAAGGCTTGCTGTGTTTTTCTTTACCTTTTATGGATGGATCTAGTAAACAGTAGTCCTGCTGGTTAAGAGAAATACAGATAGTTGTTTCAATCTCCAACATGTGGCAGATTAACTTCAGCATAAAGGGTCATGTTCCGTCTACAGGTTCTATACTGTTCCTGAATTCTGTCATTTTCCAGATGGCATGGTTAGTCAGTGTGATTGTGATGACCTGGAAATGGGCGGTACTGCAATTTACCGATTTTAAAAAAGGACCTACTTAGGTGCATTTCAAGACTGGTGTCTTTCTAGAAGATGCAGTCTAGTTCAACTGTAAATTGTTAGGCTTGATGGAAACCTCACCAGGTGAATTTCTATACTCTGCTGTAGTAAGAGGAGGCCCTGAAACATAAACTCTTGTATCAGAGGCCGAGTCTGAGGCCTGAAGCCTGAATCAAAGTACTTCTAGGCATTGTTAAGCAAAAGCTGGGTTGCAAACCAGAGGCAGGTCCCGACAACATGTGCTATGCAGGAGATCCGACTGGTGATCATAATGGATCCTTGTGGCCTTAATTTGTGAAGACTTTGAAGTGCTTCACGTTCTGCCATCTTTCCTCACATTGAATTGGACCCAACTTCTGAGCAGTAAATTGCATTTGTCATTTGCTTACATATTTTGGCCCAATCAGAGTCAATAGGAGTTATCAGATCGATCAATATTTTTCTCTAATCTATCTGGGATGCACCCAATCACCAGGGTGTCTAGGGAACTGATTTGCTTACAGGCGTTTTTGAGATCTTTCAGTCTCTAACCTGAAAACATTTATATTTGCAGATAGGATTTCATAGGGCAGTGACATGAAAAGAGGCGTGAATGACTTTCACTGCCTCCGTTTTACTGCTTTAAAAGTCATCGTCTAGTGGATTGTATTTTATGGGCCTGTTCATCCTCTTTCACGCCAAGATGCCTTGCAGGGGAAATACAGGTGTTTTTGCAGGAAAGTAGCACCAATTATACCCTATTGGCTCCCCAAAATATGCTGTTCAGGCCTCGTGCAGATGTGGCAATGAGTGCATTTAACAGTAGCTTTACATGCCCAAGGAAGGTCTCTGAAGTCAGGTCGTTTATAGAAGCTTTTTCCATCATCAAAGAGGAGAGGTGATGTCAGGATGGGGGTTTTGCTAGTGAGGAAGCAGTGGGTGTTTGGATGCAGAGGAATAGCTCAGTGCCCACAGAACCTTGGTTGTGAAACAAGGTGGTGTGGCACAGGCCCAGAGTGGCAAAGGAGATTTCAGCACATGCCCATGACCTTGGAAACAGTCTGAGATGGGTGCTAGTAACACCTAGTGAAGGGACATCTGTCCCTCTGGCAGCGCACTCTGTGTTCTGGTCATAGACGTACCAACAGGTGCCCAATGGGCTGTATCTGCACCTCAAGTCCCGTTACCAGCGGTGAACTGAACTAAACCACCAGTGTGGTCTACAAGACTGCGTTTTAAAGCTGTCTTCACCTGCCTTCATTTATGCTCCCTATTGGCCTATTTTTACATAGAGCCAGTAGAGGAACATGGGGGATAGCCCTGTTACCCTGGGCCATACCTCCATTTTGCTTGCAATCAGGCATGGGAGTTTGATGGCAATCGCTGCTAGGTGTATTTTGGGAGATAGGAGGTTTGTCTAACATGTGCTGCATCTCCAGCTTGCCCTGCATCAGAAGGCATGATGACTTTCATGGAAAGGTAGATTGTTCAGTGGATAATGCCAGCAAGGGAGTCAATATTAATGCAAGTGTAGAAAAAACCGAGAAGCCATTTTGGTTTTACTCATCCAAAACAAGGTGCATTGTAGGAACAGAAAAGTCGACGTGAATGATCGTTCGTTGGTGAAAGGAGGATTGTGGCAATGGGAATATAAAATGTTACCTACATGCACATATATGAAGTAGGTTGTCTTGTCTGTACCAGCAGACTGAGCAATATCTCGCCTGCCCCCCCAGTAAGGTTCTGCTACTCTTGTATCATGCAGACTAAATGCACTAATGCTCCACGCAAGTTCTCAAAAGGGACAGAATTCAGCCTAGATCCGTGAACGTGAGTTGCTTTAAGCCCGTTACTTGACTTTTTGAGAGGGTAGCGACCAAACACCACTCTACGGGATTTGGTTATGATTGGCACATCTGCAAAGTATTATCTAAAGTGTTTTTCCATGTAAATTCGGTGACCGAAAGAGTCTTGAACCTTCATAACATAAATGGAGGCTCCAGTCAGTACAAACTTGTCACTTAAGAGAGTCAAATACAAATGTCTGAACCCCCCCACCCACTAAATAGGCTCTAGAGGTACTCCTAATTGGCGTAGAAATGAACCCTGATATGGCTTCAGTTCTGCTTCCAATAAAATAGAATTGGGAGAGAACTTCACAGGGGTTTGTGCAAGCATTTTCTTTGTTTTCAGTCCATGTGGGTTGTGTCTCTCTCCCCAGCTCTTCCTTACCCACACTCCTGAGTTCCACTTTGCGTTTCAACTTTGAATGAATCCAAAATCTCAAAGCAGAAATTGGCCTAAACCAAACGATTTCCACTTGTTGCTTATTTGTTGGATTTGATGGGAAAAAACAAAGAATGTCGTATGATTTCAGAACTATGGTACAAACCCCTAACGTGGTCTCAGCTTCGCTCAAGAGGTTTGTGAACCTCTCGGAAACCCAGTTCCGAATTGCCATCTGGTTTTATGTTGTTTTGGGTTTCTCTAAAAAGATGCCACACTGGACTAATAGTTACTTGATTCTCTCAGTAATACCTTTTGAATCTGCAGTTAGGGTTATGGGCTTTGTTTCATTCAGATCTTATCCCTGATGATTATTATTTAATATCACATTAGTGTCCAGAGACTCCAGCCAGGGTCAGAGTCTCGTGCTAGATGTTGTCCAGTGTCAGGTAGATAGATGGCCTCTGTCCTGAAGAGACTTTTTGCCTTTATATGGTTTAAGAATTAAGGGTTGGACTTTCAAAGGAATCTAACAGAATTAGGTATCCAACTTCCATTTAATTTCACTGTGATTTTGGCACCTAATTCCCTTAGGCTAGCTTGAAAATCCTAGCCTTGGTCACTAGGGGGCCAGCGTTTTCAGTGGGCATTAATTTTGGGTTCTCAATTTTTAGCAGCGCACCCCAGGAGATGTTTGGCTAAATTTTTCCAAGGGGCACCCCAAACTCCAGTTACGTCACTGGGAGCTGCCTAGAACTTTAGAAAATCAGGGGATGGAAAGCCGGGCACTCAAAATTAAAGGGCATCTGCAAAAATTTTAGCTGATGGTGTCTGGTTCTACGGGCCTCCTATGAAGTGCAGCGCATGCTCAGCTCTCCCCCGAAGTGAGCCATTCCTGGGAGGAACTCAGAACCCTCCTCGACTGGGGACTTTCCTTTGTTTCCATTCACAAAACTTAAAATGTGCCCTTCATACCTATCGATTTCTTAATGCTAACTGCTACTTCACAGCGTGTCATGGAGCCGAGAGGACGTGCCAGGCCTAGAGAGTTTCCTGAGTCCATACAACTCAGCATAACTCTCTCCTTTTATTTTTATTTTTTTGGGGGAAGAGTTTTTGAAAATAAAAAAATTCAGAAATGTTGCGTTATCTGAACTGTCGCTGCTGAGGATAAATTTACCCTCCTTTCTTCACCTCCCCCCCCCCCGATTTATTTCAATATTTGCCGTCGCAGTGGGAGTACACACATGATTGCTAGGAATGAGAGGGGTATAAAATGTGTTTGTGGAGATCATACTAAATTTTACTGTAGATTGGCTAAAATTGTTTTGAATATGAAATGTGTAGCCTGTCTCTGGCAGCTTTTTGTGCAGAAGAATGTAACTGAGAGAGCACAATCCTGCAATTGCTTATGCAAATGAGTAACTTTCAGTGTGCGAGCTGTCCTGCTGACCATCACATGCATCACGGTTTCCAGAATTGGCCCCTAATCTAATAAATGAATGACAATCTGTATGTTTGCATTTTATTGGCCACGCTGCGAAGAAAACCATGATATATTCAAATGCCCTTCACTATACTGGAGATATATCATTTTAACACAACATACTGCTAATATAAAATACAGTAAAAAGCAAGTAGTGGTTTCTATGTAGATTGTAACTGGGATGACATCCTAGAACTGTGTTTAACTTAGTGTTTGAAACAGCAGCATGTCACGTAGTAGAAACGATAAATTCTGGTATGAGTTTTCTCTTTTCGTATAGTATCAGTTTTTCTTCTGTAAAGTTCTGGAAAAGTACAGAAAAGCCATACAAAGTTTCCAGTGTGTCACATTAGCAACTTTGCAGAGGTACTTTGTGATCAGAATATATTACTGTATCAAATAAGTGTTTGCTTTTTTGCTAAGGACAGTATTTTAGACTTTTAAAAAGTGTCATAAATAGTTTTCTATACTACTTTTAAAATAGAATGTTGATATTTGAAAGCAATATTTCGGGAGGTTTTCATTTGTGCTTTATATGAAGAAATTATTTAAATATTTTATTTCATTACCCTGAAATTATATCCTGGACAGTGCGAAAGTGACCCAGATACAGACTTTCCCTGCAGTCGCTGAAATACTACAAACAGTACTGTTTTGTCTTTAGTTTCTGGCTGCCTCTAAAGGTAAAGGCCGATGAAGATAAACCTTAGAAGGGCTATTTCTCCAATTACAAGCCTTTGTCCTAGAGAAAATAAAGGTTTAGACTTATAGTATTCATTTATAACAGGATTTTAATGACCTTAACCTGGCAAAACTGAGTCTGAATTTTTAAAAAAAAGATATAGCAGAAGCAATCCATGAATTTTGCATATTCCACGTCCTCGCTTATTAAGGGCACAGATTTGAAATGCAATGAAATTAATTCGGGAGTGGGGTGGAAATCATAGTGGCTGATCAGTGTAACACACACCATGTTTGTAGTAGGAACAGAGTGGTCCTCAGTACACTTCTGGACTCTTTTTCTTTTGACGGCGAAGTGCAGGCTTCTCTTTCCAGCAATACAGGGCAGGGGAAGGAACAAAAATAAAATAAAATGTAATGTCTTAAGCAGACAAGCTGGCAAATCTATATAGCTTTATAACAACTCAATAACCTCCAAAATGGCATACTGCAACTATGCCATCTAGCTAACTGTTTGAGACACAATAGTTTTGTAATATAATATAAAAAGTAATAGTGTTAGCTAACACATCTTTAATAAGATATTGTCCACTGCTCTGCCATATGCTACTGAGCAGGCTCTCACTCTGTGGGGCTTTTGATTCCTCTCAATAAGATTATTTCAAATACTCTAATCCTGAATCATTGACATGAATACAAAAGCCTAGTGACATCTAATAGATGCCTCTTAGCTTTGCTTTTCCTCTTGTTCCTTTCCTTTTTCTTCTCTTTTTACCTGACAAAAAGCTTCCAGATACTTGGGCTCTGTCTCTCGGTAGCAGCATGTGGGTCTCCTCATGAAATATAAAGGAGGAAAAAGGACTGACATAGGGCTGATAAGCCATAGAGCAAAGGACCATAGATTAAAAGTAAATGCCAGTAAATCCTACCCTGTACACTTGTTCTTTTATTGTTTTCTTTAACACTTTCAGTGCCAGAGAGAGGAGATTTTGTTTTTAAGGATACAGGGTATTGTTGGAAACCTCTAAAATCTTGCTGTGTAATCAGATTTAACTGACTGATTTCCCCCCTCCCGCCCCCTCGCCATTCTAAATGTTGTTATAAAATGTCAATTTCAGCCAATAGGATTGTTCAGTCAGCTCTATGCTCGGATGCTTTTTTTAAAAAGTGATCTTTTCTTGCACAAAAGAAAGTCCATCACACCAAGCCGTTGTCCCCCTTCAGAGGAGGCTTTCATCTGAAATGAATTTTAAAAAAATATTAAAATAACATTCCTAGATGTCTGGTAATGTATTAATAAGTTCCCCTTTCATGTCAGGGTCTCGCCAGGCTGGCTGTTCGAGTCAGGAACTCCTTTGCTTTACTTCACTCTCCTTTTTGGACGCTTCCAAAACTGTTGATGAACTGAATATCAAAAGCATTTTTTGGAAGAGTTACTAATATAGGATATAGTCAGCGGCTCTGTTGGTTAAAAAAAAAAATTCACAAGGACTGAAAAACCATGGTTAGATCAATTCTTTTAACATCAGATAGTATTCAAAAAATCATTTTCAGTAATTTTCTCCATCATTGTGTAGGCCGCCTTCCAGGTTTTTTGACTGGGATAACTATCCACTTCTCTCCAGTTGGATTCTCATCGTTTTTCTAATCTTTATGAATATAATCTTTCAGTTAGACTTTTTTTGGCATCTATATCACTACATAACCATTGGCTGACATCCCAGATGTTAAGTCACCCTGATAAGTGGATGTTAAAAAACATATTACCTTGTTGGGATTTTGTAGAAGGATGTCACGAGAAGGGGAGAAATGTATTCCATTGTCATTCTAAAGTTCGGTGCTTTAAAAGAAGAAGAAAATTAGCCATGCTTGGAGCTATTAAGCGCTGATGTAAGGATTCTCCCCAACACGCTCCATGTTTCTCTGCATGACTTCAATCTTGTAATGGCCAGGTTCTGATCCCAGATGCCTCTCTGTACACCTTGGAAAAATCAGCTGCTACCTATGTGCAGGCATGAGCAAGAGCAGACTCCAAGATGCATTCTGATTGATGCCTCTCATCTAATATTGGAGTCTGGCCCCACGTCCAGATGTGCATTTTAAAAAAATAATCATACCCTATGGATTCCCACTGTAATACTAAAGAGCCGACTTCTTAATCCAGCGCTGGATTCTTCTTGGCCTAGAGCAGACATTGACCCCGCCCCCCCCGCCAGAACCCTCCTTCCATCTAGCTGGGCCCCTCTGCCATTTAGCAATATGGAGATGTCAGGGTGGTTCTGACTCCTTGACACCAGTTTGTGATCGTCCTTGGGGGGTCACAATCGCCCGCCTGAGAACTTCATGCTCCTTTCATTTTAAAAGCCCCTCCATAGAATTTGCTTTCTCATTAATGATCAAGTCTTAGGCTCCCTTTCGCTCCACGGCATGGCATTAATGGCTCTGTGGGTTGGACAGCCCCTCAAGGAGTGGAGCAGTGGGCAGCCGTATGGTGGGGAGAGCCCGTGGCAGCATGTTTCCCGAGGGAGCCGCTCTCCTGCTGTTAGGTTGGCCTTGTCCCAGGCTTCATTGTGCTTGGCACTGTACAGAGACATTCTCTGCCCCAGCACACTTACCATTTAAACAGACAAGACAGTCAGTCTCTTGACTATGTTGAGCTACTTCGTTTTAAAGCCTAATTCATCCAGCTTCAGAAATAGCTCTGGCACTCTGGAAAACTGAATACAGCATGCTCTGGCGTAGGAGGAAAACTGCTAGGTAAAATCTGTTATGCGTAGGAATTGTCGTTTCTTGTACACCTTACGATACGAGAAAAGTTCCTGTTTCAAAAGAGTGCCTCACTGTGCCAGTGGTAGCTTAATTTGTCAGAAACTACCAGAGTATTAATACAGTAGAACATAAATACCTGAAAAACAATTAGGGATTTCTAATATTGGTATATTAATGTCCATTAAATCATTGAGGGTTTATAAAGCCTGGTGTATTAATATCCTTAAAGGCATTTGGGCTTTGTAAATGTATGTTTCAAATATCGTAACTAACTTACTTAGCTATTGTTCCTGATTATTATTAACTCTTGGAGTGAATTCATAACAGAGCCAGCCCTGTTCTCATTCTCAGCCATCCATGCTGGACAGGGTAACATGCTATTAGTTAATATTTGTGTTGCTGTAAGTGGCATGGTTTTTTTAAAAAAAAATCTGAGATGGTTCTGGGGGGAAATAAAAGAAAATTTTGTGAATACTTTTTTGCCATGGTAACACAGTTATGTCCCATTAGTCTGTCAAATATGAAACAAGTTCCCAACTGCAACACGTTTAAACAAGCCATTGTTTTCCACAGCCCTGTAGAAGGTACCTCTCACATGCAGTTATGATATTCATGGGCTGCTTTAGTTATGGAAGGGTTAATGAATTGCAGCCTGCTCCCAGCAATCCCATCATGTGCCTGGTTGACTCTGAGAGAAGGGGCTTGCAGTTGCCTAGAGGGTATCCTTCCCCAGCTTTCTTGTAGGCCACCTGGGCAGATGAGATCGTGCACAGTCTATCCCTAGGACACAAAATCCAATCAGGCATTGCCTCTTCTGGTCTCAGTGACCTGTATGCTAGGAAAGGGAAAAGAAACTGGGGAGCTAATCATGGATAGGCTGCATCTTTCTGGCTGTAGGGGACTCCTATCTCTCCATAAGGAAGGAAGTTTTTCCTTCATTTTCAAGATAAGGTGTCATTCATGAGAGCAGTGTGCTGAACTAATCAGGTTAATTGAGAGGCCCTGAATAGCACTCATTGAGCTGATCTCTTCTTCCTGTTAAAGGCAGATAGTGCAGACAGAGATTACACACGTTTTAAACTCTTTCTTACCATCTCTGAATGCTGTGCAGAATCCAGAGTGGTGAATGTCATTAGAGGCAGGAGCCGACCAATTTATTTTTGGTGTGAATAAAGCATTATTTAGGGCCAGATTCTCAGTTGGTATGAATCCCATCGCTCCAGCAAAGGCAATGAAATTATGCCTGCTGAGGATCTAACCCACTGTTTTCTTAAAGACACGGTGAACTAATATTGTCACAGGATTGGCTCAAGTTTGACATGTTCTTGAGTTTTGTTAATATTAAAATTATTTTAGACCTAACTCATGGCAGGTCTGCAGGAAACATTAATTTGGAAAAAGATCTTGTCAGTGTTTGAAGCAGATACCGTACCAGTTGTTTTTATGGCTGTTACAGTATCATTTCCCTTTAAACCCATTCTGATCGCTGTGGCTGCACATGATTTTATTCAGGTTTACCAAAACCCTCTGCTCTTGCCAAATTAGGAACATCCAGGCTCCAAACCTCATTCTAATCTTCCTACTAGCCACAATCTATTACATTTTCTTTGCAAATGTTGTAACCATTAGAGGAGAGGAGAGTTAAAAAAAAATTCTATAAAAACAGGACTCTTTGCCCTTCTCCAAAGCTAACTGGTTGTTAATGTAATTTAAACAAGGTCATAGGTTCCCCTATTTTTTCCCTCTTCCTTGGAAGTTTCGGGAATGACTTTAATTATCTCCACAGTCAAATTCTCACTGCTGTCCCCGTGAAAGCGTGTAGTCATGGATTGCTGGGATTATTTTCTTTAGCACTTGGGGAATAGAGAAACTGGTTGTTTCAAAATTAGAACCAGCTGGGTTCTCATAGCTATCATTTAGGGAAAGATGCTTGGCACACAAAGCCGTAGCCCAGGTTAGTCATTAACTAAACCCCTAAATAAGCAGTGTTTGGTTTACCACACTTGATTATGCAATGTGAGGAATGATTTTGTTTATCTCATTAATATGCATCTTCAGTGCTGCTACTGTCAGACCTTACGTTAAGATCAACTACCATCCAAACTTCTTTGCTACAGCAAATTTAATAGCACAGGCTTCTTGAGACTGAGTCCTCAGCGTGGTATTTTGATGTTCTAAAAGTAGAAAATAAAATTAAGCCTACAGTACAAGATCATCTTGTGTCTGACGTGCATTATACAGATGAAAGGTAAGCAGGTAAGCTGCTGAACAGATTAATAGAACAAAAGGAGAAGGATAGAGAACTTGTATTATCTAACATCTTTCGTTACCTTGTAAAACAAGCAGCAGGGGTGATATACTGTATATATTCTGCCTGTCTTTCCAGCTTGGATAAATTAGTTGTTTGTCATACCTTATTAATCTGTATTAGTGCCAAACTCAATTTGAAATTAGGATCACACCTTTTAGACAGAAATTATGTGAACCCAGAATTCTTCCTGAGCATTTTGTCAAAGTGAAAAATGCAGGGTCCTATTCTGCTCTTAGTTATATGAATATAAATATGAAGGAACACCACTGAATTTAATGGAGATGCTCCAGATTTGTAAATGTGAGAAGAATGTGCTGTTTGATATATGAGAATCTCTCTCTTTGTGTGTATATCTGTATAGAGCTACAGTCTTAACTGTGTACTGTGCTTAACAGTTTGCAATTATCAGGGTGATAATGATTTTTTTTAAGATAAATTAATTTCTAAAACTCAAATATTTATTAAATCAGGATTTATAGAAAAAGGATGTTCCAGAAAGACATTATACAAGCTTTTTTTTTTTAAAAAAGAAGCTTATAGCACAAAAATGATTGATTACTCAGCTTTGCATACCTAATTTAAATGCCTTAATGCTGTATTTAAAAAACAAAACAAAAAAGACACCTGAAATGTAAATTTTTTTGACTCTGTTAATAACCTCTGAAGCACAGCTAAAGTATTTTTAAAGACAGATGAAACCATTTAGTGCTGCACATATTCAGATCATTGTTTGACCTGAATATTCTTACATATAAATCTTTCCTTAGGATTTCTTATTGAAACAAATATATTATAAGCACGGCTAATCTTACATTTATTAGGTTTTTAATTCTGCAATTTTTTTCTGGAGTACACTTATTCGATGCTTCCATTTGTTATAATACAATATATATATATATTCTGTTTTTCTTAAAAGGTGTTTTTTTAAAACAAATAACTGTTACATTTCCAGTCACTCAAATTTGGACAGAATTTTACTTCCTGTTTCAAAGGTCAAGGAAAGCTGACCTCAACAGCAGTGTTGAGGCTGCTGAATTATTCATATCATTGACTTTGTGTCAGCTTCCACATTTGTGCAGAGGGATGTTTTATTCATTTATCTCATTTAGGGTCCTTCTCTGCACCTGTTTCTACCATTAAGTACCCTGTAATTTGCAT
Organism: Macrochelys suwanniensis; assembly: GCA_033296515.1. NCBI lineage: Eukaryota > Metazoa > Chordata > Testudines > Chelydridae > Macrochelys > Macrochelys suwanniensis. Next base: position 105,970,537 of record CM065782.1, on the reverse strand, counting down.
TTGATGCTAATTTAGTTTCATATCAGCCTGGTCCCCCCTTGTTAATTTAATTTTCTAAGACCCTTTTCATTACAGTAGAAATGTTTCCCTCTTTAAAGCAAACATCTATACAAGTAATTGTATAAACTGCCTTTTAAATAATATCTTTTAGAAGATTCCATCGTTTAATTCCTTAATTCCTATAATTAGCCATGGTTTGATTAATGTTTCAAAGGGTTAAGTTAAAATGCAGAGTTACTCAAATGCATACTTGAATAATTTTCTCTGCAGATAATATTTTCTGCATTGCTGCCTTTATTCTATTTATGATTCTGATAATTACATGCACTAACAAGCCGTAATTTTCCGTACTTAATGATTTTTATTTTGTTGTCTAATAGCGGTTTTTACATATATAATCACCAGGATCTTAACACTGCTGATGTCATGCTTAGTTTTTCTTCCAATAGATTATAAATGGTTAAAAAGAAATGCTGGAGCTGAAAAGCTACTTTAGGCTTCTCTCAAAGCTGTAACAACTTAAAATATCAGTACAGTTTATTTCTCCAGAAAAGGAGATTGAAAATATAATTGCAGCGCTCTCTCAAACAGCGTGATTATCTGTGATGGCTGAAAGTGGGATACTTGGGAAATATTTTAGTATAGAGCCATTGTATGTTTGTTTTTACAGGTCAGATTTTTACATAGAGGATGCTACTATGAGGCAAAAAAAAGTACAAGATTTTCACGTCCAAGGAAGTTTGTTAGCCTTGGTGTAAGAAGGAAAAAATAAATGAAAAGAGGGCCTATGATGGAGAAGTCAAGTAATTTTGCCCTCATGTGGGCTTATTTAAAACAACGTTGTATAATTGCTTCTGTGCAGTGGGTATTGTGCTCATATCTCCATGGTGGAAGGTATTTAGAATGTCCTCCCCCTCCCCCCCACGCTCCAACCCTACCCTACATTAGGGCAAGAGAAAATGTAAAGGAGAATCTCTTTTCATATACACATAACACTAATGACAGGTTTCAGTGTAGTAGCCGTGTTAGTCTGTGTCAGCAAAAAGAAAACAAGAAAAATACCTGTGGCACCTTAGAGACTAACAGATTTATTTCAGCATAAGCTTTCGTGGGTTAAGAACCCACTTCATCGGATGCATGGAATGGAACATACAGTGAACAGATACATATCAGATACATATCTGTTCACTGTATGTTCCATTCCATGCATCCGATGAAGTGGGTTCTTAACCCACGAAAGCTTATGCTGAAGTAAATTTGTTAGTCTCTAAGGTGCCACAGGTATTTTTCTTGTTTTCTTTTTACATAACACTAAGTTACTAGCTCTCTTCCTTTCAGAATTAGACCTGAAAACATAAATTGGTGTAAATGCATTCCTGTGGTTGAAAGGAACAAGCAGCTGGGGTTTGCTACTGCAGCAAAAGTGTGTGTGTGTGTGTGTTCGCTCGCTCCTGTGTATAGTAGTGGCATAACGATGGACAGGCGCACGGCACTCCTAGGAGGTGTGTGACCAAAAACTTGACTGGCAGGCCTGTTGCAAAATTCCAGAGCTGGCCCTGTAGGCAGGATGTCCCCACTTCAGCTACCAGCACCTCAGATGAAATGTCCTTTAAAGCTGTGAAGATTATAGGCACTATGGGCCAGATTTTTAAAGGTAGTCAGGTGCCTGAAGATGGAGGTGGGCACCCAGTGGAGTTTCCAAAGCTCCTATGTGCCTAACTCCCATGGATTTCAATAGGGCTGCTCACCTGAGGAAAGATTCCTCGCATCAACGAGGGCTGCAGGGTTAGGGCTTTGTCACCATCCGTGATTATAGTACAACTTTTAAGAAAAAAAGTGGGAACCCTGTGCCGTGCATCCATGGAGGAGTTTGTCCCCAAGTTTTTGTGGTTGTGTTTAACCCAGCGTGTTTAGAATCTAGGTTACAAGCCAAAGGGGACTGGGAAGCCCCTCTCTGGGTGTTGCATTTAAATATTGGCCATATCCTCCCTGGTCGCTCAGCCGCAAGATTTTCCTGATGCTCTGAACCATTCTTACATTGCATCAGAGAGTGATTTTCCTCCCTGCGGGTACATTTCTGTTCAGGGATGAATCTTTTGGGGGTGGAGGAAAGGAATCGATTCCAAAGCAGGCACATCCCTGCATTAGCTTGTCACCTAACCCAGACAAGAGGTGACCCTCCAGTTCCTGGAACTCCCATTAGAGTCCCTGGGAGAGCCAGAGATGGGATGTTTTCAGGTGCAGGCTGCTAGGGTCCTGTTCTGCTTTCGTGTTCGGCTTGCGTAGCTCCCACTGATGTTATGGGGGCCCTGTGTCTGCATCCTGGGCACGGGATTTAGTCATTGAGCTGGGAGCTGGCCTCCCGAGAGCATCAGTTTATACAATGCTCCGTTTAGAGTCATTAGCCTGAAACTTGGACTCCAGAGCTGCTGCTGTCATGACCATTTCATCTGCAAAATATGGATTAAAGCAAAAATCCTGTGGTTGTGTTTATTGGACCGGTCTTTAACCCTGACTGTAGTTTAGGGAATGTGTAATTTGGGCCTGATTCTCTGCCCATTACAGCCACTGTCAAAAATCCCAGAACCAGGCTCCGGAGCTGAGGGTGCATTATCAGGTGAATTCAGTGTTGAGAAATGACCCAAGCAGTATGGATAGCTAATGTAGAGGGGCTGAATGCCCAGTATGTAACTGAAATGGCATCACCAACAAAAACATCTATAAGCTTATTACTCCCCCCCCCTTATCATATATTCACAATAATGACCTTAGTGCAGGGTATTTCCTGAGTATTAATGACCTGCTGAGGTTAATGGCCCTTGGTTGTTCCTCGGGCCATCAACTCCTCCTGGCTGGTCATTAATTCCTAGGAAATGCCCTACGCAGAGGTCATTATTGCTTAATTATCTCCATACACTTTAATGTTAGTTTTGACAATATACAGTCTCGTACTGTGGATTGTGTACTTTACAATTCATTAAACAGCTTATCGTTAAAACTGCAGATGATCCTGATTATTATTTATTGTTTTCCCCTTTGATTTATCTGGTGCATCCGTGTTTGTACCGTGGCAGGGACAAAGGTCTATTGGGTGTGTGGCGGATGGTGCAAGTCAGCAGGCGGTCGCCAGTGGTGGATTAAGGCAGGAGGCCTGGTGCATTCCGTCTGGATCTGGGATTGTGGAGCCACGGTCTTCTAGGCATCTGTCATCAGCAGCATGGGAGCAGCAGCTTTCACCGCAGTAGCGTGCATTGCTCAGGGCCCTGCTCGCTCTCTCTTTGAGGGCAGACACAGGGAGCTGAGGGAGGAAGGCCGAGGAGTGAACTCAGTACCAAAGACACAAGGAAGCAGTGGAAATTGGAACCCTCCCCTATTCATAGGGGAGGGAGCATGAAAGGGCTGCCCAGAATCTCCTTCCCACATATAGGATTGAGGAGAAGGAGCAGAGACTCTCTCTGGGTGGATAGAAAGGGGCTTCCGCCATTCCCCTTCGCAGGGGCTGCCCCACACCCTACTTCACAGTAGCCAGAAGGAGGGGGGTGCGCCTTGTCCCTGCATGAATGTATGTTTGGCCTGATCTCCGCAGGGGGTCAGATTGTGAGCCCCTGGGTGAGCACTTACTAATGGGTATGGCGCAGTGAGTGCCATGGGGACAGCTGGCTGAGGGGTTCACAATCCGGCCCCTTGTGCCCCTCATTAAAGTGCCAGCGTTAGCGTTTTTAGTTCCTTTGGCTGCAGTGGAGAATAAAAAGGGCCAGAATTAGCCCAGGCAGTAGGGGCAGCTGTAATTCCTACACTCGATTTAATTTTTTTTTCCAGAGGGACCTTATTTTTAACTTGCTTATTTAAGCAAACACCCCTCTCTATGGCGTGCCCCTACCCCCTCAGTTCCTTTCTTGGATCCCCTGTGATTAATTTGAACAAGGCCAGGGTTGCAGGGGACATTTCTGTAAAGGATGGAAGACTACTCATTCTGCACAATTTGAACCAGAGAGCTGTGCATTTGGTTCCCTTATTTAAATTCCAGCCGTAGACGGTGGTAGGCTGGCATTAAGTGACGTAAGGATCTCGTCAGAGAGAGCTAATCATCTAGGGAGCCCTCACCTGTGTAACTCTGAATGCAAGTAGACGGTTTTCTTGTTTTTGTCTCGACCAGCCTGGTGCTGCTGCCCTTTTTCATGCAGGGGTCCTACTGGCTGCAGGGTTTTCCAGATTTTTTTGTTCCCCAGGCTTGAAACTGAAAAGTCAAGAGCTAGGGATTCTAAACCTTTGTGTTTTCAGCTCCCCTATCAGGTTCCTCCATGTTCACGAGGCATTTGAACGTTCAGGTGTGACGTGCTTCCAGTGGCTGTCTTGACAAGCCGGGACTCTGATTTTAGAACCTCCCCAAATCAATCAGAGGAAGGCTGAGAGTTTTTGGAACTACAGACCAGGCTCACCGAGGTGATTCATGGAAATGTGGCAGGTCTAACTGACAATGCCACTGCTTTTACCAAGAACCCGTTGAAAAGTTTTATATATGGCTGCTTACAATGCCCTTTGTAATCTACATCCCCCACAGCTCTGTAGTGCCTGTCTAATTGTAGGATTGCTCTTTTAAAAAAAAATCTGATTCTGAGCCATATCATCCCACATCTTTTTTGTTATTACAGTTATTTTTGTGATTGCTGGGAAGAAATGACGTGTGTGGCTATATGGAGTAAAATACCGGCCCGTTAAGTTTTGTCATTGACTTCAATGGAGGCCAAGATTTCACCCATCATATCTGCTGTTCTCCCTTCCTGAGGTCTATGTCTAGAAAACCTTCTTCTGAACTGATTTTAACCACCCAGGCAATCTATTTTACCGCTCATCTTTTTGGCCCCCATTCGGAACAGGATCTTTCTGAAAGCAGGCCAGGTTTAATTAAACTCTTACTGTCTTTCAAAAACAAACATACATACAAAGAACGACAAAAAGTTCAAGAAAAGTTTGAATGTAGCATGTTGCTGCTGCGGGAAAAAAAAAAGCAATGGATCTCCTCTTACGACAGTCTCAGGAAAAAGCCAGCGGGTTGAAGCTGATCAAAAGTTAAAAGTTTAAAAAAAGAAAAAGACAGTGAAAGGAAACAACATTTATTTATCTAAGGGCGGGGAAAAGACTTATGACAAAATAAAGGAAAACAGTCTGTGTTCTGGATTAATGCCGTGTGCAAAGCACGGGAACCGAGTCAGGATTTCAGGCTGAAGGGCTGCAGAAGTGGGAACAAACTGGTATTTCCCCCACCCCCCTCCTCTCAGTAGTGGCATTGTAGGTAGCCATGAATTAGTTCTTAGATTGGTGTCTCCTTGCTATAAATCCTGACCATAGTGCTGCGCTCACTGTGGGCAGTGAAGCACAGAGAAAGGGCAGGCGCTGTTTGTGTTGTTGTTAGCGACACGTAGCAGAGTTTCTCCTGAACGGAAAAGCTCTGGCTCCAGATTGTCGCCAGTGAAAGCAGAAACATAAGTCGCACATGTGGTGAGAGAGAGAGAGAGCATTGCCTCAACTAGGGGGATTCACTCGGAGGCTGCAGTATGACTCGGGGCACTGTGTGTGTGTTTGGGGAGGCGAAGCGGAGGGCGTGGGGAGGGGGTGTCAAAGAAAATAGCTGCAGGGGAGCCAGAGAAGTGCTGCTGTCTCGTGACTTTCCTCTGTTATGCCTAATTGTTCCTTTACTAAAAAGTCAAAGGCAGAGTTAAAAAGATCACTTCTGCGTTGTGGCTTATGGAGGTATTTTTTCTGCTCCATAACTTCCTTTGGGATCCTCAGTTTTGTGGAAGGTAAAAACTCTGTCACCTTTAAGAGGCACAAAAGCATGTGGAAACATTAAGGGCAAGGGACTTCTAACACTTCTTCCCATTCTCAACATCCATATAATTACTGTTAAGCCACATTGAAAAGCCCAGGGCTTGGTGATCACTGGGGTAAAGTTACATTTCACAAGCAGAAAACTGAACTTGGTACTTAGAAAAATTGGCTACCAACTATATGTCATATGCTGTAAAACCAGACAAGATTTTTTGCTAGCACAAGCGAGTAAGCAGAGGCATTCAGATTTGTTACCATATGGAGTAGATTCCTTTTAGTTTAATTTAAATCTGTCTCTTTCTTCTCCATTCATTGAGACCGTCCTCCGCAACGAAGCATATTGATATATTTGTTAAAAAGAATAAGCAGTATGACTGAACAAAGCATTTTTTTTTGTGGAGAAACAGATGCAATATACAGTGATGTTGCTTTTTATTAAAGTTTAAATTTCAGGGTGGGAGCGCCGGAGAACGGAGGACGAGAAATGCATTTGAATGCAGCTTTTTTTTTGTTTACATTGTCAGCAAAACCAAGATGACACAGCTGGGCATGTTCAAAGCAAAATAAAAATAGGCGTGAATAAATAAATAGGAGTAAAGAATAGTAGAAACAGAGCAGCATGCTGAGTGTGGCAGAGGGCACCCTCCACCTGGAGAAGTGCGGGCAGGCTGGGAACATGGTGCGAGCAAGGAGCAGTTCTAGGAGGAAACTTGGTTTGGCGGCACTGGGAGGAGGAGGAAAAGGAAAGCGGTGGAGACGGGCGCAAGGGGGTGGGAGTGTTAGAGTCCCAGATCTTCAAGTGGGGACTCTTCCTCCTGTACGGAGCCCTCCGAAACCACCAAGGCGGAACCAGAGAGGAAGGAGCGCACGTTGGACATGCCTTCGTGGGGCTGGTGTGCTGCCTATTTTCCTGCACTATGAAAGACAAGCGACAGACAATGCATTGGTTTTTCCCATTCAACTTAACAGGCCAAATCCGCAACTGGTGTAAATCACCTTCTCTCCATGGACTTCATCTGAGCTATTTTATTTTTTACTCTACACGAGGATCTGGCCCAACTGCCTTGTCTACGCTAGAGAAATTTACCAACCGAGCTGTTGTGGGGTCCCCCTATAGTGCCTGTAGCACACTCAGGCACTTATGGTGCGTATATGTGCCAAGCACCATATGGAAGAGTGCGTGAGCCTGGGGGTGGGGGGTGGAAGGAGTCATGGGAGCAGAGGGAAAGGTCATCGAGAAGAGCCTGGTGCCTTTAAACGGAAAAATGGGAGGGGGGACTGAGGATGCTTAGAGAATATGCGGGCTTGGAAGCTGAATGAAAAAGAGAGGCTGGGAGCCCTGGAAATGGCAGGCAGGCAGACAGAGATAGATAGCAATTAGGATCTAGAAGCAGACTGGGAGATAAGGAGTCACTGAAGATTTACTGTATGTATATGGACAGGAAGAAAGAGCGGGTACATTGGGAGCAGAGAGGGAGGTGTGTACATATAGTAAATCTCAAGTGATGCTGTATCTCTGGCTGCTTCTGCATCCTAATGGCTGTCTCTCCCTCTTTGGCTGCTGCTTTCAGAGTCCAGCCTCTTTCTCTCTGCTCCCTTTCCACCTCTACCCCCTCCATTAACCCCCTGTAGTCTTGGGCCGCCCTGGGGTCGGCCTAGCTCCCAGAGTCGCCTCCTCAGGGCTGCTCTTCTTTGCACTCTGCGCTCTAGGGGCTCCCAGGGCCCTGGGAAGCAGAGAATGGCTGTTGTGCGGAGGGCTCTGGCCACACCCCTGGTGTTTCCCCCTGCACAGGGGGCTTGGGGCATGTTGGTGTAGAGCCCTTAGCGAGTGCTACGCTGACCCAGGATGTCTCCTGCGAAGGGGGGCTTTCCAGGGGGATTTTCCCGCCAAGTATATGCTGCCAGAGTGATGTAAAAGGGCTTTGGTGTAACTGAGGATCAGGGCCACTGACTTTAAGGGGTGTGGGACCAGGAGCTTTTCCTGCATCAGCGTTTCCCTCGCTGGGTGTCACAGAGCCTAGCAGCTGGCAGGATCAGGTTTTCGATGAGCCCACGTTGCTCTGGTCTCAAGAGATTTTTAGTCACAGCCACCACTCTGAAATTCACTCTCATGATCCCATTCTTCACCCAGAAGAAACCTGGAAACGTCTGACACTGTGGAACAATCTTTCTTTTTTACTTGACAACGTGCACACCCAAGGAGATTCGTGTTTGATCTTTCTCGAGTCAAATTCTGTTTGCTTTGCTCACGCGAGTAGCCCCCAGGACCAACTCATGAGTAAGGTGAGCGGGGTTTACCCCTTTACATCAACAGGGTCATCGTATCTTTGTTATTCCAGCGGGACCCTGTGTAGCTTCAACTTTTACAGAGACAATTTTTTCCTGACAAGAATAAAGTCTTCGAAGCTGAATTATCTTCTTCATATTCTGCACATCTGAGAGACCATTTCTTGATTAGTTTAAGCTTGTGCTGGTGTATCAGTAATGCTTAATTGGAGTAGGTTTATATCAACTAAATATTTTCTTAAATGTATAATTTATTGTGTAGGGAAGGAAGAACTGCAGGAATGGAAATCATACATCATTTCATTATTAATGGCAATGTCTAAATAAAATGCAGACCTTGTCATATTTAATGGATGGCTGAGTACATTCTGCTTTAAAATACAAACTGCTTTTTTTAAAGGTGCCTGCATAATTTCAATTGGCTTAGGTGGAATTTAATATTTTTATAAGTGTATTCACAGGAGCTGAGGTCTAAAAACCTTTGACAGCAAAACTGTAAGGGAATGGTATGGTCATTTTTTGAAAATCAACGCTTTGAGGGGGTTTTCTTGGAAAAAAAATTTTTTTGGTTCCGTATTGCGAAATGCATCATGCCCGATCATTTTAAATGAACCTGCCTAAAAAGTATGAACTCAAATATTAGAGTGCAAGATGGATTTTCAATTATTGCACAAATTTGCTACAATTCTATTTAGGGCTAGATTCTCTACCAGAAAAATTGAGTCGAATTTTGCTCGCTGTAAGTTTCTGTTACTAATTCATTTCCATTATGGTAGGGACTATGCCTAGAGACTAGCTGAGAATGGGCCCCCTGTGTTAGGCAGGGTACAGAGTATGTGTACAGCGGAGGAGCTGGAAGGGTGGAGTTATCCCCACGCTAGGTCTGGTTCTGCTAGTGTATTAAAGATAGAAGTGTAGCCATGGTGGTGGGATGGGCTCGCTGCCCTGAGTGCGTTTCCAGGGCCCCAGGGGATTATTCTCGGGGTGGATTCCCCCTCCTGCTGCTTGTCACTACATTTCTGTCGTTAGCTGCAACTGAGCTAGTGGGCTGGTGCAGTGATGTCTCCTGGAGCTGGAAGATCTGCACGAGGGCCGGAATGTGCACATCTCTAGAGAGGAATCGGCAGTCCCTGTCAGGAAGAATTTACAGTCTAAATAGACAAGGCAGACAAAGGGTAGGGGAGTGAGGTGTAATGTACCAACTGTCTCTTGACGTCAGTGGGATTACTTACCTGAATCAAGCAAGTGGGATTTTTGTTTTATCACGTAAAGACCAGATCCTGCGTCTGCGGATTTCAGTGGAAGTTGAGGGTACTCAGGATCACCTTGGCCTTCCCTCTGTGCAGCAGTCCGAATTGCAATACTAATCCTGGTTAGCTGGGGAAAGCGGGTCTAAAATTAGATCCAGGGCGGAACAGTCGTGAGGCACGAGCCCCTGATCCCCAAGCATGGGCCCTTCTCCCGTGCAGAACCCCACTGAAGCCAACAGGACCGCACAGGAGAGTAAGGAATTTGCGTTTGCAGATACCCGTTGGGGATCAGATCTCAAAATATTTTCTTGCGCTATGTGCAAGATACTGTCTGTTTTGATTAAATGCAAAGGGCCAGTTTCTCAGCTGGGGTAAACTGGCCCCTCTCCATTAAATGGAACAAGGCTGTTTTACACCATATGAGGTTCCGGCCCTTTAAGCTTAGTCAAAGAGGGTAGATCTTGCCTGTACTGGAGAATCTTACCAAACTAACTATTGTGTGGTCCCCAAAGTGCTCCGCGTGGTGTAGACTCATGCCAAACACCGTGTGGATAAGACTTACTCCTGGCAAGGCTATCTGTCTGCACTGTGTTAGTTCCCGGAGTGGCAGTGAGTCAGTGGTGGAAGAGCGTCATGTGACTACCATTTGTGTCCCACATGAATTGGTGACTTTTCAAAGTCTACCAAACTCCCCTGCTTCTGGGAACTGTGTTGGGAACTTCGAGAGAGGCACCCGTAGGGTAGGGTGATTGCAGTGATGGATTGGAGCACTAGAGTGGAGAAGGGGCATAATGACCTTGAAATATCCTGGCTCCCATCCAAATGCTGTAGTATTGGTGTATAATTTGTTCAGTTCTCTAGTGTAGACGTGGCTGGAGTGCTTGACAGAACCCTCATCTGTTCCTTGTCCAGGGCAGACCACAGAACCTTCTGATCTGAATTCTAGAGACCTCCATCTCTTCCTCATCATAAAAACTTTAAAATATTGCAGATCTGTTCATTTTTGAACAGCTTTAAATGCAAACCTTTGATGTTGCTTTTAGGAAGTTAAATAATAAACCACAGTGTTCCCCAAACGAGTGCTTTTGTAAGAAAACCTTGCTTTACGGTGAAAAGAAGGAAAACATAAATAAATGATACTCAAATATTTATAAAGGCGTTCAGCAGATCAAAATGTTTCATTCTGCCTTTAGTTTGTTACTTCATGTCTCCCCGTATGAGGTTTTTATTTATTTTTAGCCATGGTACGTAAAAGAAATTTTGCTTTTCCTTTAATTAATTTGCAGTATTTAATTGAGCCCCTTTTGGTGGGGAATTGGCAGGTATCATAGAAATGTTGTTAGAACTCTTTCTATAGAATCATAGAATCTCAGGGTTGGAAGGGACCTTAGGAGGTCATCTAGTCCAACCCCCTGCTCAAAGCAGGACCAATCCCCAATTTTTGTCCCAGATCCCTAAATGGCCCCCTCAAGGATTGAACTCACAGCCCTGGGTTTAGCAGGCCAATGCTCAAACCACTGTGCTATCCCAACCCCATCAGAGGGGTTGCAAATAAAGACACAAGCCTGTTTTGCTGGGTGTTCTGCTCCTACAGTGGTTTCAGGGTGGGGCCCTCTGTGGGGTGTGATGGTGCCATATATTGATTCTCCAGTGATTGGTAGGCATTTACCCTCGGACACTATTCAATGTGGGTGTCTACATATTTGGGGAATGCTCCTACCCCTGTGTCCAAATATTTTTATTACTAGCCCCATTTCCCACTAGGCCTCCTGGGTTCTCCAGAGTCATCCCTCCCCCAGATCCAGGACTCCCCTTCCTTCCCTTTGATGTATTTTGGAGGAACGTCCAGAGGAACCAGCACTGAATGGCAGCTCTCACTTCTGCACAGGTTTTCATGTGAAGCTGGCTGTTGTTCCCTCTTGCCAGCCATTTTCAGGATTAAACTGGGGTGGTTCTTACTCTCAGCCTGGAATCCAAGAGGGGTCTTCTCTGGGGGCTGGGAACGCCGCTGCTCCCGTGGCTCTGCCGATAATGCTTCGGTGAACCAAACTACAGCTCTGGGGCCTCAGGTGTTTGCTCTGGAAACCTGGGGTTTGAACTTCAGGGCGTTGGTCTCCATCTCAGGCTGAAGACTGCTTCTGCTGCTGCGTGAAGGGGGATTGGTGGCCTCCAGGGTCCCTAGGGGGCAGATCACTCCAGGGGCTCCGTTGAAGGTGGCTGATAGGCATATCCTGGGGTGGGGAGGGACAGGGTGGAGACTGGGAAACAGCAGGTTGCCAGGCAGCAGCCCCTTATAAGACTAATCCAGTAGCGGTTCCTAGGTCCTTGGGTCAGGGAAATTGCCTAGTACCCGTGGGGGAAGGAGCCCTAGGATGCAGGGGGAAAACCAGAGTGACTAGGAGCCGTGTGTTTTCTGATCAATATTTGGGATCATTTAGCACCGAGCTATTTGGGACCATCTCTATTCATGTTGCCCATCCCATATATTTTCACCAGTAGGACCTGACCTTGTTTCCTCTGAAGTCAGGGAGAAGTCTTTCACTAACATCAACAGGAACTGGGTCATAGAACATAGGAACGGCCATACTGGGTCAGACCAAAGGTCCATCTAGCCCAGTATCCTGTCTTCTGACAGTGGCCAATGCCAGGTGCCCCAGAGGGAATGAACAGAAGAGGGAATCATCAAGGGATCCATTCCCTGTCGCTCATTCCCAGCTTCTGGCAAACAGAGACTAGGGACACCATCCCTGCGCATCCTGGTTAATAACCATTGATGGACCGATCCTCCATGAATTTATCTAGTTCTTTTTTGAGCCCTGTTATAATCTTGGCCTTCACAACATCCTCTGGCAAGGAGTTCCACAGGTTGACTGTGTGTTGTGTGAAAAAATACTTCCTTTTGTTTGGTTTAAATCTGCTGCCTATTAATTTCATTTGGTGAAACCTAGTTTTTGTGTTATGAGAAGACGTAAAGAGCACTTCCTTATTTACTTTCTTCACACCAGCCATGATTTTATAGACCTCTATCATAGCCCCCCTTAGTTGTCTCTTTTCCAAGCTGAAAAGTCCCAGTCTTATTAATCTCTCCTCATATGGAAGCCATTCTATACTCCTAATCATTTTTGTTGCCCTTTCCTGAATCTTTTCCAATTCCAATATATATTTTTTGAGATGGGGCGACCACATCTGCATGCAGTATTCAAGATGTGGGTGTACCATGGATTTATATAGAGGCAATATGATATTTTCTGTCTTATCTACCCCTTTCTTAATGATTTCCAACATTCGCTTCGCTTTTTTGACTGCCGCTGCACATTGAATGGATGTTTTCAGGTTTTCAGGGTCAGGTCCTTAGACCTTTGCTGTGTTACCAATATTGGACACCAAATCAAAATGGGAGAAAATTGTTTGTTAGTTGTAGTACAGTAGCATCTAAGATCTGCAGTCGAGGCTCAGGGCCCCATAGTGCTGGGTTCTGTACAGAAAACAAGACCATTCTTGCCGCAGAGCGCTCACAATCTATGAGTCTGCTGGACATGACAGCTGGACTAAATAGAGCAGCAGGATGGAGTGGGTGGGAGAATGAAGTAATAAAACAAATGGAGTTTAGCAGAAAAATTGAAGTCTTCATTGGCATTTGTAAGTGCACATGCCCAGGTTGGTTGGTTGGAGGGAATATGCAAAAAAGTGTCTTACGATGTATCTGGGGGAATTCTAAATAAAGATTTTAAAGGTGATTCTGAATCTGCAACATTGGCCTCTCCTTCACATGTTAATTTTCACGCTCCTCTTTTCTTGAATGTGAATACAAGTGTTGTTGTTTTACTGTTAATCAAGTTCTGTTTTGTAGGCTAGCGCAAAAACAATCGGCACTTACCGTTAAGCACTTTTAATTCTGCTAAAACCTAAATCTGGAGGAGCGGTAGCTTTTGTTCCTAGAAACTCAGATTCCTGGGATCCTCCTGTGAGAATAAGATTATCCTATTTTTGCAGTTTTGAACTCATCATATTAATCTTTTACTTTTTGTTGTTTAATCACCCATAGACAAAAAGAGATCCCCTTGTGAAAAGGCAGTTTGAAACGGGTTAGAAAAGCCTTTGATAAACGACAACAGGGGTTCTCAAACTTCATTGCACCACGACCCCCTTCTGACAAAAGAAATTTCTACACGACCCCCAGGAGTGGGGACTGAAGCCTGAGCCTGCCTGAGTCCCGCCGCCCCTGGGGGGGGGGCGCAAAGCCAAAGCCTTCACCCCACCATGCTGGGTGGGGAGACCAAAACCGAAGCCCAAGGGCTTCAGCTCCAGATGGGACGCCTGTAACCTGAGCCCCGCCACCCAAGGCTGAAGTCCTAGGCGCTGGGGCTCGGGCTTCAGCCCCAGCAAGTCTAACGCCAGCCCTGGCGATGCCGTTCCAAAGGGTTCGCGACCCACTTTGGGGTCCTGAGCCACAGTTTGAGAACTGCTGAGCTAGGAAACCCTGGAGAGTAAAAGGTTTGAGCGATCAGGGCTCCGGTATCTGGATTTTCTTGGCAGGTTAGGTGACAGCTTCTGGGTAGAACTGTGCAAAACGCTTTCCCTGCTGGCCCAAAATATAAAAAGAAATGGGGACAGCTTAAATTCTCAATGTGACTAATGATTTGGGCTCTTGGATTTTTGGGGACCAAACCTGAGTTTACCTTAGGAAGGCTTGATTTTCCCGAGTGAAGACTTCAATTCCAAGAGCCATTTTGTGTCTCTCAAGTTGGGCGCCCCAAATCACTGGTCCCTTATGAGAACATGGGCCTGTGAGTTTTGGGAGCTTTCCCAAAGAATTTATGGGCATTTTCTCTGGAGCATGAAAAAAGAAACATCCAGTGAAATCTTCGTATACTGCTCCTGGTTTATAACCATCACTGGTATAGTTCTGGGTGATATTTGCTCCCAACCATCATTGCATTCAATTAATAGAGGTATTGCTTGTTTATTTGTATCACCTCTGGCTACATGGTCACTTGCGGGTAGAGCGTGGCTGGAATTTCCTTTTCCCGTATGTTCTGTGATCTTACTTTAGTGCAAAATGCGTGTGATTGGGAATGCGGTATGAGGGACCTTGACAGGATGGTGTTACCAGCCGCAATCATGTTGCAGTAATGCAAGTAAATCTGTTTCCTGACTTTTTCTTTCCGGGGTGGGTATAACATTGCGTGGCCACATGGCCTCACTTTCCATACAGTCCCCTGGACGGGATCGTGAGAGACTTCACTATGTGTTGTTTCCCACCCTGGACTTTTCATGAAAAGAGTAGACTGAAAACTGTCATTTTGCTGAGGGAAAAAATGCCCTGTGGCATTTTGTGGCTGTTGTGTGGGTGCTGGCAGGGAATGCGCAATGGTGACTGAGCCCCATGTAGAGAGGTCAAGCAGGACTGACCACAAGACTGGCTGGCAACAATGACTGATTCCCTACCAGCAGCCTCCAAGGTAAAGGCCGCTCAGAAAAAGAGGGTGGGAGGAAGGAGGCGAAGTCATAAAATGAGTGAAAAGAAACTCATGCTGTTCACTCTTAAGGGGGTGACACAGTGGTGGTGCTCCCCGTAAACGTATATGGGAATGTTTCAGGAGCATGAATTATACACACTGTCTCTCTCTCTCTAGATAGGCATGAGCCTGGTGTAGATAGTACCATCTGCTGGCATTTGGCTGTTGATCAATATCTGACACGTAGCAATGGCTGGGCAGGTGATGAGCTGAGACCACTGCTTATTAGTGCCAAAACATGCCCGTTTTACTCTTACCTCATCCCTGGCATCAATCTGTTGTGTTTTGTCAGAAGCCTAGGCCCCCGACCCAGGGTGATATGCCTGCACAAAGCCCCACTGACTTCAGTGGGGTTTGGTGTGGGTGCGTGGGTCCACCTGGGTGCATCACATTGCAGGATTGGGGGGTCTAGGCCGTAAGCTGTCTGGGAAGGAGACTGTTACTTCGCTACATGTTTGTACAGAACCTAGCACAGTGGGATCCTTGGGATCTCTAGACATGAGTGTAATACACATAAATAATAACAGCAATAAAACCTCTTGTGTCTACTTGGGGGAATAACAAGCAAAAATCGGTAGCTTTGACAGTACCACTGATCTAGCCACAAATTTATTCTGATATGATGCTTAAATAAGATTAGCTTTCTGCTCTGGCACATACAAAATTCAGCCTTCCAGCACCCAGCCTTGGCAGTGAGGAGAAGAGTTGGGGTTGGGGCCTAGTTCTAAATGAGTGGGATTAAAATCAGGTATGTGAATCCTCTAATTCAGACAAGCCTGTCTCTTATTGTTTGGCAGTTAGACTCGAGCTTCGGTACATGGGAAAAAATTCTCTTCCAATTACACAGCAGTTTTGTGGTGGCTGAGTGCTATAATAGGAATGCTTTGCAGCCAAAGATATCTCATTCATAAATCCCACTGTTCCACTCTATAATTTTTCTCTTTTGGATAGATCAGTATTCTGTGGTCATATCAACCACAACCATGCAAGCAAAAATGAGTAGTTAAATATTATGACAGTCCTATAAGTCTTCTTAAGGCGTTGTGCATAACACAGTTATTCAGAAGTGTCACTCAGTGTGTGGAAGGGAATTGACCCTTCGCTAATGTCTTCCAGTAAAAACTCTTCACTTAAAAAAAAAATCACTGGAGAAATCTCTAGGTGAGAATGGCAATGTTGCTCCATTTGTTAATTTTAGAGTAAATACAACATGTTTTATCATGGGAAAAGGTTACAGTATCTGCATTTCACGCATAGATATCTGTGTGTGTATCCATATGTGCCATAAAAATGCAGGCACAGTATGTGTACTTTCATTCTTTATCCATTTTCATGCTCACGCCCTTTATACAGTGTGAGTTTCTGAATTTAACATTTTTCTTTCTTTCTTTCTTTCTTTCTTTCTTTCTTTGGGATCACCTCAAAAGTAAGCTAAGAAAATTAAATATGTAGCTAAGGAAATTTTCCCATAAAGGAAACAAATACCTAATACCAATGCTCTGCACACATGTACATATTAAGATACAATACTTTAAATACATCCCCTGAGTCCAATTCTGTGTTCTTTGAGGACCTGGAACGTGGTGTAAGTTGGCGTACCAGCTGAAAGCAACACTGTGCTGATTTTCATCAGCAGAGGATCTGGCTTCTGAAGAGAACGGGACTCTTGGGGGCTCTGTCAGTGCAGGATTGGGCCCCATACATACACACAGTGGGTTGTGAACGTCTTCAGATGCATGCATCCGAGTCCCATGTCTATGAGTTGGAGTTCACGTGCACACTGGAAGGAATGTGTATGTGTGTGTGTCTGTATGAACACGTGTTTGTATTTCTGTGCGTGTTAAATTTTTCAAAGCTGCTTGCCTATCTAAAATGCATGGAGCAGAATCTTGTTTTCAAAACACCAATAATAGATTATTTTTCTATTGCTTTCTTTCCCCCTACCCCTGCCTGTAGAGCTGTCTGTCGAAGTATAAATTCACAGAGAGAGGTCTAGTTAGCCCTTATTAAGCACGTGTAGCTCCCATTAATGTCAATGAGAACTTCACACGCATATCAAAGGGGAGAATAAATTCATATGCTGTGAGCTGGATCTGAAATTCACATTTATAGTTCATGTAGTATTGAATGGATAAAGTCTTTGGCACCGAGCTAAAAACTCTGAGGTGTTTAAAACATTCCAGGCTCCCTCCTTTTTAGTTAAAAGCAATAGCAGGGAGCAAAATGTAAGTCGGTTTCTCTTGAACTCAAAATGCACATATAGCAGAGTAACTTTTTTCTCACTCTTCTAATTTCTCTCTAATGGCTTTCCTGTTTTTAAAAACTCACAGATAGTGACCTCCAGGGGCTCTGAGGGCTGGACACACTTGTGTGGCCAGAGACCAAACTAAAATGAAAGATTAAAGCAATTCGGAAAGATTTCCTGATAGGCCCCTGCCAGCGCTACTTCAGAAGAAAAGTCCCCTGCAATCTGGACCGCAGCCATTTTCATGGCCACCTCCGTGGATTTCGAGGAGATCGTGCTTTCAAAGTCTGGGCTCAGAGCTTTTGCGGAACTGCTATTAAATATTTAAGCTTTTCCTTTTTTCTGCCTCTAATTCAGCCATGTGAATGAGAACAGTCTTTTCTGAGCACGGTGTAAAATTGTCGCTTGCTTTAGTGCAGCATAGTGCTTCGTAGTGCCCAATTTGGGGGGATGGAAATTGGCCTTTATTGCACAGTCCCATGTTATAGAAGGTTGTCGGGGCCGGCAGTCTAATATTTATTGTCTCCTGTTGGTTAGAAATAACATAGGAATTGCCATAACTGATCAAACCACTGTTTTCTCTAGTCCAGTACCTTGTCTCATTTCTGGTGGCTATACTTGGGCCAGATTTCCATTTTCTGAAGGCTACTTATTTTGCTCAAATAACGTCTCGTACTATGCCATTTAAGTATGCTGTCTTTTTCCCGCCCCCTGTTGCCTTCCTGGGGTGAAATCTTGGCTCCATTGAAGTTAATGGCAAAACACCCATTGATTTCAAGGAGGCCAGGATTTCACCCCTGCTTCCTTTTCAGGTCAGGGTATGCATGCTTTCTGTGACTCTGTTATTCTGTGCTTAAATAGCCTCCATGCTGAGCCTAAGGATTTTAATTTTTCCTCTCAACCACCTGGATAGGCAGTCATTTTTATGGTCTTTCACTAAGGTCGCCTGAAAGGAATCACAGTTTAGAGCTCATGGAATGGTTACTATTGTATGTGGACTAAAGTGAACAAAGTCATTGATCTTAAAATCATACATTATAGTTAAAACATTTTTCCATTTCGAAATATCATCCTTTTTTGGGTCTCTCCAAAGTGCCAGGATTGTTTAGGATTTTTTTATAGCTATAATAAAACCTTGCAAAAACATTTGTTAGATAAATTTGAATCACAAATACATTTGAGGAAGTCTTAATCGGCTTGAAGAAAAAGAGACTAAATCCTTTGAGCAAATTCTTTGCTGCGGATTTGTTTGTGTATGCCTGTTACGGTAATGAGATACAGTCCAAATTAAATTCTTGCCACTCTATCTTGCATTCTCACCCTCCCCCCCCAAATATCACTCATGATCTTTGATAGATAATGTAGTACATGTAAGGTGAAATTCACCCCAGGGTGTGGATAGGTGGAATAAGGTCCAGTGCAACATTTAAACTCCAGTGGGAGGCAAGGGGGGAGAGTAGGAGACTGTATGGGCAACTAGGGAGGTGTATTCCAGATTAGCTCTGTGTAGTCTGGTGTAGAATGGGGCGATGTGTTTGTAGAGAGCTCACTGGATCCTGGACTGTATTATCCAGTGACCTAGATCCTGCAGAGGAATGAGGGGCCACAGTCTGGAATAAAGGGCAGGGAAAACCTGAGTGGTCTGCTGAATGGGTGAACTATATCCCTGGACGCAGTCCCTCTTATTTCTCCGTAATGAGCCCAACTGGCTGTCTCCTTGTAGTGCAGGGTGATCTCACCATTATTATCTGCACAAGGTTTTTAAGTGGAGTCAGTGGGATGAACTAGTTTAAAAGTTTATTAACAACAAAAACCAAACCCACTGTTAATATTTAAACACTATGTCCCCTCTAAAATCAGATTTTAAATCTGAAGGCAGTTTTATAGTTGAATTACTTTAGTCACTAGATTTATGGTTTTGTTTTGTTTTTTAAATTGACAGCGGCCCTAAATTAAAGGCTAATGTAATATGTAAAATAAATACACATAAAAACTGAAAATCCTGCCTCACCACATTGGTTGGGGAATGTCAATGTACACAGAAGCCTACAGTGGTTTTATTTGAGCTAGTACAATGTAACAACGTGACATGCTGTGAAAAATAAATAACATTTGAAAATGCCTTTTCCAGGAATGAAAGTAATATTGAGAAATGACTGAAGTAATCACTTTTGTATGGATTCCAAGAGTGAAAGAGACAAAAAGAATAATTCAGGGCTTAATGCACGGGGCTACATGAAAATGTGAAGGGCTTTATAAAAATACAAGGCCACGTTGTAACGTTACTTAGGGTCTGATTTTGTGCACTACGAGTTGAGTAGTACCTTATTTTGCCAATAGTCCCACTGAAATCAATGAGTTTGCGCAGTAAGATACTAGCCAGCGTGAATAAAGATGACAGAATGTGGTCCATAGAAAGTACCTGAGATTGTGAGGCTTCCTAGTGCTGCTTTGATTTTCAATGGATACACTTGTTTGGAAAGTAAACAAAGAGTAAACGGGACAAATTTGGATCTAATCTGGCTCCTGTTGGCCTGGGAATGTCTACAGTGCAGTTAAACAGCCGCAGCTGGCCCATGGCAGCTGACTTGGGCTCAGGCTCCTGAGCTGATTAATTGCAGTGTAGACGTACCCAGTGGGAACAGAATCATGTCTTCGCTTTCTTTTTTGTTCGCTGTGGTCTCCCTGGGAACTTTCTCTTTTGCTGTTATACCTTGCGAGTGTGTTTTTTCAGCTCTTCGATCAGAAATTCAAGGCCAACGAACTATCAGCAAGTCTTGGAGTATTTACCTGTATTTTCAGTATTGTTTAAATTTGCATTTTAGGAGTTATTGACCTTGATTTATAAACTATTGGGCCAGGTTCTCCTCTGGAGAACACTTGTGTGAATTGGGAATAACTCCACTGGAGTCAGTGGAATTCCAGCGATGTGGAAGAAGCATTCTCTTGGGAACACTGTAGGAGAATATTAGAATAGTCACAAGTTTTGCTTATTCCTGTAGACATTTTAAAGAGTACTTTACAAGTGTAGTGTAATTCACTGCTCAGTGTGTTACAAGCGTCCCTGTACAGATAACACGAGTCTGTTGCAGCTTCAGACATACAGTTTCTCTTCAGCTCAAGTTGTAAAGAATCGTACTTTTAATTCTCGAGGTCCCCAGTTCAGTGCCCGGGGTTGGCCACAGTGGCAGCAATTGGAGCAACATGTGGCTGAAACTAACATTGTGCAGTTCTGCTAGGTTTTTAGAAGGAGGTGATGCATGATTTACAAATCATGTGGGTGTTCTGTGTAGAAGGGGGCCTGAGGATTTCTAGGGGCTTGGCTGGCGCTGGCGGGGCAAGGAAGGTGTTTTTCTCTGTGGCCCTGACCTCTGTGCCTAGATTTATCCATAGAAATTTGGGCTACAGATAATATAGCTCAGTGCTGAGTGGCCCTGAGTGGGTGAGGAATCCCGCAGTTGGATCCACATGAGTGGGCCCCTGCACCCGCACAGAACCCCAATAGGATGAATCCCAATGAAACTGCTGTGGAGCAAAGCTGCTTGCCAGCTAAAGCCCTGAAATAGCTTATCTATGTACATCGCCTCATCCTGTACTTCCCTTGCAGGCAGAAACTCCCATTGGAGTCAGTGGGAGTCCTGGGTGCACAAAAAATACAGAAGCAGCCCCTAAGTAATTAACCAGCCCAAAAAAGCACTTGATGTGGCTTTATGTTGGTTTTAATTTCCTGGTGGAAAATGCTGTTAATTGCCAGTGTTCTCCTTTATGCATGCAAGACAGGATATTCTTCCTCTAGTGATCTCACCACACTTTTAGTGAGTAGCCTTTATTTGTGGGGCTCCACCGTGATTCACACAGTGTACCAAGTTGGTAGGGGTGGGGGAAGACCAGCACGAACTGGGAATGGTTCAGTGTCTGTGACACACCTAGGACAGTCTATGCATCCGATTAATTAGGTTAGTCTTGGGATGGACTTGAAAAGCTGTGCTGGGGCAAAAATCTGTATTTTGAAGCAAGAACAAAGGAGCCTGACAGGCTTGCCTATGAGCTGAAAGGGGCCTGTCGCTTCTCTCTTACAGCAGTTCTGTATGTACAATGTTATATACGGGCAAGAGGGGGTTAATTCAATAAAATAAATATAAAATACTCTCTGGGCTGTCGGACAGAGCTGGAAGGGGGTCGGAGGTCACGGAGCTGCTCTGCTAGCGCGCTAATCGATTTGCTGTCAAGGTAGTGGTGCCGGGGTTTCAAGTAAGAGAAGAATTGAGTGCTGCTCGGGCCCCATTTCCATAATTGCTCACTGCCTTTAGTGTACAACCTTTTATGAAACACAAAAAATATATCACTGAATTGTATCGATTAGCCATTGGGCTGAATAATTCACTTAGTATTTATTACCTGACCCTCAGAGGTTAAATAAATCCACTATCTAAGTTTGGCTTGTGAAAATATTACTTATTCATAGAAATGTGGACTGATTATTACACAATAGGAGTATATCTTTGTTGTTCTTTTACTCTCTCTCTCTCTCTCAAAGCTTAATCCCTGCTGCATTTTAATGGCAGTGAATTAAAAGGAATATTTACTGATAGCCAGGAGCGCTTTCCAAAATAAATACTGTTACATTCACAATGATATCATGGCTTGGCTTTCTTTTGGAAGCTCTTTGTTTTCACCCCATGTTTTGGGTCAAATTATGGGGGCAAATTTCAGAACGGCCCATCCTGAACTTTTATGCGTGATGGTGAAATATATTCATAAACAAAGTTTTTGTTGCAAACATGGAGTCTTGTCATAACAGACTTATTGCTTGTGATGGGATCCAAGTCCATTTTTATTACACTATTTTTGGATCGCTCCTGAAGGACATAAATCTTCCTTTCATATTAAACACCCTCTGCTAATTAAATTCCCAAAGAAAACAGAAACCTTTCCTAACATGAAAAGATAAAATTTAAACCAGTCAACCATGGACAGCTCACTGTCATTTCAATAAAAATAATTTCACATCGCCTTTACAATGTTTTGGATGTAATCTGCAGGGCATTTTATGGCTTTGTTAAACATTAAGGCAATAATCAAATATTTAGCAGTGGATATTATTTAAACATTTTGGCCTATCTGCACAGTCAGATCACCCGTTTTGTTGTTGTTGCGCGTGACACACCTTTTCTCCCAACTGTGTGCTCTCTCTAAATCTAATTATTGACTCAGTTACCGTAAGATCTTGTCATCTAGATACAACTATGCAGTCGCTCGAAGTATTCCCTCCAAAAAAGATTTCCTAACTTTGTGTAAAGTCTTTCCCTGATTTCCGGCCTGCATCCTCCAACATCTCAAAGTATTGTTTTTGAAGTTCGATGGAATTTGTGTTAGGTCAAGAGGAGGAAACTATGTGAAGACTTTTTTTTCCTCTTTTCATTAAATGTAAAGGAAAAACCTAATGTGATCTCAGTGCTACATGGTGTTTGTTGATAATTGTGTATGTCTGTATCCAGGATCTGGGCTTATAGTTAGCAGGAGTTAGAAACCTGTGTTCTTGGTGTTAGAATCCAAAACCTCTTTTCCTGTATCACATAATGGAAGGAAAAGTCTGTCAGAAAATAATGGGTCGTAATATGCACAAAACTCTCTCAAATGTTTCAGGTGGCCAACTTCCTGTGTTCTGAGTATAGAATAATAATATCTGACAGCATATAGAGCTCTTCATCCCAAATGATTCAAAGTATGTTGCAGAATGTGTACATACAATACCAATGAAACGCAGCCAAATGTGTGTGTGTGTGCGCACGTGCGTGTCCACGCGGTAGCCAGTGCATTGCACAACAGTGGGTGGAGAGGAAACTTTGTCCATACAGACCAGACACAGCCTCAGTTTATAACGTGTCCTCTAAAGTGCCTTCATACGGTAAACTGCCTGAAACCCAATTGATCCCTCTCACGAGGGAGGCAGCTGGAGGAGAGCCATTGAGAGTCGCACCTGTGGATCCAAAGAGTCTAGGTAATCCAAACTGGGTGCTTTACATGGCTAGGGAGTCGTTTCTGCAAAAACGTAGGCAGAAGCATAACTGTCTACATCTTAGGACTGAGTACTCCCCTGGACAGTGTAGCTTGAGTGAGGCTGCTCATATGTAAATCTCTGCAGGAGCAGTACCTACGGGCCAGAGAGTTAAAGGGATTTAAGGGCCTACAATGCAGATAGGTGCTAGTGAGATTTTCAGAAGTGCCTTAGGTGCATTTTCTGGCACTTCCCTTTAATAATTTGGCCCTAAACTAACCCCTTCAGGTACACACGTTTCTCCTTTTTTTAATGACTGCTTTACTTATAATTTGCATAAAAGTGATTTACTGCTTTAAGTGATACCTTAATCAATTTATATCTTTTTGCCCTTATTAGCATCACTTTGCTCCCCACACCTTCTCTTTTGGTGAGGGAGGGAGCAGGAACTGCATGTACATTTCACCAACAGTGATAAAGCGATAAAACCGCTTCTTTCCCTTTCACATCCCTTTGCCTGCGTAGGATTTCCTTAGTTGGGAAGCACAGTTAAGAAAATGACTGTAACGAGCTTATGATGGCATCTCAGGATAATTCTGCTGCACGTATTGAAGGAAATATGTTATCCAAATGCTCTCATTTGGAAAGGTAATTATACAAATAACATTTTAAAGTAAGCTAATGTCATAATAAAGTCCATAATAACAGGCAAACAAGCTATTAGCATGAAAGTCCTAAAACAGCAACTACCAAGCTGAGAATAAACAGGGTTTGAAGATCTACCCAGCTCCCCAAGTTCATTTATTTTGGGGACGTTTCCTAGCCCAGTGATGGTTCTTTTCTCCTACCCTTCCTCCTCTGGCTCTGGTCTCCAGGGTTTAGCTCACGCTTGTCCTGCGCCATGTGTAGTCATTTATACCAACGCAGAGTGCGTGTGAAAACACGACAACATGAGAATGGTAATGTTGTACCGGGGTGGGCAGAAAGTGGTTGAATGTGCATTCCCTCGTAATCAGCTCTCCTCTGTGTGCATTTGAATTACCGTGGTTGCTTAATACTGTCCCGTGTCCCTGGCCGTCTCTTCAAAAACAAGAGCACGCCAGTGTTAGATAGAACCCAATAAGGGTCTTCTTAAAAAAATCAAATGTTAATTGTTTTCAGGGGTTGTTTTGTTGGGTTTTTTTGGTATGGGGAAAGGTATCTTAAGTTCCTCAGAGGCTGTGCCTCCCCTGACAGAAATAAGCCCTGTTCTCTGTCTTGCTGTGACATCTGATGGAGAACTCCTGGTCCCAGCAGAAGGAGGAAAGCAGCCCAGCTGCTGAAGAGGGCGTCATCAAATCTGGGTCAGAGTGGACTAGACCAGGGCCGTGGAGGGGAAAGGGATAGAATCAAGCAGCCCCACCTCTCCCCAAACACTCCTGTCACTCCATCACAGCCTTGAGGTACTAAATCATTTCCATTCCTTTATCAGACTGGACCCATAATGGCGTGAGATGATGGATGGCCCATGCATGTTGATGTATATGGAAAGGCTCCCGCTGCCGCCTCTCTCTCCTATGGCGCATGCACATAATCCATCCCTATGTTTTTTGGCCAGAGATTCTTGTGCATGTATAAATCATGGTGCTACTTAGCAACACAGTGGTGCCAAAGATGTACATTGCAACTCCGATATTCTGGGTGGTGGAACGGGTGTGGAAAAGTAGCTTCTTTCTCTTTCTCTCCCTCTCTCCCCTCTTAATGCATCTTGGAACTTGCATTTTCTTTTTCTTTTTGGCTGCATCGTACATAACATTTGAAAAGTGCTGTCAAAACAACTCATGAAGGGAGGGGGGAGTAATTGTCTTGACGTGGTGATTATCCAGTTCTTAAGCTGTGCAAAAGGGATGGTTATCTTGTTTGTGATTTAAGGAAAAGGGCCCAAGATTTCCCAACTGTTCTATTTTTACAAATGTACAAGTTTCATAGGTCAGCTTTGGGCCTTGTGTGGGAAACAACTGATTCTGCCAGCAACGGGGCAAGATCACTGCTATGTTGTGGTTTACATGTCTTATTACATTCCATGCATTGCTGAACTGTATATAGAATGACTGGCTCTAAATCTCTAGTACTTTGTGTGAATTAGCAACCTTTTGATTCTGATTCAAAGTTTATGTATTATTTTTAACTCTAGATGTTTGTGATTGTTTGGTCAGGATCTTCCCCCAGTAAATGAAGGCTATAGTCAGATTACAACACAGGAAATGGTTGGGACGGCAACAAACGAACCTTAGAAATAGTGTCCACATTTATTTATTTTTGCTGGAATGTTGTTCTCTTAATTTTCTCATCTGAACTGTTTTGGCACAGAAGGAACTGCAAAGGGAGGAGTGGGGAAATTACCAACAGCACAGAAAATGTATAGATTTCACGTGCAGCAATGATGTATCACAGTAGATTTAAGAGAACTGGAGATGTCACATTCACAGCTGGTTAACGTTTTACACTTGAAGTCCTCATAACGTTTGTATATGTTTCAACACTTCTTTTTTCTAACTTGGGACCATCTGCATTTCTCATATGTGACACTGACTTGGAAGAGCAAACTTTCGCAGAACTAGCAAATGACTGGTTATCTCTAACAGATGTCGGTGCCTCTCCCAACTTTATCGCTCTGGATTGCTATTCAGTTGAAATTAGAGGACCAAATTCTGATCTCAGCAGGGCGTCCCAAAGAAATTTCAGGTGGAGAGTTTAGTTCATGGGGTTTTTGCTACACTTATAACGATGATGAATTTGCACAGGGAGGAGAAAAAATTTCTTTAGGTTTCTAATGCAGATAATTTTGAAATAGACTCTAAGAATTTAATACATCAGAAAGGAAGGCTGTTAAGACGGATCAGCCTAAATTCCAACTTGTCCTTCTTTCTTTTTGCAATCAATATATTTCTTACTATGTTCCCCTTTTTGGAAACAAATGTTCAAGTTCTCATTCTTCTCAAGTATAAATGGATGGGGGAAAAAAAAGTTTCCTACAAGTCATCTTCCATAAGGAAAATCCTACAGTAACAAACCAGTGTGTTTATCACAGCCATTCTGAGCAACTCTACACACACAAATCACTTTTCATACACTAGTCATAATTTGGACCAAAGTATTTTGGTCATTCTGCACTGAAATACTGTCGCTATATATTTAAAAATTTAAGAAACTCTGTGCATTTCAGTGCAGATTTAAATGCCCAATGTGGGAAAAGGCTCAAACATAACCAGTCATGTGGAATAAACAACTGCTTTGTGTTATACAGTACTGTATGATGGGTATCATCTGAAATTACTGACCTGAATTCATTACATTTAATCAACCTGTGCTGAACAACCGAGCTAGGCACGTAGATCTGTCGTGTTACCACTTTAAGGTCCTACTTATAGTCTGAGTTGAGGTTCAAGGGAATGGATGTGACCACTCTGTTCTGGCACTTAACTGAGAAAATCAAAGAGATCTGCCAATGGAAGATCTGTGAGTGCCCCCTTTAAAAAGTGATCTAATGCTTGAAAAGACTGTCACAAAGTTGTTTCACATCACATTACTGTGAGCGTTCACTAAAGGGAAAACTTACTCCTCGTATTCTAAGGTGTACATAGCAGAAACTAAAGGTAGCAGAAATCTGAATCCATTTTTAACATCCAGACAGACCTGTAAAGACATATTAAGTAGAAAACCCACAGAAAAGGAGAACCACCAATAGGAAATCTTACAGGGTTCAGACAAGGGCAATTTCATGTGACCTCGTAGATTGGATATAAAAAGGCAGCTATTAGTTCCATGTCAGTTCTTATAGTGAATGTTGCAGAGTAATGGAGGGTGTTAAGCTGTCAAATACTAGCAAGGGTTAATAAGGTTAAGGAAGAAGTAAAAGCAGGCCAACAATAAAGAACCACGGATAAATACTCTTTAATAAAAAAGGATGTCACATCATGTGGGAAAACTAAAATCATAACTCAGGAGCATAACAATTGCAGAATTCGTAACAGGTTATCCTCATGTTATTGCTTTAATACTGGTCAACTGGCTTGTTCTGTGCAGTGTCCGGTGCTGGCTTTTTAGTAAATCTAAAATCCCCCTCTTCCCCAGCATTAATTTTTTTTGGGGGTGGTGGTGGTGGAAATCAGGCTGTGTAATTGAATGCCCAGAATACTCTCAATATAAATTTGAGGAATGCAGATTAGTGCATAAATGCATAAATTAACTAGTTAATTAAATAAAAGAACCTCAGCAACAGTAGCAAAGCACCTGGAGTTAGATACAAAGAGCGTTTTGACATTGTCCTCAGAGACAATTCGAGTTTCAGCATTTTCTTGTGTCTGAATTCCGAAGTGAATTCAGAGCTGTGATTTTTAATGAGTTCTGAATTCTCACATGACAGATAATTATTATGGAGTTACAATGGTGGCTGCATAACCTAAAAATTTATCTCCTCAGTGAAAATTTGACCCATCCCTTTCCCTACAACTTTGTGGGGTGAAGAGGGAAAATATTACTTTCTGCCTAATATTTCCCCATGCAATGTCTACATAAATGAGAATGTAATTATTTTTGCAACCCTTTTGGCAAAGCATCTTGGATTATGAAGTGTTGAAATATTGGTAGATTCATACTCTTTGAAAATTGTTTTAATGCACTTTTTCTTGTTTCATATTTGTTTTATGATTTATGGCTTCAGTATTTTTGCAATTTTGCTCTTACACATGGGCTTGACTTTATGGATATGATAGTTTCACTGAGATCAGTACTCACAGCCATAAAGGTAGGCACAAGGGTAAGTGTTTGCAGGATCAGGGCCTTGGAGTTGAAAAGGTGTTAGCTATTTGAGTAAAAATCTGTCTCACGTTTTTTTGGTTGGGAAGTTGGTCTTGTATGATTGTTGTGGTGATTTTAGAGCGTAATAGGATGGTATAGTTCAGTAGAGAAGGGTACCTTGAGAAACACCAGAGTTCTAGAAACGGAGGAAATCTGCTGTTCAGAATCCAGTACCAGCTTTAAACTTGTCCTCATGAATCCGTTGGCTGGAGACCCTCATATCTCACCTCCTTTTCATTCTGGGCGTCAGACCACAAATAGCCCTCACCCACAATTTATATCCCATCTACACCATATAGTCCAGTCTGCCTCATCCATCCTCTTTGTATGAACTAGGAACATCATCGAAGTGCATGGTACTTTACAGCCATAAGAAGACAACATCCCTGCCCCAAGCACCTTATACGCCAAGGTCCCAATGCTGCATTCCTCCAACTTGTGGGGAAGGGAGCCTTTCTCCATGGTTCCATAATAACCTTTTAGGCTGCATTTTCACAGAGGCCCAAGGGAATTAGGTGCTCCACCCCCATGGGCTCGCAATGGGATTTGAGTGGCTAGAGATACCGCGCTATGGGTTATTCCCTTTGTCCACAGCAATGACTGCTCACCCTGGTGTCAGCTGTCTTTATGTTGTGCTGACTGAAGATACTCACTTCAGTAATTAACATTAACATAGGTTACTGAGATTTGTGTGAATCCCTGGGTTCTCAGCCCACAGGTGTTCATGCAGACCTTTCCCCTGCTTTTTCCTGGGCTCATAACCCCTGGGGTCTCTGATTCAAAGAAATCCCAGAAGCGGATGGGAAGTTCAATGGGAAACAACTGTTCCTTCTGATTCAGGCTCACACTGTTTTCACCCATGAGTCAGCCTGAATGTTCAAGTTTGCAGACCTTGTGGATAGAGCTGGTTGAAAAAAAATGTGATGTATTTTTTGAGGAAAAATTGGAAAATAAAATTGTTTGAAAACTTTGGCAGATTGTTTCATGTTTTTTGGGAAAGTGAAAAACAAAAAAAAGTTTCAGTTTTCACGTATCCCATCCCCTTTCTCTCCATTCTCCACTAAAAAAAAAGTGGGGGCGGGAAGAAAAAAGGAGGGAAAAACCCAAATAGAAATGTTTTTGGTTTCTGAAACCCAAGGTTTCCATTTTTGTGTGTGCTGGTTTTTTTTAAAATCAAAACCTGGACAATTTTAGCAAATGAACATTTTCAGTGAAAAATGTTTCTATGAAAATGTACATTTCTGTTGAAAAGCCATTTTTTGTGGAAAAAATATTTCGGCCCACTCTGCTTCTGCAGAACCTACCTCAAATTTCAGGTTTGTGTTTCAGCCCGGCAAGTTGCTCCTGGTTCTGGGTGGGGGTACAATAGTTACATATATCTCTAATGGATACAGTATAGAATGCTTGGAGAAGAGCAATATGTTTATGACTGTTCTTTTATGATGCTGCTGGCTTTCGCTATAAATTTAAGCTAAGTGGGCGGTATTGGAACCAGCTGCTAGAATGTTCTGTTTGTTTTCATGAGAAAAATGGCAATGCAATATAATAAATTAAACAATGTACATATTTTTACATAGTCCTATCTGTAAGCATTTAAGTGCTAGAAAATTACACAAGCCCACGGCAGTGCTGTGTGCGGTGTTCATTTCACACGCATTGAAATAAGGCGACAAATGTTACAGAGAAACTGGATTTCCTTTTTAAGTGACACTTTATTTGTGCTTGAAAAATGTAATGAGCCTTCACTAACAGACTTTTTCTGGCCGTGTTCCTTTTCTAACGACATGCCCATTAAAAAAAAAAAAAAAAAAAAAGCTAAGGAAAAAAGAACCCATTTGGGTAACTTCTCTTTTCATTCTACCTTTTGAAAGAGAGTGAGGCTTTAAGTTGAGGGGGAAGAATGCAAAGCCTTGTGCGTGTCCATTAATTCCTCAGCCCATCCTTAATTAGTGTTTTTACGGTTAATCTTCATCATATATCTTTAAGAGTTTCACTTGAGTTGGCTCCCTACAAGTTTTATTGCATTCAGCATACTTAAAGTGGCACGCTGGCAGCGTGTTATGGTGGGAATATATGCGGCCTCCATGAGAGGGGATAGCTGTTACCCGTAATTGATTGCTCACTGAAGCTTGCCCTAGCCCTTTACCCCCAGGCCTGACTTTACTCCATATGCCTGGTGTCAAAGTTTGGAAGCCAGCTGGTCAGTCACAGTGTATCCTGTGGGAAGCAGGCTGAGGCGAGCCCTGGCTTAGCCATCAGTATGCCAGAGCGGATTTTACTGGTGTTTTGATAATAGTTCTGTAAGCTTTAATGATGCTGTATGACAACACCATTCACAAACTATCAAAATACATCCTTGGAGGAGAGGGGCTGTTAACAAGGTTTGAAGAAACAGTGCTTTGTTGCAAAAGTAATACATAGATCAGTCTTTTTCCCCCCTCTCCCCCGGGATCAGAAAACTCTGCCTTGTTTTGTATCAGCTGAAATATTTTTGTGCAAAAGGTAGAGTTTTTTTACATACACAATTTTAAAATTTATCTGAAGACCTTGTTTTCTCAGGGTACATAATGCAAGTCCTTTACAATTAGCAGCCGTAATGCGAGCAGATGAGATCTCCACCAATATCCATAATAAAAAAAAAGAAACACTATAGGGCCCATTAAGGCCATTTAAAGTTGAGACGGAGACTAATGGTATTAAATTATTATAGCGATTGCAAATGAGGCATTACAAGTTAATGCCCACAACTGTAAGAGGTGACTCTGTGTTGTTTTTGTCAACACTGCAGGACTTTAAGACTATTGCAAGTATTTGGGATAATTTAGGCCTAATCTTGTGTACTTTTTCATGAGATATAACTAATTCACAGCAGAGGGGCTGTACATTAGCATCTGAGTAAACTCAGTCTGGAAATAAATGACATCTGTGGCCTTGGCTTAGTCCAGTGTAAGTTTATTTTGTATTCAAATAAACTGCATAGAAGTGCTGGGCTTTCTTGTAGGTTTGAAATGATTTTCAGTAATTAAAATGAAGGGGAATGACTTCCTCCCATCCACGCTTTACCGGTTTTATGAGGACATTTGTCTCCTCTCTACCTCGGCTCCATCAGCCTGCAGGTATCAGCTGAGTAAGGGTGTAGTTTGTACTGTAGAGCGTGCTACTTTGTAAGGATTTCAGTTCACTTGCTTGCAGAAATCAAGTGGCTGGAGAGTTGCATACACTGCAAATGGAAATTAAGCTCTAGGTTTCAATTTACTAAGCAAGAAAATTGCAAAGGGGAATTTGGAAGGGGAAAATCAGAGGGCCTTAGCATTGCTGCCCGGTTGTAATGCTGTATATTGAACAAGGAACGGCACTGGCAAATATTCAAGAGCGGGGTGCCTGCAGCAATATTCATGTCCAGCCCTCTATCCACCAGTAAGTGTAGCAGGTCAGAATTAAAAGGAGCTAATACAAATTGGGGAGAATTCAGGAAAGGGAGAAAGATGCCAAGTTTTCTTTTTCTCATTTTCTTTTGTTTGGCAGATTGGCCGGTTTATTTTCTCTGGGCCATCGGACTCGGTTCTGTTATAGTTATTGTAATTTTTGTACTGCATGTCAAATACCTCTTTAAGGATGCGACAGAATTGTCAACATAAATAAGTAGTACCGTGGTTGTGCCAGACATATTAAATGATATTCAGTGATAAACCTATTCCAGAACTTGACAGCAAAGCAGAAATCTTTTGCAATCTTTGTATCCCTGACATTGGGAATAGCCAGAAAACAAGTGAGGAATACAAACATTAATGAGCCTGATATAAAACATTTTTAAAGCAGTTTTTATAGTTGCTATAGAAACACCTTGGCCTTCATTCTTGCTAATTAGTTGGATTTTGCACATTTTGTATTTGGAAATGCAAATCAGATTTAATACATTATTACTTATTTTTCATTTATATTTACAGTACTGTTTTCCAGATGCACACAAGATGTCTGAGATATTAATTAGTTATATAACACAAATAAGCATGACATTTATGGTCACAAAACATTTCTTAGTTTAAATATTCGTCTGCTAAATGTTTGGAGGAATTATACAAAGATTCATACTTTTTAGAGAAGAAAATGGGTAAAGATAAATGAATGCTTTTTTTTTTGTTTTTAAAGAGGAATTGGGACAATGTTAACTGTCTAACCCAAGTAACTGCGGTCCCCTCCTAACTGATAATGCAGGTTTTAAGAACGTGGGTCTGACTTTTTCCTCTCATTTACGCTGGTGTAAATCAGGAATAACTCCACTGAAGTGATTTGGCATGAACACTAGTGTAAAACAGGGCTTGATTCTAGTCTCACTTACCCCATTTCTTTAATTATATGGAAGTGAGATAAGGATTACTTTCACGTTTTTGTACGTGTATACAGATGTATCCACAAACTATGGGTACATTTTGAAGACCCATTGAAAATCTGGTTCTCTTCCATCTTATTTAGTCTGTGTATTTTCAAAACAAACAAAAACCTTATTGCCACTGGGGTCTGTTGGATTTTCTGTTTTACTTTACTAATAAACAAGAATCTTCCTCTTTCCTGAGCTTATAGTTCCATATAAATCCAGGGTTTTAGATGTGATGAATGGTAAATATTTTTAGGAAGACAGTTAACTGAATTTTTAGAGATATTTATTTTGTTCAAATTTTATCATGCTAACCAGTGACTTTCTTGGATGGATATATTTTGGACTGCAGGTTGTATGGTTTAAATGATATCAACTGCAGATAGGAACTGTCCATTAGAATCACATAGAATAAAACCCAGTAGCATAGATAACATGAGTTTGCAGAAGTTCAGTTCAGGTTTTGGTTTTGTGTG
This sequence comes from Macrochelys suwanniensis, assembly GCA_033296515.1. NCBI lineage: Eukaryota > Metazoa > Chordata > Testudines > Chelydridae > Macrochelys > Macrochelys suwanniensis. The sequence goes on along the minus strand of CM065782.1, from coordinate 105,937,720 downwards.
CACGTGTGCCTGTCTGTCTGTCTGTCTTTCATGGCTTGAAAATGAAACTGACTAATTAAACAACAGCACAGACACTATTTTTTTAGGTCAGTAATAAAAATAACGAGTAGCAATCGTAAGTACTGCAAGCAAATCTAATAGAACAATACCTAGTTTCAGAACATTCCTGTTGGCTATTTGATGCCTGAAATGCCAGCAGACAGCCAATCTGAAAGGAAAAAAAAAAACAATTACATTTCTGATATGTTACATTGTGTTAAATTGGATTCTATTGTCATGCTCTGTACTATTATGTCATTTCATATATTGACTTTTAACAGGCTGGACCCATGACATCTTTAGAGATTGCAACATGAGTTAACCCAACATGCGTTACTGAAATGTCAGTATTAGGTTTTGGGGTACCATAGATGGGGGACAATTGAGGGCCCAAACATTTATGGACTGAGTTGCATTAATAACAGATACATGTCTAGACTGGTTACTAGATTCCTGCTAGTGATAGGAATATTGGCAGTCTGGGATAACCAGGGAGGGCGGTGGTTGTATAAGCAAAGGCCCTGATCTTGCAAAGTAAAACAGTTACACTTATTCTTGATTAAGTTAAATATTTACATATATTCTTGCAGGACTGGGGCCTAACGTGTGTCGATGCCCATCTGCTGTGCTGACCATGGGGTGATTTGTTAGGGGAGCTAAAAGGGAAATTCAGACTTTTAGCAGTTCCCCTCCCTGCAGCAGCTTTCCATGGGGTCAGCTTACCTGCAGCATGAGTGTGGGACATAACTACCAAATTAATAGGCACCTATGTGCCACGTACATTTGGTGTCTTAATAGCATGGTGATTGGTGCACTAGAAATATGGATGGAACAGCAGCCAGGCAGCATTCTTATAGGAAGCCAATTGTGCTTTGTGCTACTTGAGATGCTGACTAAAATGGGGAGGAGAATTTGATCCCTTTTAATGATTTCTGAGTTTGAATGTGGGGCACAGAGATACTACAATGATCGGCGCATTAGAAAGCCTTAGTGAGACGAAATGACACACAGTCACTCCAGAAATTAAACTGTTTGATTAAAGTTGGGTAACTTTTTGACATTCGGAGGTTTGGGAATGACGAAAATATTTGCAGTTTTGTGCCCTGGTGCTGCAAGGCCTTGTGCACGTGTTTAACTTGACACACATGAATAATCCTGTGGATTTCAAGGTGCCTACCCAGGCGCATAAAAGTAAGCATGGGCGTAAGTCTTTCCAAGATCAGCACCATACGTATCTCTGCATCACTTCCAGGTCTGTCACGTTGTGTTTGTGTAAATAGCGGAAGTCTTGGGGAGTGCTGGTGTAGGCAGGGCTAACTGCCTAGAGCAGATCTGCATGCCATGCTGTGTAAAATGCCAGGGGCTGCTTGGTGCTTTGTGTATGCTAACATTGGCAGTGGTAGGGCTTACCCCACTTTAGCAATGGTGAGACAATATTAGCGAAACAAAGCCTCATGTAGACAAAACTGTAGAGTGAAATCTCCATGTTAAGCCTCATTGATGCTAACTAATATGCAAGGTGACCTGCATCTTAAATAACAAGTAAGCCCTTTCACAACATAAGTCATTTAGCCAACTGTTTAGTTCAGAGTAGGGGCAAAACCAAATAATTTTGAATAGAACAACAAAGTTAAAGAATAGGCTTTAAGGTACAGCTCTGTGGGAATTCAGAGTGTATCGTGTGCACCAGCCTCAGGTCTGACTGCACTGGTGGTTTTGTAGTGACGTAGCTGCACCAGTGGTAACCACTAGTGTAGACACACAATACAAGTCTGAAAAGTAGCATGCTCTGATGCAGTTTATCTTGGGTTCAAATTGGGGTGAGTTGCAACCGGGCAATTCTCATTTTTATTTTTTAATTTTTTCCGATTCATACACAAAAAACCCTGAAAAATACCCTGAAAACATTCTGGTTTTTGAAATGAAACATGCAAATCTTTTTGGTTTTTAGTTTTTTAGTCTAACCCCCCTTTCTGCCTCCCATTTTTAAGTGGCAGAATAGAAAAAGGGGATGAGAAAAAACGAAAAATTCAAAACCCAAAACTTTCTTTTTCAGCGTTCATTTTTGGTTGAAAAATTGGCAATACCGTGCAAGTCTGAGGCAATGAACATTTTTCATTTTTCACAAACGCCGCTGGTCATTTTTCACCCAGCTGTAGTAACCAAGTTGTGTCTGTTTTTCTATCTGTCTTAATGAAGTAAATTTTTTCTTTGTGACATTTGCTCTTAATCTGAGGAAATGCTCCTACGTAGGCCTATATTGAAAATGTCAGTAAACACAGCAATAAAATAGAGGAGAGGGGATTAGTAACAAAAGACATTGTTTCTTGGTATGTGATGAACAACAGGCTAGAACCCAAGTTTCTCAGAATAGATTTGATACTTCACGGCCAGGCCCTCACGCCCTCCTTGCAGAGCAATAAATTAAATAACAAGGAATTTACCAGCCCTGAAACCCACCAAAGCAAACAAACTCTTGAATTCTGTGCTGTCATCAGACCCAGGAAGGTTCTTGCGGGATCACAAAACAAATCGAGCAGTTGAGGGCTTCCGGGCAGCTAGCTAACAAAAATATACTATCAGAGGATGCAGTCCAGTGAGCTCTGCGTCTGTCACAGCAGTAGGCCGCAAACCTGGGCTTCCGTTACAGAGCTTCACCCCCACATCTGGCGAAGTTGTGACAATCAGTGTCAGACCATTTTAGAAATCAGATACTCTGGGTACCAGGAAGTTGATTCGACTTCCACTTCCTTAACAAAACACACATTAATATTTAAGCTTCACTTTTATAAAGCTGGGTTCTGTCTTAAACACAAGTTAAAGTTATGCACTGGGAAAATTCACTTGCATGTAGCAAAAGCTTTTCCAGCTATTTCTAACCATTTTTAAAAAAGCAAGCTAATTGAATCCTGCTGGTTTGTTATTGTTATTTGACAGTTTAATATATGTACTAAATCTTAATATTAAAAATATATATATATCTAGAGAAAGCAGGGTAAAAAAATCTATAAAATATTTCCTTATTAAGTAGAAATGAAATCATGTTTATTGTGCTCTATTCTGTATTGTTTTTTGCATCTTTCTTCAATTAGATGGCCAGATGACACAGATCATCATGTTACTTTCATTACTGTGAGCCCAGGCTTTTCTCTCAAGGTTGGACCTCTTGCTTTTCCTTTTTTTTTTTTTTTTTTTTTTTTTTTTAAAAAGATTGTTCCCCTTTAAAAAAATCCCATATTTTATTGTAACAGATTAATAGGGTGCCATACAACTGATAACACAATCTTGAATGCAGTGTGGGATTCCAGTTCAAATCCAGAGGTCTCATTTTTCAGACATTAGAAAATGTTTCTCACTTATGAAAGTTTCTTTCTCTTTTCAAATGTTGGTAAGATAAAAAAGGAAGCAGAACACCCCCCCCCCCTTTATTTAAGAGCTTTGCTGAATTGTGTGAACAATCTATTTTTTCCAAATAACCATTTTGTATATGTTAATCTTTGTTATCTGAAGGTTCGTGGTCAGCAGATGTTGAATGAAATAATATGCAAAGGTTTAAAGTCAGTACCCACTGAACGTTTCTTGTATGGAAAGTTTACCTTGTGTGTAGATCCAGAATTGTTTATAGAAATGATAAATCTTGGTGGTGGTTTGGTCAGTCAGAATGTGCCTATTCTTTGATCTTCAGTCGTATACACCACCATTTAAAACAATACACATAATTTAGTGACGTATATCAACCCAAAGGGCTCCCTCCCCTCCCTGGGTAACCTCCTTCAGGCCAAACAGGCAAATGCAAATAGTTCAGCCTTGCAGCATGCTCTGAAACGCAACAAACTGCGTTTCTGCCGGACCAGGGGATGCAATGCATGGTAGAACTGAGAGCCCGGTATCCAGGGGATCCTGCTTCCAATCCCCAGCCGTTCACGTGTGGGAACGATTGACAAAAGGGCCACGGCGGATCCAAAATGATGGGCTGGCTCATTGGGAGAGAAAATGAAACGAGGGCTTTGTACGTCGGTGGGTGAGATTTCCAAAGTGACGTGGGAGCCCAAGTATCAGAGGGGTAGCCGTGTTAGTCTGGATCTGTAGAAGCGACAAAGGGTCCTGTGGCACCTTATAGACTAACAGAGGTATTGAAGCATAAGCTTTCGTGGGTGAATACCCACTTCTTCGGATGCAAGCAGTGGAGCCCAAGTGCCCTTGACTGACGATCGCTTCAGTTGCTTTAGGCAATTCTCACCCTGTCGCAGCATCTCACCCTGATGTGAACAGGAAGTCAGTGCAGCCTGCTGAGGGAAGAGGTGCAGTGTGCTTGGTGAGGCAAGACCAACCACCTTGCACTAACCGGATCCTCCACCTGGTCTCAGATTAATACTAGAGAGGGGGATTTCGTTGGCATTCAGGTCATTTAATAAGTTGCCAGAAAGGAAAAACCGATTGCCATGGCTTTTCTGCAGTACAAACTGCCGGGGTTATTGTCCCATTGCCTCTCCTTCCTTCCCAACTCCTCAGCCTCCTTCCTCTTGACGTGAGGAGAACGGATCACAATGGCTTTCATGTTGCACGTAACATACGTGGGTCTACCTTTATCGTGCGCAGGTGCAGCGTATTCCATATGGCGTAATGCTCATTCGACTTGCTTTTGTGCGGCTGGCGCCTATGACACGGAAGAGAAATTCGGGCAGGCTTGAACCAGGCATCTTGGTGATAAAGCATCACATAAGCCTCTCACCCACCGCTCTCGCCGGCGCCCTTTCATCCAGAGCTGCAGCAGCCCATGCTGTTCTATTCCTGGGTGTCGCGCGAACAGAGCACGCCGGCCGCTGTCACATGAGCTCCCAGCTCATCGGCTGTGCGACCCGTCAGTCACAAACCCAGGGGCTCGTACGTTTTAGGCTTTTGCAAGAATTTCAGCACTTTTCCCCTGGAAGAGCACGATGCGCAACCCTACCTCGACGCCCTAGATTGGCTGGCGGTGGGTTACTCAGACGTGGAGCTAGGATTGTAATTGGTTGGGAGGCCTAGCTCCGCAGGAAAGGGCTCTTTCAGTGCCACGTGGAGGTTTGTGGTGGTGTTATTTTTAGGGTAGGTGAGGAACATTATTGGCTGCGATTTTCAGAGGCGCCTAAGGCAGTTAATTCCCAACTCCTTTGAAAATCTCAGCCTTTACCATTGTGCGACCGTGGCACGAGAGAGTTGCCGATAAACAGAGTGGTGCCTGTGATCTCTAGTGCACTCGCCGGAGCATGTTGGATCTTTTATGCAAGAGAGAGGTTGTCTATTCTGCAGGTGAATATGAAAGAGTCAGTGAGGTCCTCCGGGTGATTGTTAAAACCATACACAGCCTAGAGGTGCATCTCTGTCTGATCTCATGGTCGCAGCTGCTATGAAACTTACTTAAAGCCCGGTATTGCAGAGTACCATCAAGTACCTTTTTGTGCAATCTCAGAGCATCAGCAGAATGATTTAATAGATGGACTGCAAAAGCCATAACTTCCTATGTCCCTAAAATAACACCTTTTTGGTGGTATGTTTCTTTTTTAACCATTTTCATTTAAAAAAGAGAGAGTAAAGCTAGGAACAGTGAGTGATTTTCTTTAAAGAGGACGAGAACCGATTTTTTAACTGATGACTGGACATGAGGTTGGAGAATGTTTCTATGTATTTTAAGACTTCATTTTCCCTTACAGCTTATGAAAAACACCAATGTTCTCATTGGATATGGTGTTAGTGAGTGAGGTTTTGTTGGAATGGATGAAAGTATGGTCTTGTGGATAAGGTACTGGAGTGAGGTCAGGAAATCTAAGTTCAGTTCCTGAGTAGAGCTTTTCTACATAACTGTGGGCAATTTACTTAGGGTCAGATTTTCAGAAGAGCTCAGAACATTTGAGTGCCTGGCCGTAAGTATCAGGATGGGAGCTGCAAAGGTACTGAGCGCTATTGAAAATCCAGCTCCAGCTGCAGGTGGTGAGCTCTTGAAAATCTGGCCGAGTTCTTTGGAACACCGGGGGTGAAATCTTGGAGCGGCAAAACTCCAGTCGACATCAGTGGGACCAGGATTCCACCCCCAGACGCGCAGCTTTGCCTCAGTTCTCCATCTGGATCAGGTGAATATCTGGATAGCAGGTGACTCTCTCCTCTCCTAGCTAACATTCTCCATGTGAGTCAGCACCTCTGTGGTTAAAAACTCCAACACCTTTTTAGCCCACATCCCCTCTGTGTTACATCTTCATGGAGATGGATACAATAAAAGTTAAATGCTCCCGCAAACATCCTTACTTTATGCACTAACCTTCTATTGTTGGAAAATATTTGTTTTTCTTTGTTGAAGTGTGATTTCCCTGTTTAAGGTAGGAATGCTTCCCTTTAGGCTCTGTCTGCGTCTTGGCTTATGTACCCCTTGAGGTGCCAAAGCAGTGGCCATTTGGTCGTTCATGAGGAAAAATACATTTCACAAATGCTTTCCTGACCCATATCTTGCTTTTAGGTGTATGGGGGAGGAGTGGTCTTAGTATATTCCACACTCTTCCTCAAGCACAGAGAACAAAATTTACATAGACAGTCTGGTTTTTCCATGGATCAGACTCAAAATGGTTTTATTACCAAGGACTTTTAACTGCTTATATGACACATAATGTTCTGTTTTGTAAGACAATCTGAAATGCTCTTTTAAAACAAAAATACTCATTCCAAAGTGGTACAACTTCTCTCATGTTGCTGAAGTCTGATTAAAAATTGTGTGTGTGTGTGTGTGTGTGTGTGTGTGTGAATATGTGAACTTTTTATTTAGCAAAGATTCCTCAACAATTCCTTTTTGTTTAGCAAAGATTGACACAACTCTCTCTAAACCCCCATTCTCCTTCCAAGTGTTTCCTCCATTGGTATGATACCGTGTGCAACATCCCTTTATTTAGTTGACAGTGGCTTATTCATTAGCCTTATTGCCTGGGATCTTGAAGTTGCTGGGAAACCTGTATTGACAATGATCATTTCTGATTCTATTACACTGTCAACCACCGTACCTTAGCAAATAGGCAACTCAACCTATGTAATAGCACTCTTTGCATGTTAGGTTTATATGGTGGTGGTGTTGCAAAAAATAAAAATATATGTATATAAAAAGATTAAAAGAAATCTGCAAGCAGTAGTCCTCCATATTGGTTCAATGGAAGCACATAAATGTCCAGTTCTGTGCTATTGATGTTGGTGGGATTGATGTTGAATGGGACCAGGAACACACCTGAATTGCTGAGCTGTCCTGTGATAGCACATGGCATAGATAATAGAGCTAACAGGTACTTTCTTGATCTATGTTGGATCTGAACTTTGCTGAGTGTAACTATTGCACTAATGACACTTAATAGTGAACATCAGTTCATTTATTTATTTTTTATTTCAGCTACATAACCCACTAAGGAGCTCATACTCTGACTTTGCTTGAAGGGCTCTGTAGAACTTTATGTATTTTTAAAGATCTGCTGTCCCTATTACAAGCCTCATTTATGCACAGCATTAAAAGCTCTTCCAGTTTGGGTTTTATTTGTTCTCTTGATCTGGATTATCTCTGAGTAGCCACTTTTGCTGCACTCTGATCTGGTGATTATTGTTCTTGACATTTTTCTCCATGGAAAGAGGAAACTTCCTTGTGACTGCATTCTGCTCTTCCAGTCATGTGCAATGTACAGCATCTTTACTATCTACTGATACCATTTCTGAGGTTAATCTATTGTAAAATTAGATTGTAAAATGGACACAGTTACCACATTTACATGCCAGTGCCAAAGGACTCATGAAGTAATTCAGATACTGTACAATTCCTTGTGCAGAAATCACTGCAAAATTCATTTGTAAGTGACATGTAAACTGTGCAAATTAGCATGGATTCTTTCTCAGTTCAATTCATCTTTCAGAGGTTGTTACCCTCCCAATCTGATTGCTTTAAGAACACAGATTGTCTTCTCTTGATGGTGAAACTGCTTTAATCCCTTTTTCCAAAGGTCAACTAATCTCCAGTTTTAAGTGCAATAGATGCAAATACAGTTCTCTTGCAATGTTCCTTCTAATTTAATTCTCTCCTAAGCTTTCATGTATAAACCTAGTAATGGATCAAGTTTGGAAGGGGTCAAAAGGTTTCTGTTCTAGTAAAATTTAAATTGACATCACATACTGATAATGGTGTACTCTACTTTACTATAAACACTATCTACTACTCTATTGGCATATCATTTTGTACAATAACACTGATATTCCAAGCTCGAGGCAAATAATATTCTTTGCTTTGTTGGCAAACCTAGTGCTTGCAACTGAAATAGAGTAGAGACAAAAATACATTAATTTTGTTCATGGCTGTAGAGCAGTGTCTTTGGCTTAATTTTTTTTGTTCCATCATCTCTAAATGTACACATTTGTGGACTGAAAATATGCATGCAAGCTGCATGTGAATATCAAGTTAATAATTCCTTGAATTATACATGGAAGAGGCCTCAATAAAGTCTAAATATTATCTTCCATTCCAGCCTACTTGGAGAAGAAAGACCCTGTATAAACCTACTGTATAGATCAGATTTTATTCTTTTCTTTCTTGTTGGCTTACAGTCCTTCACATCTTTAAAGAGGAGAGAGGGAGCACTCTACCACCTTTTTGATTATAGACAAGAGAATGGCAAACACACAGTGAAATATTGGCAGCATCTTTCTTCCAGCTGAAACATGTATGTGTTGGCCTCCAGAGTTAGAGCAAGCTTCATTGTTAAATTCAAAAGAGGGCTGGTGTTATCAGCCAGGGACACTTACAGGATTTGATTGATAAATTTACTACTCTTGTGGATTACCTCTTCCTTTTCTGCAGGACTCCGGCTGTATGTCTGGGCTGGGTCCTGACAGAGTCCAGAACCTATGTCTATTCTAATTTACTGTGAAGTACTGAGGAGCCGGAGTATTGTTACACAGGCCTTTGTGACATAGAGAACAGGGCCTGGATTTTGTTGGATGGCACTTTTTCCTCTTTGGAGCAGTCTTTCTTACAACTGATTTTCTGTTATTTCCTGGCATTCTAAAAAGGTTGTTATGACTAAGGAATATATGGAGATGTATTCTCATAAAAGACAATGTTACTGATTACTTAAAAAACACCCAAATATAGTTGTACACAGCATAGTTTTTATGCAGAGCATTTCAAATAACTTTGTTCTAATCCCTGTCTAACTCCCTGGGCTGTCATCACTACAGTCAAGCGGGAAAAGAATTTAGCGTCACATTGGGCAACATTGGGACACCTTTACTATGGTGGAGCAGTACTTTATGCCCCAAGAAGTCCCAGTGACTACTTTTGAACTAAGGTGCTGCCCTGAGGATTGGAATCCGGTATAGAGATTATTTTAAATCAAAACAGTCCTTTCTGAACGACGAAGCGTTAAGTAGATGGGCAGCTTTTTAGTTCTCAAAACACAAAGGAATTAAGGCCAACTGAAACTTTGGTGATAATTAATTTCTTTATTTTTGCATGCAGTAGTGTTGTAGCCGTGCTGGTCCCAGGATATTAGAGAGAGAGAAGGTGGGGGAGGGAATATCTTTTATTGGACCGACTTCATTTGGTGAGAGAGACACGCTTTTGAGCTACACAGAGCTCTTCCTGAAGTCTGGGGAAAGTACTCAGAGCATCACAGCTAAAGACAAGATTGAATAAATTATTTAGCCATAAGCAGTTAGCACATATTCGAAGAGCCCATTCAGGTGAAGTGGCGCATTAGCACCTCTCTAGTCGTAGGACAAAAAGGGGGGATAGTGGGTTACAGTGTGTTGTAATAAATCATAAATCCAATGTCTTTATTGATACCATGATTTTTAACGTCTAAAAACGTTTTGAACATAAGTTCCCAGGCTTGTCTTTTGAAGGTGTTGTGCAGGTCTCCTTTGAGGACGAGGAGTGAGAGGTCAGATATGGAGCGATCGCTTTGTGAGAAGTGTTCGCCCACAGGTGATGGGGATGTTTTTGTCTTTTATTATTGTCCTGTGTGAGTTCATTTGAGAGTGTAGTGGTAGTCTGGTTTCACCCACGTAGTTGTTGTTGGGTGCATTTAGTGCTCTGGGTGAGGTACACCACATTGTGAGAGGCATGTGCAGGACCCCTGGATTTTGAAAAGGGTGTGTGTGTGTGGGGGGGGGGTGGAGTTGGTCATAGCAGTGGAGATGTGTGCAGGTTTTGCATCTGTTGTTCTGGCAGGCTGGTGCTGCGTTGAGTTGGTGTGTCCTGGTCTATAGGGAGCTTGCTTCTGAGAGAGAGGTTGGAGGGTTGTTTGAAGGCCACGAGAGGGGGTTCACAATGGGGTCCCCATCAAGTATGGGTGCAGTTGTTTGATGGTACCCCCCTATGGTTTCCAGTGTGAAGTGTTAGGTGACAACTAGGGGTGTGTGTTCAGAGGGGGTTTTATTTCTGTGTTGAAGCAGGTTCTCTCAGGGTATTTGGGGGGCCCATTCTTTGGTGGAGTGTCCTTGTTGGGTGACAGCAGTTTTGAGTGTGTTAAGGCGTGCATCTTGGACTTTTTCCTTGAAACATATTCTGTGGTATCTAAGTGCCTGACTGTAGAGAACAGATTTCTTGGTGTGTCTGGGGTGGTTACTGGATCTATGAAGGTAGGTGGGGTGATCTGTGGGTTTCTTGTCTATAGTTGTCTATAGGGTTTTGCTGGAGTAAGGGACTGCAGGATCACACTTTTGTTTTATTGCTGCTTTCGATAAATGACTGTAAAATGTAGTCAGTGTGTCTTTCACTGGATGTGCTATGACTAAAAACCTCCTCTGAACAGTCCAAGTGTGCCCTGCCTGCCTGCAATAGCTCGCCGCAGCTTTGAAATCCATTTCCCACAATGTGAAGAATTAAAAAGCCACAAAAGCCGACCTGCACATTTGTGCTGTATGAGGACTGCTGATACACAGCAGAGCTGTCATTTTAAGAGGAAATCATCCATCATCTGCCTGCTAGTCCTCAATAATCACCTTCTATTACAGTCAGAGAGAATCTTCAATCGGTGGCATGGTGCCAGTTTTTCCACAGTTCCCAGTTTCCTGTTCTTTACAGAGGTATTCAAAATAATTTGCCATTCAGCTCTACAAATGTAGCATTTGAGGAGAATATTATTGTCCGTTAGCATGTTACCGCCAAAGACAATCCGGGTTGGGGTGTAATTTGCAGAATTAAACATTGTTAACCAATTCCCCTGCCTGAACTGTATTTCATAATTACTGCTGTTGTTTTCATACACACTGATGCAATATAAAACTTGAAAGACGTTGAGCAATGACCCTGTTATTAACAGTATAAGCAATGACCTGTTTAGAAGGATTCCGTGAAGCAGAAAGGTAAAGGTGCCAGTGCAAGGGGAAGTCATGGAGATAAAATGCATAGGGAAAATGGCAAATGTTAAGAAATAGTTTGATTGTTTTTATAGCATATCTCTTTACTGTCGCTTGGAAAAAATGCATCCAGGTTAAAATATTTTTCAAAGTATCTGACTTTTAAAATATTTTGTTCTCATCCAGCTGTGAAATAAAACACAACAGAGTAGTGAATTGAATCTCTCCCTATCCTTTATGGTGCTAACGGTAACCCCTGCTTTATGCATACCATTCCATATGCTTTATAGCCTTCACCGAAGAGCAGGTCTTACCTTTTGAACAAAGTTGAAGTGCTGCACTAAAGCAAAGACATTGACTCACATCACTGGTTTATCCTTTTGGAAAATAAATAATAGTAAAATTGTATGATAGTAAAAGAAAATAGTAAAATTGCTCTCTCTTCCTGGTCTTAAAATAAAGAAGTAGCAGTTGGGTTTTGTATTCAAAGGGTAGTGTTCTACTTTGCGATTAAAACTAGATAGTGTATTTTGAGAGCAGTGCATGGTACACACTTGAATTCACCAAAGGAAAATAGGAAATAATTCACTCTGGCTTGAAAAGGGTGGGGGTTTCTTTGTTTCTTTTTATATTTATTCAGGAAAAGCTGACAATCGTCCCACATTTAATGAACAACACCATCAATCACTGTGCTGACAATGAGCGGAAAAGAGAGGTAGATGTCAGACTGACGGCATATTGCTTTTTTCAGCTAGGGTTTGGCTGTTTATAACACTTTTCACTGGCCCAGCTCTTGCTGGACTGGGACAGGAATAGAAAGAAGAGCCAGAAATTGGGCGGGAAGCTGCTTTTGCTTTTGTGCTGTGCAACCTGAAATAATCCTCGAACACATGGTAGCTATGGTGTAACGTTCACAAGTTTACTTGGCCAGTTGATGCCATTTTCCTGTCTCGTATCGAGATTGTGGAAATCGGATTCGGTCGCTGAGAAAAGGCCAGATGGCAACCTTAAAATCTGGTCTGAGTTGAGGGGTAGCACACAGCAGTAACAAAGGGCCACCATCGCTCTCCAGCTCCACTCACTCTGGGGAGGCAATCTGTTACTTCACCCCATTTCATGAAGCAATTTATTCTGCCCTGTGTGCCCAGTCAGCTGCTCTAGCCTGAGCATGGAGCAGGAACTGTTTTTTCTGCACCTTCCTTGCCCGCTTGCCAACAATGGTGAGTAGCCCTTGCTCTCCCTTCCACAGTCAGGCTAAGCAGGGTTGATCGGTGGGGTCGTGGGGTGGAGAAGGGCCTTTGCTTCCCTTTGTGACAGTCTAGTCCACTGGGAGGAGGACACAAAAGGATTTTAATGAAGTGAAGGACGAGATGTGGTCTCAGCTTGGCTGACTGTGGAGACAACGGCTCTGACCTAAGATAGAAAGAGAACATTCTGAGCCGTGCCTGATCATGTTACCGGGAGGTCATCTTCATCCTCCTCATGTCCTCGGGCAGCAAAATGTGGGTTAGCCCAATCAGCTCTTAAAATAGCAGTTTAAATGCCTAACTCAGGAGACGTTTCCTTCTGCCCAGGATTTGTATTTTAAAATACACTCATCCACCAAAAAAAAAAAAAAAAAGGGAACGGATGCCAACTTCAGCTTAAATGCCTGGCCTGTCACTCCACTGTGTCACCCCGTATCAAGCCATCGTGACTCCATTATTTTCATCAGCAGCATAAAACTGGAGCAGCATCATGGTGAATCGAGTTCAGTTTCTTTTCAGACCTTTTAGAAAGAACAGTATTAGCAACAACTTAGATTATTGGCCTCCTGCGTCCTGCGTCCCCTCTCCATGCCTTTCTTTCCGCTCCCACCCGGAATGTCTTGTCTCTGTAGATTGTAATGCTTCAGGGCAGAGACTATGTCTCACAGCACCCAGTCCAATGGGGATGCTCAAAAAATAGGAGGGAAACTCATGGAAAATTTCAGTTATTTTAATTTTCATCGATTCCAAGGCCAGAAAGGACCACTGTGATCATGTGCTCTGAGCTCCTGTAGAACGCAGGCCAGTGAACTGCCTCAAAATAAGTCCGAGAGCAGATCTTCCAGAAAAACATCCAATCCTGATTTTAAAATGGTCAGTGATGGAGGTTCCACCACAGCCCTTGGTAAATTGTTCCAATTTTGCAAGGTTTCCAAAAGGAACGATTTGCTGCTTCAAATATTTTGGTGATAATATTTATTGAAATTTTTCATTTTAAAAAAATTGTGAGTTTTCCCCCCTCTCCCTCTTTCTACCATTGTTTCTTCTCCCCCTTTTCCCATTTTGCCACAGAGAAAAAGGAGGGGGTGGAGGGGAGAAGATTAACATTCATTTTTTGATTTGAGTGGCTGAGTTTCACGTTTCCTTTTGCCGCTCTTTAACTATGCCAAAGGGGAGGAGGTTTTGAAAAATTAGAGCGGCAGAAGGAAAAATGGAGAAATCCCCTTCCAGTACTGGACGGCATTCATTCTAATGCATTTGGTGGTGAAAAGGTGGGGAGGTTTTTTTCAATTAAAAAAAAATGGAAAATTCTGAAAACTTTTAATTAAAAGTTTTTGGTTTCAAAAAATAAAAGGCAGTTTTCTTTTTCTGGTGGAGGAAAGCTGCAAACAAAAAAGTTGGACCAGGGTCTTTAACCACCCTCTGCGCAAGCACTGAACAGCAATGCCTCTGAAGTTTGGAGAGTTTTGTGTAGGGGTTTGGCACGGCAGTTTCCCCCTCCTCTGGGTTTTCTGTGAAAAGAAGTAATATAACCCCGAAGGAAGTAGCTCCACAACCTGGTCTGGTCTGGTCCAGATCGGAAAGTCCCAGAAATGTAGTACCTTTATAGTCTCAAACTGGAGTATCAGGCATCTCTGCCAAATGAGTGGATGGTCTCAGTCTGTTTACTTTGGACAAGAGTTTACACCACTCGAGTTGCTCCCTCCACAGCAGAGAGGCCAAGGAAGGACAGGCTAGGTAGACTGAACCTCCTTTCCCATGCTAAGGGGTGGTGCCTTCATATTAGGATCGGATGGGAGAAGGTTACTCTACTGCTGCACCTGCTCTCTGTGTGCCGTGGCTAGAGAGAGAAGACCTAGCCCTCTACGGCTGTCAAAAACACATAATCAGCTGAACAAATATAGATAAATAAAGAGTTTAAAAAATCACCTTCCATACCCCCTTTTGTGTAAGATGCAACATGGCTGGGTTCAATCCTCTGCTCTGCCATAGACTTCCTGTCTGGCAAGTTGCTCAGTCTTCATATGTCTCAGTTTCCAGCACTTCCTAACCTCATAGGGGTCTTGTGAGGGTAAATACATTACAAAGATTGTCAGGTGCTATGTTAACGGCCATCTTGAAGTACCTTTAATGGATAGGAATAAATGATGTATGTGAGCTTCCACATACAAGCATGGAGAACTACATATACAATCCAGTTCTTGGGGACATCTTGTAACACTCCTGCAGGAATTTCAGATCTAATAAACTCACAGGTAAAACTCCTCCTTTTCGGTAGTGTCGTCCTCGTTTGATACTTACGCCATGGATAATATTCTGCACCTATTCAGTAATACGAGTCTAATCAAACCAAGATATCGATGCAAGTTAGGAATGGTCTCTGCTTTGTTTAGCTGGCTCAGAACAGTGCATGCGAGAAGACACAACTGAGCGGATAATGTTTGTGAGACAGGGAGGGGCTTGCAGCATTTTGTGGCGCGTCGGATGCCTCTCAATGGAGTGGAAAACATCACCCACACGGGCTTTTTGTCTGTGGCATTCCTTTCGCTTCCCTGAAATGCATTCGACATATCACAGAATGCTGCCACCCTCACTGCTGGCTTGTCAAACGTAACCTTCTGCTGACAGTATGCATGATTTGATGATGGATCCAGCACACAAGTTACATGGTATTTGGCTTTCCTGAGACATGTGATTTCTTTGATATAAGTTGTCCAGGGCAACCTGTCTTGGAATAATGTTTCAGATCACCTTCTGGATCTTTGGTTTTTCTGCTGAAACATAGTTGTGCTTCTAGTTCCAGTTACTGAGTTGGACAAGGTTGGTATAAGGAAATATAAGAAGAGTGATGCTGAATTGCTGTATAATGATAAGAATAAGGCATACTGCACATGGAAAGCACCTAGTGGGATGGAAATACTGACTATATTGAGCTCAGGGAAACAGCCACCCTTGCATCTCCTCCATCATTTGAAACAAATGAAAATTGGGTTGATAAATTTCATGATCTATTCCCAGATGTTTTGTTTAAAGGAAAATTTCCTTACGTGCAAACTAACTGCAAACTAGAAATGTAATTGCTATGAAACTTAAAACTATCTAGAGAAAATTATAGCTACTCGATGAAATATATATTTTCTCAGCATAAAAGAAAGAACATTCTCATCCAGAAATGGTATGTAAATAAATAAACTCTAATTGGTTTGACAATGCCCCTTTTCCTGGCAGTGCCAAGAATCCTAGCATTGTAATTACACAGTTCTGGGCAGACATGTGGTTTCCATTAAGAAAGACTTGTGATTGACTGAGTTCATGAGCCATGTCAGAAAAAACACATCAATGTCTTTATAAAAAGAAAAAAAAATAGATCCAAATTTATTTCTAACTTCATGAGAACTGTGCATTTGTAAATAGTTTTAAACCAGTGTGATGAATGGGATAAGCGAAGCAGGTCACTATCAGGAAAGCATGCCAAGTTGATATTTGTATATAATCTTAGAAGAAGTAAATGCAAATACTTGCATTTCTAAAAGGAAAAGAAACAAATTCTTGCATTCTTTTGATGGATTTTTTTTTAAATCTTCTGTTCCAAACCATTTTTTTCAATTGTTTCTTTTCAGCAACATTATGTTTGTAAATGTTTTCAATTAAAATGAAAAATATGTTCAAAGTCTTAACATATTGTGTTTGGCTTGCATCATACAAGAACACGAAAACAAAGCTAATATACTTACACGTTTTGAGAGCAGAAAACTGCACATATTTTTCTACGTGGAAGAAAAACTAGCTGTTTTAGGAAAGGGAGCAATTTTAAACTAAAAATCTAATGACTTTAGCTTAATCACCGAAAGTGACTAAAATGTTGGATATTTTATTTTCTGCCTTCGCATAAATACTTTTAAAATGACAAACATTTTAGGAGGCTGCCAAATACTGTCATTTCTTGGCAGCCTTAGCATTTTATGCTAGATGTATTTTCTTGACAACAAAACAATTCTGTTTCCACCCCCCCCCCACACCTTGAAATACTGTTTTGTAAAAAAAAAAAATTGTGGCAAAGTACATGCTGATTTCTTTTAAATGGATAATATCTGTGATGGCTTAAAGTGATTATTTAGACTATTAAAAAATATGAAGAGGTCATGAACTGTGCTTTCTGCACATGTGCTGAACAATAAGATTTCTTTTGTTGGAAGCTGATTTTTTGCAATAGTAGCCATATGAATACATAGATATTTGAATATTTTAGGCTCCCTTGTAGGGAGAAAGAATGGTCTAATTAGAGTGGTTTTCAACCTTTTGTCAGTTGCTCCCCCTTAAAAAGTTTCTAATGGAGGTGCAGACCCATTTGGAAATCTTAGAGATTGTCTGTGGACCCCCAGGTATCCACGGACCACAGGTTGAAAACCACCGGTCTAATGATTATGTCGTCAGGCTGAGAATCCAGGAGACCTGCATTTTATTCCCGGCTGTGCTGCAGACCTCTGGTACGAACCCAGGGTGCTGGAATCTTTGCTTCACCCCCCCAGCAGTGCCCTGCCAGCTGGTTCCCTACCCCACACCCTTGGCAGTGCCCTCTGCTGCCTCATCCAGCCTGGATGGGGTCTCTAAGAGCTAGGACCCTGGCCCCCGCCAGGCCCCCGCTTGCCCCTCTCTTTGCCAGGGCTGCCTCTCAGCAATGATCCCAGAGAGGCACCTTTGCCAACCCAAGCGAGAACCTAAGCTCCAGCTGCTGCTCAGTGGAAAAGAGCCAAATCAAACAGGGCAATCTGCTGCTAGCAGTGCCACCCAACCACAAGGCACTGGGGAGTCCAGGCCTACCCCTGCCCAATGGTCACTCGCTGTGGAGCTCTCTGCAAGCCTCTGTGGGAACCATAGTTTTCATAGCCCAGTAGGGTGGCCGGCAGCAGCCTGGAGGTGTTAGGGACAGGCGCTGCTTCCAGCGGCCGGGGGAAAGGGATAAGCTTTGCAAAGACACGGGCCATGGCATCCCTCTCCCCTCCCCACTATTGCTGGAAGCAGATCCCATCCCTTCCTGTCCACACAGTGCTGAAAGGCTGCCGCTGGCCATAAACCCTGGCAGAAATCGGTGCTGGGGGCACATGTTTCTTTTGTTAAAAAGTGGGGGGCGTGGCCCCTAGCTCCCCTGGTTACGGTGCCACTGATGTGAACATGGGCAAGTCACTTAATTGACCTTGTGCCTCAGTTACCCATACCCATCTGGTGGTAATACAATGCTGCTTCACCCAGGTGTTGAGGATGAAATCCATGAATTGTCATGAGGCGCTCACATATTATCACGAGGAGGGCTATACAAATACTGAGATAGACAGATGCAAAGGATTTTAAGTGTACAGTCCCTATTCAAATAATGTAGGCATGTAGCTCTCAGTCTAAGATGGCTCACTACCCAGAGCTGGGTGCTCCAAAATAGGTACTTTGTCCCAAACTTCAAAGAAATGTTACCTGGGCCTCCAAGACCATTCTTGATTAAAATATAGTGTGGAGTCTCTCACATTTCTAAAATGCCTCTGAAGGTTTAGATGATCAGAAATCAGGACCTTTATAAAGTTCCTGGAGCAAATTGACTCACAGGAAGACATTAGATAGTCCATTTCCGAACCTGATTGGGCACAGGAGACCTGTAGCACAAGCAAACCACTTTGGACTTAAAGCATTATCCACTTGGGATTTCTTTGCTTATTGCTTGCTTGCTTGCTAGAGTCTCTTTGGAAATGTCTCTTCTTTCAGTCATTTGAAGCTGTCACTCCAAACTGCCCATGACTCAGGCAAATTGGCTTCTCTGTGCACCTTTTAACTATCCAGCCCGTGATGTCAAATTAGACATAGAACTGAATTCTATCCAGAAATTTTGACTTTGAGCACTTATAATAAATAAAAATGGGTTTAAATAACCTAGTTTGATGTTACAACATGTAATCAACAGAGTTTTGAGAGAGAGAGTTTCTGGGGTGCTTCTTTAATGTAGGAACCAAGCTTAGAAATGTGGGTGCACATCTTGAAAATCTGTGTCCTATTGGGTGTGCAAAAACCTGCAGTTGTGTGCCAGATTTTTAACCGCACATGTGAATGAGTTCTCCTGTGGTTTGTGTGTGCAAATGCCGGCTTGCAGTAGATGGGTGCACATTTTTGTGGCCTACGCTTGAAAATCTGGGCCTAGGAATGAGTTTGCAAATGCAGACAATCTGTGCAGGTTGCTTGAATGTGAACCTGATCCCAAACCCATTGAAGTTAATAGGGGACTTCGTACTTTTGGATCAGGCACTATATGCTTTAAAAGATGTGGTCAGCATGAAGCTATTTTGGAAAATTTCGGTCCTGACTTTCTTCTCAGATTGGCCCTTTCCTACATGAATAATATTGTAAGGGCCTTTCGGAGTCAGTGAGGGTTTGGAGTGCCCAGTAATTGCAGGATCAATCTCTTAGTCTTAAAAATGATAAGCAGTTCTTGGAGTCCATGCATGTTTTATTAAAAATGCTTTTCATGGAAATTATTTTTTTGCCTGTAATTTTTTATAGCACAGTTTCATTAAACTGTGCTTCCCCACTCTGGATAGTAGAATTTATGCTATTATTGAAATGTCCTGTTCCTGAGATCGCAAAAGAACAATTGTCTGGTTAAAAGCCTTGGTTCATCAGTTAAAAATAGGAAACCCCAGACTAGTCGTAGGGTCAGCAACATGCAGATTGCAAAAGAAAAATCTAAACTATGGAAAAAGTAAGTTTTTGCCTGTTCAGTTTTGCTGAGCATTTGCGTGTTTGGTTGCATTGGCTTTCAGAGCTAGAGGGCTGGTGAAATATCTGACTTTGCTGACACCAAAGTCTTCCTGGGTATGCAGAGGGCCACAGAACCATCCCTCTCAAACTGAAATTCTTCATAGGCTAACCCACTAGACTAGGACTCAGGAGATCTGGGCTCAGTCCTCACCTGTGCCCCAGGCAGTGTGATGACCATGTGTTACTCTCTTTAGGGCTTGGTCATGCAAGGCACTGACCACTCAGGTATTTTAACGGGTCAGGACCAAAGCATGTGAATAGACCCTTTGAAGTCAGTGGTATTTCATTAGTCATAAGCCACGGTCCGGACAGGACTAGGAAAAGGATCTTCCCTGAGCATGCCCAGAGGCCTACATTAGCATCCTGGCTCCTGCTGTTACACCAAACGCGGTCACTCCTGCATTTGGACTCTTTCTCCAGTTCCGTTCATCGTACTACCAATGGGGCATTGAGCATGGGTTAGGGTGTTTACTGGAGCAGCATTTAGCACCCGGCAGGATAGCCCATGTAATATCGCCATGCTTCAGTTCCCTCTCTGTGTTCTGAGGAGAATAATGCTTTGCTTCCTAATTGGGGGGGGGCGGTGTATAATAAAGAGGGTACGTTCATTAGTGCTGTGATGGCGCTTTATGCTATGGCCTTGGGAGCCATCTCCGTGAAGACGTGGGAAATGACTACCTGAAATTAACCTGAGCTGCAGGGAACTCAGCACTTATGAAAATCAGGCCAGTCGCTTGGCGCTTAAGCTTCAGGCTCTTGTTCTGCGTCCGTTGTGTCTGCACATGATGGACTGTAGTGGCAGCGACAGCAGCGAGGTGTGTTCCTTTCTCCCCTTTACCTCGTGATAATAGCTCAGTGGGGGTGTCGCAGAGTGGGGGCGGCTGGGTGGGAATGCTAGCAAACCAAGCTTGACCCTTGTATAAGAAGGGAAGCAATACCCACATAGTCCCCGATGAGAACCTGGCAGGCCATGCCATTGTCTTGATGCATTCGGGGCTTTGTAGGTTTTGAGGGGGCGTGAATAGCAGACTCAGCAAACGGCTGCTCTACATGGGATGGTGCACCTTTGGACTCTCCTCCGAATGTAAAGCTGTTCAGACTGGCATTAGGGAGTGGTAGGTAGGACTTCAGACCTGATCCAACTGTGCTATCTTGGGGAATGGGAAATCCAGGGAGCCTTGCAGAAAGACCCCAAGATCAGTGGTTCTGGGGCCATATTCCCCGGGATATTCAGGTTCTGCTTGGTTACCAGACTATACCCTTTCCCCCCTTCTATGCAGTCCCTAACCCCTCCTTTTCCAGGTATGACACCTCTGGTTTTCAGTGGTTTCAAAGCTGCAGCTACTGGGTAAATATTCAAAAGGTCCTATGGAGACTAAATCCTCATTTCAAGTCGCGTAGGAGCGTCTGAATATTTTACCCATTGTGTATTAATTTGTCTCTTGCTTGATATTTATGGGGAAAGGTTAGGGTTAGGCACGGGGCTGATTTAGATTAGGACTTTGCACTCTTTGTGATGTTGCAGGATATGATCCTCTTCATATAAAACCAAACTTGACAGCTGCTGAAAATCCTTTAAAATTAAAAAGAACACTTGGAAAATATTTTTAAAGCTTTATGCTGAGATCTGAGCAAATTGCACATTTTTATTTATGTTTTTATTCATGCTCAGTCTTGAGCAGAGACACCAGAACCATCTGACTTGCTAGTTCCACCACCAGAAACATAAAATCCCCGATGGAAATAGATGTCCTATAGTACTGGAGTGAATTTTTTGACAGGAAAAGGCATCATTTGTCTTAAGCTACAGAAAATTCCTCTTTCAGGGTCTGGTATAGATAGGAAATTACTCCATCCATGTTTGGTGGATAAACCCCCATACGAAGGCACCAGGAATTCTCCAAATGGGTTAGAAACTTCTCTGTTTACCAGCTCTTGAAAGATGTCATCCCTGCTTGGGAATCTCAGCCCACCAGTCAATACACCCTGCTACATTTACCTAAACGGCATGTCCTCCTCCATGTTGTTGCATCCACGCAATAATTAAATGTGCCTTCAAACAGTATTGAAGGTAGGTAGTCTTTGAGCTTATTGGTTAATTAGTTTGGCTTTGTCCTGTAGCTTCCCATCACTGTGTAATCAATATCACTCTAGAGAACATTCTGCCAATATTGGAAACAGATACCTCCTGCCTTAAGGTATGGCCTCACTGCCATTTAGGTTCTACTGTAAAATAGTTTTAGTGAGAGCATAGAGTCAGTTACACTTTCAGGAAGGCTGATATATGAATGTACCTTTTCAAAAAGCATATTTATATACACAAAAATGACTCCTCATATTTCCCCTGGTTCCTTTTTTTCTCTCTTTAAATCTTTGGATTTCCAAGAAATGTAACCAAGTTTGACAAAGCTTTTCAGTGCAGCTGCCAAATAGAGCGTTTGTTTTATTTAAATACCTCCTTGGAAAGCAATAATCTTACATTTTAAACAATTACAATGGGGGATAGAAGTGTAATGAAAAATGCGGAGTCTAGATACAGTTACCTCTTCTGAGGGGAGATGGTGTTCTAGAAAACTTTATAATGAAGTGAATGTGTTTTAATGCACTTTAGAATTTTTAACCCTCTAGCTGTTTCTGCCGACCGCCTTAAAAAGGTTGTATGCAGTGTTGTTGTAGCTGTGTTGGTCCCAGGATATATGAGAGAGAGAGAGAGAGAGAGAGAGAGAGAAGGTGGGTGAGGTATTATCTTTTATTGGACCAACTTCTGTTGTCTTGTTTATCTCGCTCACCAACAGAAGTTGATCCAATACAAGACTAAAATGTGACTGTGTTATGCTTTTTGGATTGAAGCCGCACCTTGCTGCTTAAACTGTCTTATTTATTCTAATGTAAGCAGAATTTTAAATTAATAATGGGATGTACATTCTTCCTATATATATCGCAGGAAGAATGTACATGGATGGAGATATATATATATATATACATATATACACACAATATTTTATGCATTCAAAAGTGATATGAAATAATCATTCAGCCCTACCAAATATTAATTCATATATTCATATACATGTTTGTGGCTTTGTGTATAAAAATAGCACTTTGAGATCTACGGATGCAAAGCACTATATCAGAGCTGGTGTGTGTGTGTGTGTGTGTGTGTGTGTGTGTGTGTGTGTGTGTGTGTGTGTGTGTGTGTGTGTGTGTGTGTGTGTGTGTTTAAAAAGGAATCTTTTCTGATTCTGCAAAACTGCAGCAGCAGAATAATGATAAGAAGGTGTTTTAAAACAGAAATGGTAATAACTTTTCTGGTACCACTGAATCAATGTTATTAAGAAAAGTCTTGGGGCATTGCAATACCTGTACCTCACATATGTTGTAATAATACAAAGTGCTACAATGACATCTGTTGTAGTATAACAAATAGCACATATTCGGATATCAAGCTAGGAGTTTTTATTTGTTAGGTAAAGTGGTTTTCAAATTAGTTTTTAATGAGTTCTAATATTTTAATCTTACGTGAGATTTTGAATAAGAGGTGCTTATATTAGACAATGGTATACAATATTACTTCATGGGATAACATTTAATTAAAATACACTAATTTATGTATTTGTTTATTAGTTTTATCCCTAAAGCAGCACAAAAAAAATGGTGTGATTTTTTTATGAAAAAATGTAAACGAGGACTTTGGCATCACTAATAAAGGGAAATTAGCATAAACTAAAAATTTGTTCTTTCACTTTAGTAATGTTATAAAAATAACTTCAAAATAACTATTTGATTCGAAGCGTGCTCAGGTTCCATTGAGAAGGTGAAGAAGCCAGTCCTACTCCCATTGCTCCTGGTTTTGCTACCTTGACACATAATGTCATTCAGTGCAATGGGGCTCTATGGAAGGGACTACTTAATGTGCCAGATTCTCATCTGGTGTAAATTACCTGAGCTCCATTGATTTCAATGGAGGAACACAAATTTACACTAGCAGAGGAGTTGGCCTATCATGAGTAAGTGCATTTGGCTCACTGATGTTTAAGGGAGTTTTTACAGTTGGCTTCAATAGGGGCAAGATTAGGTTGCTGTGGGAATAACCTTCTATTTTCCTCATTTCCTTTTTGGCTTTATTAGGTTTTACCTGATTAGCTCTTGTCTAAAAATATGTTTCCTCTTAGTACTTGAAACATAGGAGAAGTTGCAATGCAAAAGCTCCATCTTGATACTGACAAACTTTCCACTGACATTTATGGGAATTCTTCCTGAATAGGGATTGTTAAAATCGGGGCTCAAATTTTTGTCTTGTGGTGATGTATTGTAATAACAAGAGAAATAAGGGTGTTAGTAACCTGCTAATGAGACTATTTTTGTTTGAGGTCTTTTTTTGTTTATATATCTATATTTATTTTTACAACCTCAGGCCCAGATACTGCAATTTATGGTGGGTTGATTGTGCAAAATTCTGTACTCCTTGGCCCTGATCCAGCAAAGCGCTTAATAACCTGGTAGTCCCACTGAAGTCAATAGGACTCTGCCCGTGCTTAAAGTTAAACAGGTACTTAAGTGCATTGCTGGATGTTCAGCAGCTTTGGATCGACCCCTATGTATGGAGCTCTATTAAAGTCAATAGGGCTCTGTATGGACACAGCTAATTGCAGGATCTTAGTCTAAAAGGGTGGGTTGAACAAGGGGAGAGAAATCAGGGAGCAAAAAAACCCAAGTTACTCTATTTCTTAATCTGCATGTACAACTTGTAAAACTAAGATATAAGAAGGTGAATCATTTTGGAGGAAGTCAGTGCATTGTCTGAAAATGAAGTCTCTGGTATTACTTTCAGTGGAGTAAAATACATGAGAAGACATTCCCTGAGATCCCCCCCCCCCACGTTCTCCCTTTGTTACTTATTTACATTCACACTTCTTCACTTCAGTACAGTTTTTAATAAACAGCTTGTGAGGGGTTTACTGTTTGCTAATGAACTGTCAATAGACACATGGTTTAAAGAAAACAGAGTTGCCAGTTGTAAAGAAAAGTGTTTATGCCATTAAGACAGAGAGAAAAGCAGCGTTGGCTGAGGCTGGTTGTCCTCTTAGTCCTCAGCAGAACTGCTTCAGGTTGGATGTTGGGACTTGGCCTTTAAGCAGTAGGGGAAGTGGCAGATTGCTTGCAGAAGAAGTGCCAATAGCCATTAAGAAGAAGTCGTGAAGTGTTTTAAAACAGGGCTGTTCGCATTCTCAACAAAACAAGAGCTGGAGTCACACAAAAGTACATAGAGACAAATGCACAGGTTTTTGTGCAAACGTTTTCCCTTGTTGACTCAGAAATGAAAGTGGGCTGACCGATGTTCGCGCTTAGTCAAAGCAACTGGGTTTGAAAGTAACTGGGTTTTTGGTTGTTCTCGCGCTCTCTCTTTGCTGTAAAATTATCTACAGCATAGACGTGTTCGAATGAGGAAATTGTGCCTGTAAAAAAAAAAAAAAGGTCAGCGGATGAAAAGCAGAGTTGATTTTAAAAATAACGCCCAGTTTTACTGTGCAGTCAACTCCCAATGCTTTTTAGGCGAAAGGAAAAGAAAATCTTGAAAGCATTTAAGCAATAAATGTACAGCAAGAAAAAGCTCTCTAATATTCTTTTGTTGGCATGAAGTGGTAATGTATACTGGGAAAACGGAACAGTTTTTAAAAAATGCAATATATGATGTGAAAAGTAATACACACTGCATCAATACATACCGTGTGTCTGTGTGTATTATACATACCTCTATGTACATATCGGGCCTGATTCTGAAAAGACTTAAGCACATGAGGTATTCTACCTTTGTTAGTAATCAACTAATTAACTTTGCAATTTTATAATTAAATCATGTACTTAAATATGCACAGGGCCCATATATACCTATATGTGTGTATATATCATAAATCCTATAACCTACTAGTTTTAAAAACAAATTAGCCAAATGTGACTGATACCAATTTGCTCCCATTTGGGATCCTTTAAAATTGATATTTAATTTTGTAATATTTTTCTATTTTTTTCCTTAAAAATTTCATGCATCTTTTTTTTTTTAAAGTCTAGCCTAAGTCACAAATGCATCCTTTTTCTCATGTATATTTGATACCAGGCTCCAGTCTAATCTGATAAAGTGCACTTTGCCTGTGGTGTCTTACAATAAGCTGGCTGCATTAGTGCCGGGAAAAATCAATACCGATTTATAATTTACCATCGCAAAAACCTATCACTTTTTATGACCCTCTATCCTGGCTCATTAATATTACATTAAAACACCCTCCCCCCCACTGCAACAGGGTGAAATTGTAAGATGGTCAGGTTTGCAGTCATAAAGAAAACTTTAATTGGCCTTAGTTTGGGAATTAGCCTCAGATTTTGTTTACTTATGTGATTTTAAAAAAATATTTACTTGTGGTGGATTTTTAAAATGTCTCGCAGTAACACACCTTTCCATTTCTTAGGCCATACAGCTTCTTTCTGACTTATTAAATACCAATGCTAGAAGACATTGCTTTCATAAAATGACTGTTGACTTGGTCAATCACTCAGTGCCTTTGCTTGTTTATTTGCATTTCTTTTACTGCAGTGACAAAGGATCACAAATCACATTTATGAACAATATTTTCTTCTCTTCTTCTAGTCATAGTTGGGTTATTTGCTGCTGTTTGTTTCAGGAGCACCACAAAGATATTTTGGAGAAAAAATTATGGAAACGAAATCATAATACATTGTATTGTCTGTCTCTTTAAAAAAAAAATTGCTTTTCTTTTCTGAAATGGCAAGAGAGAAGTCAGAGTTGGCTGTTACTGGCCTGATCCTGAGGGCTGCTGATGGCTTTCTGTAATGTGCAGAGCACCCTCCAGTCCAGGTGACTTCATTGGGGCAAGAGATGCTCAGGACCTTACACATTTGGGCCTAATATTTTGCTCTCTCCAGTGCACAGTGGAGACCACGACAGGAACTGAGAAATGTAAAACCAAAAATGTATTCAGTGGTTCTTATATTTTTAGAAATGAAGACACCCCCCAACAAAAAGTACTTTGCCCCCTGCAAAGGGAATTAAAACAGTTTCATGCTCATGTGTTTTTAGACTCCAAAACTCCATATATCTAAATTCTTTCCAGATAATGTCGAAAATAATGATGTCAGTGTTTATGTTGGCAACAGAAAGGTGCTCTTTATTTATTTTATACTATTCACAGCGTTTCCAGGGACTCTTTTTTTCCCCTTCTTCTTAATAACATGAAGATCCCATCCTAACTACATGTTTTGTTGTCTTCCTTGTTGCATTAAAGTTAAGGAATAAATAAGTAAACAGAGTGTAAACAGAGAAGCAAATAAATAAATTGGAAATTCAGTGTGTTCTCAAGTGTGCAGTAGATCCACACCATGCAGCAAGTACATGTCGTGATTGGGTTTTTAAAAGACGTTCGCTTCCCTACTGACTGACAGGGCCTATTGATTTTTTAGGTTTCTGCCGTCATCAGTTTTCAGCCTCACAGCGGCCATATGTCGAGGTCAGGGCGCGCGGGGGCTCAGGCAGGCAGCCTTCGCCACATCCCAAAGTGAAGGGCCGCTGAAAGAAAATCAATCATGTCATAAGTGGGAAGCATCAAAAATTTTCCCCCTGTATGGCCAAAGCCCATCAGGCTGTCTCCACTCAGTAGCTAAGGTTAGGCATCTGTCAAGTCAGGCTAGGTGAAAAGTATTAGAAATGCCAGTTAACCCATGGTAAAGCTGAGCGAAGCCGTGCTTTCTTTCCCTTTGTTTGCCCGTTGGATATGACAAGGTTAGCATTTTCACTTAATTTTTGAGACAAGGTAGCATTCCCTGTCCCCCTTCCCCTTTGCAGTTAATCTACAGAGTATACTATACTGGGTCGATTTTTTGGCAACTGATTATAAAGCCGATAAGAACTAGTATAATATATATAAAACCAGATGTTTTTCTTTCATGATCCACTGGGAGGTCAGCAATGTTGTATATTTATAAAGTCCCCAAAATGTATACCCTAAATGAACGATTATCTGGAGCACAGCTTTTTTGAGCAGCTCTCTCCACATGTAAGTTTTAGTGATTTAAAATTAATTGCGCGTTTCACATATTGGTATGAATTTTACTTGACTCTTATTCCAGAATTTCTTCACTGAATTGACAGTAAATATTTTCATTGTTCCCTAATTGGAGAAAATATATTTCATGCACTTTGTGAAAGTATACTGCTGTGCTGTATGATTTTAATCTTTCCCCTCCTTGTACCATTTAAAATCCATACAATTAGATTGTGCAATTATGCTAAATAATCGATCTTCTGTATCTTGTTTGCCATTTATATGATACCTCTTGCAGGGAGGAAAACATATCTGCGTATGTCCACTAAATTTGAAATACTGATTTGGTAATACAATGGGATAGTTAAGATTATGTTGGCAATCCTTCAAGATTTTTGATTGCAGATCATGCATCCTCAGGGATATTGCAATAGGCCATGGATAACTAACTGTGTGTAGACTTACTGTTAACCAATTAGTCACAAAGAAAAACGAATTAATCAATATAAAAATGGGAGAATAGCCCAAATGTGTTAAACTTGTGTAGAACAAAAGCTCTAGTTGTGTAAAGATAGGTTTTTTTATATATTACTTTCATATTTTAAAACTGTCCTTCATCTGATCTCCCTGGGTGACTCTTGTCTTTTCTGAGAAGGGGGAATCTCTTCCAAGATTGATGCTGCCAATTGAAACTCTGGTTCTGAAATCTCATGAGAGGAGTTGTTCCTGTGAGCATTTGATCTAGGATTGGAGTTGGCAGCATGGTTTGCTCGAGAGATCATTCCACGTGGAGTGGACACACCAAAACCAGGGAGGGAATGAAGTAAATGACTGAACTAAGCTGTGCTTTAACTTTCCACTTCTAAATTGACATTCACTGCCCAAACCAAGATGTATACTTACTAATAAATGTTTTAGTTCCCTGTGCTTCAGTAATTACACTCTCCATTCCATACAGATAAAAAGACAAAATGTTTCTTTAATCAGCACTGTGATGTGAGACCGTTAAGGTAATAGTGCTTGAAACTATTAGAACCTCAAAGATATTGACTGGCTTGCTTTTGGCATTGCAGTTATAATTACATTTTTAGGTTATATTATGTGGGCTTATACGAGTTATTCTAACACAGAAGATCTCACTGTCCACAGTTTTAACAGTGGGGAGAGTTATAGGGGGTGGAAAAATCTGTGTTTGAGAGCTTTGGGCGCTGCTAAAGTGTGACCTGATTGGGATTGATGCTTTCTAGTTCCTGTAATGACGAGGCCCTGCCGGGGAATCTAGTCCATCCCTCTGAAACCCGTGATGAATGAACTTGGTTAATTGGGGCAAAATTATTTTTGAAAGCTTTCCTAAAGTGTATTTGATGCGTTTGGCGATGCAGTATGGGAAAAGACCGGTTGGAGAACATCACTTGTGTGAATTCAACCCACAGGGAAATCCCTCGCCCCTTGATGTGCCAATATTATTCCCCATAATGCAGCTCAGGGTTAAGAACGTTCTCTGGAGATTCTACAGATCCCAGAGCATCCAAGTATTCGGCCTCATCCTGCAGACATCAATGGCTATTAGCTAAGATGGTCAAGGGTGCAACTCCGTGCACTGGCTGTCCCTAAGCCTCTGACTGCCAGACGCTGGGACTGGATGCTGGGATGGATCACTTGATAAATGCCATGTTTTAGTCATCCTCTCGGAAGCATGTGGCATTGGCCACTGTCAGGAGACCGGATGCTGGGCTAGATGGACCCTTGGTCTGACCCAATATGGCCGTTCTTATGCTCTTAAACACTGAGGATATGTCAACACTGCAATAAAAGCGCTATAGCTGACTCGGGCCCTCAGGGCTCGTGCTGCAGGGCTACCAAACTGCCATGTAGGTGTCTGGGCTCAACACCCAACGGCCGCAGAGTCTGGGCTCCAGCCTACGCCTGGATGCCTGCCCTGCCCTGCAGTTTTACAGCCCAGCACCCTGTGAACCCGAGTCAGTTGACCCAGGTCAGCTGCAGGTCTTTTATGGCAGTGTAGATATACCCTGAGTAACTTTACTCCAGGATCCATAGATTTATTTTTTTGTAAGGCCAGAAGGGACCACTGGGATCATGTCGTTTGACCTCCCGCATAGCACAGGCTGTAGAATTTCTCTCCGTAATGTCTGCACCAAGCCAGAACTGGAGCCCTGCTCTGAGAAAGTCGCACAGAGACTCCTGTGAGTAGTTCAGCCTGACTCGTCACATGAGTAAAGCGAGTCCCGTGTTTGCGCAATTGGGCCCTTTGTTTGTGAAGCTGGGAGGAAGGAAGTGACCAAAGAGGCTGTGATTCTTCTCCTAACTTACAGTAGTGAAATCCAGGCGTGACTCCGGAGTAGTCAGCGGAGTTAGTGAGAATGTGAGAGGAGAATCAGGCCCGACAATTGTTACTATGTTGAATTATGAATATCCAGGTCAGAGAAAGAGATTATACATTGTGTAAAAAGGACAAGAATGATTGTGTCTCAACAATAAGGCCTTATCTAAATCAATCTAAGCAAGGGTTAAACTGGTTTAAATGTGTCTGCATTACGAGTTTGCCCCAGTTCAGTTAGATCCATTTAGTTAAACTGATGCACTTCTCTAATACAGATGAGCTAAGGTAAGATTTACTTTTGGAATGGACCTATGGTATATTGTATTATGTGGGTGCCGTAGCTTTTGTTTGACAGACACTGAACAGTTAATTCCATCCATTAAAGAGAAATGTAAACATTTGCATTGAATATTTTAGAATTAAACCAGATTTGGTGGGGGGCTTATCCTAATCACATTGTCCTTTTTATGCACTGCATAGTTATAATCAAATCCTGCTAGTCATCCACAAAGCATGCATTAGCCAGATGTAACCTATCCACAACAGGTAAAGCTTATGAGGAAGTACAGAGCATACTTCACAATGCTGTGGTTTAAAATTATTTTAAATAGAGCAGAATTGGTAGGCTGAGCACATGGAAGAAGTCAAAGACTTTTTCTGTATTTTAACTGGAACCTAATTCATGACTTCATAAATAGTTGGCTGACGTTTTTTCCCCCGGGCCTCAAAGTTTCAATCAAGAAATGAAAATGTCTTCCCCAAAATGAAATAAGATTAAATAGTGGCAATGCAAAAAGGACAGAGACTTGTTGTTGTTGTTGTTGTTGTTGTTATGGCAGCAAGTGACCATCAGGTTTGTGGTAAGAAATAGTACAGACATGAGCTAAAGAAGACAGCTCCTATCCCAGAGAACTCTCAGTCTATATGGGACAGAATACAACGGATTTCCCACTTGCTCACCTCAGGCCCCAGGGATGGTTTTGAAGGCTGCAGTCAAAGCCTGCTGAGTTGTCTTTGAGGGACTGCATCCCCTCCATTTTTTCTCTTGAAGGACTGCATTGGGCTCCCTTTGAAGGCCGATCAAGTTAATGTTTGTACTGTCGTGCTTTGAGAATGTGAAGCGCCATTAAAATGTTACCATT
The DNA here is from genome assembly GCA_033296515.1 of Macrochelys suwanniensis. Taxonomy (NCBI): domain Eukaryota; kingdom Metazoa; phylum Chordata; order Testudines; family Chelydridae; genus Macrochelys; species Macrochelys suwanniensis. The sequence continues at coordinate 105,906,747 of CM065782.1, read as the reverse complement.
AAGACCATCCTTGATCAGCCAGAGTGAGAATATTGCTGGGCAGTATGAACCAGTCCTTTCCCACTGATGTAAATGAGCTATCGCTGCAGACTGTCAAGGGCCTGCCAGGAGGAGTACCATGAGGTGGCTCTGGCCGTTAAGCCTAGGGCACTAACTACAGGGGAAATGGCCCCACTGCTTAGCTTTTGGTGTAGGAATCTTTTTTTTCCCCACCTCCAACCATTAGTCCAAAATGTGAATTAGTTACTAGACTGGATCAACCTAATGAGTACCATGAAATGTCCATTCTCCTGCACTTTCTTAACCCTTTATGTTCCACTGTGCAAAGGTTTAGAGTGCTTGCCCTGTCTAGCAGCCCCATCTTTCACCTGAACGGGTTCTCCTCAGCCAGCTCTTTCCCGTCCAGTCTCCCTTTTTACACTACTCTCCCTTCCCAGCCAGCATGTGCTTCCCCTAAGCTGACCACAAGGGTTAAATTCTTGCGGAGCCCAGCCATACCTCAAGGAGTCTGTGTCTTCCAGGGTACCCTCACTGCTGCTTCTCTCCTTCCTGCCCTCTGGCCTCTCCAGCATGGCACCCCCAATACAGAGCATCTTAAACTTTGGCCGTAAGGGACAGTTCTGCGTAGACCTTTTCAGGGTACAGGGTAGAGACCACAAAGTTCTGTTTTATTTGGAAAAACACTGTCTACTGCGGCACACACGAGTCACATTGCTCCAAACAGCACTTCCGAAGGCATTTCAGCCCTATTAAAACAATAAATTCCAATGGTTCCAAAGAAGCTGTTTAAGATCTCTTGGGCCAGAAATCCATTTTAACAACAACAAAAAAAGTCCCTGAATACAGATGTACCCAATACACTTCAGAACTGTTACGGTCTTCTGGATAAATAATATTCCTTTTAAAAAATGTCTTTATAATGCACATTTAAAATTGTTGTAAATATATTTTTATGATAGAGCAGGATGGGTTCTAAAGAGCCATTAGGGCTTAGTAGGGAAATAATACACATTTTAAAAATTGTGTTTTAAATACCCATTTTAGGACTGTCACAAGGCCGATGAATTTCAAGGAAAGGGGTTTTTTTCCCTACTCCCTTTTCGCCAACTAGCATAAAAGAAACTAACATTTCTACACACATGTGCCTACTTTAAAACTGAATGCTGATGGTTGGTCTTAAATGGATGCAAGCTAGGAAGCTCCAAATTTAGGCTGAAATGTCCTCCTTTAATTAGCTCAGTGCATGGTGCAGCTGATGTGATACCATCCTGAGAACGGTGGGTGACATTACATACCATATAAGCTATAGATGCAGTACCCGTGTACAGCTGGGAATGTAACAGACAACACTGCAGCCTTGCTGGTGGATTATTTTTGGCGTTTGTCACTTCAGGCAGACTCTGTGACTTCAGTGGAGTCTCACCGAGGATGAATTTTACCCTTTGTGTCAGATCCAGCCGCAGTGTGCCTCTGTGGTGGCTGGACCAGACCAGTGCCATAGTAAGGGTTTGTTTATCGGTGGAAGTTATTCTGGAGCAAGGTAGGCTGTGAATTTAAAGGACTGCAGATGCGCTGGCATAACTCCCCGTATGGGCTCTCTGGAATAAGCTAAACCAGAAAAAGGCACTCTTAATACACTTCCAATGTGGATCAGGCTAAATCAGAAAAAGGCACTTTTATTCTAGACTCAGTATCCATATAGAGAGCCACTCTGGTCAATGTACCCATGTAGACAAGCTCTGAACTTCTTGCTCTCCGCAGCTAAGGAGGAGGTGCTTAAATGTGAGAGGAAGTGCCTCCTTTCCAATAGGAAAGTTTGTGGGAAATGGAGGACTCTTTTCCTAAGGCAGAGATGGGCCCTTCATGGTCTGGGTGAACATCAGCCAACCTGGGTGTGCCCTAAGAGGGTACATCTTAGATAATGTTTCCGTTCAGGTCAGCCAGAAAGAGGGGAAAGAAAGGGGCTCATCGGCAGAAAGAGCAACCTCCAGGGAAAACCCCCACAACGATTAGGGGAGGATAGAGCTACCCACCAAAGACTTTGCATCTGAAGAAGTGGGTATTCACCCACGAAAGCTTATGTTCCAATACATTTGTTAGTCTATAAGGTGCCACAGGACTCTTTGTCGCTTCTACAGATCCAGACTAACATGGCTACCCCTCTGATACTTGCCACCAAAGACTGTACGACAAACGGAGAAAAGTCCCCAATGACACAGCTGCCTTCAGGGAATTTGCTTCCCTCACAGGTTTTGAAATGTGGCCCCATCACCATAGGTGAACACCATGTGATTGGTGTTTGTGGAAACTGATCCCTGATGGCCTAGTATGACCGTCTCCTGTCCTGTGTCAGCTGACTGGGGCCAGGAAATAAAGTCGAGTCTCTTATCAGAGATCCGGTGTGTGTCACACCATTATTACTATTATTATTATTAGAAGAAAACTAACTTAAATACTGGAGAAAAAGGAGCAAAGGAAGCCAGATGAATCCTTTAGTTTGGAAGGGAACCTAGCAGAGAACTGGAGGGAGGAATTTATAGCACTTCCAAATTATCCTGGAAGCAAATGGCATTCAAAGAAGCTAGACAGGGTGAATGATTATTTGCATTGTGGTATCACCTGGGGTCCCAGTTGTGGATCCGGGCCCCATTGTGTTAGACACAGTACAAACACATGACAGCTGAGGCAGGCCCATTGGCACTGGAGATTACTATATGTTCTGGCGGCATCATAAACGGGACTGCTAATTCCTAGGCCACTTTGTGCAAAAAGTGCAAGAATATGATGATCCATGTAAGAATGTCTCTTGGCTATTATGTAACAGAGCTATGCAATAAAGCTAATACAGATGCATTGGAACAGTTAACAAATGGGATATTATATTTGTTTGTGGTATAACAGAAAACTGGGTCAAAGCAAAGTTATTGTGAGAAATAGAGTAGACTTTGCAAAGAACAATGGATATTTGAAGGACTAGTGAAAATTGTGCTTCCCAAATGAAAGTATTATAACAAGCATGAAAAGAACTGAAGTACACCTAATTAAAGATGTATATATCAAAGCATCAGGATAAAATACAAGGGTAATAGAAGGTGGACACAATATTTGTTTGCAATGAATGTGGAGGTAATCATGACACAACACACAGGTATATGGCACAAGGCTTGAGCTAACATACGTGAAATAAAAGCAGCCGTTCTCCAAAAAGCATGTATGCCTCTCTGCCCAAACAACAAAGAAATACAAAAGAATGTTCTTTCAGGAGCGTTTAGCTGCTGGACAAACCCAGGATGAGGATGATGCAGAATTAGAACTTTTTGTTGGATCTCTTAAGTTTACAAAGCCAGGCTCTACAGATTGATTTGACACTAGGAATAAATGAGGAAAAAGTGAATTTTGTAATAGAGGCTGGAGCTTGTTGTGACATAACCACAGTAAGTGTATACAAGGCACATAGCGGTAATATGAAAATGAGGCTTGTTTCACATATCGGGCACAAAATGAGCCCACTACTATAAAAATTATATCTGCTAACTGGCACAAGTGCATTTGGTTTAAATGGGAAGGATTACCTCTGATTAAAGGGTTAAACTTTTTATCCCAAACCAAGTTGTTGTACAATACGTCAAGTAACAGTGTAATAACTCATAAATCCATTTGCTCACCCTGGGATTCCAAATGAATTAAATAACCGATAATGGCCCTCAATTCATGCATGGCTTTTTTTTTTTTTGGTAATTCCCTTCCATACATCAGTTCAAGCACACCCCTGTTCAAGCCCTGACTGTACACACTCGCATGGTTTAGCAGAAAAGTTAGGATAAATAGCAAAGCATTTGATTTTTGGAAAAAGAAAATAGCCTGGCCGGATACAAAGGAGCAGTGCGTGGCACCGTGGGGTTACCAGTTCAGAGACTCGGGAACAGAAAGACAGACACCTTAGTGCCAGCATCTAACATCCTTCTGGAGCCAAAGATCCTGAGCCCTGAAGTTGTTATGAAGGAGGAATACACCACAAAGCTAAAAGAAGAAATACTAGGGTAAAGAATACTCAACAGTTACTCTCATTGCAGGTGGGAGAGAATGCTAGATCCAAAGAGAAAGTGGCTGGCGACCTGCCAAAGTTAATGGGTATATTATGAACTCTCAGGTCATACGTCCTAACTCCTCCCCTTTAGGGGCAGCGAGACTGGAGGACTTGAAGATACTTAATCAAAAGCAAGAAGATGCTGCTGGCTGTCTGTCTCTTGAACAGGCTACTGCAAAAGGAACAGAGCCTGGGATCACCTGCTTTATGCAACATTGATTCCCAGCAAACCTACATATATTCCAGTGAGATTAACTTCAGTTCCTTGCCTACTTTGCCTTCTGTGGCTGTGGGAGTCTGCCTGTTTGGGCAGAGAACAAAGAGTACTGCTGTGGATAGGGGGAACTGAGTAGCTTCTCAGTAGACCTCTTTGCCTTCATACCTAGAGGGTGAGGGACAGTTTCCTGGGAATTCTTGGGATCTGTGTTATACCTATTCTCTCTGTACATCTGTTGGCCCAAAAATGTCTTCCGCCAAGGTGGTGTGACATGGACTTGCCCTACTAAATTTTCTCTTCCGGTGGGATTTTCCCTGGTAGGGAATGGTTGGATCCCGTAACTTTTTTGTGTGTCTGTCAGAGTTACCGTCATACACACCCATACGGGAAGAGCTTGTGAAACGACTGTTAACTTCCTGACACTCCAAATGCCTGTGTTTATGGCACGAGTAGGTCACAGTCAGGGATCAGTGCGGCTGAAGTCCAATACAAGCAAACTTGCAAGGAATTTCTATAAGCCAAACCCTTTTCAGCACAAACTATCACAATAAAACATAACGGGGATAATTAATAATTGTGCCAGTGACCTTGAAAATTAATATTGTTTCCTATTCCTGTAAACAATCTGAGTTTCCTTTTTATTACTATTTTTTTCCCACAGTAATTTGGCATAAACACTCCTTTTCACATAATTTCCCCAGATGACTTTTGTCTCCTTGGCAATTTCTAGCTTTAATAAAGAAAACCTAATTAAGAAGGAGCTGTTGATTGGTTTGCTAGTGTAATTAACACAGGTGATGCTAATGAGTTTCAATGAAAACAGTGGTTTATAGGGAAAAATAAACAGTTGTGCTGCATATGGCTTGAGTGATATCTGCACTTTGGGAAGAAATTATGATGGTTTTCAAGCCTCATGTGAGTGGTTTGTGAGCGTGGGAGGGGGAGATAAAATATTTTATAAGATGCATTAGTGGCGCTAGACCAAGTTGAGTAAACATCATGGTTTGAATGTATTAAAAATCAGATTTCTCCAAACTCATTAATAGCACTCACAAGTTTTATCTGGCTGAGGAAAGGAAGAAATAATTAAGTTTTGTCTTTTTCTGCGTGTGTCAAAGCTGCAGTGCAGCCATTGCATCGTGAAGAGAGAATCTTGGGTCTTTGCTTTGTGATGGCCCCGAGATTGTGGTTTCAAGGGTGGGAGCAGAGTTGGGAGGGAAGCCCTGTTCCGCCCTGTTCTTCCACTCCATCCCCTAAAAATAGAGGGGGAGAAGGGGACTGTGAAAGGAACGTTGGGCTTTTGGACCACTGTTTTCATCACCTTTTGTGGGTTTTTTTCCCCCTGTGAAGAGGCAATCTGGCCCTGAGAGCAGAATTATGACCCTCCAAGTCTAAATCAATGAAACACATGAGTCTTTATCTAGCTTTGAAGAGCCTGTCTTTAGTGGAGTGGGGCATGTTGAATTTTTGCTAGAAACATGAAGACTGTAACGTTATCCAATTACCCTTTCTGCACTGCAGTTTCTTTATAAGGAGTCTTTATTTTTCCAATAACATTGACATCATTTTTTGTACATGGTCTACATTTCTAGAAGGCGTTTGTGGATGCCTCATTTACATAGCTTTCATTTTGCAAGGTGAAAGAAAGTGATGGGTATATTTTCAAGGGTATGCTCTCTTTTGTTCATCCCCATTCTTTCTTTAAATCTTCCTTTTATTTGTTTTTTCCTTTTTTTCTTTTCATTTTCATCTCATTTTTCATCATCATGTAGTTAATTCTTTTTTTCAGCTCATGCTCCACTTTGTCTTGTCTATTGCTGTGTGACAGAAAAGCCAGAGACATTCCTTGTCTGGCAGTACACCTCCAGGGACATCTTTTGAACTCTCATAATTTGTATTTATTGCCACCCACTTTGTAAGTTCACAGTTTAATTTGCCAGCAGTGGCAGTGTTAGGCCGACACAGTAAAACAAGATAACGTTAAAATGTCAGAACGAGAGGGGGCATGAATGATGCATTACCCACTGCTAGAACTTGCACTTGTCATGCCTTTCCACCAAAGTGATGTTAACTACCTTTTGAGAGCCTTATCTGACTGGTATTACTCAGAAATAGGATCATTAGTTCACTGCTCTGATTAGAAGGTTGCTATGGTTGATTAACTCTTCTGGAACTGGGCTTACGGTAGAAACGTTAAATGAATCTCACTGGGTTCTACATCTAGAACGAATTTTATCATTATTTGTTGCAATTATTTGTAGTGGTTTACATGTGCATTTCCATCATATGGGGCTGATCTGATTGAATCAAAGATATAGGGGATATCTTTTCAACCATATTTTTTGGGGGGATATTTGAAATTGTCTATACTGTTAAGCTCCTCCTCCAGTGTCAAGTACCCTTTGTTTTTTTGTGGTGTGTTTGAAGTGGCCTGGTTATGCAAATTACTGTAAAACTCGCAAATACTGCAATTGGATTTTCTAGTTTTGGACAAACTGAATTTTGTACTGATACTGCTAGGGGAGGCAGCAAGCTTCATGCACGCCACTGCTAAAATCAGGCTTTATGCACCTTTCTGGGGTATGTAGAAAAGTGCTTTGCTTAACAGCATGCTGGCACTTCCAGAAAGATCAACGAGCATACACCCAAGGAAACACATTGGTTAGTCTGGTGGCACCTTAAAAACTAACAGATTTATTTGGGCATAAGCTTTCGTGGGGTAAAAAACCCACTTCAATTTTTTTACCCATGAAAGCTTATGCCCAAATAAATCCGTTAGTCTTTAAGGTGCCACTGGACTCCTCGTTGTTTTTGTGGATATAGACTAACACGGCCACCCCTCTGATACTTGGCACATTGGTTAGTAGCAATCCAGTGCTTACCCCTGCGATGCTGGCAACCAAACTGGATGCAAAATTATTGCTAAAATGGCTTTTTCTTGGATTATTTGCCAAATCTGCAAAATTTAGAAAAAAAAAAGTATAGCAAACATTTCAAATATTAGAAGATTTGCTGCAGTGACATAGCCTGAATCAATGTGGGAATGTATTTTCCAAATGCTGCCTTACCTTGGTTTATTCATTGTAGAGACAACTTCTGAATGACATTATGACCCCAGATACCACAATGCACAGTTAGTTACTGTGTACTGAAAAAATGGGGATCCCCTCAAAGGGGAGATAAGCAACGGAACATTAAAAATAATGTATATTCTAACCCATCATGTCCACTTGTTGTATAAATCCAGTGTTAACAATTTAGCTGCTTATTATTTCAGTGCTTTTTCATTTTGCAAAGAGTTTACTCCATGAGCCCACCTGGCATGGATAATTCCAAACTGATTTAAGGCAGTGTATCAGAAAGAGAGAGATGAAATAAATGCTCTTCTACCACTGTTATGTAATATGGGTCCAATCCAGCTCTCATTGACTTCAGTGGGAGTTGGAGCAGACGCTAATCCAGGGCCAAGTTGTGGACTCCTTACTCATGTGGGTCGTGCTATTGACTTCCACAGTTATAGCTGGGAGTAAAATGAGCAGGATTTGGACCAAGATTAGTAGTGTAAAAAAAAAAGGGGGGGGGGGGTTTGAAGCACCAATTCAAACCATTAAGTCACTTTAGTGAGTGGATTTTGACCATTGGAAATTTTGCTTTGATAAATTGACATAAAGATTCCCGTGTTACCAGAAACACTTTTTTATGGTGCTGCACCGAGCCACCTGAGGCAGAATTTACAAGTTGCCTCCTGCCATTGTACCAGTTGACTGTACGCTATTCAGTGAGTTAAGGCCAAATCCTGTCTCTTACTCAATCCTTAGACAAAAGCGAAGTAATTGCCTAGATTTGGGCCATGCCTTCATTAGGACTTCTCACATGAATGAGGGCTGCAGGACCATGTCACTGATTTGCACTGGGCTTCGATACGCTGCTACTACCACCCTCATAATTGTGCTATATTTAAAATGTAATCTCTCGGTGGATTGACAGCTGCCAGTCTGGATCCAGCTTGGTCCAAACCATGCACAGAGTAAGCCAGAAGTGTGTTCCTGCAAAAGGCGGCCTTCAGCTTACTTCCCCCATCCTGGTGGTAGTTCTGCACAGGGCGAGTTGTCCTGTGCCGAGCTGGAGAAGCTTGAGAGGTTGTCCTACCATACCTGATGTTAAAAAGGCCTCAGGAGGCCAGAACCACAATCTGGGATTGGTGTAGCATAGGCGTATCCTAGCGACATCCCCCTCTTCACTGCCACGTGAGCAGCAAGCATGTTGCGTGGTATTAGCGACCCCCCACGTTAGCTCTTCACCGCTGGATGATTCGCCTTACACCAGGTGGACCCTTTGGCCACTTAATCTGGTTTTAGGGCCAGATTATTCCAAGAGCTAACTCGGATCAACGAAGTCCAGATTTGCCACTACCTTTCCATGGGTTGCATTGTAGGACCCCCATCCACAGTTGGTGTAAATCAGCATTGTTCCATTGAGTTAAGTGGAGCTACACCAATTTACACCAGCTGAGGATCCGGCCCTACACTTTTATTGCAAGGTGATCTCCCCTTTACCAGCATTAGCGTTTCTTCCCTGCAGAGTCTGGAATTGGGTGTAGGCTTTTGAAGACAGGATCCTCATTTGGCTTTTTTTTTTTTTTTAAATGGAAGTTCCATTTGGAAACAGATAAGCCAAACGATCTGAAAGAACCTTTCCTTTTATTAAAATTAAATAAATTGCTGTGACATTTCCCACTTTTATGATGTGTTTTAAATGTGTTTCTTGGGGAAAAAAGGCTTAAGTGCAGAGCCGATCTGTTAGACTGACAAGAAAGACGTGAAATTTTTTCTCATCGTGGCAGAATGTTCTTCAGGGACTGGTGGATTTGTCTGTCCCTACAAAACAATTATTGCATCTGAATTATGATGCTGTTTGACACCTCCTGTTCTATGAGCTGCCTCCTCAGTGCATTTTGCCTTGTTGACTAAATAGTCATGCGTCTCACGTCATGTAAGAAAAAGAGAGCAAAAAAGAAAGTATCACCAATTTTGCCTACCTTTTTGCTCTGAGCCAAGGCTTTTGCAGCACCATTAGGATGTAGATTATCATATTTAAAACCTGTGATGACACCATTGTACCCATCTGAATGATTAATCTGCTCATTAAAAGAGTGCCTATGGGCTAGTCTAATTGGAACATGGATCTTCTTAAAGGACGTTGCAGGGTCGGGAATAGGAAATATTACTCATAACATAAAGTAGGGATTAATTATGCTACTAAATACTACTGTGTGAAATTTACATATGGGTCTGGTCATTGGCAAGGGGTTAGCAAAAGTGTAGCATCCCATTTTCATAACCCTAAAGACATAAGCAATAGATTTCTAGGAAAAAGCATGAATCTTCACCCAGTGTTATTTAAAAGCCAGATGTATAGTCAGATGCCACAGGAAGGGGCAGTAACACAGGTTTGTATCAGTTCATCGCAACTGTTTAAACTGAGATGATTTTCAAAATGCAAATTGCAGCCGTAGCTTTAGTCCCAGCAGCGAGACAGTTAGAACAATACTTCCTTTTTTCTAGCAGCGAATAACTGCACCATGCACCCCTTCCATCTGGCATGTTGGGTTCTTGGTGGTGCACAAGGTGAGGAAAACAAAACCAAGCATACCTACCCTTTTCTTTGACAGTCACCTCTGATTGTCCCCCTTCAGACAGCCGCTGCTTTTTATAGATGGGGTACAGAGGCGCAGGGTAGATAAGGGACTTGCCCAAAGTCAGAAAGGAAGTCTGTGCTGTGCTGTGAATTTGACTCCAGGCTCCTGAGTTCAGGTCTAGTCCCCTGTCCGTAGGTCTTCCTTCCTGGTGAAAGTAAAGCTACATTGCAATAAAAGTTGTGGCCACTCATGGAAAAGAAAAAATGCAGTTGTCTTGAGTCCTTATTTGCCAAATCTCACAGGAACATCATCAATGTGGCCATATGAGTACATAAGTAGAGTTTCCTTAAGGTAGCTGGAAAAGGTGTTAAACGTATCTGGGTCATATTCCTTACAGAAAAGCCCCATAGAATCTAATTTAAAAGGCTAACTTTTCCAGAGTTCTTTCTGGACCATCTTATGGAATTCTAAAAATGTATTCAATTCTATAGGATGGTCCATCAAAAAAACGCACAATAGAAATCTTACCATTTGTTGTTAAATTCCATAGAACGTTGTGATATTTTGATTAATAATTAAAGGCCGGCTCCAACAAATGCTTACTCACACAAAATCCCAGTGGAACTACTCATCTGAACAAGTACTATTCATGTGAGTAAGGATCTTCATTTAATTAAATATATAAGCATTTCTGTTTGTGGAATTGCTGTAGCTGTATTGGTCCCAGGATATGAGAGAGACAAGGTGGGTGAGGTAATATCTTTTATCGGGCCAACGTCTGTTGGTGAAAGAGCTCCACAGAGCTTTTCTTCAGAGACCAGGCTTGTCTTTCACCAACAGAAGTTGGTTCTCACCACCTTCTCTCTCTCAAGCTGTTGTGTGTCATTCATGGCTCTGTTATCTGGTTGTCCTAATGAGTTGATCTAAGAGATGGGTCCACATTATTATCCCAGTTTTGCAGCTGGAGGAACTGAGGCATGGACAGATAAAGTGACTTGTGCAAGGTTACATGGGGAGTTTGTGGCAGAACCATGAAGTGAATTTAGCTCTCCCAAGTCCCTGTCGAGAACCCCAACTACAAGTCCATCTATGATCGCTCATAGATCACAAGAAGAGGTTTGGCATCATGTCCACGATAAAAGGCTCTTGATAATTACATGTGGTACGTTCCCAATGTCAAGTCAGCCAGAGGAGAACTTGTCTCCATAAGTGGGACTCATCAGCGCCCAGGTACTCTGGTGATTAGGGCTGTATAAATATACGGAGTAGCTAGCCAGCTAGCGATCCAGCCAGCCAGATGGACAGGATTCACTGAGCATGCTCAGTGGAGCACAGCCTCAAAAGTTATTGGCTGGCAGCCAGTTGTTATAGATAGTAGTTTGCCTTGAGGGTGGGGGAAGCGATGTAGAGCTTCTTACTGGCCTCCAAAGTGGGAGCTGATCAAAATGTTGGCTTCATAATTGCAATCCGCCTCCCCAGCAGCAATGTTCAGGATCCCCTTGGAGGCTTCTTTAATCCCTTACGCAATACAGAAGAGCCAGAAGTACTCTTCAGTAAAAAAGCGTACCAGAGTTGTGCTTTAAAAATAGGCTTTGGGGATATTGCAAGCTTTTGCTGGCAAAACAATAATCATAAGCCAGTATTTTTCCTGCAAATAATGAGATCACTTGGGCCAGCATGGGAAAACTATGAGCCACTTTTACAGTAGGTGAAAAAGAAAATACAACGCGTGATTGAGCTAGCAAAGCATGTCCCGGAATATGTAGCCTCTATTGCATCCAATAACCTGCTGCTGTGGGGTCCTAAGTGGTAATGTTAAAAGTAAGTGTATTTCTGACATGTTTGTCAGTGTTTCACTGAGCCCTGCTGCTGTGTGGTGTTGATTTGTGGCTACGGACAAAAGCATTTTTTAGTAACGAATATGTGAGAAAGAGGCGGCATTTATTGATGGGCCGTGTTGTTGACCGTGTTGTTTACATATTTGCAATGATGCCGCCCCTCAAGCTGCTGCAAACTTATCAAATCACTTCAACTAACTCCCATGCTACCATCAGCAGTAGTCCAAATCTGTCACAAATGGCAACCTTCAGCGTGTGTTTGAAAAGATGGTTAACGGGGCTGAGCATTTGTAGAGAGGCAAGGCATAGGCAAATGAGATTAATGCGCAGAATATAGGCTGTTCAGTGGCTGTATTGTGTAAGATAGAGGCTACTTCTGAAACTCTTTGAATATTTTATTAGTACTGATATTGCCTGATATTTTTTTTTGGTTTTTGCACAGCTTTTCTTTTCAAGACTCATGTCTGGTGAGTTTTTTTTTCTTTTCTTTTTCAAATAATTTTTTTTTTAAAGAGAGAGGAGAGATTGCCCATCTGTAAAAGAAATAAATGGTATTTCTCCTGTCAGGATAATTTCCTTTATATATATATTTTTTAATGCTGTGAGATTAAGAATCTCGCAGGAAAAAAATACCACAATGGAGAATAAATTTTACCCACATTAAGTGTGTGTGAGGGTTAAAAAAGAAATAGTGAGTCCTTGATCAGGACCCAATTTAAAGCGAGATGTTCAGCTAAGGCCAGACAAAATAGCTTCTGCGGGGCTTTGTGTGACGTGGAAGCCGAGCACAGAGTATCTTCTGTAAAATTGCCCCCCTTTGGCTTACAAAGTGTCTTAAGTTACGTGAATGGGGAAAGTTTTGAACCAGGCCTTAGAGTTTGATATAATATCTCTCAGCTGGAATCAGTGCTTGTTACGGTGAATAACAGCGTGGTTTTTTTTTTTTTTTTTCATGTGTATAAAAGTGATTGGGTGACTGTTAGTGAATCCATGATGCTCCTGGCCTGTGTGTTTGACCTGGGATCTGAGAATCTCTTGGAGCAGTGGGAAAGGCTTAAAGCAATAATTTAGTTAATCACTAGTGCACAGGCCAAACAGGCTTGCTTTGCCTTGATGTTAATCAGGAAGCAGTCAGATGGGGTATATGGGCCAACCTGTAACAGGACTGAGGTGAAGTCAGCTGTCACCATATTAAAAATTATTGCAATCTGTAGGTGTCCTGAACTGTGTGTGATGGGCATGTCATTCTGTAGCTGATCTCTGAATTTAAAGGTGTGGCATCCTAATCAGCACCACAAATTAGAATTGTCCGATTTGCATGGATTAACAAGGGGAGGTCATTGCCTGGAGACAGGTCAGTGATACCACCAGGGATTTGAAGGAAAACTTTGATTCTTCTTCCTCCCCTCCCTCCCCCGTTCCATGAAGTAATCATGCTGTTCTATTGTCAAAGGAGCTCCATTACTTATAAAGGGAGACTTGTCATTTAAATTCATCTAAGTTAGGACACCACTGAGCGCTGTCAGATGTCAATCACAATACAGCAGGGAAATGTTTTTCAACAGATTTCTACCTTCCTTTCTCCATAGCACAGAGTAGCGGTATAAAGGGCAGCGGGGGAAGGGACCCTGAATGTACTTCTTAGGGTTAGATTTTGTTTTTCATCTGTAAAGCAGTGTTTTTGAAGCTATGTAGTAAAGAGTCATTGTCATTTCTGTCATGGCGAGAAAGGAGAATACAGGAATATTGTTTACAAAAATCGAAAGTTTTGGGTATCTGTGGAGGATTTTTTTAATGGATGGCGAGGCTTGGGGTTTTTTGTTTTGTTTTGTTTTTGCTAGAAATGTCGCTCGCTAATAAGAGTCTCCTCTGCTGAAGTAGCTTTGAAACATTTTGACTATACAGGGGGTAGCTTGGGCTCGCCCCCTTTCACCAAACCTCTTTCACCTTGGGGTGGCTATCTTACAATTCTGGTTTAAGTCTGGTAGTGGTTGAATGTCATCCCTACCTGATGTGTGTTCAACCCAGTTTCATCGCAGCCCGCCCCGTGCGATTAGGGTGACCAGACAGCAAATGTGAAAAATCGGGACGGGGGTGGGGGGTAATAGGAGCCTATATAAGAAAAAGACCCAAAAATCGGGACTGTCCCTAAAAACTGGGACATCTGGTCACCCTACGTACGATGCCCACATCGCTGGTTTCAGCAGACAACCTAAGGATCGCATGAGTCTTCGGGTTGAACTGCTAAGGGCAAGGATTCCCTGAGTCCTCAGGCTGAGCTAAGAGATGTTAGCTGGGTTAGCGCCCGCTCTTTGGCGTGAGAAGGGCAAGGATTCCCTGAGTCCTCAGGCTGAGCTAAGAGACGTCACCTGTTCTGGGTTAGCGCCCGCTCTTTGGCGTGAGAAGGGCAAGGATTCCCTGAGTCCTCAGGCTGAGCTAAGAGATGTTAGCTGGGTTAGCACCCACTCTTTGGCGTGAGAAGGGCAAGGATTCCCTGAGTCCTCAGGCTGAGCTAAGAGACGTCACCTGTTCTGGGTTAGCGCCCGCTCTTTGGCGTGAGAAGGGCAAGGATTCCCTGAGTCCTCAGGCTGAGCTAAGAGACGTCACCTGTTCTGGGTTAGTGCCCGCTCTTCGGCGTGAGAAGGGCAAGGATTCCCTGTGTCCTCAGGCTGAGCTAAGAGACGTCACCTGTTCTGGGTTAGTGCCCGCTCTTCGGCGTGAGAAGGCTTGGACTACCACCATCCGGGGTGCACAGTGGATAAACGGAGGACTTCACGCCTTTAGAGATGCGAGACTGGTGCTTTTCGCTAGCACTACGCTCGGTTTAAAAAAGTGGGTGGGGGAGGAGGGCAGAAGCAGACAAAGCTGCTCTAGCTGTGAAAATGAATTTGTAAATCCCAGTGATCACTTAGTTTCCATCTGAGTTTTCTCAAAACACGTGATAACCCCAATAAATCATCATCGTCTATGGCTAAAGGTCCCTAGCTGGGTGGTAACAGGCTCAAGAACCTCTTACATGAGTCTGTTCAGACCCGGGTTCATCCAGTGGCCATGGTGCAGGTCAGAGCTTTTTCTCTTGGATGTGACACAAGACCAGCTGGCGTTTGCCCCTAGGAACGAGGGGGGAGGGATGACCATAAGGCTCCTAGTTAATGTTAAGAAAAGAGCAGATGCTGGGCTCACCAGCAATTTGGTGGCTGCAGATCAACGGCAGGGGAGCTCCTGGCAGCTGTTGGAGTGGCCGGTGCCAGTAGGTGTCACCACAGCCGTTTCTGGGAAGCATTGTGTGTTAGATTGTGATTCATTGGTAGGCGCTTTTTGCCCTGTCTCCAAGAGTGACTAAATTAAACATTTTTTTTTCCCCCTGGTAAACTGTAAATCTGGAGAGACGCATTAACATAACGGACTGTTCTGAATATTATTGTGAGGCAGATGCACCGTCTTTTTTTTTTTTTTTAATCAGTGTTTTTTAACCAACTCAATCTTTCCCGGCTGAGCAAAGTGCAGTTGTACTGCAGAGTCCTTTTGGACTAAAATATGCCTAAGTGTTTATTTAGATATGGACGGATTTTAAGCATGCATGCCCCAGGATCAGCCGTGCATTGATCTAAACGTTTAGAGAACCAGGCAGTTGGACGCAGAATGCCCTGAGAAAATGAAGTTTAATCATGTGGAAAACTTTGCCATTTGCATCAGCACAATAATACATAGATAAGTGTACTTTCAGTTCCTCAAACAAAATAAATGGTGTAACTAAATGCTCTATGAAGTTGAACATCGTATTATATACAACTCCACTGTAAAGCCATTAGAAAAAATACAATGAAAATCCCCTATTATGCAAAAAGGTACATGCAATAGTTCCTGAGCAAAATGAGATACAGTAAGAGGTGTAACTTTATGGCTCATTTTCTCTCCATTAGCTTCTTGTTTACAGAAATCAGGTGCAGTAGCCGTCCAAGCGTAAATCTGCTTTGAAATAAGATATCTAGGGCCTGAATCAGCAATGTTCTCAACGATATATCTAACTTCAAACAGGTGAGTAGTCTCACTGACTCACATCTTAAGTTACGCACATGCTTAACCTGGTAAATCTGGGCCCTCAACTACAGTTTTAGGCCCCAATCCTGTACTGAACTTGGAGGCGGCACAAGTCAACCCATGCGGCGGCTCATTGGACAATCACGGTCTTTCACTGTAGAGCATTGTTTTTTTCAGTACGATCTACTCCGGGCCAGATTCCAGTCTTCAACCTCTGTAAACCCATTGATACTATCAGTGAGGAGTTCCATCTCTATTTAACATAACAGCATTGAACCAGGGATGGGAAGACCAATACTGAGTCATAAAACCCAATTATCACTTTTCAAAACATTCTCAAAATACACTTAAGTAGAGGTTTGTTACACAAACATCCAATTAAAGAAAGAATTTGTGATGGATGCAGGAATACACTGCTCACAGACTTACTGTTTACTGCTGCAGTTAACAGATGGATAGGCCAACTGATCCACAGATGTGTGGCTTATAAATATAAACTAACGTCTTACTAGTGATGTATATCTGCAAGTGGCAACAAATTACTTTCTATTTAACTCTTGGCTGTATGTTAGGGGTAGATTTGTAATAATGCAATAGCTGTCCATAGAACTGGTGAATATTTAACCATTCATTTCTTCAGTATAAGTTGGTAACTACTGATCAGAAAAAACCCTGTTCCTTCTGAATATTAGAATGTATTGCTTCAAAGTATTAGTGCCAGACTTTAAAATGTTTGATTTGTACTTTAAAGCACAAGGCCCGAACCTTGTATTCCAAACTGTATTTTTCAAATGTTTTAAACTAATTAATTCCCGTCTCCCCCCCAGAAAAACCCCATTCTAAATTAGAATAAATAATTTTAGAGGTGGGAGAGAGATGAATTAAGTTTTAGCCAGAAAATGGAAACCAGTCCTTGTGGCATATAATTATTTCAGCTAATAAAATGTAATATCTCTGTTCATTTCAAATAATGCATTGATGAAATGCAGACTGAGGGGATATGCATTTTATTGTTATATTTGCTGTTTAAATAATTTATTTGCAAAAAATCTGAAGGCTGCTTTAGCTGTAATTAATTATTCATTAATGACATGCTAATTGCACGGTACCTTTGAATATTTAACAAAATGCAAAAATAGGCACTGTAGTTAAGTTTTTAATGTAAGGAAAAGATTCTTTCCTACACCACCTCTTTTGAGGAAAAAAAATAGATGGGATAGAGTGAGTGGTAGTAGTGGCCTACTTTCCTTTCACTATCTTCAGTCATTCTTTGTACAGTGGAATATAATGTCCTTATCTAGACTTAACAATTGACAGGGTGGCAATCCCTTGACTTTTGTCCAAATGATTTCTCAACGAAAATGGGTTAATTATCGCTTTCCAGAGCTTTTTGACTAACAAAAGACCACGGTTCCTTTTCTTCCTTTCTTTCCTATTTACTGTATATGGAACCCTTTGAAATGCGATAGTTTAATCGGCGACACCTTCTAACTGGGGGATTTCTGAGTGCTGGAGCCCTCTGCAGTGAGCTCATATTGCTGTGTGTGAACATTACCCTGATTAGGAGATATAACCTTTATTATGACAAAGCCAATCTGGACTTTAAAAATGGGGGTGGGGGGAAGTGCCTTTCCGAGCCTCTCTGTGCACGACAGCAGATTTGGTTATTTTCAGCTAGTAAAGGCCAAGCAGCGGGGTAACAATGCCCCTTTAATAATCCGTGTCTGAAGAAGAGCAGTATTTTGGCAAGCTCGTTAAAAATGTTAATTGTTATTACATACCTAGTGACCATATCGTTCTGATTTTCGTGTGTATGTGTGTGGGTGAGAGAGAGTTTATTAATAACGTGCTAGTCATTTCTTTACAAATATTTTTAATTTGATTTGTTTTGTTCTATAGTGGCAAAATATAGGGCTATAAGCACCAGCCTTTACAGCCACTGCCCTTGGTTTTGGTCGAGTGTATGATTTCAACCACAGTAAGATAAATTCCATGGGCACTCTTCTGTTTGCCTCTATGGCTGGTGGTCTAGCCTACAGACTGCGTTGTATTCTCGTGCTTAATTAGTTGGTAACTCCCATGAACGTTAATAGCACTTACCAATGTGCATCAGTGAATCTGAGCATTATTAGGGTGATATGAAATTAGCATATATTATACTTCAAGCTCATGATGAATTCTATAGCTTGGTTATGTTATTCCATGGTAAGATGAAGAGAAGAGAAGAAGAAATCAGAAGTACTTGAATAGTAACTTGCCAGTAATTGGTGGCCAAGGTGGTAGGATATCAACGCATGTAAAGCACATACAAGTTTATGCAGGTAATTTAGGATCACAGTAGATGAACCAAAGATGCATTAGCTCAGACAAAGTTTTCCTAGCCTGTCCCGTTGTTGTTGTTTGCAATTTTGATTGTCTAAAATAGTATTTGTTATGCTAGGTGGGCTTCTGACAATACCGGTAAAGTGACAGGATTCCTCCTCTGAGGAGCTTACCAACTAATTTCAGACATGACAAAACAAGGAGAGGTATCAAGAGAATCGGAAGGGGGCTGAAGGATGGGGGATGACATCAGTAAGATGGTGTTGTTACTGAGTGAGGCCTGTGTAGAGAATGATGGAGTAAAGGGTCTTTGTTTAAATTAATAAATGTCGTTGTTGGTTAATTTCTTGTAGGATTCACAATAGGAGTAAGTCTTAAGGGGAGGCTACTAAGGAGGTGACGATAATGACCTTGTGGGCGAACCTAAGGAAGCGCGTTCTCTGGGTGTGGGATGGTGTGGAAGGAAATGCAAAGGCAGTTGTGGGAGAAGGGGACAATGGGGGGTGCAGGTTAGCATCATGGATGTAAGAGGGGGTGTAGTAGAGACAGATAGAATCCCCTGAGCTGGATTTATTTTGACATTGACAGTGGTGTAACTTACGTGTTAGTGTAAATTGGTCAAAAACCAGGTCAGAGTTGGACTTGCACAGGCCTGGCATTCAGTGGATGTGCAAAGCTAATGCAGGTCACAAGGGATAGGAGCATGAGGAGCAAGTGACTGGAGGGTGAAAATAAAGCCGATCCACACTCATACACTTTAACTCATGCCTGCGCCGTCCCCGATGCGCTCAGGACTAAATCCAGTCCGGGTGTAAGTGAGCACAACTTCTTGGTCTGATGTTATACTGACGTAGTGCCAAGGGAGTGACTTTTGGTGGAAACAGAATCAGCATCGGGCTGGACTCATTTATGCCAGGGCTGAATTTAATCACCACCAAATACCACGGCAGAGTAAATTGCCCTTGCTTTTCGCTCCCAGACCCGTGCAAACTCCTTTGCTTTACCACTTCGACCCACCTGCTGCTGTGGCTGACTGTGCTGTGCCGGACGCATAACTTACAGCATTGCTTGCATCACTGTTGAATTTGGCTCTGTGGCATGTTTCCGCTGTCATCCTTAGGGCAAGGGGACAAACTGTACGGCAATCACCCGAGCATACAGGAGAGCGGAATTCGGTCTGCCTTAGCCCGTAAGGACACTTCTGTCGCAAATGTGACTTTTAACATTGTGTGGCAATTAAATGCCAGGCTCCTGGCTGTAATTAAGAGTTTAGATTATGAATTCATATTTGAGAGTTTTCATGGCATTAAATATAATAAACTAAATAGGAGGAAGGGGCTGAAAATGAGGAAAAAAGGTCCTATTGAAACATATTCAGATGTGACATTTCCTTATGTCGATAGCCATCAAGAGCTTTGCTTCACCATCCACGAAGACAAGAATGTCACATGTCAATCAAAGGGTGAGTCACCAACAATGGATCAAGAATGAATGAAACAAAGTAATGTCTGCCTGGCTTTGGAAAAGCACTGGCTGTTTTTTGGTGGTATAGTATTAATAAGGCCCACAATCAGGCACAAGGTATATTTTATTATGAGTCTCACAGTATTTGATGCGTTTCTTAAGTCCCCAGCTCCTGGAGTCAGGTGACTATGTGAGTCAGTCAAAATAAGTATGTAGCCCTTGTGATTTCAGAGAAACACTTGAAAACATGACTCCTCCTAAAGGCTCAGAAATCAAATGGTGTCTAAATAGAGCCCAAAAGTTATTTTTAACATTTAATTATTTTTAACCCAATCTCATAATTTTGCGGGTCTGACTCATGACATAACTATTATTCTGTTACTTTTAAAGTTGAGAGGGAAGCCTGCAAACACAATTAGTATCACACCCAAAAAGTCTTATCTGGTACTTTTGTTTTCCTCCAGATGTCACTCATCATCTTTGTTTGCCAATGTCTCTTTGGTACCATGGTGCACAGACTAGAAAGCCATGTTTCAGGTGCAGGCCCAGCGATATAGCATAAAGAAGGGCTTTTACCTCCTTGCTTCATGACATCCTGTCTTTGTGTATCCAGCCCCAATTGGTGCTGGTCTCCTCTGCAGCCATATCACCTGTCGAATTTAGTGTACACTAGCAGTATGATAGTCTATGCTTTTCTAGACATCCCCACTGTGACCAGATGGAAACGTTGGCCGCACCTGTGAATCTTTATTCAGATAATGCCTTGATCCCTAGGACACAGGATGTATTAAGGGACTTCTTGTCCAATATTACTGTGCCAGCTACTTCCGGAGCAGTGCTACTGATAGTATTTTCACGTTCACATCCAGCTTAGTGGCATCTTTTGGAGCTGTTGCCGCCACAGATCAGGCACCTCTCAAAATGGGTATGGAGATGAATTGGCACAGGGCAAATGCGTAGCATTGGGGATTCATGGTAAGCCTTTTCCAGTGAATGGCATCTATTCTCCCTTCTGTGCATGCACGTGGCTTGCAACTGAAGTCGATGGGGACGTTGGGGGGTGGACAGAGAGATGCTTATCCACTGAGGGGAGAATAGGATCGGTGCTGATTGAATCTGTTTGATTGGCCATGTGGGCATGGATCCAGTCCCACGAGCACATTCGTGCTTGAAGTCAGCTACAAATAATTGAACTGCCTCCTCCAACATGGAGTTTGGACACCCCCGTGACTCTGCCTGTAATGGTGCTTTCCTGTTTTCAGTGAACAGCCAGTGTGTCATTTTTCTTGTAGAATCTGAATGCAATCATCTGAGAAACAAAAAACAGTGGGGATTCTCCTTGATTGACCTCTCATGTTCTCATCCTGCCACTTCCATGGCCCGTGGTTGCACTGTGTGTGGGTGGAGAGCAAGCCATAGAAAACCCACAGTGAGCTGCCGGTCTTCATGGCAGAATCTAAATGTTGTCTGTATCCCCGTGCTCTTTGTCTGTTTTAGGTGCTTTCCTTAGGAACCAGAAATCAAGTTTTGTTTGGTCTTTTAAATTCCAAAAAGGAGAAAGGCATGTTCTGGGTTCTTGAATGGGAAGATGCATGTGATTTCAGGTAGAATTTAGATGCCTCAAGTGGACAGTTTTCAGAAAGAAGCTAATGCCTGCTTCAAAAAGGTACAATTTAGGCAAACCAACCTTTTGACCGTGTAACTTTGAACTGATAAGATTGCTTGTTCAGTACATCTGTTTTTGCCTGTAATTATAGTCCTCTGCAGTGACGATAATGACATTTCTATAGCAGAATAAACCATGTTTTGAGGCTAACTTTCCCAAGAGGACTGTCTCTCTCTCTCTCTCTTTTTTTCTTCTTTTTGTCAAAGCAACCAAAGCCTAATATCCCATTTGGAAAGAAAGAGTTAAAGTGTCAAGTGTTGAAAGAACGTGGACGGCAATGGGAAGTACTGTAGAATGGGGTTACTTTCAAATGGCAAATAGTCCCAGATCTTATTGAATGAAAAAGGGCAAATGTCACAGAGCCTGATGGAAAAATAAAGATAAGGTTAGGGGTCATGTGACCCAGACACATCCCCAGCCATCCAACTGAAGGGTGGACCCAACCAGCATCCTGCACCTCTCCCTGCCGTATGGACAAAACAATGATTTGTGGCTCACTGTGTGTGTGTGTGTGTGTGTGTATTGTTTGCTAGGGATTTCTGATTCTCTGGTTCCAACTGTAAAGCAAAAACCTTTTCATGCCTTACAAATAAACTATGATCAGTGACGGTGCCCCTCTAAACATTATTTCTAAAATCATTTTGGGGCCTATTTAATCCTTGTCCCAGACTCAATTCTTCTCCATTGAAATGAATAGGAGTTATGAAAGAGTAATAACTGAAGGAAATGCAAAGGCCTTTAACTCTCAGCCACAAATTGTGTTCCTGGTGGCACAGAACGTGTCCCCACAATACCAGTATGGAGGGGACACTCTGCTCTGGGGTCTCCCCATTCCTCCATCGAAGCAGGGGGCAGCCACATTGCCCCCTCCTTTCCCCAGTTCCTGCTGGGGATGGGGCAAGACTGGAGGCAAAGAATGGATGGTTTTGTACTGGGCAGGGCTGGGGCATTCATATTGTTCCCCCTCCAGCCATACAGAGGTTATATAGGGAAGCAATACAGTCTGGGTTTGGTGTTTCCACGATTAGATTTATGCACAGCCTGGTGCATTTCACTTAGTTACCAATAAACCATAGAAAAGTGCCCAAGTGCTAGTTACTAGATGGTCCATCCCTCCTCCTTCCCTAGTGGAGGGGGAAAGGGATCACTCAAAACACCCCCTTCAAACCTAGAACCCCACATTTTTCATGTCAGTTCAGATCTAAACAAAATGAAATATTACATTTTGTTTGGATGAAGAATCCAAAATTTCCATGAAATTTAAAAAAAATAAGTTCATGGAAAACCCTGGCATTTTTGGACTGCTCCTAGTATTTACACAAACCCTGTTCTTTATTTTCCAGCATATAGGAGCAGAAGTTGATATTTTGACCTTTTTACAAGTGTCCTACAATATATTGAGAATGAGGCTGAATATCAATTCATTTTTCCTGTTGCAAAGCTTAAAAATAAAGTAAATGTAAATCCTTCTCATGCCCCCTGAACATGTTTATCTTAGAAATAGGTGGTCTGCCTTTATTGTGAATGCCGTTATTAGAAATAAGCATAAAATGTAATTGTTGATTTTTGGCATTCAGAAATGTGATAGTCGAGAAACGAAATTTAAACATCGTAAATGGAACGGGACAGACTTGTGTACATGAGTGTAGCTGCACGGGAGTCTGTTGAGATTTGCCCATATATATTGGCTGAGAATCTGGACCGATGTGCCTTGTGTGTTTTGGACCGCAATCTTGGAAACAGTTAGGCATGAGAGTAGATCCATTCAATGGGACAGGCCCACAGGTGTAAAGTTACTCCTCTGCCCTAGTGTTTGCAGGACTGGGGCCTTTATTCAGTAAACTAATAATAGGAGCCTGCCACTACAGAGGTAAGCCCAAGGTGGAAGGGCAGGCTTAGCCTGTCGTAGCCCTGATGTGTGGAGTTGTAGTATTAATTGTTAGTGAGTATTCACTGAACCACTGGGCACTTGTGCAGATGTTCATAGATCCTGAATACTGCACTCGTTTTAGTATGAATTAATATTCACGATTTACTATTCATTGTGCATTATTCTGTTCTTTAAAACGTTTGCTATCCAGTCAAGGAACAGAAACAGCACCACAGGGCTTAGGTGAGCAATCATATGATACTAGTACAAACAGTTTGCAAATATCATACAGACTGAAAACTATTTGTCCAAACTGTTTGGTTACAGATAATGCATGCATTCAGAGGACATCGGGATCTGTTTTCAAATGATTCGCTAACCAGAAAATAAGGGCGACAGTCATCATGAATAAATAGACTGGCCAGCGCTAGTAAAACCAAAAACAAAGAAACATTAAAAATAAAGCTAATGTTTCCCTTTGTTTTAAGGTATAGTTTTAGGTGCACATTCATTTGTGGAGACAGACTGAAAGAAATGTGCAACAGACACACCTGACTCACTTACATTTTGTATTTCTAACACTCAAAAGTACAATGCTTATGGTAATGAATTTTATCTATTACAAGGGAAAACAATCACCTTTGATGACATTATAGAATAAACACATTTAACAGCATGCTGAATTGCTGAAGTATCATTTTCAACGACCTCATTAGTGTCACTTAATTAAAACTTCCTGCTCTTGACTTTGATGCTGGTGCAGGCAAAAACACAGAGGGAATTGAACAAACAACTAAAAAGGGAGGGGGCATCTTCTAGTGATAAATAGCAGTAGTTGCTAATGAAACCAAATTATGTCCCGTTTTCCTGCAACTCCGATAAAATAATATGAAATGCACAGCAACTTTGCATCAAACAAATTAATCACCCGTCAGCAGATTTGCCTGATAATAATCTCCTGCCCTTATTGATCATTTTAAAAAAGTTTTTTTTTCCTGTACACAAGCATTAGGTTGGTGATAATTAAAGCTTCAGCTTCAGAAATGCCATAATAACCGTTAATTAGCAGGATGCTATTTTCAACATAATTTGCTAATTAGGCAGGGAGCTTATATAGTGTATGTACCTAATTACGAAAGGGTCTTGTGCTGTAGACTCATGTGACTGGGGTGTAAATGACACCATTGAGGGGCTCTGGCAGGTTTTAATTATTTATTTTTAAGTATATTCTATTCAGAAACATTTAGCCAATTTAATTGTATGGAGTAACTGCATCTTTCCCCCCCCCCCAACTGGCTCACTTTTGCCTGATGGTTGGTGTATCCCTGCAATGGATAAATACCAGGGGATCAAATAGTCTGCCGGCTAACCTCTGTTGCTTTCAATGGAATTAGGCCAGCAGGGATTTTGGCCCAATCCATCCTTTCATGTGGGCTTTGTGCTGGGCAGAAGACAGGGTTTGACCATTATTTTGCTTGTTGTGTTCCGAGTTTGTAATTTCGGCCTGAAAATTGTGTACATGGCGCTTGGATGGAATTAATCCCTCTTTGTCTGTCAGATGCAGTTCATGCTTAGTCCAGGACCCTGTAAATCTGCTCCTGCTGCATGACCAGTCTTTTGATTTCTCTACCGTGCAGCCATAGATAACACCTCTAACACACATCTCTCTGTCTCACTTAACCATGTTTGGATGCCAGGCATAACTTTTTTTTTTCTTTGTAAGAAGAAAACTTGACTAAGATCGATCTATTTTATCTATAAAAATTAAGAAAAAGAAATCATAAAATCATCCAAATGTGGATGAAGTAACACGCAAAATACAAATTATGGCCATAACCCTGCAAAGACCTAGGTGCTTAAAGTTAAGTAGGTGCTGAGTAGGCCCCTTGATTTCAGTGGAGCTATTCATGTGCTTAAAATTAAACACATGCTTAAGCATTTTCAGGATCAAGGCATATATATATAATGTGTGTAATTATAAATACGTGTGCGTTTGTGTACATAGAGTTTTAATTTAGCTTTTCACCCTTGCAAAAGTAACACGGTGCTGTTGTCTGCAGACACACACACGCTGGCTTTCTGGATCATCATAATTGATTTCTTTTCGCTGTTTTACCTTGTTTCAAATAAAACTGTATTTCTCTTTTCCCTTTTTAAAAGAAATGAAAACTTAATTCAATAATAAATGAGCTCCAGCTCAGCCTAAGAGTCACTTAACTTAAATCTTTTTGTAGAGGTTCCCACTTAAACAGCTTGAAAGACAGTAAATCATGTTGGGGAACGGACATCCCGGTTTCATTGCCATGCCGCGGAGCTCGGAATTAATGGCCATCTCTTTAGAATGTATGGATGTGCCTTCCAGCTGCTGGGCCTGACAGCGTTATTGCTCAATTAATGGGATTTTGATGTAATTGCAGATCGGAAACATAGCGCCTAAAAATTATATTTTTCCATAAGAATTGCATTTTATCATCCAGCTGTGGGGAGGAATATGCTACGTAATGGGGCTTCTATTGGTTTTTATTTTCCGATAACGTATTTATATTGGTTAGTTGCTGCCAACTGCAACTGCTCAAAGGCTTGCAAGAGATACACAACTATGTTTATAAGGGTTGCCCTGCCTGCTTATGGCTCATACGATAACTAATCTCTCTGTCTCATGGGACAGGATTCAGGAGAGACTGTGGGGAATCTCCCTCCTGAACATGGTGGGAACAGGAAAATTGTGGAGGTGCCGTCCTTGAATTCCAGGGGTAGGCTTTAGCTCTATCTAATGCATTCACTAGCTGCTGGCTGTGAAAAAGCTTTGCTTCTCTTTGAGCCCTAAAGGGGTGGAATTAGATTATCATTATTTTAAAGCATGCACAGCAAAGAGATGGAAAAGAAAGCTGCAGAATGGTTTATTGCAGTAAGATTACATGGGGATAAAGCATGTTATCCAGTGGTGAAGGTTATCCCTTCTGTGTCCATACAGCACCCAGCATGATGCAGCCCCTTTGCGCGCTACCACAATATCTATGTTTACCACTAATAATCTCAGAATGGTGGGTTTGTAGGACTCCCCATCTCTGTGGACTCAGAGGACGGTTACAGTAAGCATCAAGGCAAGGTTGGTTCCGGGTTATCTTTATTGCATGGACTGCAGAAATAAGGTGAAACGTATGATTAAAATATATATATTAATTTTCTTAAATAACACATGGAATAAAGCATAGGCATATACAGAAGAGTCCTAGGTAGATGAATAAATGAAAGCCCTACCCAGAACTACCAGAATAAACGTAATAAAGAGCAGAACAGGTTTCCAAAAGGAATGATATAAAATTCACACTCTAATATGGGGCACTTCTCTTCTACAGCATCTTTAGGTGATCTCAGAGTTGATCAGTAAGGTTCACTATTAATGACGCCTGCTGTGTGATTACAAAGACTGTTTCAGATTACTAGTGTCCTGTCTAATTCCAATGCTAAGAACATGCTAAGAAAGGCCAGACTGGGTCAGACCAAGGGTCCGTCTAGCCAAGGATCCTGTCTTCCGACAGTGGCTGGTGCCAGATGCTTCAGAGGGAATCAACAGAACAGGTCAAATATTGAGTGATCCATCCCCTGTCATCCAGTCTCAGTGGCTGGCAGTTAGAGGTTTTGCGACATCCAGAGCATGGGGTTGCATCTCTGACCATCTTGGCTAATAGCCATTGGTGGACCTGTCATCTATGAACTTACCTCATTCTCTTATGAACCCAGTTGTACTTTTAGCCTTTGCAACATCCCCTGGCAATGAGTTCCACAGGTTGACTAGGCATTGTGTACAGCACTTCCTTTGGTTTGTTTTAAACCTGCTGCTTATTTATTTCATTGGGTGACCCCTGGTTCTTGTGTTGTATGAAGGGGTTACTAACACTCAAGTCTCCATATTGAATTGATTAAACAATAGATTGAACTGGGATTGGCCCAGCCACGTGATGAACAAAAACAGAGGCCAAACCATAGTTTCCCCTTCTTACCTGTTTCTCTGCACTTTGATTGGTTAAGGGTGTCTACTTTGCATAATCACAAAAATATCATTTCTTTATAACTGCACTGTATGGAATCTCAGTACTCTGACTGTACAGTTGTTTGCAAATCAGAGTGTGGTGATTTGCATAATATCTGTGCAGCTATTTATCAATAACTGTGGTATAATTATGCAGATCTCTTTACACTGATTGGCTACTCTAATGCCTCTGCTCCTATTAGGTTTCAGTGTAGTAGCCGTGTTAGTCTGTGTCAGCAAAATGAAAATAAGAAAGAAAAACTTGTAGCACCTTAGAGACTAACAAATTTATTTCAGCATAAGCTTTCGTGGGTTAGTACCCACTTCATCGGATGCAACGATGAAGTGGGTACTAACCCACGAAAGCTTATGCTGAAATAAATTTGTTAGTCTCTAAGGTGCTACAAGTTTTTCTTTCTTATTTTCATTCTGCTCCTATTGGCTCTGGTACTTGGAATTTTCAAACTATTGTCTGTTGCAAATGTGCCAGTGGCATTGGTTTCTCTCTCTCTCCCTTCAGCAGAGACATCAGACCCCTAAAATAGTTACTTGAGGCCAGATTTTTAAAGGGATTTAGATGGAGATGGCACTTAGTGGGGTTTTCACAGGTGCCTTGAATTTAGTTACTTTCGGTGTTTACACCGTATGGGTCTGTGTCGATGTGAGTTTTCACTATTGATCTCAGCGGGAGGAGGAGTTTTCCCTGTTGTTTTATGTGGCTCTTTCACACAGCAAAGTGTGTATGGGTGGGAGGGGAATCGTTTAAAACACTCCAAAGAAGATGTGAGTATAAAACTTCAAAAAGTGGCCGGAGAGTGGAGTAGTGCAGTTGTAAATCCTGAAACCTCATTATATATATATATCAATTGACTGCCCTTTTATTACCTCATTAATACACAGTACATTAATTTTGATACATAATATTTACTAATATCCCAAAGCCAAGGTATTTAGCATGTGGTGGTGCCCACCAACCAGTACATTTATTAAACATTAACACTAACTTTTAGTCAGTATTAAAATATTAAATTTTAAGCATGATCTTTTTGGGTGGACCGATGCAGATTCCTCTTGAGGCCAAATGGACTCTGTATGGGCACAGGGGGTCTGTGGATGTGGATCCCAATGCCAGATCTGGGGTCTGAGTTTGTAAGAGTCTTACTTTTTGTCTATAAATACTGCAGCGTTATAGAAACATTAGTAATTTTGGTCACTGAGGTTACTGAAATGTTGACAGATGGTGAAATCTCAGTTTTTATTGTTTTATGATAGATCTCTTACATAAATTAACTTAAATTGTTAATAACATGACCCCTGACTTGTAAATGACTTACTGTAGTTTAGGGTAGGGAAAAAATCTAAATAATAAAGATGCAAAATGCTGTAGGTAAAATAAATATTAAGTGTAATGAGTATGTGTAGCCACTAGATGGCAGTGCTATGTGGTGTTGAGGTTTGTGGATGATGTAATTTGTGACTGAGGGTGATGGGAACTTCCGGTGGGGATTCTAGATTAGACACCATGCTTTTAGATATGTGGTATCTTGTGCAATCCATGTGGGAGCTATTGCACCAGGACAGATCAAAATCATTTGCTAAGAAAATCTTCATGCTGAAAGATTTCTCACCCCTTTCTCATTATTAGGACAGTTCCTTCTCTGTCACGCTGGTGTCAATCCAGAATGACTCCATGGACGTCACCAATTTACTCCAATGTAACTAAAAGAAGAATTTGCCCAACTGTTTTAATGGAATCACAGGCATTTTCAAGATTATGCTGCCTCATGCTTTCATCTACCAGAATCTCTGAGCCACAGACTATTGCTTTGCTTGGTAGATTCACGCTCAGTGGTAAAGCCCGTGGGTAGATGGACTGTGAGTAAGATGGACTGTGCTGCTCCCTCTAGTGGCTGAAAGGAAAGGAAGTGAATTTAAAGGATGTACATGTTCCTTGCTCATTGGCTGTGCAGGGACAAAGGAAGGTTAGATGGCCCAATCTCATCAGAGCTTCATTAAGTGGATGTATATGCATTGTACAGACCTGTTCAAATATTAATTCACACACCATGGCAAGATGAATCCAACCAAAAGGGATGAAGGAATTAAATGTGAACAGCTACACTGATGTGCTGGTGCTGTTGAGAGTCTGGGGCTGGCTTGATTTCTGATATAAATTAGAGCAGTTACAGGCTTGCTCTAAACTACGTCCCTCTGACTCTGGCTCTAAAGGGCCATTCTGGGAGCTGAGAATAGCCAGTGTTGATACCTTCTAGCTGTGTCTCTTATGTTGGCTTGGAATTCCAAGCTGGCCACATCCATTGGCTTTCTGGCCCCGTTACATTGACAGTGTATCACAAAGGGGCCATGTAGGAAGGGAGAATTGAACCTACTATGAGCTCTTCTATGGTGACACTTAGTCATTCTTCTTTTATTGTTTTCTTACTGCAAATTAGAGGTTGTTCAGATTGTGAAAGTATTTGTCTGCCCTTTGAGTATGGAGGGTACATACCAGTTAGGGTGACTAGCTGTCCCGATTTTATAGGGACACTCCCGATTTTTGGGTCTTTTTCTTATAAAGGCTCCCATTACCCCCCACCCAATTTTTCACATTTGCTATCTGGTCACCCTAATACCAGTAGGGTCTAGCATTGTCAGGACATCACTGCAAGGCAGATCTCCTGAGTTAGAATCCTAGGTTTGGCTTCTCTACTGTCCAAACAAATCACATAACTCCTTGGCCGCAGTTTTTACATCTGTAAAATGGGGTGAGAATCTCAAATTTAAAGGAGTGTTGTGAATGTTAATAAATGTTTAAGTGCCTTGAAGATGACAAATATTGCATGAGGGTTTTATTACTAACTACAAAACATTTGTGTTAGCAGCATGCCAAAAAAAGTGAAATATTTTTAACTGATTAAAAACCCCATTTTTTTTTTTCATTCTGAGGGAGTTCATCATGGCCTAGCTGGATTTTCTTCAAACTTTCTATTAAAGTGTCCTTTAGAGTGAGCATAAGTATGTAAAATTTGAGCTCAAAAGGCATTTTGGGGAAAGTTATAACTCACTGAAAATAGGGGCTAAGAATGAGAGCTGTGTTAGGCCTAGATTACACAGTACGAGAGCTAGTTATAGATCATAGCTTTTCATTCTTTGGCTTTTAGCAATTTGCATAGAATGACAAGAAAAAAATGATGCCTCGGGATATTCAGAGCTAAATAATGGACATTCACCTTAGGGTGACCAGACAGCAAGAATGAAAAACCAGGGCAGGGGGTGGGGGGTAATAGGTGCCTATATAAGAAAAAGCCCCCAAAATTGGGACTGTCCCTATAAAATCAGGACATCTGGTCACCCTAATCCACCTAGAAGTAGATCATCCCTTGAATACCTTGAAGCAGTCCATGATTTTCTCAGCTGTAGGTGTTCAGGTTTTTTTTTATCACCTTCTATGAACACATCCCACGTTTACCTCATGTTTCTCTACCTTCCATTGTAATTGGTTACTGTACACAGTGTGATGTGTGGATTAATCTCTCAAGATCTTTATTAATTCTCACGGCAGTGTATGAGTCTCTGCAGTGTTTTAAGATCTGTTTTTGTCTTTGACTGTTTCCTTGAAGGACTTGGAAGCTCCTGTTTTTCATTGTTAAGTAACAGTGGTCATTACTAACTCACTTTCCTGGGTGTGGGCTTGGAATATCAAACTGAGTGGTGTCAGTTTCCACAACACACTGAAGAGATTATCAGTTTTCTGTAAAAGTCTATTTAAAAAAAATTGACAAGGAACTGGACGGAAACTCGTTTTTTGGGGGGAATTACAACAAAGAGTTGATTGTGACCTCCCATGCTCGGTAGTGTCAAGGACAGATGGGAAGATGGTATGAATCAATATATGTCAACTGCACAGATGGTACAGTCATGCAGTGTCCATAACCTGATCTCCTATCCCCTGAAACAGAAATTAATAATCCCTTCGTGATAGGCAATGGCTGCCAACCAGCTGAAAGATCAGAGTGCGGCTTAGGCTGGAATTCTCCACGAGGTATTTGAAACAAGCTTGGTAGTTGTTTTAAAAAGGGCTTGGGAATACATTCTGGACTATCGTCTACGGGTACGTGTCACAAGGTCCACTCACTGAGGGTGGAGCCTCCTTCTGGCCATCCTGGGGATTAGCTCTGCTCAGGCATTGCGTCCTCCTCTGGCGGGGTCTCTCCTGCCGTCCTCTCATCCTGTGGACCCCTCTTGCTCCAGGAACCACAGCCTCCTTTTTGTGACTCGGCCTTCTTGACTCCGGGTTCCCGCTCAGGCGCCCTCTGGTCAGCAGCCAAGGCCTGCACTGTCCTACCTTGATGCTTTCCTCCTGAGCCTTTCCTACCATCCTGGCTTCCCCGCGCTCTGGGTTTGCCGGCCTCCCAACTCCCTCCTCTCAGGCAGTAAATCTGGACCATCTCCTAGCCCCTAATGCACCTCCCTTTTCCCAGATTCCTTCCTTGCAGGCTGCTCTGTTGCCAGCTTCCTGGCTTCTGTCGGGCCCAGCTGAGCCTTGAACCCCTACTCCCTGTCTCTTTCTTCAGGTGTTGCCTGGGCATTTAGCCATCTTAACCCTCCCAGGCCTTGTGTGGGGTGAACACTCCATTCCAGCATGGAAGGCCTTACACATAGTGAAAAAGCTGGGGTGTTACTGGACGGGGACAGGCCCCTGATAGGAATGTGAGCAGACTGTTCTGTCCCTAGAGCCCTGTTCCACGGTGCCTCCGTGTGGCAGAGGAGCGGCCATAGAGCTGCCGTTATGTGGGTGCTCAGGCCTGATCCCCTTGCAGAGTGGGTGTAATCGTGACGCAGTGACTGCAGCTGCCCTGCACCGGCTGACTTGGAGAATTCATTCTCCTCGTGTCCTCTTGACTCCCCTCTGCACAGTGGGGCGGCGTGCACTTCTTGGGACGGGGTAGGGATGTCGCTTCGTCCAAAAGAATAATCAAATAGCCCCTGGAAGATGTTAGTAACAACTCTCACCATTTTATCATGAGGCTGGAGATATTTGGAGCCTTTCCCCAAACCCCAGCTCCTGGAGTTCTGGGTTTACATGGGAATCTCCGTTTCTATTATTTTTTAAAAAAAGGTTCTAACTCCAATGGCTTGAAAACATCAACCCTAAAGGCGCAAAAGCCACCATGGTAAACAAAAAGAGCCCCAGATGTATTATTTCGAAGCCAATCTCCTGATTTGGGGGGGCTGGACTTACGATTATTGAACTCTTGGAGTTAGCAGAAAGAGGGTCACAACATTGCTGGGTATACTGCCCACTAGCGTCTGTGCATGGGGAATCAAAGCATTGGCGGTGGGAGCCTCCTCTGTGTCGTTCTGCATGGAACTCTTGAAATATAGTTGGCCAGGGTCGCTGTATTCCCATGGGGGAGGGTTGGCTCATCCTGGCCACTTTTCTGAACAGCAAACAATTCTTGGTTTTAAAGGCTCCCCTTAGAAGGAGACTATGTAATATAATCAGCGACTGCGACCCACCAAAACAAGAATTGGCACGCCTGCACAAGCGCCAGCCCGTAATGATGAATTCCGTATTCCTCCCATGGACTAATTAATGTGCGATAACAGATCCCAGTGCAATTTGCAAGTCACAGATTGCATTAGGTGATACAAATGACTCATTTGTGAACCTGAAGGATGACCTTTGGCAGGACTAACTTCTGACCTCAGAAATATTAAAGAAAGGTTATTTCACCTTGCCATTGTCTCCAAATGCCAAAATAGCCCAATTAAAAACCTTGACATGGAACTATAGGAGCAGATGTGAGTCCTAAAGGGCATTAATTATTTTCAGTGTCAGCTGGTTGTATAACTTAGGCCAAATGAGAGTTTGGAAAGCTATTAAGCCCCTGTCTTACATGCGTTGGGTCTAAGGTTTAAATTCAAAATGAGGTGTATGGTTTCATTTCATTTGGGTAGGCTACACTGAGTTTAAGTGCTGGTTGTCCTAGCAAGAGATGTGAGCTACTTTTTATATAGTTACTGTAAGAAGACCTTTAAAATCTGCCCCCTTAGTACTAGCAATCTATTTTAGTGTCTGTATGTATGATGAAATAATCATTAGTCGCCATGCTGAGAGGTCAGAATCCCATGCATATGTTCAGCATTGTTTCCCTGTGTGCTGTTTCTACCCTCCTTCCATGACTGAGTGCCAGTGATCTTGTTGTGCCATGTGCTTGCTTTCTTTTTTTTTCCAAACATGGTGACAGATGAAGATATTGTACCAAAACTCAGTTCCCATATGGCTAATTTCTACATTTGTTTTAACAACACACAGATTTAAAACAAATGAAAACACAAAGACTTGAGTAATCTTGGCATTCTTTCCACTGCTCTGTAATTTCTTCCTCCAGGTGGGCTTTTATTGACACATAGTGAAATGCCTTGATGTGTCTTAAAAAAGAAACTAGTCAGACCGTAATTCGCTCAAAGACTTTCATTTGATTGGAGCAACATCTTATGTAATGCTCACCCTATTTCTCCTTTCCCCTCTCCGCAACCACAGTGGTTTTAAAATCACACATTTTCTCAGAGGAGATGAGCAAAAGACGTGAAAAATTATTCAAGCAGTACGAGTAAGAAGTGTCGTATTCAGGTCTAATTGAGAGGGGTTTATATACCTAAACTCTGTCTTGGAGTCTTTTTTTAAAATTTCCCCCCTGCCACCTGTTCTCCCTGTTTTCCAGTCACAAAGAAGGGCAAATGACAATGGATCTTGGATACCACGGTAATAAGCATGGAATAAAAATAGATTGAGTTTGATAAAATGGCTTCTGCTACCATCCAAGGGAAAGACTTCCACACATCAGTTATTTCCCAAAAGGTATTTTTTCTCACCTGCCAAGGGCTGCTTGTTCCCAACGTGACTCTAAATATCTATACATCGCATGCTGTATTTTATTTATCATGCTGGTACGGTTTCTGAAGTATTGCATAAAGGCACCTTCTGCCCATCACAGCGTCTTCAATAACCTCTCTAATGCTGGTTATTAATTGTCCCATGAGATTTCCGTTGCAGGCTCACCATCTGACCCCACCTCTTCCTTCCCCATTAGAAACAAGGCTTTGTTGCTTCGGCGCTCCCACATGGCGTAAACCTTCGGAGGGAGATGGTGCTGGGGAATTTGGGTTATGCTTTTGCTAAAGTATTGTGTTGTCATGGATCTGGGTTTTCATTTTGTTCCTGGAATCATGTGACGTAGTGAACTCTCAATGTAATGTATCAGAAATATAAAATAAAGGCTTATTTTCCTAATTTTAGTTTGGTTAGTGCCTATTTGATCCAAATTAGCCTGATTAAAATCTTCTCAAACCCAAATAGCTAAGAATAGTGGCTCTGTTGCTATTAGGCGGGTGGGCATGCAGGGGAAGGGGCAGATTAGTCTTGTGGTTTCGTCACAGGATTTGGAACGATGAGATCTGGGTTGTATTGCTATCTCTAGCACAGACTTACAGGAACTTTGGGGGTCTCAGTTTGTTCCTTAAATTTGGGTACTAACACCTAGGGATGATGATAACAGTTAAAATGGGGTAAGTGCTTTACGATCCAAGGATGGACAGTCCAAAGTAGAAGTGTCGTGAGGTCTGGCAGACAATTGACAAAAACACTAGTCCCCAGATTGTCAGATAATGAGTCTCCCACCATTACAATCAGAGCAGAAGTTTTGCAAAAAGTGGCAAAGAAAAGTACTGTAACGGGAAAGCAAAATTATCAAATTGCAAACTGTTTCTATTTGTTTCTGAAGAGTTAAGTCAACGGCATTCCTGTAACCTTTCGCGTATCTACGTGCCCTTCTGCTTCGCTATGATTTCCATTCACTTGTAAACTGGGATCTCACTCCCTGCAAAACGTACTACTTTGACTTGGCTTTGCCACCGCCACAATGGAACCAGCAAGATAGATGAGAGAAAAGAAGAAAAGTGAAGGGAGAAGAAGAGAGGAGGAGGAAAACCTCTGTCATTCTATTGATTCAAAACTGTCCTGATTGTGTCGGGGAAGCAGGGAAGAAATTGGTCTATCGGCAAATTATCGCATGGTTTTCTCTGTGGGGTCTTTGGCTAGCTATGGTCATAGGTACTGTATAGTAATCTAGACACATAGATAGCTAGGTGAGTCTGATTCCACTGTACAGGGTGGCGGTGCAGAAACCATTTCATACTTGGTGAACTAGCTGAAGATTCTTTAAAGAAAAAATGGTGACAATATAAATATAGGCCAGCAAACTGAATCCACATCCAGCTTTGCAAATTTCAGGGATGCATCCTTGTAACAAGAGCTATGGTTATGGTTGCCTAAGCATTTCTGTTTCAAAAGGCCTTCTCCAAAAGTTTATAATGTTGGCAAACGTCTACCTTTTGGGGGTTGAAAATGTTCATGTTTATTCAGAGTCAAGGCGTGAATCTTATCAGAAAGTTTGAGCAAAATCAGTTATGCAGTTTTTGAATATGGCCAAAATAAATGTGGTGACCTTGCTATAAGCATCTCTGGTGCGTCAGTGGTTTGGGTGCATCAACTTGAAATTTAGCTGGAATATAGTCCCTTGGTTGTAGAAGGGTCGCCTGGTGATCTGTTGAAAATCTGACTTGAGCTGGCAGAGTTGCAGTGGTTTAAAAATCGTACCTTGCTCACGCATGCAGGCTTCAGTTATACACCACTGGGCTTTTTACAAATGATCTCCCAGAGTTCCAGTGGCACTGTGCCCGCATACCTGTGTATCCATTGAGTGGAGATTCTCCCTCAATATGTGATCTCACAACTTTCTACTGTTTCTGTACATACATGGCTAGGAGAGTGGACTGGAATTCATGTGTGTGTCTGTGTGTCCGTCCCCAGAATATGATCGATCAGGATGTGCTTGGAATGGCACAGAGCTCTGAAGTGCCATATGGAATTGTTCTGTTATAGATGTAAAGGTGATGTGGAATAATTCCATGCAGTAGATGAAGTTTCTTATTAAACCATTCTATAAGACAGGTGAAGATGCACATAGAATGAGACTGGTCTCCAAAGGAGCCTCTGATGCTGATCCTACTTCAGTGGTTTTCAGCCTGTGGTTGGTGAACCCCTGGCGGGTCCACAGATTATGTCTAAGGGGTCTGAGAAAGGCGTTGTTACCATAGGACAGTGGTTTTCAACCTGTGCTCCAGGATCCCTGGAGGTCCACAAACTGTCTAAGATTTCCAAAGGGGTCCATACCTCTATTTGAAATTTTTTAGGGGTCTGCAAATGAAAACAGGTTGAAAACCACCATTCTACATCATATGTGAATGTGTTCAGAGGATTTCAGGCTATGGGATGGAACAGCAGCTGCAATCCCTTGTGCCGCTTATGCCAAGATTTTGCACTGGCTGTGCAAGGTTGGGAGACAAAGAAGAACATGTGCCTCCATTTCCACCCCCACGCAACATGAGTAGGATGGCATATCTGGCCGAACGCCAAACTCAGAAGGTTGAGCCCAGCTGGGAAACTGAACTTTGCGGCTGGCTTGTGTGGATTTGACCTTCTCACTAAAGCTCTCCCATGTACCTTTCATAGGGTGGCATTTTGCAGATGACCAGAAGTGCTGGCTTCCTCTTTAAAGTAGAATTAGGAGCAAATTCTGCATAGGATTACACAGGTGTGACCCCACTGAAGTTAATGGGATTACCCAAGGGTGGGGACATCAGTGTAGCGTTTGACCTTCCAACCTCATTTCTCTCCTCTGTGGTAGAATCCCACCAGTGTCAGTGAGCCTGTGGAATAAGGGATGCAAATGCAGCAGAAGTTTTCTTTAAGTGCCTCTTATAATAAATGGAAACCAATGCATTAAAATCCTCTCGCTCTCAATCAGTGGAAACACATTTTTTTTTTAAATGGCGCGCCTGCATTCCTGTAGGGAATGCACTTTTTAACCAGTGGAAATATAGTGTAAAATATCTGTGATACATTATAATAAACTTTGTTCCACATGGTTTGCATTGTCCTTACTTACGTTTATTGTGTGAACATTTTCCCTCCCTTGGAAGCAGCTGGAAAGTGTAAATTTCAAGTTTAACTAGGTGTTTGCTGTTGCGTATGGATTTTTGTTTCTGGGGGCAGGTAATGGTGTGACTCTATTTCGGAGACGGCTATCCTGACCAGTTGGGTGCCGCTCACCCCACTCTACTGTCCCTTTAAATAAGGCACGCAGAGTTCACTTTCTGAAGTTCATTAGCTTGTGTTATCAATAATTTAGGATAATATTCCAGTGGTGCCTCAGTGCCTGGACCACCTTATTTTCTCTGTCAGCTTTCTCATACCCTAGCAGTCCAGTGAACTTGATAAGTGTCCCATCATCCTGTTAATCAAATTACTTATGAACCAAAATTGACAGTTTTCATTAATTATAAAGGATTATTCTAATTGCAATTCAAATTTATTCATTTAGAACAGACGGCATTCAGTAATATTTCAGGAAATTTGCATATTAAATGGAGAGGGTCGTCCATTAAGTATGGTAATGTATGCATATTTCCTTATTTTTAACTTCTGGGCCATATGCACTGCTGCTACTTCAGCAGGTGAAAAACCAGAACGTGCTTAATTTGTTCAACAAACACAGGGGCCGTAACACATCTTTTGGCACGAACCACCATTGTCCTTCTCCCTTTTTATTCCTTCTGCTCTCAGCCCCCCAAAATGACTGTTATCCTTCGAAGAAACTTTTGATAAACCTGTTTTTAAAAAAAATTGTAGGCACAGCTGGTAAGGGTTGATTGAAATGTTTTGCCATCGAAGCTGTGTTCATTAATTTCTTCAAGATGCTGAAGCAGGCATTAAGGTTGCCTGCTGGAGTCCTTCCCAGTGTCATGTGGAACAGCAAGGGGGCTAATCGTCATCCTTGTAACATCAACTGGTTACCCCCCTCGTGCGATATGAACCTTTCCCCTCCAGTGAAAAATGAACCTGTCTGAGACAAAAGCACAAACTATGCATGCGATGAGACAGTGTCATTATTCAAACCTGTATAGGGCT
This sequence comes from Macrochelys suwanniensis, assembly GCA_033296515.1. Classification (NCBI taxonomy): domain Eukaryota; kingdom Metazoa; phylum Chordata; order Testudines; family Chelydridae; genus Macrochelys; species Macrochelys suwanniensis. Next base: position 105,868,536 of record CM065782.1, on the reverse strand, counting down.
GTGCTCCCAGATCATTAAGAATCATATCTTCATGACAATAATAAGCAACGACCAAAACCCAGATCCAAAGACACATACAGGTATATTTATATCAACCCCTTTATCAATATTTTTCTGGCTCAGGAACACAAAATGCTGTAGATGAGTTGTAGCCTTATTCTTTGGAGCATTTGCTTGACTTTTAAACAGTTAAACAGTTTTATCACCTATGGAGAAAATGGTGGTGTCATGAATCATGTGACCCACCTAGTAAGTAATTTAACTAACATACCCAGAAATTACTTCTATCTTGTCTTAATGATTTTGGTAAAACATCTGTCAACTCATTCATCTTGTTTTTAAAATCCTTTTCTTCGAAGAGGCCATTGCTTATTTAACTTGTTCTTAAGCAGGTTTCTTTCATTTTCTGGACAAAACAAAAATCTTTGCTGTTTCTATTTGCAGATATTTTATTTTTGTTGGACACATTTCATTTAGGCTACTTCTATCTATCTATCTATCTATCTCACATTAAATTATTTTTTAAACTGTGTTATGGATTGAAGGTTAATTCTGATTAGCAGTGTGAAAATAAGTGCATCTTGCAGCAGAAGTGAAGGGAAGTGCGGATGAACAGAAAATATATTGCAGAAGTTAATTATACGAGGTTGGTATAGTGGGTTCAGATACTAGTGGGTTCTGATTCTGCGTAGCACTTGATGCCAGTGTGATTTAAGCACCTGCTTAAGGCACCTGGATCACCTAGATCGATCGGACTTCAGCTGTCATTAAGACTGCGCCGATCACAACACGTCTGCCATTCTTCTCGCACTCTTGCCTTTCTTGTCCACGTTCGTCCGAAACGTTTAACGATGTCATCTTCCCATCTTCTTGGAGGCCGACCGGGGGGTCTTTTCTGTTCTCGCGGGTACCACTCAGCAATGATTGCGGTCCACCTGTTATCCATGAGCCGTGCTGTGTGGCCCGCCCATCGCATCTTGTTATGGCTGCTTTCCACGACAATATCTTTCACACCGCTGCGTTCTCTGATGATTTCATTTGGTATACGATCCAGAAGGGAGATTCCCAACATAGCTCGTTCCATTGCCCTTTCAGCTACCAACAGCCGTTGCTCTTCTCTCTTCGTCAGTGCCCACGTTTCACTGCCACCTCTGCCGCAGGCAGGCAGGCAGGTATGGCAGTGAAACCTGCTTAAGTATTTTTCTAAATACCGATGGACTTACGCTTATATTTCTGCACATGCTCAAGTTAAAGTGCTTTGCTGAATTGGGGCTGTAGGCATTAACTGAAAGCTAGTACTGGGAAACTAACTGTGACTTTCTACATGAGCTCTGTGAAGCTGAGGCTGTCCCTGTAAAGACAGTGGGGTGATGTACCATATTATCACAAAGGTATCTTACAGAGGTGTCTTAGGGAGTCATGTCTCTTGCATCACAAGGAATAAATCCAGAGATTTGCTCCGCAGACACTGATGTGGAAAAAATACTCCAACCCGTCTGAGGGACTAGAAAAGCCTTTATACTCTGGGAAGTTATAGTCTTGGTCCCTGGCTCAGTGCTTTGCTAGGTCAGGGCTATCACTCTGAAAATTACTCCTCCCAGCTCAGTGCCAGCGAGTTGCCCTGTGGCCCAAGAGGAATTCCCCTGAAGGAGATCATGTGGTGTTATCATCATTGCTGTCCCTTGGAGTTTCAATCTGGGTGGGGAAGCAGTTAGTTTATGGATGAGCTCTGGTGTTAGAGGTTGATGAGACAATGTTCTGAATCAATGTTGCCCTTCGTGCCTTGAGTTATTCTCTGTTCCTGGTCAGGGCTGTGATGGCCCCCTACCTCCCTCTGTCAAAGCACGATGAAGGTTGTGACCACTTTGTGCCAGTGAATTCTGCCTTGGTAGCATTTCTGCCTCAGGTTCCCCATTGTAGGAGTAAGTCTGGTCCCATAACTGTCCTTGTTGGGGGAAATTTCCAGGCAAACACTCTTCATTAGCCTGGAGTGAAAGATTCGTATCACTCACTTCAGCCAAAAATCCCTTAAAAGAATGTTGTAGTTTTCTCCCAAACCTTTAACTTACCCTCAGGTTCATAGACAAGCCTTACCCTTGGTCAGCCCCTGAGCTGTGAAACTTCAGCTGTCTAGACTTGGTTTTGGCTAGCGGTGGTGGTGGTGGTCATTGGGAAAAACCCATGTTGTAAATATTCCCCTCTCCTGGTTGTGAATTGTTCTCAAATGGATTTGATATTTACTTACGTATTCACTATTATTTCCTATTCATTTAATGGAAAGCCTCAGGCCTTTGGAAGCTCATAGGCTTTTGCCCTTTGGCTGCAGATATCCCTATACGCCTATGAGGCTGTGTATATTATCCCGGTCTTTATGCTGTCCAGCTCAGAGTTAGATTTCTACATCGAGTACAACATGTTAGGAAACGCACAGCGGACATCCGCAGTTGCCCCAAGGAAATATGGGAATGTTATGGTATTACCCTTGTGTTAATTATATGGAGGGACGGGGAGAGAAATGCCTATGTGGCATCCTTACTTGTTCATTTACATGGAATCTACATGAAACTCTACAAAAGTAGCAAAAAGCAAATTTTTCTTACAAGGCCAAATCGGATAAATCAGGTCTGAAATTTGTAGTGTAAATCTTAGAAATATGGTGAAAAGTGAAAAGCCAGACAGTTTTTGAGCTCCATATCTCTGAAATTCTGTGTGTCATTTGTCCCAGACTTTCCCCCAAAATTCTACCTTGGTATAAGATTGTGGCATTTGACATTTCAGGTGTGTGAAAATCGGTCTTGTCATGGGAAGACCAATGAAACTTCAGATGTTAGACCCCATATATTGCAGTGGTTAGATGCTCAGCCACAGGTTGGTTGAGGCTTTTAATAGAGCAGATGTTTCTTGAAACAAATAGTAGGTCATTGTTGCTGTATATTTTTTATAACAGTCATGCGATTAGATCTAAATTTGCAAGTGAGATGCTATTTTCTTCTGTACAGGACAGAAGTTGGAATAGCTCTTAATATAGCGGTTTTGATGCAGCAAATTTCAATATGATATATGTCTGTGTATGTGTTTACTGAGTAATGTATTGGAGAGAAATAGGTCACTATTAGTGGATAGTGGTGCACATAGGATAACTTATTAGCAATGTGTCAGGGGCAGATACAAATGAAGCTGAGGTGCTGGCTACCTCTGGCATGCCGCAAATGTAGAAGAGATCAACAAGATACAAAAAGAAAGGGAAGTGGTTGTGGCCTCAGGGGAAATGCAGGAAACACAAAGAAAAGGATACCTCTTCTCCTTTTTTTGCTGGATGTAATAAAATATGCAGACTGGAGTTCTTAATTTGTTGCCGCCTTTGTTTAAAAAGTGACCTCAAATGGTGACGTTTATGGCATTGTATCCTATAGTTAGTCTTCACTTTACAGGCAAGAATTTTAACTATGAACCGGAAATACGTGTGCGTATGTGTGTGCGCACGCATGTGTGTACTTTCTGTGTATTGTCCAAAATATAAAAATGATATCTACACCCCACCACCGCCTGTCTGGATTTCAGCTTATGAGTCTCTCTGATTAAATGCCGCAACAAACTCTTGTCACTTTCAGCGTCAGTCTTATTTTTCTGAGTGTTGTAGGTAGATGGCAAAAAGTGAACAGGCCTCAAGAAAGCAAACTGAGAGCCATAAATGAGGAACAGGAACTCGGGCACAGAGCGCAGATGCTAAGAAGCCAAGTACATTTGTTCTAAGAAATATTTAAAGATGAGAGAAAATGACCAGGTATTGCTGAGATTAGTCAGAGAGAGCACACATTAATACATTTTTTATTGAGAAAAGGAAATCATGTCTAAATAAAACATGTGGTTTTAAAAAATCATCTCTGCCTCAGAGATTAAACATACTATTTCTTTACTCTGGCATCTAATTTCAGCAAGGTAGCTGAAGCTCACAGGTGTCTTTGAGACCTTTTCTGAACGGTAGGTATATAGAGGATTTCATGGGTTTTTGTTTTATTTATTGATTTATTTATTTAATTCTCTGGTTTAGTTCCATAAACCATTAATGGCAAGTGAGACAACAGTGTTTTTTAATAAGTTCAGATGCAAAATATGTATCAGGGCAAGATGTTTATATGGACAGTACATTGAAATCTTTATTAAATACACTTGGAAACAGAGAATTTATTGTACCATAATTCAGACTTGGAATCTGTGTACTCTAGTGTCCTGCTTCCAGCAGTGGCCAATATCCAGTGCTTTGGGGATTGGGGGAGGGGGGAGCTTGTATTCATGCATGCGTCTATCTAGAATCTTCCACCAGAGTGAAATTCTGTCCATGAGATTGGGGTTGGAGGACTCTTCCTTGTCCATGTGGCAATTTGCTTATGGTCTGAAGCTTTGGGTTTGCTTAGTTCTATTTTCAGCATGAAGTTCGACAACTGATTAAACAGTCGTTAAATTATCCAGACCTTTCTAAAATCAGATTACAGTTTCTTAATAATCTTTTACAGGCATTAGGCCGAGCACTCCCAACTGCTTGACTGCAGGTGCAAATCAGATAGTTAAAGAATCTGGTTGGAAGGATGGCCTTGTGGTTAAGTTACTGGACTGGGTCTCAGAAGACGTGGATTTTAATTTCTGGCTCTGCTACCGATTTCTACTGGGATTTTGGACAAACTGCGTAACCTCTCGGAGCCTGAGCCCCCAATCTGCCGCTTGTATGTTGTATTGCTTTATCGTGGCTGCTAAGATTGTAGACTTGTTGGGGCAGGGCCCGTTTCTATGCGTGTGTGCTCTCACCTAGTACAGTGAGGCTGAAGTGTGCTAGGTGCTACAGTAGCACACATAATAACAATCTTAACAGAGGCACACGCATTGTGATTTGCACCTGCAGTTTGTTTTGTGGGTACAAAAACGCAGATGAAAATTTGGCAGGCGCAACTAGTGAGCACTTTCTAACCTCTCAGTGTCCTGTGTAACAAGAAGTGTCACGTTTCACTTTATCATTTGCTTTGCTGCTACTGATGATTTTTTTTTCCTGGTGTGGCATAATATTAATGTTTTTCTCTGATGGCTTCCAAGCCTGGGGGTCAGAGCTCATGTTTCACCGCACGAGACACCCCACCATAAATCTCCTTAAATAATACAGAAGGCTGGAAAGAGTCACTGCAGAAAAAGCCAGCCAGTCTGAACGAAGTGGCATTGATGCATGGCAGAAGAAAGAACTTGGATTTGGGCTGTACTGGGTAGGTACCGTTTAGAGGACAGCTTTCATGTACAGAGGAAGGATATGCTTTGGTTTTCTTGTGAAGAACCCCTGTGCTCGATTGCAGCCAACCACCAAACTTTCTTGAGTTAGAGCTCCATTGTGCTCCTTGACTCACAGCGTCATTAATATTTTTACTCCTTAAAATTATAAATCAGACTGAGACTAATCCTGTAGCCTCTGCACATGCGGAACTCCTATAGATTTAACGTTCTGTTTGTGCAGCATTTTTAGCACTGCACCCATTGTTTGGCAATAAATCTGCATTGCCTTACCTTGCATGATTTGTATTTATACCACTTTTTGTCCTGGCGGGACAGAAGTAATTCATAGCTGCCCATAACACAATCTGTGCAGTACATAGCGATTTCTTGCTGCACAATACACAGAGGTTATTTTATGGGATTTGCACAAGACCATGGGGATGAGCAAGGCACAGAATCACTGATAAACATTTAAAAAAATAAACAGTAGCTTTATTAATTCAGCTTTTTCTAGTTACTTGGAAACTGTCTGTTCCTCTTATAGGTTACAGAGTAGCAGCCGTGTTAGTCTGTATCCGTAAAAAGAACAGGAGTACTTGTGGCACCTAAGGGCTAGTCTACACTACCCGCCTGATTTGGCGGGTAGTGATCGATGTTCTGGGATCGATTTATCGCGTCTCGTCTAGACACGATAAATCGATCCCAGAGCCACTCCCCGTCGACACCAGAACTCCAGCTCGGCGAGCGGAGGAAGCGCTGTCGACGGGGGAGCCTGCCTGCTGCAGTGTGGACCGGGGTAAGTACTTTTAAAAATCGATCTAAGATATTCGACTTCAGCTACGTTATTCACGTAGCTGAAGCTGCGTATCTTAGATCGATCCCCACCCCTAGTGTGGACCAGCCCTTAGAGTCTAACAAATTTATTTCAGCATAAGCTTTCGTAGGCTCTAGCCCACTTCATCAGATGCATAGAATGGAACACACAGAAGTAAGATGTACATATACACACAGACAAGTTGGAAGCTGCCATACCAATTCTAAGAGGCTATTTAATTTAGATGAGCTTTATCAGCAGGAGGAAAAAAAACACTTTTGTAGTGATAATCAAGAAGGCCTATATCAGACAGTTGACAAGAAGGTGTGAGGATACTTAACTTTGGGGAAATAGATTCAACTTCCAACTTTTCTGTGTGTATAGATACATCTTACTTCTGTGTGTTCCATTCTATGCATCCGATGAAGTGGGCTATAGCCTATGAAAGCTTATGCTGAAATAAATGTGTTAGTCTCTACGGTGCCACAAGTACTCCTGTTCCTCTTATAATTTTAATAATGATAGAACTAATCATAATTTCTTGCCACAAATGACTAAAGTCCTCTGGCTGTCCTACCAAATTTATAAAGAGCACAATTATAAAAAATAAGGCAAATACACCTTAATATAGGCCACTCTACATGGTGCTATGGAGGGCTACAAAGCTTTTATCATCACGTGTTTCGGATAAGTACAGTACTCGCAAGTGAATATGAGTTATAGACACAAATGGGAGTGAAAACTTCCTCGGAGATGATGTATCTCTCACTCACACACACCACTGCATTTTGATGCCACTTCTTTGTGTCTCCTCTTTCTTCTGCAAGTGACACGTTATGTGGAATTGAACTGTTGCACCTTTCCATTGAGTGGTGCCTTGAGGAAGAGGCACTACAGAACCAGTCAGTGGCCTGTGTTGTAGCTCCTTGGAGGTCTGTAGGTTGGTTTCTAGCTGGGACCTAATGACAGTAGGTGCATCTGATCCTAGTTAGGCTCAGCACCTGAAAGAAGAGCTCTTGGGGAAAGAGACAGGGATCTGCTGATCGGAAGTCTAGACAGGGTGCTTACAGAGCAGCACAGTAGTTAGGAGACAGTATCTTTGAAGGACAGTGTTTGTGAGTCAGGCCAAGGGCAAGCCGAGGGAAAAAACCATAGTGGGAGGATAGAGAGGAGGCAGAATGGAGAGAAAAGACCATGAAGTGGTAGCTAAGGAGAGAGCATCTAAACATGGCCTAAGTTGTGGTTAGGGAGAAGTGATATTTCATCCTATTCAGATACAGCCAGAGGAGGGGTGATGCCCCCTTTCTGGACCAGCTCAGGCAATGTAGGAGAGGCTTGGGGCTAAAACCCCATGAGGGGGAGCATGAGACATGCCCCTCAGTACCTCTTGCTTCACTTGCTCCTGAAATATCACTCAAGCAGCTATGCAGAATGTAGGTGCTATCAACATAGAGGAATCAGAGCAGAAAACGTCTTTGACCTAGAGTCCTCAGGCACTTATCTTTATTTTGGTGTCTCCCTTCCCTTCCCTCTCTCTTTTACATGGTAGGTAAGGGTAACTAGCTCAGTGAACGAGCCCCTTTGCTGTATTGCTGACAATTTGGGGTTTGACCCTGCAGTCTTTTCACATCCAGAACCCCCCACTGACTGCAGTGGGAGCTCGCGACATGGAAGGACAGCAGGGATCTTAGATCAGTACATGCTGTTGTGTGTTATATGGGGCTGAGGAGAACCTGGGCGTAACAGGGAGACGTGCAGGACACAGTGTGAGCCTTAACTCAGGGTTCCCCGGCACTTGCTGGTTGATTTCATGTCTTTAATATTAGTGATATATCTACATCGCTATATAAAATACATACTTGCACAGTCCCACTGATTAAAAGTGCTATACAAGAGCTAGATATTAATTATTATTTACAGATTGCTACTTTAACCTGCTGCTGTTTCTGTAGCCGCTAGTTATGGTTGTGTGGAACCGTTGCAAAACTAGCTTTCCTGTTCCCATTAATTAACATTAGAAAATACATTACTCTGAGTACACACCTAATAACCCAAGGAAAATAGATTAGCCTAATGTTGTATATGTATAAAGATCACTTTGGATAGGATTTTAAATGCAAAACCTCTTGCTTGTAATCAACAATTGCTGCTACTCATTTTTATTTTTTTTTTGCATCTTAAACTAAAACATCTATTACACAGGCCACCTGTGGTGATAAGTGAATATGCGCTGTGAAATTATTTTAAACACTACCAATTCACTAAAAGTGTGTATTTATTCCTTGTATTTGCAAGCTTCACGTATAATTTCACTCCCATACTTATTTGCACTATAATATCAAATTACTCTTAAACTGTTTTTGTGTAAGATGTCTGCCTTAAAAAAAGATGCATTTGACTATAGTGTGTCCTCCCCCCCCCTTTTCCTGCTCATTTAAAATACTTTTACTTTACTTAAATGCTGTTGCAGGTGGTGTATGAATGGCAGGTGGATCTAACCCCCCTAAGTAATCTATTGCAGATGAGATAGTGAAGCTGCCACTTAGGATGTTATGGTATGAAATGAAACTTGAAACAACTCTCCGCTGGAGAATAAGGAAGTGTTCGTTAAAGATGCAGCTCCTAAAAAATAAATAGCAGAGCCAGCTACTTATAGGGGCAAATCCTGGGTAACATGGGGATTAGGACAGGGGCTCTTCCCTGGAATCTGGGAGGAATCTTCCCCCAAAGGCTATGGCTGCTCTGACTTTCCAGTGCAGGCTCAAGAGCTTTTGCCTCAGTTGTGCCCCTGCCGTGTGTGTGTGTGTGTGTGTGTGTGTGTGTGTGTGTGTGTGTGTGTGTGTGTGTGTGTGTGTGTGTGTGTGTGTGTGTGTGTGCGCGTGTGTGCAAATAAAAGGGCAGGTCAAGTGGCTCTGCTCACACTCACCCCCAACCCTCTCTCTGTCTGCATGGATGGAGCAGGGCTTCGTGCTACATATAATTATGTGTGGGGCGGGGGCGCGGGATAGCGATAGCTCAGTGGTTTGAGCATTGGCCTGCTAAACCCAGGGTTGAGAGTTTAAACCTTGAGGGGGCCATTTAGGGATCTGGGGCAAAAATCTGTCAGGGGACAGTACTTGGTCCTGCTAGTGAAGGCGGGGGACTGGACTCTATGACCTTTCAAGGTCCTTCCAGTTCTAGGAGATAGGCATATTTACTATGTTATATATATTATTATTACATCCTCACAAGCCCACCATGTCGGATCCTGGCTTCCTGCTCTCCTGGTGGGGTGGAACGGCATCACATTTGGCTGACTGGGTGAGCCCTTTTCAGCTGTGGGCGGTGCCAAGAATTGCTGCAGGGTGCTGAGAATTTTGGCTGGCAAAACTCAGTGGCAACACTGGTACTTTGGGGAATGAGCGGAGTGTTTATCTCCGAGTGTTGCTATCTGCTTCTCAGAAGCACCTCAGAGAATTATTGCTCCATTTCCCCCCCTAAGTGCTAAAAGTGACAGGAACTTAAATCTCCTCCGTGCCTTCCTCTGCTTAGAGGGGTAGGGGGCAGAACAGACAAAAGTGGCAATCCCTGATAGCAGTGCCTCCAGAACGCCAACCTCTGCACGGCAGTGGCCTTACATATTTCTGTAATGAGTAAGAAAAATTGTTTTATGGTAGTTTAATAAAGCAGGAGACAAATGTTGCCCCTGTGCAAAGGGACTGAATTACACACTTCATGAACCAAATTAGTACCACAACGCTTTGCTTTGTTCGAAAGGTGATATGCATTTACGGGCCCATTTTTCAGCAAGATAAATATGACACACGCCAAGACTTCCCTGAAGTAAATATTGTAAATAATAAAAGACTCTGCCAAGGAAAGCTGAAAAATGACTTAATCCTCACCCATTTATACTGCAATGCCAAAACGCCACTGACCGAATTGTATAACAAACTGCCCATTTAATCAGCTCTCCTTAATATTACAGCACAGGTTCACAGCGTTTCAAGGGATATTCAATATTCCTTGGTTTAATTGTTCAGCATTTGACTTGAAACATAATGCATGTGCACACAGGAATATTTTATGCCATTAGAGTACTGAATTAGTCCCATATGTTTTCTGAGTGGCTGCATTTCACATTTGTTTTACAAATGCATTCATTTACTCTTTTGTTTAAATATTTTGTCAAAGCAGTTTGTCTTTCTGGAGAGTTCTCTGCTTTATTTTTATTTCTGCTTTGCTGCAAATGTTTGCCAATTTCCCTAGGACATAGGGATTGCCAGGCTAGATCAGCCCCCAGGTCTGTCTAAGCCAGTGTCTGTCTCTGACAGGGGCCAGGATCAGCTACTTCAGAGGAAGGTGTGAGGACCCCGCAGTGGGCAGATGTAGGATAATCTTCCACTCGCTTTATTTTTTATCTTTATCTCAATTGTTAGAGATTGCCGTGGGGTGTTGTGAGGGCCAAAAGTAGAACTGGGCTCAGAAAAGTACTAGATATATTCATGGAGTAGGTCCCTCAATGGCTATCATCCAAGATGGTGAGGGATGCAACCACATGCTCTGGCTGTCCCTAGACCTCTGACGGCCAGCAGCTGGGAGGGGAAGAAAGGGGTGGATCGCTGCAACTGCCCTGTTCTGTACACTCACCTGGAGCTCTGCTTCTGGCCACTGTCCGAGACGGGGCGCTAGGCCAGATGGACTCTATCTGACCCAGTGTGGTGGTAGTTATATCCTTAAACCCTGAAACATGAGATTTAATGCCCCTTTGAAAAAAACACCATTCATTGTGATCGCTTTGGATAGTCTTGTCACGAAACCTGCTCCACAATGGCTAGTACATCAGGGAGTTCTGTCTGCTGACTAACCCTAATAACTTCAGCAAGTCTCCCATACTCATGGGTATGGATGGATTGGGAGGAGAGACCTGCTACACCACAGCTCAATATGCAGCTGCTAGGGGCCGGATCTTCGACAGGGTGGAGTGCTCTCAAATGGATGTCAGCCCGCGGAGCCTGGCACAGTAAAGAAACATTGAGCGCTAGTGAACGCTTGGTGAATTATCAGCATGAAGCTATTTAGCATAATAAGCATCTCAGCTGGCCATGGGTAGAGGTCAGGACTGGATTCCTCCCCCTCAATATATTATGTTTTTTAAATCTTCCCCCCTCCCCCCCGAAGCATCAGGGCATGCCACGCCGGGAGATGGGACATTGGCTGGGCTGGCCTAGGCTCTGAGCATTCCCTCTCGGGCTTGGCTGGCTGGTTCTTGCTCACATGCTCAGGGTCTGACTGATCGCCATATGTGGGGTCGGGAAGGAATTTTCCACAGGTCAGACTGGCAGTGATCTTTGGGGGTGGGGGGCGTTGCCTTCCTTTGCAGCGTGTGAGTGCGGGTCACTTGCCAGGAGTATCTGGGCATATCTCATTTGATCATCTTCCTCCCATTGCAGAGTCCTTGGGCACGGGTGCCCCTCAGTCCTTCCTATTCTCTGCCTCTGGCGCGTCATCATCCAGTTTCCTGTGGGCTGTAATACATTGGTCTGATTTTGGTTGTTGGGTTTAGTGTATGGGTGGTGCTGGTGACCTGTGATATACAGGAGGTCAGATTAGATGATCCGGTGGTCCGTTCTGACCTTAGATTCTAAGGCTTCTGAAAATACGATGCCTGAGGAATGCACTCGGTCGGATTCTTCTCTACCTTGGTATGAAATTGGAATAATTTCACTAAAGATGATGGAGTTACTCTGGATTTACACTAGGGTAATGGAGACCAGAATCTGGCCCGCTGTTTCATTTTAAGGCTTTGTAAACATGGAAAGATCTCTGTAAACGTGCAAGGTGGAATTTTCAAAAGCAGATAACCTTGGCCGAACTGGGGAGCTTCACCACTGAACAGAGTTGGGCCCCTGCCGAGTGCTTTTGAAAATGCCACTCTGATAATATCAGTGTTTTAACAGAGAGACTTCTTTGTGGTGGTGGTTCACCATAGCGTACACTCTGCACGTGTGAGATCTTTAGTCATGAACTTGTAACAATGAGACATGGGCTTTAGGGAAACCACACCGTGTCATGCTTTGGAAATAGTGTAATAAGCGAATTGGAAAGCTACATGAGAAGAGGTTTCAGTGGTCACTTTGGATCCAGCCCTGAGGGCTGACTACCTTCAGCTTCCATCGACTTTAATGTTTGTGACTTGAGTGGTGGTTGGGGGCACTTAAGACTCTGGAGGAGGCATTCAGCTGCCTTGTAGGATTGGGTCCTTAATGCATATAAATAACTCACAACCCCAGAAGAAGAACTTTGACCTAAATTCATGTGCTTAAAAAATCAGGGAAGCTGTTGAAAATTATTTATGCTTGTATGCAATGAGTGATATTCTTATATGTCTATACATTAACTGATCAAAGAGTTTGCACCTTATAATCATAATGAAATATAAATATAATCCATACTTATCAACCAATCAATCTTGTTCTCAACAAAATGAAAACATTTCATAATTATTTCCACCCGCACAATACTAGGAAGGCCCTGTGCTTGGCAGACAGAGAGAACTTGGTTCCGAAGGTATGATGCATTTATAATATAAATGGCTCTCAATTAGTGTGTAGGTTTGTATACATCACAAATGTGGGCATGCAAAGAGAGGCTTGATTCTAATCTCTCACCGGTATGAATGAGCAGAAACTACATCAAAGTCAATGGTGTAAAACTGGTTGTGAGAACAGAACCAGGCTCAATGACTTCCCTGTTTTGCCACCCTGCTTTAAAGGGACAAAGCAGGATCATCCTCTCCCACAAATGAAAAAAAAATACATGCTTCAGGGCCCGGTGTGGTGGCGCGCACCTGTAATCCCAGCTGCTTGGGAGGCTGCGGTTGGCAGATCGCTCAGGAGGTCTAGGCTGCTGTGTGCTATGTCAATCGGGTGTCCGGTGCTACTGACAGCTTGGCCAGCGGGTAGTTGGAGGATTGGCTAGAACAACGCATCTGACGTGTTGTGATCGGCGCTCTTTCTGTGAGGGCTGATGGACCGATCAGTGACAGTGACATACTTCAGTGCCCAATATTGCACCGGGAAGATTTAGTCTAGCGTGTCCACGGACTTCCGTGCGCTTTGGATCAGGCCCTTGGAGAAGAAGGGCAGCCCGTTCACACGGTGAGCATGTGGTCCCATCCAGAGGGAACACCAAAGCTTTAACCAAAACCATCCAGAGGAATCTGCCTAGGGTTTGGATGCCTTTGCTGGGAGAATGACATCCATAGCTTGATGTCTGAGCCCCGGGGCTGCCATCAGAAGAGAAATGGCCGCTGTGAGGGATGGTGACTATTTTAAAATTTTTTTTTGGCCTGACTCATAAAAGAAAATAAGAAATTCCAGTCCCCTGGCAAATCAAGATGGTCCTAATAGAGCCCTGTGGTGTGGGAATTTCCCTCGGAATCCCTGATTTGTTTCTGTTTGGAAACAGGGCAGAATACTGCATATTCTTTGCAGTAGGTGCTACAGTCCTTTGTCAGCTGAGCAGTTTCCCTAACCCGAATCACTGTGTCACTTGACATTGTTTAAATACTGTACTTACATTTCAGTGTATAGTATATAGAGCACTATGAACCGGTCATTGTCAGTATGAAATTTTAGTTTGTACTGACTTTGCTAGTGCTTTTTATGTCGCCTGTTGTAAAACTAGGCAAATATCTAGATGAGCTGATGTACCCCCAGGGGTATGTGTAACCCTGGTTGAGAACCACTGCTCTAGGACACTGCTTAGGGCCTGGGCAGTGTAGTAATTCTGATGGGTGTGGTAACTGTAATAGTAGCGTATTTTAAAAGTTGGCGGTTGATACGGTGCACCGGCCTGGCTTGTGGGTGGCACAAACTCTAGTGCATTCTGCAGGGGGTCTAAAGGCTTTAGAGTGAGATATGGAGGCGGTGTCACTTGTTCTGTCCTAGCACACCTCAGCCACACGAGGCAACAACTTTCAGGAGTTACCTGTTGATGGCGCCTTGGGGGGCTTTGTGAAGTGAGTGGGTCTCCATCGATCTACGGTTTAGAGAGAGGTCTGACGCCACCGTGGGGACTCCCTGGGAGTCTCAGCAGAGCGGGGCATGGAGACAGAGCTGCTCTTCAAGGTGACTGTGGCGGGACGCTTGTGCTGACGTGTGGAGGCTGAGATGCCCGTGCTGTCTCCGGGCAGGCATGGTTCCCATTGATGCCAGTGGGATATTTTGCCTGAAGATGGTTGGTGTGATTCAGACCTAGGGTATTGATCCGTGAGGTGAGTTTTACTGTTCCCCCAACAATCTCGATCCCACCCAACCTGTCTTGTACTCTTTTCTCCAACACACTTCCCTGCTCCCTTTACTCATCTAGCACTTTGTCTTATGCCAATTGCCAACGGTCCCAAGGGGGTGTTCCTTCTGTAGTAGATATCAGCCAGCTGCGTCCCTTACCCCTTAGACTGGAGTAAGGGGTGGCAGGCAGGAGGTTGTCATAGGATCTGCTATGCTAGACGAGTCCTTAGGCAGCCAAGTCCGCCGGGTATACGGTCTTTTTTTGCCAGGAAAATAGTTGCACCTGTGGTCAGAATCTGGCCCAGAGTCCCTCTCTTTTAGTTGAGGTTTGGCCTGACGTCCTATAGGGAGAGATGACCAGCAAAAGGGAGGGAAGTTTGCATAAAATAAGGAGACGATGTTTCTTGTTTCCCAAGTTATGCACCATCTTGATCCACAGTCCCTTGAAAAATAAGAACGACAATGTAAATAGGAGGATGTCACTGCTGGAGAGATTGTGGAAAGAGGTAGCTTTTGAACTGGCGGGTATGAAGAAAATAATTATTCTGTCCCCCCCCCCCCCCCCCCAAAAAAAAAAAAGAGATTGAATTTAACTGAGATCTTAGCAAACCAGGTTAAAATGACTTTCTCCCTGTTGTCTTGCCTTGTCTGTTCTCATCAGCATTGCTTAGGAAATTTGTAGCTCTCTTCTGGTCGCGCACATATCCAGTCCTCCCTACACACACAGACAACATAAAACAACCTTGCACTAGTTTTCCAGAAACCCAAATGTGATCATCTAGATAAAATGCTAATCTGTCTTTTTACCCAGGTTTGGTCATTTTCCTAATTCTGTGGCCAGAGACCCTTCAAGATGATTTTTAATGAACCCCTTTTTAAATTATTTTTTAATGACACATGCCTCCAATCATCGGGGATGCTGTAGCCGAGCTCTGAAGCACACACAATGCCTGGAACATTTTTCAGATAATATTGTCACATACTTGGAGTAGGAGGCCCATTTTGAAACAGTAATTTGGTCCCTAAAGAGTTCTTTAGCCTCTGCCTTGCCTGCCCACCCTGGCCAAGCTGTCGAAGAGAGCAGCCCAAGATAGATGGTCTGGATTTGTGTATAGTAATTTAAAGCATCCTGCCTTTCTGTGCTCTCCTGCTGGAGAATTTATTCAGGAATCTCTTTTATCTGCAGCACTACTTGCATATACAGCTCCTTGATTTTTATTTTCCCTTTTAGTAAAACCTTTATTAGAATGCAGATGAACCCTGACCGCAGCAAAGGATTAAGTGAACAGATTCTTTAAGTAATAAATCTAAAGGCATATTACATGCAAGGAAAAGGGATTTCCCTAGTGTTTTTGGATTTATAAGTGCCAGAGGCTAAACAACTTACAAGGGCCCTAAGATTGCTCCTTTTTCCAACCTGGGACATGTTCTAATATTGTGACATAGCTAAGAATTAAGCTGGCTTACTAAGTAGAAAACATGTAACGTAATTGAAAATGCACCACACAGACAGGAATGCTTGATGCAGCAACGTCCTGTTACAGATTACACTGATTTACAGGGAATGTCTTAACTCCTAATCCCAGTGACACAAGATCACATCGACCGTGTATTCTTTCATAACTGGAAAAATAAAAAAGGAGGTTAATAATATATATGGTGGAGATGAAGAATAAGGTAGAGAGGTCTGAGCCAGCCTCTCCTTTCCCTTTAAAAGAATTTAGCAACAACAATATTTTTATGATGATGTTTTTGTGTTTAGCTTGCCTGGGAAGCACAGGTGTTTTATATTTCTGAAATGGTAGCTGTACCGAAGAGGGAGAGACAAAGAGTTGGGGCTGGATATTGCGTGGCATAAGCTGTTTGGAAGAGCTTAGAAGGGGGAAGAAATGGTTGGGGGTGGGGGGCAGTGCAGGCAGCCAGAGGAATAACCTTGTATGTAGAGCAGGGTCTGGAAGCAGCTGAGAAAGGAGAAGCGTCGTCATGGCTTGAAGTTAAAAGGCAATAAAGAGAAGATGGTGAAAACAGGAATTTGCTGTAGACCATTGGAAAGGGAAGTTTCAGGGAGAACACGAGCTATGCCTCAATATCACTAGAGTCAGAGATGGCGACCTGCTTTTGGACAAGTCCAAGGGCAGCTTCTCCAAGGGCAGCTCTCTGACCACACTACCATCTCATTCGGTATAATCTTTTCTTCCCCATTTCTGTTCACTTGTAAATTCAGGAGACCATGTTTTTAGACACACCCTCCTCTCTCTCTCTCCATCCATCCATCCCTGGGTGACTTCATCTGCTCCCATGGTTTCAGGTACTATCTCTGTGCCTTTGTCTCGCAAATCTACCTTTCCAGCCCTTTCCCTCTCCCCTGTGTTTAGTGTTGTCTCTCAGCCAGCATGCACTTGCTGCTCCAAAACTTTGCTGCAAGCTTTCATTAAAATAACGTGGTTTCTAGTCCTCATGTTGGTGAAGATAACCTTGACAACATAAACGGATTGGAAGTTGATGCAGCGATCTCTTCCTGAGCCTGCAGAGAGCCTGAAACAATAACTCTGTGTATATACCATCTCAGTTATCTCAGTGGATTGTTGACTCTTAAACCTAAAGACAGCAGCATGAACTTCAATAGTGTTCACTGTTTCAGTGCTGGTCTTTGGAGGAGAAGCATCCGGCTAATGTGCATAGCCCACAATTGCAAACAGTCTCCAATGTATTCCCAGCTGTGAAATGCTTCTGCTTCCTCCCTGGTGACTTGTAGACAATGTAGTTACTGTCCATACAAAAATCTGTGGCGCATCAAAAATGGAAAATGTGGGTACAGCATTACATACATCAAATTCAATGTCAAAATCAGGGACACTTCTGTGCTGATTGTATATTGTTTTTGTGCATTTTTTGTTGTCTTACAGATTCCCCCCCCCTTTTTTTTTGTGTGAAGGGGATTATATGGTAACATGTAAAAGGAACTTAGAAAAAGATCAGTCATAGAATTTGGCATAGTACAGAGAATAGATCTTGAAATGAAGGATATTTTGATAACTTAGTTATGCAGACCAATAGAAGGGAAAATTAAACTGTATTTCAAATGAGCGTATTTTGGAAGCAAGTAGGAAGAGCTGGTAATTTTTAAATATGTGGTGGAAGAAAAGTCCTTGGGGAACAGGAAATAGCTACCAAATATTTTAATATTTACAAAGGAGATCTGCATTTGTGATGAGGACTGGAAGCATAATGTGGGTTTTGTCTCCCTCTAATGGCTGGTCGATATAAGAGGCTTATGAGTCTTCTATTTAATCCTTTAATCGATGCAGTAGAGCAGAGCTTTCCAAACTTTTCATGTTGGTGACACACTTTTTAGACATGCATCATTTCGCGACACAGTAATTCAGTTTTACTAGTAAACCGGAGGTTAAACTAGTAGTTTCTAAACCGAATGAAAAACAGAAATGCTGGCACCTTGCTAGTTGTGTCACTGCCTTGATTTATTTAAAGAGCCCCCAGAACTCTTAGGACAGCATCTGCCCCACATGTGCGTATCCCTCTCCCTCCCCTTTCATCTCATCAGAATGCTGAACGGTGGCCTCACATTGAACTGGACCCATGGAATTTCTCGGGCCGCGCCACTGGAAGTGACGTGGAATCAATTCCGCCCGGATTACACATACTGCGCATGCGCAGTACCCAGGGCCGGCCGCCCCAAGCAAAAAAAAAAACCCCAAGTGCCGACCCCGCCAACGCCGGCCGAAACACCCCCCACCCAACAACGCCGCCCCGCCAAAATGCCAGGGGGGAGGGTGGCATGCCTGCCGCCCCCCCTGCCGGTGGGGAGCGCAGAACGCCCGCCGCCCCGCTCCCCCTGCCGGTGGGGAGTGCGGAACGCCTGCTGCCCCGGCCGGGGAGCGGAGCACGCCCGGGAGCGGAGCACGCCTGCTGCCCCGCGACACACCTACACACTGCAGCCGACACACTAACGTGTCGCGACACAGTTTGGAAAGCTCTGCAGTAGAGGGTTCATGCTCTTAGCTCTGGGAGCTCTACAGATCTTACTGTCAGCCCAAGAGGAGTTGGTTACACATGACGTCAAGTAATCAACATACTAAGTGTGGAAAAAAAAGGGTAATATGAATAAACAAGAGAATCCCAAAAGTAATGATAGATAAACATGGGCTGCAAACAGGCAGGTAAGATTGCAGAGTGCAATTAACAGTGCCTGGAAAAAATGAAGTTGATGAATGGAAGGAAGTTTCCACTTAAATAAAATCAGTAAGAAATGTTTAGAAGTCCAAAAGCAATAATAATAAGATGCCATTTAAAGAGAAAGCAGGGCCTGTCAGTAGATGACAAGGATCATTTTTTGATGGAGACGTAGTCATTGCTATAAACTATTGAGGGAACCCTTTGCCTCCCTGTTCAGAAAGGAAAATCTAGAGAAATGCCGTTAACTGATGGAATTTTGCGGTACGCGTCGGAAGAAGAAATCATGAGGGATATTATGAGAACATCCAAAGAGTGACTGAACCTGGGGACCAACTGGGATGTGTCCATGTATTCTGAAGGGATTGGCATGCACAAGAAGGAACTGTTAACAAGTACCTTTGAAATATTTGTTTGAGAATTACCAGTGGGCCGTGGAAATGCTTGTGGATCACATTGTGGAACGGGAATGCCAGGTGACTGCAGGCCTCTAAGCTGAATGCTGCAGCAGAGCTGAAGTGTAGCCTGGAGTAAAGTCACAGTTGTGACCCTCACTGCGCAACCAGTGGGGCTGTAAGGGGTCAGACAGACCAGGGACTGCCACACAGTCACCGCGGTCTTCCCCTTTGCTCCAGGTGAGAAGTAATCTGTGTGCCAAACCTGTGGGTGGAGTGGGTTAGTTTCCCTTCCATGCTGGTTCAGCTGCACTGGCTGGTGCATCGAGGGGATTAACAGGGATCAAAGCACCTGATCCCCACCCACCTGCATGAGCGGGGGAGTGGCAGCCCCGCGGACACTGCTCTCCCCTCCATGCTGCAAGCTGTGATGTGAATAGACTGGTTGGAAAGCTGCCATGTCCCCCCCAGGTGCCTCTGCATGGTTGCGTAATGGGGGGGGGGTCACAGCTGTGCCCTGAAGTAGCAGCGAGAAGGGTATTGTCTGACATGAGCCTCTGAGAAGAGCAATCAAACCCAACACATGAATAAAAAATATTGTAAGATAAAATTGTGACAGGTTAGCCATGGACTTAATATACCTTGTTGTGAGCAAAGCTTTGCTCATCTTCATGCACAAGAGATTAATCTACAAGGTCAGTCCATGGATTGTCTACCTGAGTGGGTACAGAACTGGCTTCAGGAATGAAGACAACACTTTATGAGCAGTAACTGTTCAAAATGGAGGAAAGCGCATCCTTGTGCGTGCTACAGGCATGCCAGGTAGCTGATTACATTTGTTGAGGCTACAAAACTAGAAGCATTGGGAGGCAGTCAATACATTAGGAAGAGGGCACTCAAATTCAAATGACGTGGGTAAACAAAGAGCATGGCCCAGGCTAGAGAAATCCCCCCAACAGCTGTGTACCTGGGCAGGGGTTCTCAACCCTTTCCATAGCATGGACCATGTCTTGTAGGGCATTCGCCTCGTGGTCACCTACCTTCTCATTCAGCATCATGCAGGCCATCTTCCTTCCCACCGGCAATCGTGTAACATCCCCACGGCATTGACTGCTGACCTGGAAAATTAACATTAGGAAAGCGGGTTTTTTTAAAGCTTCTTTTCATGTGATCTAGCAGCTGGAAACAAGGAGGCGGGAAAGCAACAGGGGCCAGATTTTTTTCAGAGCTCTGCACATTATGACCCTGATTCATGCAGGTATTCCTGTTCAGGAAAGCACTTCAGCGTATGATTTATTGAAAGCATATGCTTAAATCCCATTAAAGTCAATGAGACTTAAGCACATGTCTGAAGTTAAGTATCTGCTTAAGTGCTTTCCTGAACTGAAGGTTACCGTGGGGTCGCTAGGTGCTGAGCTGTTTAGAAAATCGGGTCCCTATGGAGCACTTGGCAGTCTGTCCCTGAGCTGTTTTGGGTATCAGGCCCCTGGTTATAAGTAAGCTCTCCCTGCACCAGCAACAAGCACTCATGGCCCAAGGACGACAGGTTGGGGACCAATGTTGGGTGAAGCCTTTTGGATCAACTGCTTCAAAACTGAGAGATGGAGAGAGAGAATATTGATAGCTGTTGTGGATCAAACCCTGAAACCTTTGGTGCATGAATTTAAATAGCACTAAAATGAAAAGGCAAACAAAATGTTGAGTCTAAATAAAGTTGGAGAATTCTTTTACCACTGCATAAGGGAGGAGAAGGGTCATGTTTGGAATCCTGAGTGCAAATCTAGTCCTTATTATGACGGAGATAGAAGAAGAGACGGTATGGCTAAACGTTACAGAGGCACCCAGACTGAATTTCAAGTGGCTTCAGCAACACGTGGTCTGTATTCTTTAGGAAAAGAGATTAAGAGAGGCCCATTGGCATGCCCAGTTCTAAGAGGAAGAGAAGGCTGATGGTAGGATGCTACTTGAGCCGTGTCAACCCTGGGAACAAGGGAGTTGGGGTGGGAAGACAAATAAGGTTTGGATGGTGAAGGAATTCAGGAAGAGTCATTTTTACAAAGAGAGCAGCCAGGCTGTGGAATCAACTTCCAAGGACAAGGAAAGCCGTGCTGCTTTGAAGAAAGAATTAGACAAGTCTTTAATGTTCGAGGGTAGATCTACTAACGGAAAGAGGGGTGGACTACATCATATTCATGGGCCAAATCCTGCTTGCTTTGCTGAAAGTACAGAAAATTAAAACACACAGAGCAATACAGACAAAACATCAGAAATGCCAGAAGAATTCTTTATTCCCCCAAGTCTTCCTGTCTCCTTCCCCACCACTTCCCTGCACCCTCATCTGTCCCTCAAGGGAAACTTGAGTAAATGGATAAGTTTTGCAATGTCCCCTGAAACGTAGGTGCCTCTGAGCCATTGGAGGGAGGGAATTCCAGAGTGAAAGGCTTTTCATCTGTCCGTGGAACTCTAGACCTTGACATCAAAAGAACAGCATTGCCAGCCCCAAGTAGTCAAAAGAGCCAAGCCCTGGAACATTTTTTTTTGAGACTGGCTTAAAAATCACAAGATCTTAACAATAATAAACGTGGGGCTTTTTTTCTTTGCCTTCTGGTATTTGAGCCTTTAGGACTTACATCTTCAAGCTTTTCTCCATTAACGTGAGGGCCAGAAGCTTTTTCGTTAAAGTGAAAGCGGAGGTCCTCACACAGTATCGTGGGTATTTAAGAAAAGCCCCAGATACTGTGACACTTGCAAGAAACTGATCTACCATCATTCAAATCAATAATAATAATAGAGCTCAGAGGTCCAACAAGAGATTAGGGCTGCGTTGTGCCATGGCTTGTGCTAACATATGGTAAGAGACAGTCCTTGACCTAAAGAATTCTCAGCGTAAATAAACACGGTATGCAAAGGATGGCAGGTGGAAGCCCAGGCACAGAGAGGTGAAGTGTTTTGACCAGCATCATGCAGCAGGTCAGTGGCCGAGCCAGGAATAGAACCCAGGCGTCCTGGGTTGCAGTCCAGGGACCATGTGCATAGGGTGACCAGATGTCCCGATTTTATAGGGAAAGTCCCGATATTTGGGGCTGTGTCTTATATAGGCACCTATTACCCCCCCACGCCCCCCGTCCCGATTTTTTACACTTGCTGTCTGGTCACCCTACATGTGCATGGGCAAATATACTACATTGCAGCCTGGTGCTTTAAGCTGTAAGTCTGATATTCATCTAAACCAAAAATATAATGTAGGCAGAGTAGAGTGTATTTTAAGAACCTTTTTCTTTATTCCTTTCCTGACTGGAAAAGATGGCCAAGAAAGCTGAAGTACTAACAGTCAATATCTGATGCCTTTTGCAGCTCTCTTTCCCGATCAAATAAATAATTTGTAAGATACAAGGATGTACCCTCTGCACAGCTCTCACCTGCCAGCACTGCTCTGTGCAATCTGATTTAGAGATTTCAGCATAGAAATCTTCCTTTCTGCTGTTTCCCCTGGAAACAGAGAGCCCAGTGGGGAGGTTAATCATTTGGGTTTGCAATTCGTAGTCAGGGGAAGCCAAAATAATTCCTCACTTTATGGAATCTACGGTGTGCTACTAAACTTTTAGTGTTTTGAAACGAAAATCAAGGTGTTCGGACCGGTGATATAACAACAGTGTTCTACTTTGGAAATACTGGTTTAGAATAGATGGTTCCTCACAACAGCACATGCCAAAAAACCCCACCATTAAATCCAGTGGAACATGGAGGCCGAGAACAGAATCCATCCCCCTGGTAAAGGGTGTTGCTCTGTGCCACCTGGACTCCTTGTGCCCTGAAATTGCAGCCTTATAACATGGGGACGCAGCTATGTGGATCTACCGGGCCTTGTCCCCTGGGGTGGAGAGTGCATTGGGCCTGTGGGGTACTTCAGCTCTGAGGCTGCAGTACCAGCTGCTCAGTACCCTGGATTGGGAGGCTTCTTTCTCGCTAGCCATTGCCCAGCCCACCAATTTGCGCTGCTTGCAGCGTTTAGCCCCCAGTGCGTGTGGATAGAGTAGAGTTCCATTTGCAGAGAAGTAGAATTCAACAGCTGGGTTGTTTCATTGAATGCCAGCGTCCACGATACCCAGGCACCTGCTTATGGTGAAGCCAAGCTCAGTAGCCCACAATGGAGCGAGCAAGAGGGTGCTGGAGAGTGGTGGGCGGGTGACTAACGAGGTTGTCAATTGCCCGGATCCAATGGTTCATGGGACGCTGGAGTAGACGGTCGCAAGATTCAGCCATTACTGCCGCCCATGAGCTGCAATGGAAGCTGCAGCGTGGGGATTTGCTTGCATGTCTTTTCTAGATAATAATTGGCTCAATCCCTGCGCCTCATGCTGCATGTAAGCCCCTCGTGTTTAAGGCTAACAGTCGTTCCTTGTCTTCCTCCTTCTGTGCCAAGCTGCTGCAGCATATGCCACACGTGGTAGGTGAGGCCATGAACTTGCAATATCTAGGCGCAAGGGTGAAGTTTCACCTTTAGCTCTGTATTTATTTGTCTTGGGTCTGTGGGATTAAGGAAAGCCAGCCACAGAGTGCTGGGTGTTGTGTTGTTACATTTTCAAGTAGCTGAAAAGATGCTTTAAAAAGACCAAACAAGAACAAAGACTAAACAAGCCTTTCTTCTTGAAACCCAATATGTTGAATTGGACCCATTATAATTTCCCATTATGACAATTCCAACGGCACCATTACTAGATCAAGCTTTTTCTGTGTTTGCATCATGCTCTTCAGATGCATTGCAATGGTTCCTGCAGAGCAATTATGGTAATTCTTGTCAATGCATAGTAAGAATTTGGGGCTTAATTTATCCTTGTGCAATTCAACTCACTTTGCTTTGTAACATCCAGGATGAATTTGGCCTACAATATATTGCAGAAGTGTTCTCATAATAATAAAGTTCATTTGAAATCAGCGGCACTTTGCTTATTATTATTATAATCATTCCATAACATGCAATTGGGGTGGGGGAAGTGAAACTACTGGAAACATTATGTAAAATAGGTGGTGCACGCATAGTCTGCCTTTCTAATTTAAATTACTTGGTCATTTAAATTTAAAAAAGACAGCGATCATACCAATGGACTCATATTGGTCTACACAGTCCCATACACGTTTCTTGGGATCTCGGCCATTTGCATGCTCTGGAGAGGTGTGCATTAGAAAGGATTTAATTAGGGGGTCCTCAGTGGATATGAAAGTCTGAGTACAGTAATGAAGAGCCTCGTATGGAAAGGATGCTGTGTGTGTGTGTCTGTGTGTGTGTGTGTGTGATATGTACATCTCTGTGTATGTGTATAAAAATAAGATTCGATAAAACTGTATGCCTGCACGCTTGTGAACACACACATACACACCCCTCCTCTGTGTTAATGAGTTTTCCCTCTGGAGAGGACAAGTCGAAAGGAGCCAGTCCTTCCAGCCAAAAAAATCAATTGCTTCTTCATGAATTATTGAGATGTTTGCCATCAGTTTCTTTACAAAAAAGGAGTCATTGTTAGATATTTTCCCCCCAGAGTGTACTCTTTGCATTTACCTCATGATGTCATGACATAAAGACGCAAATACCTATGCATAAAAGATTTTAATTCTTTGTTTGTAAGGTGTGTCTGATAAACTATTTTTTTCTCTTCCAACGTTGGCTGTATTTACCCAGATGTAGCAAAGGTCAGATCTGCCACAGTATTTAGCAGAGGGGTGGCTTGCAAGGAATTTTGCAAATTAAAATTAATTTCATAGCAAATGTACAAAATTTCCTCTGCCAATAAGGATAACACTCACGTGCTCACGCTTGCTAACAGATTCAAGGCTCTTACGTTGAACTGCAAGACATTACTAAATGAACATTTCTGCCTCTTGTGTAAATAGATAGATTAATGACATTAAGTGAAAGCCCAAGCCTGCTGAAATGTTCGTTTCCTTATGGGGTTTTGAATTTCTCTTCTTTTTTGATAAATGAACCAATCTGGCAATAAAATCCGTGCACAGTAGGTTAATAATGTCATAGCTGAACTGTGAAATAATAATGTGTGTACTATCTCTTTGCAAACAATAATCCTTGAAGTCTGATAAATCTATTTGCAACCAACTTGCTTGTTCATTGTTACCAGGCTCTCCTCCTTTGTAAACACAAACAGTTTGTTGTCAAGAATTTTTAAGTCACAGGAGATTACTGGGGCCAGGAGAAGAGGCACAGAGATTTATAGGATAGAAGGCAGGTTAACACCCCTTTTTCTGCATTGCCTTCCCGTCGGTCTCTCTCTCCTAGTAGCTTTGTGAGGATTTTAAGAAGGGCTTGCTTGCTACCTTTTACTGTCAAGCCCACCTCCCGGTTTGTCTGTTGCAACACTCTCACTCATTACTTGCAGAAGTACCATTTCCCCTCCATCACTTGTGAGGAGAGCTGGAGAAACAGTGGAAAGCTGTATTCACTAACATGCTTCCTTAATTCGGCTTGGAATTCGAGCCGGCCACATCTCAAATCTTTCTTTTCGTTGCTTTTCCATGGATGTATTCATTTTTGTTCCCAAAGGAGATCTGGGAGGAGCTTTTATTCATGTGTGTTGTTTGTACAGGGGTGCTTGAATGTGTAATAAATATATAAATACACACATGTCCATGCTATATTGGCTTTGTGTGCTTGTGAGTGAGGGCGTTAGGATGCAGAAGGTGATGGAGACTGCGGGAGCCAGTGATGCTCAAAAAACCGAATGATCCCGTCAGCATGAGAATCAAGAAGATGGGCATGGAGTGCGCAGCCAGCAGAAAAGTCCTTGGCTTGGAGAACCTTTGCGAACAGTCCATGCTCAGAACAAGGAGGGAAGTGTCTACACGTGTCCAGACAACTGAGCTGTGGGAATAGGTCCCCAACGACAAACCCCACACGGAACCACCACTGTTCACTGCACAGCAACATACATGTCTCTTGTGGGGTGGCCAGAGGGGTCGCTTGCCAACTCAGCATCCGAGAACTGCTGCCAGAGAAGGGGGCCACCCAAGAGACATGGCAATTTCCTAGGCCTGATTATCTCCTGGTTATGCATCTCACCTTAAAGTGCTCCCTACCCGCACCTGACCGATCAAGTGCTCTTCTGGCTTGAGGCACTCCTGTGTATGAACGTGGGCACTTCTAATGAAGGAACATGTGGCATTGGTGCCCAATCACAGAGCGTTCTCTCCAAGGAGTTTACGAAAGCCCAATGTGCTGGTGAAGCCGGTGCCAAATAGCAGACAAATGTCTAAAACCTGTGGTTGGATGGCAGACCAAAGGGCCAGACCTTGCCGGCAACGAACTATTCAGCCGCTGTTTCCAGTGCTCGTGAGCGGCTGCTCCCATCCGGATGGACCGACTCAGTGCTGCGAGGCGCAAAGCAAAGCCGTGGCAACTGGGAGCAGGAGACGGAATCGTGAAAAACCAAACACAATCTCCCATCAAATGGTTAGTAGCAAAGAGACAATTGTTCTATTTACAAGAGCTTGCCTGCCTGGAGGAGAGGCAAAAAATGTATCGGGACAAGCATTTCCTCCCTGTAATGATAAGGAGCTGTTGCCTGCAGCGTTCAGACTACATGGTTTCACAGATGTTTTAAAAAAAAAATAACAACCAACGACCCTTCCAACTAACTGTAGCCGAAACGCAATTGTATGTCAGCCTCGCAGAAAGGGGACTGGAAATACGGCCCTGCTGCTTCTTTAGGTCTCAGGGACTTCGTAAAATTAACACACAATGTTTTAGAAGAAGCCCTATCAAAAACCACTGATTTGAAGTTGCTATTTGAGCTTAGGGGTCTAAATAGCTCAGGGCAGCGCACATAAACTTGACAAACAGGGTACTTTAGTGCTGCCTGTCCATAGCCACATAATAGGACGATGCAGCTTTTATTCATCCAAAGAAAGGTTGAGTTTGATTGGCAGGTCAGCCTGTCTGAACATGGCAGTCTTTCCCCTAACACTTCACTGCTATCAATTACAGTTTTGAATATGACTAGTTTCTAATGTAAAATAATGCCAACCTCTGCCTTGAACCTCAGGCCAAAAAGCTCTTTTGTGCTTTTTTATTCCTGTTCTCAGACTGCCTCAGGACTCCCTCTCTGCTTTGTATTTTCTTTCAGTATCTCACTGAAATGCTGCCATCAGAAGCAGGAGTCATGCAAAACCACGTATTTTCATTACATTAGTAATATTGTGGGTGAGAGCCGTTAAACTGAATGGTTAAAAAGCTAGAAAACTTTTCCTATATTGTATCTCAAGTTCTGTCCCTCCCTTTCTCTCTCTCTTTTTATTATCCATTACAAACAAACGTGGCTCTGGAGTTGCTTGAATTTTATCTAGCAGTCAACTTAAATTCTCTTTGGAAAATTTGCCCTTCTGAATTGAATACAGATCTCATTTAAATCAGACAATTTGGTTTAGCTGCCATCTGTTGGCCAGTTCCCTGTTATAATTCTGCCGTTGATAGTAGTTACCTGATTTAATGTATTTCAGTAAGATAGACATTGATTTAATAAATATTTGGGTTGTTGCACAATGACTTTCACCGTGCAGAATTTAGGCTGGTTGTGTGTGTGTGTGTATATGTATATAATGTTTTAAAAACCAAAACTTTCTGCATTCTGGATGACAGTGTATACTGAAAGATATGTGTTGAATTGCTTTCAAACCACCCTCCCTCTTTAAAAATGAGCTGCTTTGCTTAATATTAAAAATGATGGGTGTTAGCATTGCTGCAAAGCTGCCTGCTCTCGGGATGGTGTTTTCAGAATGATTCCAGAATAGGCTCGTATGTTGGGACACCATAGCGTTTGGAACCGCTGTGAACAGTCAAATCAATTGTAGGACTCTGTTGTACAGTATAGAACATAGCCCCTTCTTGTTCTGTCCCTTCTAAAGCTTTCATGTGATGGGCTCTGCTCCCAACTATAGGAACCCTTTACTTAATCTGTATCTTTTTAAAATGTACATCTGATTATCCCCTTACACAAATTCTTGAGTTCTAAATAATTCCCCAGTGTTGCAAGTGTCCATTGTTTATCTCTTTTTTTCATCGGCATTTATCCTCTCCCTTGTGCTTTTCATCTCCTCTGTTCCATTTGGGAGTCTTCCTAATATGGGGTGTGCGTTGCCTTTGGTGACGTCACTTGAAGCTTTCTCCCAACCCATCCATTAGTGTCCTGATAGAGATGTGCAGGAAAAACCTTCCTCCGCTCTTCCATCTCTCTAGAGACAGCCTCGCCGCAAAGTAACCGAGAAACCCACCATCCCTCCTGGGCGCAATTGCTTATGATATCAGTTTGGGGCTGGAACGGGAGTGTGCTTTGCACAATAGCTTTCTCTTCTAAAACACCGAGACATTGTTTTGAATGTAAAATTCATTTTATCCTGTGTGTGTTTTTGTGGGAGGTGGTGGTTGTTTTTGGGGAAATCACGAAGAAGCACATGTCAAATGCTGCACGTTAGCCAGGTCATACACTGTATGCTCAGCGCTGCTCAATGCTGGATGGAGTCTGTGTGGCTAAGCCATGGGTGTCAGACTCTATCCTGCTACAAGAGATCTGTCCACTGCCTAAAACTGTGTCCTTTCCCTGCTGCTGTCGTGAAGTTCCAGAAGTCTGTGGCAAGCAGCATGGTGGCTAGCATGAAGTCTGAGAAAGCCGTGGATTTATTACAATAGTGCCTTGCTTTCAACGGAACAGTTTTCTGTTGAGGAATTGGAACATTTCATGGGAAGGTACTGATTTAGTTGACATTTTTGATGAAAAAGTATTGAAGTCAAAACAAATCACTTTGACCTTATTGAAACAAAATCCTTTGACCTTCCTTCCTTTCCTTCAACAGGAAATGTGTTGGCAAGGTCATTTCAGTATTTCCAAAACAATTTTGACTTTTTGTTCCAGTTGGGGAAATTTTCAGTGTGTCAGAATTTCCTGTGGAATAAAAATCCCAAGTTTTGATCATCTACTTTTAATGATCTCAGAGCTCTTTATATACATTTATTAAGCCTTGGTACATCCCTGGGAAGTAGGTAACTATTATACCCATTTTGTAGATGGGGAAATTGAAGCGGCGAGATTAGTAACCCAGTTCTTACCTCTCACCAGTTTTACACATGGGCAACTCTGTTGACTCAAGTGGAGACACTCCTGATTTACCTCACAGTCGGAGAGATCAGAATTACACTCTGGACACCTTACCAGAATGTTGGCCCAGAGGTAGTGTCAAGACTATAACTCGGAAGGTGTGATACCCAGTCCTCTGCACTGAATGTGAACCCACACTTGCAGAGTATGTGTTATATGGTTTTGGTACAAGTTCCATGCCAAGGGTAAGACCCTACAACCCCCACTTTGAAAGGATGTATTCCTAATTGTTATTGCACTGCATGACTCACACCTTTGGCAAGATCAGTGACAGCAAAGAAGAGGCAAGGACCAGATGCCTTCCAATCCAGTTCCTCCTCCCACACAAACACACAACGCACATACTTTGTGAATTAAAATGTCTTCACACACAGCTCTTTTCATGGGTGGCTACAGAATATCAGGCATTTTATTGGCGATCTAAACATTACTTGGATTCCCCATTTGAATACTTTCTTTCCTGTGTATTGATTTAAGCCTGAAGAGCAAACAGCAGTCAGCTCATTGGAAGGCAGCATTTATATGAAACACCAGTGCATTGCTAGTGACTGACAGAATCAGAGTTTGGTTTAGTCAGTGACACGGGTTACATTTCTTTCCAGTGCAACTCTGCGCCAGCATTTACATGCCATCTCAAGGTGGCTTACAATCACCGGAAGCCATCATTTCCATTGCAAGTGGTGGCAGGCGGAAATGACTTTCCCCTCATTACTGTAATAAAGCACAGGCATTATCCTGCAGTAATGAGGGGGATCATGTTTATCTCTTGTTACCTCCACTGGGCTATGAAACGTCTAAGGCCCGATTAAGGAAAGCGGTTTAGCATGTGCATAAATCCATCCTGGTTCAGGACAGCGTTTAAGCATATGTGTATCTTTGACTTCAGTTAAATTTAACCACATGTTTAAGGTGTCATAGGTTTTTAAGGCCAGAAGACACCATTATGATGATTTATTACGACCTTTTGCATAGCACAATAAGTACATGCTATATTCCTGAGCAGAGATGTTTTCCTGTATGGGACCGAAAAAATTAATTTGCAGAAGATTTCAGTGTCCTTTTTAATTTTTTGTTTTGTTTTGTTAAAGTCTGTTGTTATAATGTATATTGCACAAATTTTTCTTTCCAATGGGAGGACACAACGTGAATTAAATGACTTAGCCTATAGTTTTACGAAGCAATAATATTTTTGAATAGTCAGCAGAATCCCTCCTAAGTTGTGTGGAAGCTTAAAGGGTTTAGAAAGTTCTTCCGTGGAGATAAATAAGCTGTCAATTCACGATGAAGAAAATCAAACTCGTGCTGTTGATTTTGGCTGTGGCACTTGCAAAAGTATGAGAGAAATTTCTGCCGAGTCTTAGAGTGCTCCATGTGTTAGCAGTTAGCTTTCCAATGCCACATTGTGCTTCTGATAGCGTTTTGAGAAGGTAAACAGAAATGTCAAAATAATGAAAATAAAAGATTAACCCATTCAGATATTTTGAGTAAGAAATCAAGCCTATATTGGAAATGAATAGACAGCCAGATTAGGTTGCAGAAGATGCATTTTATGCCTGTGTGTGTGTGTGTGTGTGTGTGTGTGTGTGTGAGAGAGAGAGAGAGAGAGTTTTCCTGAAGGACTTTTCAGTCCTAGATTGTGAAACGGTAAAACAAAGATTCTAAACAGAAACCTGGGAGGTATAGAAAATATGCCAACAGCAAATTAGTTTACTTAGTTCATGACTTTAATAAACCCATGCAATTAGCAGGGTATTTCCTTTTGACTTGTGGTCTCAAGCTATGCATTTCTGTGTGTGATTTTTCCCCCCACAGCCCTTACATGAGGAAAGCAAAGTTGATGATCTTGTTTTGCTACAGGCCATATATACAGGCAGTTTAATCATGTGCAAGGCTGTGTCTGAATCACAGCTCAACATCTCCGAATTCATGGACTGGCCAAAGTGAAAAGGCCAAGTTGTGGGGAGGTTGTCAAGACTATAGAACTAGACTGTAAAATCTGCCTGTAAACCCATGTTCTCAGACCCTTGCTCACAACGACTAGTCCCACTGGAGGCAATAGAGCTACTTGCTGAGTAAGGGATCAGAATCTGGCCAAATTCCCTTCTCAGTTGCTATATCTGCCTGTGTCCCTCCATACGCACACCCTACTCCCTCCCAGCTCCCAGCTCCTTTACATTTTTGCATTCTCCCCCATCCCCTTAAATAAATATTCCCAGTTCTCCCTGTTGCTAAACCCTCTTCACAACCTTCTGACTCAGTTCAAACTGTAGCTACCAGATCTGCCCATAAACCCCCTGGAAAGTGCCTGCAACAACCCACCACCTCGATGCCAATGGTACCGGCTCATCCCTGGGTGACACAATCACTGAATGACACAATCACCAAATGACACAATCACTGAAATCAATGAGAGTTATATGTGCAGAGCCATGCAAATCTTCAGATACCCATGGACATGCGGATACAACTGTATCCACACAGGGTTCTATATATATGCGCATCTGATTTTGACTCTAAGAATGAGTATTACTGGGCTACTCTCTTATCTGCTGAGGGTATTAAAGGTCTGAATTGCAGGCTTTCCCGATGGCTGGTCTGTAGCAGCAGACTTTGCAACTGGCAGTTTACTTTTGCCAACCACATTTTGTGCACAGGAAAAAGTAGTTTGGAATCTCTGCTAGAATCCTTGAACAGAAATAAACAGTTTCACCCTTACTAAAATGATTTTCTGTGCATTCGCTTTATTTATTTTTTAATATCTTTTAAGATATAAAAATACAGATGTAACTTCTGCGTGGAAGAATTTCTTTAGGTGTACGAGGGATCAGATGTAAGACATGTCTGGAAGCAATACTTGGCCAACAGCTGAGTCTTTATATGGGGTGTTGCGTGTGTGTGTGCGTGTGTGTGTGTATGCATGCGTGTGTGTGTTCATCTATCCATGATTCATTCTGAGGGCTGTTTTAGCCTTCATAAAATATTCATGCTGGTTGTGCATGGTTCTATAATTGCCATCTCAGGCCTTGAATTATTTATAGGTTGTACTGTTCACGTAGTCTCATTTACTGATAGAGCAGATAACACCATACAAGAGGATCCCAAACACTCTAATGCCTGTTACTTTGCATTAAGTAGTGGAATTATATTACTCTAGGTGTAAAATGCTGGCCTTTTCCTCCTCTTGCTTTAATATATCATTTTTGTATTTATAATATGCTAATTGTTGAGATGCTGTTAAGCCTCATAATTCCTGCCGAGTTTTGCAGAAATCAAGATGTGGCTGAAATGGTTTATCTCTTGATCCTAAAATGATTGTTCTTAAAACAACAACAAACCTGCCCTAACACCCAGACTAATTCATTGAATTTATACATACCTGAGCTCCTTTGTTTTGGGCTATTGATCAGCTTGTGTATTTAAGTGCTAGCAAACATTCAACAGTCCAGCTAACATAAGACATTTACCAAGTGTATTTTCAAGTTCATTGTACTCAATTAAACACTGACTCTGAATTCCTCCATGAAAGGTGATACCTTTTCTCTCTTTCATCATCTTTCCTACCACCCTCTGCTATGGTTCTTTCTATCATTCTTTCTTGTCCACCACAGAGTTTGTTTGTTTTTACTTAATATAGTGAATGAGCCTGCAAACACAATCCGTTACATTTTGAGGTTTTTTTGAAAAGTATTTTCAAAATAAAAACCTAGTTCTAGATTGGAAAGGTCACAGAGATGAAATTTACATCTTTTTTTTTTAAATCACCTTCCTTTTCTATCTAAAAAGTAATCAGTGGAGCACAGTGTGTGTTTTCAGGAGAGGTAGGATGGCACAGTGGTTAGAGCACTGCCAGCGACTTGGAATACCTGGGTCCCGTTCCCTGCTCTGCTACAGACTTTGTGTGACTTTGGGCAAAGTCATTAGTTCTCCATGTGTGAAATGGGGATAATGGCATTTCTCTGCCTCACGGGGGGTTTGTGAGGATAAACTCATTCCAGATTGTGAGGAGCTCAGATACTGCAGAGATGGGGGCCAGATAATTATCTCGGAGAGAGAGATAAAGCTACAGTTGCACTGGAAAAGTGGTAGACTGGGCAAAACCCCTAACAATGATTTCTGCAGCGATGCCAGGTACCATAAGCAGGTGGTGAGTAGAGCTGGTCAAAGCATTTTGAAATTCTCAATTTTAATGATTTTTTTTCCCATAAAAATTGTGAATTTTAATGAAAAAAATGTTGGCTGAAAATTGTTACGTTTCTCAACACATGATAGAGATGGTCTGCAATTTTCAAAAATTGCAACTTCAGTGAGATTTTTTTCATCAAAACTCTATGTTAACAATGCGGATTGGAATCTTTGACAGATGTTACACTGCTTCCCCCCGTCCCCCTCCCCGAACTGTAGTGGTGAGTTGTGTTGTGCACACACCTAGCCTAGGAGAAAAGGTGCTTGGAATATAGTGACCTGCATTTGTTTCACCCAACTGGCGAGAGTCTAGGTTTCTTAGGGCCAGGACCTTCTGTTGATCCAAGCGGGGCTGGTTTATGTCTCCACATCTTTCTTCCCTGTGTGGCTACTGGGCAGCATGGGGCCAGTGGAGCTGAGCGGCCTGGGAACCTCCCATAGGGAGCTGCCTCTAGAATCTCTTCCTCTGCCTCCAGCGGAGGTCGGGCAGTTTCTCGGGCAGAGGAAGGTGAAAATTCTGCAAGGTCCCGGTGGTTGTCAGCGCCGCCCATCTCTCAGCACGCACCTCCATCCGTTCACGTTCTCGCGGTGGGCGTCCCCTTGACTTTGTACCTCAGTTGGCTCGTTGAGTGCCAAGCATACATGCACCTTTCACGGTCCGCAAATAGGACTGATCGGTTGCTCATAGTTGGAATGTGCGTAAATATTTATCCTACATAGTGCCCACTCCTCATTGCATCTGCCAGTGCCCAATCCCCGAATGTAACCATATCGGGTCCCATCAACCCCCTCTGGGGGTGAATCCTGCTGCAGGGACTAAGGGGCATGGAAGACTCCACGAGGGTTCCCTAGCTGAGTTTTCTCCCCAGTCCTTTTATCAGGGTGAGCCTCCACACCAGCCAGGCTGTAGGACAGCCCTCCAAACCCCACCCCTCACACTGAGCCCCAGGGTCTCCACACCAGCTATCCAGCTTTGGTAACCTCCAGCCCCCTGTGCTATCCGGGTTCCCTGCAGCAGCGACTGCCTCTTAACTGGGGATCCCCACTGCAGGGCGGGGAGTCCGTGTGTGTACCATGATTGCACTACATCTCTGTCCTGAGTTCTGTGAGGTTGGGATGTGGATGGTAACTGCCAACCCACCCCTGTGTGCCAACCCCAACCTCTTCATGGGAGTGGGAGGGACAGGGCTGCCATGACAGCACCAGAACCCCATTCCCACCTCTGAGGGGAATCTTCCTTGCATGGATCTCCAGGGCCACAGCCGATTGTCAGTGTCCTAAAGCAGTGGTTTTCAACCTGTGGTCCGCAGATCCCCCTGGGGATCCACAGACTATGGTCTAAGATTTCCAAAGGGGTCTGCACCTCCATTCGACATTTTTTAGGGGTCTGCAAATGAAAAAAGGTCGAAAACCACTGTGCTGAAGGGAAGGAGCCAGATCAGCATGATGTTGGGGAAATGAGTCTGCAGTTCAGGAACGACTATGAGACGTGTCATTCCTGTGCAGCAGAAGGTGGAGAGCAGCAGGTAGCACAGAGAAGGATGATTTTAAAAATGATGTCTCTAGAAAGCAAAGGAAAGTGTGGATGAAAGTGGCTCCAGGATGAAGCCACAGGGAACTGCCAGAAAAAAAATTGAGGAAAAAGAAATGTTTCTGCAAAACAAACCACTTTGGTGAACAATAAATTCTCGAGAAGATACGTCTCGCCTGAACCCTTATTTTTCCTGATAATAAATTATTATAAAATAAACCTTGCAACACTCACGTTCCATATAATGAGCTGAATTGAAAAGTGCTGTGTTTTTCTGTACGATTCTGCCAGCCTTGGAGGGCCTTCGGAGGAGGAAACAATGGGATTGTCATGCAGATTTCGTTACTTCCCTGCAAAATTTCACAGATTCCGTGAATCCCTCGCTACAGGGATTATTATTATTTTGCAGCTGACTCCAGAGATGCTGCTACTGTGTCTGTAGAGAAGGGCTTTGATGGCAGGGGCAGCCACTTCCACCTATTCATGGAGTATCCAAAGTTTTCAGTGATGAGAATGAAAAATCTGGGGGTGAGGGGTTATGCATTACCACGTTTCCTATTGGGGTGTGTCTACACTGCAGCGCACGTAGGCATGGACGCACTAGTTTTAATCTACCTAGCATGGCTGACAATAGCAGCGAAGCCACAGCGGTGAGAGCTACAACCCCCCTGGAGTCCTGGGCATGTACCTATGTTCCTAGACTATGCTGATGCTTGCACCATGGAAGCATCGCTGCTATTTTTAGAGTAATGCTAGCACTGGTACATCTACCCAAACAACAATCACACCTCCAACTGCAGTGTAGACGTACCCTTAGTTATCTGCCTCAGCCTGTCTTGTTTTGCACTAGGTTTTTACTAGTGCAATGTGCATACAGGGAAAAGAAAGCATAGTGTTTCCCTTCCACTCTCGTTTATCGTGTGTGTTGCAGTAGTGACTATTGGCCTCCGCTGGGCCAGAGCCCCCTTGTGCCTGGCTCTCTACAACCAATTTAAATGACAGTTCCTGCCCCAAGGAGCCTACAGTGCAAAGGGCAAGATGTGCCAGGTGAGCGAAACAAAAAAGTGGTTGAGGGGGAGGGCAGGTTAGCTAAAAAATAATAGGATGTTTTAGCACAGACTAGCTGTGCTCCCAATTTATTGCCAGCCAGTAACGGTCATCACAGCTTGCCGCTTGCCTCACTGTTATCGAGTGTAGCTACATTTTTTTTTGGAGGGGCAAAGTTTTTATGCCATACTTTCCCCCCGAGTGCTATGCTTGGACTGAGAAATCCTCTTCAACCACTGCTACTTTTTACGTGAATCATTGGTACATAGTTTTATAGCCGGTTGCATATTAGATTTTCTATACTGAAATTGTTAAAATATTTAATATAATTAGGGCTTTTTCTGGCTAGGTTTTCCTTATCTTCCCAGGTAGGAGGCTCGACTGGTCCTGGATTTTCAGGGTGTTTATTGCCTTTAAAGTTGTGCAAATGGCAGTCTGCTAGGACACCAAGACATCACTTAACTTTAATTGGTCAACTAGCCTTTGCCGTTATGTGCTGCACGCTGCTGCACGGTGCCTGACCTCAGACCGTATTCTGAAAGCGTTTGCTTCAGCACCAGACATTTCCCAATTATGTAGAGTGTAGGAACAGCAATGCCCTTGCTTTTCAACAAAATTTTACCATACCTATTAGTCTGGATGTATTGAGCGGGTTAGTACATATTGGAACCAAAAAAAACCCTACACGACCCCAGCAAAACAAATTGGGAAATGTGTTTGCTTCATAGATATTGCGTACGCTGAATAATTTTCTAATAAAAATGTAAAGAAAAGGTATCTGTAATTCTAGATCCTTTTACTTTTCTCTTGGAAAGCAGAATATGTGAGCTTTTTAATGTCAGCAGTATGAGACTATCTACGTATGATGGCTCCATTTTCCATAGTAGTTGAGTTCGTTCTCTCTCTCTCTCTCCATCTTTCGTAGTTTTATACTCTCAACACTTGTGAGGTAGGGAAGTGCTATGATCCTTATTTTACACATGGGAAACTGAGGCACATAAAAATGAAGGGCCAGGTTTTGAAAGTTGTGTAGGCTCTAAAGATGCAGATAGGCAGCAAGTGGGATTATCAAAAGCCCCGAGGCACCTAATTCTCATTGAAATCAGGAGATTTCATCAAAACCAATGTTTCTTCCTGAACGGTTTTTGGTTTTGATAATTTGGCATTTTCTGCCCACGCTGCCCCCCCCCCCCCCAAGTCAGAAAATTCCTGACCGTCTATAGTACCAATCCACTGGGTCAACTTTGCAAGCTTTATGGGGGCTTTAGGTACAGTGTAAGTGTACAAAAATATACCGGAGAAAAAATTAGAAGCAAATTAAAAACAATTGATAAACCTTTCCCAAAATATGATGCATGTAATAATTAGTTTCAAAGGCAGTCTGTTGCTGGGATATAGGTTCTGTTGCTAGAATAAAGGGTAGAACAAGCATCACCATCTGGGGAATTCCGGGAGAAGACCAACAGTGTGATCCCAGCTGCTCATAAGGACTCCTGCTAGCAGGGGTTTTGCAGGGGTTAAGAACTCAGTTTGCAAAGGTGCCTGTCTTGTCTACTGCTTCCACTGCTGGCAGGTGGGTCAAGGTCTACTAATGCTGATTCCAGAGGAAAGCTGCCCTCCTCGCCCTAGCAGGCATTTGCAACATGCAGGGGGTAGACTAGATGAGCCTCGCAGTCCCTTCTAGCCCGATGGTTCTGGGATTACAGCATACAGTACTTAATGCAGCCAGCCGTATGTAGATCCAGATGTCTTTCATTAATACCGAAGCTGCCCCTAGCTGTAACCAAAGTAACCAAAAAGGCATGCATGTTTTCCCCCTGTTACTTTGCAGTGAACACGTGCCTTTAAAAAACAAAACAACTAATATTAAAAATATTACTGACACTAAAATCACATATACTGGGTTTTTCACACGTGGTTGTGCCTTTAAGAGCTAATCTCGTGAATTATTCATACCCATTACAATATCAATTTTGTTCTCATAGAATCATAGAATCTCAGGGTTGGAAGGGACCTTAGGAGGTCATCTAGTCCAACCCCCTGCTCAAAGCAGGACCAATCCCCAATTTTTTGCCCCAGATCCCTAAATGGCCCCCTTAAGGATTGAACTCACAACCCTGGGTTTAGCAGGCCAATGCTCAAACCACTGAGCTATCCCTCCCCCCTTTGCCCCGCCCCGCCCCGCCCCGCCCCGCCCTGCCCCGCCCCGCAAAGTTAGCCACCTAACTCAACTATAGGTGCCATGCGAGTCATATACAGCCTAACAGCACTTTTTGCAACACAGCGGTGTGTAAACGTTCCTTGGCTGTTTCCGTCCCTGGGCTGTATTTCTGAAAGTGCGGAAAATGGAACTGTCACAGGAGCTGGAACCAATAGTAATCCTCGTTGACCACACCTATGGGGAGCATTGTTCCAACGAAACTGAATTGGCTTTAAAAGAAACAATTTAAAGAAGACTGTTAAATGGGTCACATGCATACCTTATGCTTTTTGGAGGTAGACCTGTTTATAAAATACATACATACATATGTGTGCACACGCTTCCATATTATGTACCATGTATGCATACAAATCGTGTGTGTGTACACGCAACTACAACAACTATGGTCCCCCGTGTATAGTTTGCAGTTTGAAGAGAAATCATCCTCCATCATTCGTCATTGCCTAGCTGCAGTAGACTGGGCCAGCACATCATTTGTTAACAGCGACAAAGGCACACTCATAAATGCCGACATGTTACATTAATTTATAGGCACTGAGTGACTTATTAAATGTGATGTGTGAAATATAACAGGGCCCGGTATGGATGATTAGGTTTTGGGCTTTGAATTGTTGACAAGGCAGGGGTAATGAATTGCGGGACAGAAGCTAGTATGTTTCCCCCTCATTAGTCAGTATTAGCTGCATTAATAGTAATAATTGGATAGATTCATCATTTAAAATGTTTTAATAAATGTTTGGACAGCACCTGATCGAGGCTGTCAAGTGTTAGGCTGGAAGGTTTGTGATGTGAGAAAAATGACGGCATTCCTGGGGAAGAGATTTATCCAGGCTAAAGGGTGCTCCGTTTGCCACCGTCTCTTAAGGAGTGATGGGTAGAGACGGTTTGGGGAAAAATAGGAAACGCAGCAGTGAGGGAACTCAGCATCTCTTTCACACTTAAAAGAAATGATCGAGAGATTTCCAAGGACAGTGTCACCCTATAGACATCCTGATCTTCCAGCCCAATCTCCAAGATGGGGCCTGAGCTAGAAATTTCTCGTGAGCTTCTAGATTGAAATTTGGACATCACGGAAGTTTGTGTGTGTTCCAATCTAGAATTTTTGATTCAACCCCTTATAAAGCAGGAGTCCAGCCACAAAGTTCTGATCTGGACTCAAAGTTCCCCAGAGCTGGGAAATATTTTGATTCAGGGTTTTGGCTTGGAGCCATCTGTATTTTTCTAGACCATTAACACAGTAGCAATTCCAGACAAATTTTCTGCAGAGCATCCTAAAATCATTGGCAACGCTGAAGGGAAGTCATTTTCAGAGGGTGTTCTTCTGCCAGCCTCCACCTTTTTTTGGTGTGGTGGGGGGAGAGTTCTTATCCCTAGTGCATTATTGCCTACAATTTCATACAAAACTTCCTCTGATTAAAGGAAGCAGTAACGTTTATTTCTATTACTGGGTGGTCCTCAAAAGCAGAATTAATACCCCCCAACATTTGCTATGACAAAGGAAGTCAGGTTGCATTCCACTCCTGCTTTGTGAGGGACGGGTGTTCTGTGCAAAGTTAAATGGTAGACTATACCTTCTAAATGAATGTGGATGAAAATTTAAAACAATGTAACATGTTTATTGCAAGAAGATGATGTTGGTGTGAAACTTGCCGTGTATCACTTGGCTGCAATTGATTTTTGTGCCAAAAACAAAAAAAAGAGTAACCTACAGAATATATAAAAGCGAAAAAGTGGATGTAAAGCTGCATGGAGTTAGCTGCAGTGCATTAATAGACTGGATTTTTATTTAGAAAAGTGAGACCTCTAAGCAAAAAATCCAGGTGCTGTAGCAGGTGGAGTTTGGTGACTCAGTAGGAGATACTCTTCCCTTTTACTCATGACTGAACCAGTCTTTCACTGGGGACCATGTGCAGCTGGAGGTGCTATCTTTCAGGAGAGAGATAAAATCAGGGTTTTGACCACCCGTAGTCGTTACAAATCTTATTGCACTTGTTATGAGGACAAGAGTTTTATCCTCAGAATCCTTCCCAAAATCCAGCTCAGGTACTTTTTGTTCTGACTGTCTGAAATCCTCTGTCTCGCTTCAGTGGATAAGAGGGTCTTCATTTCTCTCTAAGTACAGTCAGCCAAATCCTGTCCTTAGTAACTGTATCCATTAACCCCCACTACAGAAATGCTCAGTGGAGATGCCTTGTTATAACTGAAGGTAGAACTTACCCTATAGTTGTGTAGCTGGGGCCATTTAAATCATGTTGTGTTTGTGTTAATAAATTCTGCACAGTACACCCCAAAGTTAGAACCTTTGTCATTTCACTGGATTTTTTTTTCATGATTCCCATTGTATTAACAGGAGTAATGTTATTTAATGTATTAAACACCCAAACCACATGCAATTTGTTCTAATATCTATTTGATTTTATTTTTTCCTTCTGTTGTCACGGCTTAAGTATTAACCTATCAGGGTTGCATGTTAGTTGGGAGACATTGTCTTTGTTGAAAACCTGTTCTGAAAGGATTTTTGCATGTTGTCTAGCATTACAGCAGCTGTGATTGCTTACAGGTTTGTCAATGGCAGTGTACAGTATCTCCTTAAACTCTCTCTTAATTTATGTGTGGACAGTAAAGAGAGATTAAGAACTAAGAGTATGTTCTGATATGCTATTACAGTTATTAAAATTATTTGTTGAACATACAGCCAATCAGCATTTCCTAGGCCTTTTGGGCATATGGATATGTCTTCACTTTCCATTTATGTTTGTTGTGGTATAGCAAACCACGCAGGCACAGATTCTAATATCAGCTGCACCTATGTACATCTGTGAAGTAAATCTGGATTTACATTGATACAGCTTGAGCTCAGAATCTGGCCTGTGACTTCGGAATTTACAGTGTTTTGGCAGTTATCATGTTATATCGTTTCAACTCCCTATTAGCTATATTTGTGTATTTATAGATAGATGAATAGTTTTAGAGTCTAACTGGATTATTGTGCAGTTTGGGTCGTCATAAATAAGACTTTCCTGGGGGCTTTGAAAAGGCTGCAAAATTAAGCAAAAATCACTCTTGACATTCAGTATTCCCATGCAATACTGGTTGGTTTTAAGTCCCTCTCTAGTTGAACGGTTTCAGATAAAACCGGTTGCTTGAGTTTACATTAACAGGGAATGAATCTTTGGATATTCTAGAAAGGCTCAGCTGTACATTTTTGCTACTTTTCCTGGCTCTCCAGCAGTTGCCAACGCAGTCATTCTTAAAGAAACAGCGACGGAACCGTTGGAACGGTTCGGTTGTAAGCACTTTCTGGTCAGTGGAATTAATTGTGACTTCTATTGCTCTGAAGCGGATGACCCAGAGCTCCTACCTTTCTTGTCCTTGTAAGTTGGTAACTAACTGATCATTTTAGCTCTGCGTGTTGGCACCACAACCATTGCTACTGCTGACCCGCTGTAATAATAAAAATACTGCAGCCGTACTTTGTGATCCATCTAGAATCTTACGAAACCCTCTGTCCGAAAATCTACCCGAGGAATAACGAAGATGGGATCACAGATCTCGTATCTGTTTTCACGCCAGTGATCCAATAGGCTGGGACTAACCCGGCTTCCTGTCCTGTAATGTTAGCAGTTCTGGTTCCAGCAAAGGCATGTCTGGCATTCCTTGCCAGAGATCACCCTCCTTCCCAGAAGACACTATCACACACTGGCCCCTGCCACTGTGACTAGGCCTGTCAGTGGTCTTATCTCTGTTGTCATTTTAGGCTTTTGGTTTGGCCTGCTTCCCTCTTGTCCTGGGGGTATCCTTAGCAGGAAATGTGCAAACAGACAGAAAAGGTTTTCACTGCCATTCCCTGGCTGCACTATTCCTGCCGGCCGCATGACCTCGCTGACTTGGTGTGAAAGGTAACAGTGCAGCTGAGTGCCCCTTCCACACACCCCAGAGCTGATCTGAGAACCTCAGCAGCTGGCTTACAAAGTTCTTTGTCCTGCGTGTCCGAGTCTCGCTGCTTTGTCCAGAGTTCTCGTAACGTTGCACCTAAATTACAAGTGAGGCAGTGGGCAGATTTGGTTTAGCTCGGTTTTAAAGACGGCGACACAATCCAGGTGTGACTCCCGCTGGGGCTGGCTGTTTTTCAGAAAACGAATAAAACTTTTACAATGTCTCGTTCCAGCGAGGTTGATATAATCCTGCAGCAGATGCAATATATATGGATGGCACCTCCAGACCCATACATGGTGTCGTCGTCTTTACCAAAAAACCCCAAACTCTCTCTCTCTCACTCAGCTATAGCTTGCAGGAATCATGTCCAATTCCAGGGTTCCTCCGGCACGTGCACGAGGAAAAATTCCACTGAGAATAAGGCGTCTACCTTGTGACAATTCAGCATCCTCTTCAAACACCACTGGCCCACCTTCCCCTGCTACACCGCCGCACACAAAGCTCAGGCCGAGTGCCTCAGCCTTTCCACTGAACAGTTCCTTGCTTCCTTCCAGCACTTAAAATAGCAACAACGCTCCGGATCCCATCCGCATTGCCAGGGTGCCTTGCTGCAAAGGAAGTGAGAGAGCTTTGTGCTATTAAATACTGTGAAACAATGGGAATACGAAATGAGCTATCCAGCTTGTGTTAAGGAGCTCAGTACAGTGTTCAGTTCTGTTCTTTAACTTTTTTTCCCGACTGGTATTTATTTATTTTGTTTGTTTATTTATTATGTAGCATCCATTCCATGCTGTGGGCATCCTCGACAGACTCTTTAAGAGTATCCTGTATGCTCCTTATTTAGGATCTTCCTGGATTATAATACCCCAGTAACAGTAAAGATAGGATCAGCATGTAAGCCTCCCAGCAGAGTCTCCATCAGATTGCACCCCCTCACCGAGTCTTCTCAGTCTTGCAAATGTGCTCCCTACTTATGATCCAGGGAGGAAAGATACGGGGTAAAATCCTGGCCCTGTTACTGTGAATGGCAGCACTCCCGTTGGTTTAGATGACATGAGGATTTCACTCGTGGTATAATCTGTGACCTGATTTTTCCATGTCAACATATGTCCTCATCAGATACGGCACTTCACTCCTGTAACTCCATCGCACACAATCGTTCCACATGTACTTTTTGGGGTGATATTTGCATGCCAAGGGGAGGCGGCC
The DNA here is from genome assembly GCA_033296515.1 of Macrochelys suwanniensis. Taxonomy (NCBI): domain Eukaryota; kingdom Metazoa; phylum Chordata; order Testudines; family Chelydridae; genus Macrochelys; species Macrochelys suwanniensis. The sequence continues at coordinate 105,825,327 of CM065782.1, read as the reverse complement.
TTGGCTTAACCACATCCACACCTACAGGGATTGCTCTATAAATATCCAGAGAGGTTGGGTGAAATAATTCCCACTCATCTTCTTTGTAGGATGGTGTGAAGAGGAGATTTACAGTTTAGATTCTAAATCAGCCGTGGCTGTTAGAGTTTTGCTGAGGATTTAGTGCGGCTAAAGACGAAACTGAGTGTCATCCCAGAGGTTAATCCAGAGGCTCTGGAATGTGTCTCACACTCTCTGTGATACTGACACAGAGGAACAGCTGAAGCCGAGAGCCCTTTAACTTGCCTATGTGCAGGATGTTGTGGGCAAATGTAATGACAGTGATGTCGATATTATAAGTCAAAAGGCTTTTGCTTATAGACATGAGTGCCTGTGACTGGGAGACACAGGACATTAGCTGGGCAAGATTGTTGATCCAATGCAATGAGTGACCTGAAAATGTAGAAGTCTGTTAAGAGCAATTAGAACACTGAGTTATCTGTGTAATTTGAAAGCCATTATGACCACCATTTTAAAAAGAAAATACCAAGTCCAAACTGAATTAATGTTGCTAATGTTGTTTTTTTTAAAACAACAACAACAACCCAGGAGTGTTGTATCAGAAAGCAAAATCATTGTCCCCACCCTTTTTATTTAACAAAACGATAAACATTTGTATCCTTTTGAGGTTCACACATTGCTAAGGTATGAAATGTAGCCCCTTTACTCACAGTGGGTTTTCAGAAGCACTCTGTGCTGCCCTAACTCTGCTTCTGTTGAAGTCAACGGTAAAACTCTCGTTTGACTTTTATGAGAGCAAAGTTAGACCAATACTGAACACTTCTGAAAAATCTTTCCCTATGCACGTGCATGTCCACATTCACACACGCACATGAAGACTGAGGAAATCTGATTGACCATGTCACCAACTATGCCGGCATGCAGTATAATAAAACAAATACACACTCATTTTCCAGATTTTTTTCCCCTCAAATGTAACCAAAAGCATTTCAGTAGCATATTTCAGGGCATGCATTTGTGTTGTACCAGATCTCTACACTTCTTAGCTGGTTGAAAAGCTCTTGGGCCGTAGTCCCTGGGTCATAATACTCTCCAGACACGGTGCATTTTAGTAGTGCACATCTCTGTTTTTCATGTGTTGTTGCTTATGGCACAGCATGGATATACATAGATTGCAAATTGTAAAATGCACACACAAATGGTAAAATGCACACGCAAATGGCAAAATGCACATGCAAATGGCATTTCTCCTCCTCTTTCTCCCTCTGAAACCTGTCCCCAGTGCCAGTCAGAAATGTCCATGTCAGTTTGAGCAAATGACGTGGTTTTTGTTAATATTAAATAATTACCAGATCTTTTGTTTAAGAAGATCAAGGGGAAAAAATTGAAAGCAGGCTTTGGTCTTTGCATGTAAAGAAAATATTGTTGAGATAAAGTAATGTCTCCATCTAACCTGATCTAATTAGGGATACGTTTTCAGACGGGCTGCTACCCAGAAGTGCACAAAATTGCATCAGCACTTCGTAGGTTCAGACACTGGCTGAAAAGTTTGTTTGGCACATGCCCTTTAAATAGTCTGACCCCCTTGGGTTTTGCAGGTTCATATGCTAACACTTGTAATGTGCGCAGGTGTCAGGCTATTTAAAGGCTCATTAGTGCATGTGCAAGCAGCAGTTTGTGCATTCAGTTTTACACACAGGCTAAGGGGTGAAAGTCTGATCTCTGTATCTAAATGAGCCACAAACAGTCAGTCAAAAAGAAGGGAGTGGTCGTTGAATATTTTCACTGTGAATCTTGATTTCATTAATGCCCCAATGAAAGAATTAACATCATCACAGCATGCAGCTGAGGGTGACGTTTTAAGACACCCTTATTTTCCCTAGTTTGTTAAGACCGAAGTGGAGATTAAGTTAACTCTTTTTGTTTTCTTTAACAAACAGTACCTTGGATGCTACTGATGCCTAAGAACTGTTACACTAGTTTACCACGAGACAACAGGCAGTCGAATACCAGTATCCTATTACAATTAACAGTAATTCTGTTATCTGTCATCACTTACACTGAACACAGGTTCTTCTAGCACAAGTATGACACCGCGATGACTGCTAATGCACTGGCATTGTGTGAACTATGACAGACCCCAGTGCTGGTTTTATACTTATTCCAGGGAATAAAGTCTAGCATTTTAAGTGGAATTAAAAAAATAGTTTTAACACATTTTCATACCCTGGTACTTGAAGGGTCAAGTAAGGAAGAAAAGCCGTGTAAGGAAGAGTAATTAAACAGCGGCAGAGTGATTGAATATTAGTGCTTTTACTGAATAAATGAGGATAAATTCTGTTAGTTATGTGACTTGTCCCTGTACTAATGTGATAATAAAGTACTCTAATTCTGGAGAGGCCTGTCACAGTCTCAGCTAAAGCACTGACCCCTCAGCTCGTAAAGAACAGACAGTGACTGCAAGGGTCTTAAAGAAAAACAGAGCTTAAGACTTCCTTATCTGCACAGAGTAAAGTAACAACTGCAGTTGTGTAGCTGTGTATGTGTAAACGGATACACCCTCCCTCTATGCCCACATTGTGTGTGTGTGTGTGTACATACATATACTATATATTGCACCTCGGTATTCTAAGTGAACCTTTGGATACTTGGGACACAGATGGTGTAAAACCCTGCAAACTTTTGTTTATTTTAGGTATTTAGTTCCAGTTGGATTTCAATAAACATTGCCGCTAAATGGAATGCTGTGCAAATGGGAGCATATAGAAATATTCAGTCCCCATCAATCACTGAATAACTTTTTCACCCGTTTGAGAAGAATTATTGAAAAGCCAGTCCCCAGGGGAAAAATTAAAACCGGGAAAAGTGAGAATTCAGACCTGTCTCTGAATTATTTTGCAATGTTTTTATTTTTATATTTTGACCTATTTTGCACTGTTGTCTTTCGGTGCCGGGCGAATATTCTGTGGCCTCATTCTATTCATAATGAAAGGCTGAAAAGCTCTCTGGGATTTCAACTCACTCGGGAGGGAAAATTCAAAACACACTTTTCCAAAGAAGCCTAAATTTCTATGATGCATTAGAACACTTGGTATTTGGAGAGCTGAAGAATGTAGAAGATGAAAAATTGCTATACTGTACTTCGCTGCACAGAGCACACAGACCTATGGAAAACCAACTTGAAACATTTGGTGAAGCAAACAGTGAGTAATTTAAGGCTGCCTTTGGGCAGTTCTGACGTGTGATTTGGTGATTATATGGGTTCTTCTCCAACTCTTTGCAGTGCTGAAGTATTTATTATACCCACAGCAGCAAAATGCTTCCTGCACCAGCTCTGGAATTCAGAACAGGTTCACAAAAATACCTATTCTGTCTGTGTTATTCTGGCAGCACCAATAGAATCTATCAGTATTCAGGGCCCTGTTGCAAGAAGCTTACACGGCATGTTGTATCACATCTCAGGGACCTTTTCTGGACTTCAGCTGGAAGATGTGTATTTTTCAGTACAAGAAAGTTGTTCCCATTATTTTGTTGCTGGGTTACACTTTCTTAAAAAATAGTTTTGCATTCCGTAAATGCAAACTATGGGTCTGATCCGGTGCCCCTTAGAACCACTGAGAATGTTGAGATGAGTAAGAGGAAGATTGGGTCCTTTTTTTTCCTAATTAAGGTCGTTTGAAAAATGAAGAATGGTTACATTTGGGAGTGAGGCAGCGAGGCTGACTGCAGTGTTTAATTTCTCTGCTGTAGAATAAATTTCCAGTTGTAAAAATGCCACAAAAGGTGGCTACTGCTGTTTATTGACTAAAAATCCAGCTGTGAACATGTGGGTAATAGGACGTTTCCCCCCACGCCTGTATTTGATTTCCATGTACAGTCTCATGCTGCTAAATATCGGTGTAAGCCTTCAATTTTTTCTTTTGTGATCAGGGTACCTGATGTGGCCCCTTACTTGTACACGGAAAATGGGGCAATGCTGGATTTGGGTTTAAATGGAAATTACAGCTCTTTAAATACATAGTGTGTTTTTTTCTTTCTCCTGAAGTTATCAGCAGCAATTGTGGGTTTTTTTAATACTAGAGTTTCTCTCTGCTATTCTCGCGTATGCCCAGTATATGTTCGATTTGTGCACAAATGGCCGTGGTTAATATTAAATGGCAATCGTCACATTGGTTGGCTTTCATTTGAATAATTCAATGTAGGTATCCTTTGTCTGGTGACATTAGGGCACTGGGAAGGACTGTGACTGACAGCAAGACATGGCGGAGGTGACTGATGGAGAAGGGGAGGCGGTGTACTGAAAAGCAGAGAAACTTGAATAAGTGGATCAAATAGCCCAGGTGTCTGTTCTGGTGTTGCTTTGTGGTGTGTGCAAGGGGACTGGTGCCTAGTGTCAAATTGGTAGGAAGTGACTGGTTAGCGCTAGAAATGAAATAACTTGCTCTTGTCTGCTGGGTATTTTCCGCTACTACTGCCTTTGTGCTGCAGCTCCTTCCTTGCGTCCCTTGCCATGGTTTTAGCACAGGAGGAGTCGGTTCAGCTCATAATGGCCCTGGCTCAGCAGGGTACTGAAGCACGGGAATGCTCCCATTGGCTTCAGTGGGGCTACTCATGTGCTTTAGGTTCTATACATGCTTAAGTACCGTGCTGCATTGGAGTTTTCATGCAAAATGGCCCTGAAATTCTTTCCTCTGCTGGCCAATTGCAAGATGTTACATCAGCATTCGTATTTTGGAGGTTTTACTAATTTCACAGCGAGACAGACACGTAGAAAACCCTGTTTGACAGCCCCCAATCCCAGAGTCCAGTATTGCCCTGCGCTTAAACCTTGGCCAGGTTTTGTTTGCCCTCTGACAGGTTTACGTTGTGCAAGCAGCACTCGCTCACTGGATGGCCACAGGTCTCGCTGAGCTTGGCAGCCTTACAGTTGTCATATTTTCACATGGATGAACTGTTCTCGAACAATTTCTCCAATGTACTGGGAACAAACAAGCTTTTCTTCCGCATCAGGAATGCAGGTCTTCCCTTTCCAACTATGTTTTCCCCTTCAGCAGACATATTTATTGTGGCAGTGGCAAAGAAAGTCCTACTGCTAACCCTCTGTGTTTGAATTCTCTTAAAATCTCCCTCTGGGCCGTGCTGGAGAGGTGCGTTTTGCTCCCCACTCAGATCGTATTTTATTTTTTAAAGAAAGTTCAGTTTTAATTTATAACTATCCTCATGTTGGCCTGCAAAAGCCCATGGTCAAATCCTTTGAATATAACTATTGTTTTGTTTGTTTGTATCACGGACCAACCCAGAATGGGACCCTACTGGGCTTAGCAAGGCTGTACAAAACCAGGATAATGGACAGTCCCTGCCCCAAAGACCTTACAGTATAAATAGAAAAGACAGATAAAGGGATATAACCCACAAGCAAAGTGGACAGTGGGATGGTCAGCAAATGGCTAAGGGTGGGGTTTAGTTAGGAGGGAATCAACTGGATGGAAGGACAAAGGAAAGGAGGGGACATGGGGGACAAGGCTGGGGAGAAGTGCATTATGGGAGGTGTAGTCCGATGAAGGAAGCCAACCTGTAGTGGACAGTGGGAGCATGAGGCGCTGCACTGGCAATTCTGAACCAAACGGTTCCAGTTTTGGCTGAACTTTGGTTTTGTTTTTTGATTTTTTTGCTGAAAATTGAAAACTTTTGACAAAATATTTTTCTTTGTTCTCAACCCGGGGGAATAAAAATCATGTTCTGACCGGCTCTCCCTGTGAGTCGACCTGATGGGGTCGTTTAAGGAGTAAAGTCCTACTCACCATGAATCAGACCTGTAGGCTTCAGTGGAGCATTCCACAGGGGCGCAAGATACTGTGCAAAGTGCAGCTTCCTCCGAAGCACCTGGGCTGCTCCTTTCAAAGGACAAGAGCGCGGTGCTGGCTGCAAATGCAGTCTGTATTCAGATACTCCACAGCCAGACGCCAGGACGAGAACCTACGTTCTTGTTACCGTGCCTTGCATATACTCTTAAAATAGCTTCAACAGACACTAAGGGTGTAAACAGGAGGTTTTTTTATGCCTTTATGTCTATTTTTTGTTGTTGTTCTGTGACTGTGGGCATCGCGGGGACTGATAGAAACATCCAAACGTGATTTTCCAGGGGTTGGGAAAGTCAGTCTGTGCTTCCTGGATCTCTAACGATGTTTGGAATAATAATTAATGATGTACAAACTGTTACCTAACGAACTGTTTTACTGCATTTGCCCTTCAGTTCTGTCTTCTAAAATGTAAATATGGGTTTAGGATGGGAACTTCCTCAGAGTGGGTTTTTATTAATCTAGAGCCAAATTCTTATCACAGATGCATGAAGCGGGCGGTGGGCATGTTATTGCGTTGAGACGAAGACTGAAGCTGCAGCTCACCTTGAACTGAAGTTCTTGTAGTAAAGTCTGACCCTAGGGGAGTTCCTCATGTGTACCTGAGAGTAGAATTTGGCCTTGTAATGTTGAATCTCAAGTCTGAGAGTAGCCACTGAAGTCCTTGAATATGACCCCTGCCGTGCGACAACGGTGTTAACTTTTCAGAACCCTGACCCTTGTCAGTGCGCTAGGAGCAGCAAATAAACAACACTTTCTTTCCAGCAACCCTGTGTGTCACACCTATAATACATGGTGTCAGAAGTAAACTAAATCACTGGCAAAACTGGAGCAAATGAAGCCACCTCAGGCCTGGAGGAAACCTAGCATATGGCTGGAAGAGATGATTGCAACAGTTCCAAAATTACTGGAAGTTAAATGGTCTTGCAGAGAAAGCTGGGAGAGTGAAATCCTCCATGTTGTTGTGGTTTGCAAGCCCAGAGGCATTGAGAAGCTACAGTTGATTCCAGGGGGAGCACCGAGGGGGTTTGCAAATGGCTAGACAAAGTCACTGAAAAAATTTCAAGAATAACTTGATGCATGCAAAACCGAGAAATGCAAACATAGAAAACCAAGCTGTCAGGTGAGGCCATTGACAATAATATCACAGACCTGCATGAAAATGCTAAATCTAGACTAATTAGAGACTTAATTGTCTATGGTATAATTGATCTTTAGGTCCAGAGAAGGTTATCACTTGCAGATGGAGTAGTGACTGCACAATGCTAAAATAAAAAATATTGTTTCCTATAGTGGGCAAAAAATGAGCCTAAGTGGCAAAACCACTCTGGGATATCTGTTCAAGGACAGACGTCACTCTGCAGAGTTTGGAATGGCAGAGTGGGATGTCCCATGTGTGCTTGGTTGAAGAGCAGTCTGCAAATGCATCTGATCAAGCAGGTTGTCTTCTGAGCAAGAGGCAAAATGTGCTCTCAAAGAATCCAAAGTATTTAAGGGGCTCGGATGCATTAAAGATATAGTACATCACACTCATAGAGATCCCAGTGTGCTGCCAAATATGTATGCGCCAAATAATGTCCCAAAAGCAGAGGGCAAAAGTGAAAGTTGTATTTAATAAGATGATAAAATAAGATGTCCTTGAGTAAATTCAGGCACCAGCTGACTGGATTTACTGTATTGTTGAGGATTTGTATAGATCCAAATGGTTTGACTAAGACCATGAAACACTCGTGCTACCAGAAGAGGAAAGTCAAGGAGACAGTGTCTAGATTTCAAAATCCCGCAGTATGTTCAATTTTGGATGGAAGCTGCGAGTTTGGGAGGTCTGACTCGATCGGAAAGTGCAAAGGTCTTCAACTTCAATTCACTGAAAAAGTGGCTGGCAACTTCTCAAGATAACAGCTATATTACCCAGAGCAAGCCTTATCATAACCACACCCAAGGGGCAATCCGGCAGGAGGAACAGAGGAACAGATGACCTCTGAACAAAGCCATGGAGGACACGGGCTATGTTTTCCCGAGGACACCCAGAATACTACTGACATGCTCGTATATTGAGAAAAGTGGTCAGCCTACGGCTGATAACGCACATCACCATCATCAGCTAATGTAGACGCCGGGTGGCGGATTCAGCTCAGCATCTGCACAAAGCACTGCAGAAAGTTATTTTCCGAGAACAAGTGGCCATGAGATCGGAAACCACGGAGGGACAGAGACGATAGTTATGGGCACATGCCCCATAAGAAACAGAATAGTACTTCCATCTGTCATATGGGGTTCTAGCCTCTACCTTGACCTCCATGCTAGACATACCTTTTGCTTTGGCTCATTTCGGAGGCATTCTGCTAGCCTCCAGTGTGACATCTGGCCCAGAGAGGGGTCCCCTCCGGCACAGGAAGGGTGGTCAGCGTGGATCAGGCTCAGGAAGGATTCGGGAACAGGAGGCAGCAACCTGGGAAATCATTGCAGAGGGAAGGATGGGCAGCCTGGGAGCAGGGGGAGAGAGGCAGAGAGCCAGGCAGTGACGCAGGCTGTTACTGGCAGGGGGGCAGCAACTCCTGCAAAAAGGCAGACCCAGGAGGAGTCTGCAAACAAGGGGACTGTCTAGAGGGACCCCAACAAGGCACGAGGGCTGAACAGTGCTCAGGGAATTTGCAGGCCAGTGTGATTGCCTCCAGAAGAGCAGTGGCCATTATGGGCTATCACTGGCACTTGTCCCGAGGATCACCCCCTTCGTACCATTGCACTGGACGGCCCCTAGGGGCTCGGCTGGGAACTGTTGTGTTAATCGCTGTTGGAGCCATTCAAGTAGTTGTGTCTAGGGCAGCGTTTCCCAAACTTTTTTGGCCACGGAACACTTTTTAGCCTATTACGGAACACTTATACTATTATTTTGTAGTCGTTTGGTTTTCAAATGCAAAATGGCGTTATTTACGCTCAAATATATTTTACTTTATAAAACAAAGCAAAAATGCAAATTTAAAAAAACTTGAACTAACAATTTCTAACTGGAAAGCGCGTATAAAGTAGTTCAAAAATGCAAATTTAAAGACCCCTTTTTTTTTCATTGTGATTCTTTCACGGAACACCTATTCACATCGTGCGGAACACTGGTGTTCCGGGGAACATGGTTTGGGAACTGCTGCTCTAGGGCATGTGCACCACTTCATTTTGGGCAGCCCTATTATAGCAGTTCTGTGTTACCTGAAAGGTGCAGGTATTGACGGGACGTGTGCAGTGTGTCTGCATTGGTGGCACACAGAGTGCAGTGCCAGAGACCTAGAGGGGGCTGGTACCACAGCCGCAGTCTACAGCGGGGTCGGTCACAGCGCGTTTCATTCATTGGCAGTGTTAATCTGTGTGTGTGTGTCGGGCGGGAGAGGCTAGCAGAAGTGATGGGTCTGACTGTTAAAAACCCAAAGCAGATGTCCAGCAGGCACAGAAATCCCGGGGTGCTGACTTTTGTCACATGACAGGGACACGGGGTGCTGGAACTAGGGGTGCTTGAAGCAGTAATAACAAGCAGCAAATACGTGGTTTCCATCATCAGCACCCCCACTATAGAAATTGTTCCAGCACCCCGGCGGGGATACTAGCCTTTGGTAAACCTGCCCCACGTCCAGTGACCGGGGCTCAGAAATAAAAGTTCAGGCTTTTATCAGCACTCCTGTGCATCGCACATGTATTTCACCTAGTGAGCAAATTTCAGACTTCAACAGTTAGCGTGAATACTATTTCCCCCCCATCATATGGGAAAAAAGTTAGCTCTGAAAAAATAACCTGATATTAAGAAGTTAGACGTAAACAAATGCACATGTAAGTTATGTTTATAATGGGCCCAATTTTGCCAGCATTACTCCTGGGCGAATCTGACCTGTTCTAATGGGATGACTTGCAGAGTAAGGCGGCAGAATGGGGCTCCAGGTGAAGAATGCGGCAGAGCTAATAATTCTAAGATAATACGTACAAACTAGAATGCTCTTGAGTTAAGCCATCCTGGATACTCATGTGGCCCCATTTCTGTATTATTATTATTTGTTTGTATTATTGTAGGGCCCAGAAGTTTCAGTTGTGGCCTGGGACCCCATTGTGTTAGGTGCTGTACAAACCACAGAACAAAACCAGTCTCTGCCCCAACGAGCTTTAAATCTAAGAATAGGACAAGGGACAACGGATGGATACAGACACACTGGGGAGTACAAGGAAACAGTGAGAAAGTATTTGTCAGCATGATACGCAGTGGTATTCTAGCCACCTGGTTTCCAGCCAAAGTGGTTCTCCCGTCAGAGCCAGCTAACACTGGGTCAGATGCTGCCCTCCATTTCACCTGTGCCACCCAACTGAAGCGGACCACAGAGATTTGGGCAGAACAGGATGCTGGGCACTCTGCTTGCCAGGAATCAAACCCAGGTCTCTCCCGGCTTAGGGCAAAACACAACTCACGTGGCTACCAAGCCTGCTTGTAGCTGGTGCTTGCTGAGACAATATTCAGCCCCTATTTTGGTTTGTCTCTCGGTAGCATAAGAATTCAAGATTAGATAGAGTATTTTATTACCTGATTTATTTTTAAAACAAAGTAAGAGAAATTATAAGGGGCAAGCTCTGTGTTTTGAAAATTCCTCTCCAAAATGCTGTGGCTTAACCAAAAAAATCATTTCCTGGAGTTTACAGAATTCACCAGTTTTTTGGGTTTTGATAGAACTAAATAAATGGGCCTCAATTCTTCTTCAGCTTCTGTGGGTGAAACGCCCATTGACTTCAGGAAAGAGGCACCTATGTAACGATGGTAAAATTTTGGAGCTTTTGAATTAGACTTTGCAGACCCCCAGAGACCAGCTGTTGTATTTCATGTAGGTGTTCGGTGCTTTTGATCTAGCGCCAGCCTGTAAAACAAGAGAATGACATCGCTTGTTAAGCGGAGGAAAAGCTTAGCATTTTGATAAAGAGGGCTCCATTAAGAGCTTTGCCTATTTTGGGGGGGCTTTTGAGTTGATCAGTGTGCGTGTGTGAGCAAGCACACACACACACACACACACACACACACACACACACACACACACACACACACACACACACACACACACACACACACACACACACACACACACACACAGTGTTTACACATGCCGTGCAAAGTTAACATGATCAATGTTTTCTACATTTGCATGGCACGTTTGACCCCAGTCTTTCAGTGCAGATATTTTTAACTGTTCCGTCTCCCACCCTCCCTTCCCGGTAATATATTCCTTTAGGGAAGCTCAAGCCAAAGTGGTCAGCTGCTTGGCTCCTACATTCTGGAAAACTCTGAAGAATTCTCTAGTAAACCCCTGGGGCAGAGCAGACTTTTCCCTAAAGAATAAGCGGTTCTGAGAGACTTTGCCACATAAGGACCTGTTTCAGGCTCCAGGCACCAGTTGACAGGGATGTCTTTGCCTCCCAACAGATGGCCAGGCTTGTTATTTCAGCCAGCAATCTCTCGCGGAGGGGTGGTCTCACTATTCTGCCAGCATTCCGCATGACAGGGCCAGCTTAGGGCAAGAAGGATCTAATGTCCGTGCCCTTCATAGCTCACGAGCTAAATGATGGGCTGTTGACAGGAAAGCCATCATCTGAAGTGTAAGATCCTGAACTCTCCCCGCATTTCGTTTTTCTTTGGCGGAATTAATGCCCTATTTGCTTGTCTCTCAAAATCCATTCTGGCCCGAGTACAAACCTTCGACTGGTGGCAAGCAGTTGTCTGGATTCAAGATGCCAGGATTTGTGCTGACAGCTCCTTCTACACAATCTGCGTCAGGCTGTCACAGCTGGCCATTAGAGGCTTAAAAAGACACACACACACGACAACTAGCACCAACTTTCGGTTATTGAATATCCAAACCTACTTGACGAGAAAATGCAATGGCTTATGCCCCTCTTTAATTGAGCATAAACAAACAGTGCCCTTGCCATCCGCTGTTGAAAGTGTCTTGTGGCTCCTTATTGTTTTACATTGGTTGGTCTCTTTGGTTTCCGTTAATGAAAGTAGCCCCTTGAAGTTTAAATTTGTCACCACGGCCGTTGCCTAATATGATTTTTATAGCGTGAAGGTCCTGACACAACAGTCAAACAGGCCTCTTTGGGATGCAGTTCCACAGTGGAGCAGGGGAGCAGCATCACAGAACACCAACCAGCACAATGCAGCTGTGAAATGTTTCCATGCAACGAGCCCGGTTTTGCCCTTCTCGATTTCGGCATATGCAAATTATGCCACCGTGGGTTCTCACTGGGGACGCTCGGAAAAAATTAACTTTTCTGATTTGAAGTAAAACGATAACAAACAATCACCCCCTGATGCCTCATTATAAGTGGAGACAGGGTAAACTAGCCTCTGCCTGGTTAATCAACAGCGATTGCAGGTCTGTGTGGTTGTGGCTGGTTTTAAAGCTTGGTGCAGGATTTAATTTTACACAATTATCTTTAGTAAAGCCCTAGCTGCAGTTTGTTTTGGACAAAAGGCTGATAAACCCTGGCTCATGAGGAGGGAGCCAGGAATATGAGACCCACCATTATTCATCGACTTGTCTTTATGGGTTTACGGTCCATTGGTGCATAACAGTGAAGAAAATATTTTCAGTAAAACGTTTGCTTTTTGGGGGCTTGAAAAATGCAGTGTCTCTTCTTAAAGCTACATATAGGTATGGGCAGTCATTTAATTTCTTCCATGAGATCAGCCTTTTAATCAAGACTTCCCTTCAACCCCGCAGTGTTTTGTTCATTCGTTTATGTAAATTGTCACGAACCAGCTTAAATTTTGTTGACAAATTTGGTTTAATTGTTGGATCAAGATTCAGATTGTGCAGAACGCTTTACATTTTTTGCATCAAATTGAGGTTTAGACGCTACACATGAACTTGTGAGATGAAACCTCTTTTATGCAAAGACACTTTCTTGGCCAGCATTCTTCTGCTTTCTCTTTGCTGTACTGAAATTGCCTCTTTAACTTCCTGGTTAGACAGCATGATTCCATGACGCTAGCCATTTAAAGTGACATAGGGACCATTTCTGCAAACCTGTATGGCTGTGACAAAGCAAAGTTCTTAAGCACGTGTGCACTTTTAGCACATGCTGAAGTGTTTTAGCACATGCTGAAGTGTTTTGCTGGTTGGAGGCCACGTGAGCAGCCCTTACCCGTGTGGCCAGTCAAAGGGACAGCTTGTGTGAGTAAGGATTGCTAATTGGAGTAAGGATTTGTTGGATTAGACTCATTAGACATGGTGCTACACGCTGTGTGCATCAGAGTGGCTAATGGCAGTGTCTCTTTTCTCCACAGGTTCTTCTTGAAATTTTTTCTCAAATGTAACCAAAATTGCCTAAAAAATGCGGGAAACCCCCGGGACATGCGGAGATTCCAGGTCAGTATGTCATGCTTCCTTCTTTAAAAATAATCAACCGGTGGGGTAGAAATAATTTGACCCAAACTAAGCTGGTAATTAACTGGAAGATGCTGAAATTTACGATACTGATCTCCGGATTTGGGATTCTCAGTGACAGCAGAAATTAGCAGGAAGTTCTTGGATTTTCCTGCTCTGGGCAAGAGAAGACTTGAAGATGATGCCATCCCCATGGGCAGTAAAACTGTGAAGGGAAGAACTAGAAGTGACCTTGTATTGTTGCTGTGTTGAATTACATGGCTGCTTCTCTCTAGGATATCTGCTCTGCCCTAAGACCTAACTGTGGCTTCATATAAAGATTTTAAGTGAGCAAATAATATTTATTAGTGGGGGAAATCTTGTCACCAAAACAGATATACTGTGTAGTTCTGCTGAAAATCTAAACAAGCTCCCCTTGGCGAGTCATTTGCTGCAGTTTGAAAGATTGTTTTTATTTTTTGAAAGATTGCATTAATTTTCCATTTTTGCATAAATTGTCCACTGCTTGCATCCGACGAAGTGGGTATTCACCCACGAAAGCTTATGCTCCAATACGTCTGTTAGTCTGTAAGGTGCCACAGGACTCTTTGTCGCTTCTATTAATTTTATACTGGCCCACTCAGGCAAAACTCGCATTGTCTGTTCTTCACGAGGGTGTTTTTGGCAAATACTTCCCTACCATTGTAAGCACCCACCTGTGGAAACATAGGCTGGGCACGGTGGGGTGAACAGAGCTCCAACTAGCCACCAATATTTTTCCATTGTGTTGTTTAAGTGTGCTCAGTGCCAGTCTAAAAGACATGTAAGCGCCTTCGTTTTCAGTTTAAACCAATTTTTACCGAAAAATTCCCGGGTTTTACAAAAAGTATTATCCATTTTTTCTGATTTTCACCCTACTTTTGTATCATTCAAATATATAAAAATAACTTGTTTTATTAGGAAAATACAATACATTCCCTGAGATAGAGGTATTATGATAACACATTAGTCTCTCTGTATATGCAAAGCTGCCTGTGGAAGTAAGGCTGTGTGTTTATTGTGTGTATCTTCTAGACTAATAAACAAGCTCGCATGCAGGCTCTGAACTGCATGCGCATCTGAACGTATTGATGAATCTCATGCCTGCCACGTACACATTTCAAGCTGCGAGCAGATAACTGTTTAAAGCTCCGACACAGTAAAATGGGAAGAAAACGAAAATCTGTATGAGAATACCTTTCAGAACACAAGGAAGTATTCGAAAGTTTAAAAAAAACACCCCAAAACAGGAGAAAAGGATGAAGTTGAGTGCATGCCCCACAAATGCAGTGGCCCAATGATTAAATGCAAATATTTATAGCCTAATAGTTCTAAGTCTATAACAGGAAACTGTTTATTCAAATGAAAAGTTTTATTTGGGGATTAGAGATATATTGTTTTCTTAAACTCAGAGGTGGCATTGTGTTTTGAGTTCTGTTTTAGTTCTGCAGCAAACCACATTGATGAATGGAAATCAAAGCATTAATCTACTGAATACTTCCCCTCCCCCATCTTTCCGTCCACCAAAATAAACCCCAATATTTACCCAGAAATATGATTGCTAGTTTTTTGCACTGATTTTCACTTGTTTTTGTTGTTGTGGCTTGTGGTAATAAACACTGATAAATTCCCGGGAAAAAATAAATAAAATAAAAACTGAAAATGAATGGCCATAAGGATATGGAATTAAAAATGTCCCTGGCCATGGGAGCATTGTCTACTCTAGACCTCCCAATGCTGGAGTCAGCCGGGTGTTGGCAATGGTGGGAAATGTGTGCCCAAAGCACCCCCCTGTGTGATCGTTCAGAGGGTGTTTTGCCTACAAGGGGTAGGTAAGTTGGAGAAATGACCCTCCCTCGTTGGGGGCAATGCAGGAGTTTAGTGAAGGCAAGCTCCATGCAGCGAGGGGTTTGTCCCGCAATCCAGGTGGGTCCTAGAAGGGTAGCTGAGGCTGGAAGTGGGCCCAGGACCATCTGTGCAGAAGCCCAGCATCTGTGAAGCAGTTTAGGGTGCTCGGGGTCCCCTTCCAGCCCTCGCAGCACTTAGTCATAAGTGGTACATGCTGTATGAGTGATTATAATACTCAATGCCTCTTTCTTTTACTGTATGCACGCTAACAGGTTAATCCCTGTTGTTCCACACAAGGTAGGTGATTATTATTCATTCCTGTGCAGCTGAGATACAGGAAGGGAAGTGACTTGGCCGAGGTCATGCGCCCGGTCAGTGTCAGAACTGGGGTTAGAATGCCAGGTGTCCCCGACGTCCAGCTGCATGCCCATTCCTCTATACCGTGCTGCCGCTGGGAGCTATTCCCACTGATTAAAATATATATTCTGCTCTAAGAGGAAAAGTATTCTCCAAGGGTGTTCTCGCCAGTAGGGCAATCTAGCATGAACAGCCAGGTCTGGGGCCTGTCAAAGCACACGGTTCGTGATATGTACGCACTGCCAGTTTCGTACTCCCCCAAGATACGGGCTGATTTTCATATGGTAATGCCTTTGCATGTTCCCTCAGAACAGCAATCAGGAGCCTGTGTAGGTGAGCAGGTAGGGCATAAGAAAGGTGGTTGATCTCTTTACTTGTAAAGACATCCTGTCATGCAAACCCAACTTCACAGCAGTTGAGCTTTCAGTGTGTAAACAGAGACTGCTTAATTACACAGGTCATGTCAATTAGCGTGACCTTAGCATTTTCAAGAAATTAATCACTTTCAGCAGAGCAAAGCACTGCTCATACATTAATACAGTGAGCTATTAAAGCCTGTAGAAATCCATTAAATGCCAGTGCTTTTTTTCTTTTCTTTTGCAATCGCTGGGTTTTCTTCTTGAACTTGTTGCTCTCACATTAGACCAACAAACTTCTTAAAATAAAGCAGCTGGTCACTGTAGAGGGTAGAAGACACAGCCTTCATTTTTCACTTCTAGGGGAGAAAAGTATCAAGGAAAACCACAGCGTGGTCTTACAGAGCACCCATCTTTGGTTCACGGGTGTGAGCGTGCAATCCTGGCCCCCTTGGGTATGTCTTCACTGCAGCTGGTAGCCAGCCTCCCAGCCTGGGTAGATAGAGGCATTCGCACTAGCACACAGAAATAGCAGTGTGGACATGGTGACTCTGGTGGAGACTCTGGCTAGCCACTGAGCTCCGACCCTGGGGTTGAGAGACTGAGCTGCTGCCCGAGCTGTGATGTCTACACAGCTATTTGTACCGTGCTACCCGCTCTGGGAGACTCGCTCCCCAGCTGCAGTGTAAACCTCCCTTTGAAGTCAATGGGAGTTTTGCCATTGACGTCAGTGGGGCTAAGATCTCACCCACTGACTTGAAAGGCTTGGGTCAGAGATCGAGGCAATTCCAAGTCCTGTTCATAGCTGGATAGCCGGCCTTTCTGGGAGGGGTCAGATTGTCCCATGTGGCCCTGTCTGCGTGGCTCTCCGCCTTTCCACACGGAAATGAGGGAGTTTTGTTTACACAACATAACTCCTCCTTCCTTACTTTGTGCCACTTTTTTCCACCCTGATCCTGGTGTCATCTGGGAACCGGTTCATCTTTGGGGCTGATCTCCGTTGTCTGCCTGGAAAAGGCCCCGAGCCCAAGGAGTCATTGGGGATTGCTGGAATGCAGCCATGCTCCGGCCCTGTCTTGTGTTGGAGAACACGGGGTGGGGGTGGCAAAGTACAGGCCCAGGTACACCAGGCTAATGCCTCCTGAGGATGAACTTTGCAGCGTTTCCTTCCTCTTTCTCTCCCTCCCCTGGTGGGCTTCACCGTGGAAGGGTCAGCTGGAGCCTGACTCTCTCATTTAGTCATAACATGGCTAACGAGTGAAGGGAAGGGGGCGGAGGGTATGTTGGTTTTGGGGAGCTGTGTGTGAATCCTAACTTGGGCCCAAGTGAGGGAAGGCGTGAGGGGGTGCTGCCTTAAATGTATTTATGTTCAGGTGTGCACCCTCCCTGGCCGCCTAAGGAGTCCAGGGGGAGGGAGGGTCCCAGAGCTGTCCTGTAGCGTGAGCCTGAGTGTCTACACAGCAGTTATGGGGATGGGTGAGCTGCTTGCTGTGAGTAGCAGGGGCGAAGGGAGAGGATGGGGAGTGATGGGAGCTACTGAGACGCAGCTCGGGGAGGGGCATCCTGGCTGTTCTTATGGCATTTCCTTGGTGGCTGGCACCAGGTGCCATGTACTCCCCGCCACCCTTGGTGGCTGTTGCCGTGTTCTCCCTCCTACCCCCTCGGTGGCTGGCACCTGTGGGCTGACACCCCCACGCTGCCCCCGCCCCCAGGTACGGATGCTCCAGCCCTCACCCCACCCTGGCAACTGGCACACATGTGCTGGTCCCTCCCCAGGGCTGAGTGTCTCCACAGGGACCCAGGGTGGCTGGAAGGTGGGGATTGGTGGGCTGAGGAGTCCCATAAGCGACCACTTCTCCCGCCCGTCTGGAAGCATATACTGTGTGACTCCTCTGTGGTCCCTGTATGCTCCAGCGTGGCTGCGTAACAGAAGCTAGGGAGAAGAGAGTGAATCCTACCTGCTCCCTGGTGTCTGGCCTGGTCCCATGTGCTGCCGCGGCTCCCCCACCCCTGCTCTGGGTTCTGCTCTCTCCTGCCCCCCAGCTGGGTCCCCCTCTTGCCTCTGCATCAGCTAGATCCGCTCCCATCAATATTCCCATTGTGGGGGTAGTAGCCCCACTCCCCCCTCGGTCTGCTGCCCCGGGGCGGTTCCCTGCCCTAAAAAAACACACAGACCTAAACACTTTTTATATACTTGTGTCATTAACAACCCCCAGGCGACCTGGGTATTTTGTGGTTGCTGTTATAATAAAACTGCACGCAAGCTGACCTGTGTCAGGTTTCAATATGGAGGAAACTTTTGTGGCGGAGTCAGAGCATAAATCCCCCAAACATGCATTTATTATGGAAAGCCGGAAAGTCACGAACTCATTGCCGCACTGTCTGATGGGCTTACCACAACCTCCACCTCAGCCGAAGCGGCGAACGTGTCTTGATGGGATGCTGCCACTCATGTCTGAATTGTAGCCACTTGTGTCCTGATGCAAATCTGCATAAGAGACCAAAATGGTGCTTCACGAATCCCAGCTGATGGAGTTAGGACCTGCAAGGTTCTCTCCCCAGAGGGATAAGGAGGAGGAGGGAGTTTGGAAAATAGCAGTGTGAGCTATGACTCCAATTCAGTAAGGTATTTAAGCATGTGTCTAACTTCAGGCTTGTGAGAAATCTCATTGAATGCATAGCACATACGTGCTTAATTTTAGGCACAGTCTTAAGTATCTTGTTGAATCAAGGTCTATCTGAGTTACCAGAATGACGGCAACAGACGGCACGAAGGAGTCTCCAACTGGTGATGAAAATAAGGATGTTTCCCGTCCCATTTTGTCATGACATCCGTTAGGAAGCAGGAACCGTGAGAGATCAAATCAGATCGGTGAATCCCAAAGCCACGGGCCTAAAGCAAATGGCAGCAAGAGACATCTCAAACCTGGAAATGATCGTCGTTGAATTTCTGCAGCCTTCATCACGAGGTGTCTGGGGTATAAACCAAACTATATGGGCACAGCCAGGAAAATGGAGAAAATTGAAAACATAAGGAATGCATTATGTATTAATCAGTTAGCAAAGCTTAATGGGCTGTGGTTAAAAATAAGGAGTCACACGATGCTTAATTTTGATATATTAGGTGAGGCACCATAACAAATAAACAGGCCCAGCACTAAACCTGGATAAATAGTTTGATCTTCACCAATCTTGTTTCAGAAGGTTTTTTAACTAACCTCCCCAAAACATTCACAACTGAGCTATTTAATGGCAGGCAGAATCATTTGCAGAGTTGTTATATAATGTAGTGTGAATGATAGTGGTGGCTGGCTGAATAAAGTTGTAACATGATTGAGGGGGTGGAGAGGGAGGAGAAATCTTCTCCCAGTTCCCCCCAGTGTTGATACAGGATTTAGATTAAAAATCTATGACGGGTTGAAGCCAAAGCTCAAAATCATTTTCCGTGTTTGCCTGACCCAAATTAAAAATGTGTTTTGTTGACAAAATTTGGAAAGGTTTGAGATTTGGCAGGCCTGGTTGTCCCCATGTTTACATTAATATGTTAGCACCTCATTAATCATGTATTAAACTGTAGTGTTTCTTTTCCCTCTTGCTATAGTCTGTGTTCTACGGATGTCTCACTGTCCACTCACGTCTAGTTTGATTTCCCCCCACCACACACACACAATTTTACGATTTCTCCACAATTAGTTTTAGCATGTGCTTTAACTTAAACACATCCCCATAATTTCAAAATCAAACTGAGACAAGTGTTGTATTTTAGATTAAAAATCAAAGTGTACCTTATAAGCCTACATGTGCGCTGAAAAAGTCCAAGTATATCATTGCAGTGCATAACAAATACACAGTCTATTTTTTCTCTCTACATAGTCATGGCATTAATATTTAGCTAATGCGTGTGTGCTAAGTCCTTTTTACGTTCCTAGCAAAACAGAGTGCTTACATTAATACAATTGTATATTTTAAGAAATAAGCAGAGCGTGTGTGCTGCTTTTTACAGGTGCACTATGAATAATCATTTTTTTCAGACAGACACCCAGAGTAACCACTTCTTTTCTGCATTTCCTGACACTGGAAACAGATTCTCATGGTGATTCCTTTTATAGTTTCTTCTGCTAACGACTCCAGAGAACCACTCCAATGTGGTCTCTGTGCAGTAAATCAAACTCCCTGGTCAAGAGGTAGGTAAGAAGGTAGAGCTCAGTAAATCAAAACGTGTCACATCAACAGGTTCCAAAACCTGAGGGTAAAATATTACAAAGGCCTGATCCCGTAACTGACCTTGTTATGAGTACTCTTATGAATAGAGTTACTCCCATGTTAGGAGTTCTTATGTGAAAGAGTTTACTTACACGCACAAGTCTTTTCAGGTTTGGGCCCTAAGCTAGTATTATTTTTAACTTAGGGAGACTTTTAAGTCTGGATCCTGGAAACGCTCAGATGCTTAATTTTAAGCATGTGCTTAACCTAATTGACTTCAATGGGACTACACACATGTTTAAAGGGAAGCACATGCATAAGTATTTGCAGGATTGAGGCCAAGTTCTGGGGGAAAATATTTCAAGTTTCTGATGTTCTAGGAAATTCAAATTCTTCTGCGTCTATGATCATTATTATCATTATTATTTATTTTATTTATTAGTATTTTATTTTGTTATATTTCTACGTCAACCTAAATGTGCCAGGCACTTTACCGACTAACACAGAAGACTGGTGTAGAAGTCAATGGTGCTATGACAAGTGACGTCAGCTGAAGATTTGCCCAAAAATCCCCATCCCCAAGAATTTACAATGGTTGCAATCTCATTTGTGCCCTCACCAACTATGTGCTACTCACTGTAGGCTCACATTTTAGTGGAAACAGCAAAAACTTGATTCTGTCCCCTAGGAGTGAAAAGGATAAATTCCATTTGAAATCCTTGTGGAATTTTACATTTTGGCAGTGTTTTTCTCCACTAGTTTGAATTCAAAAGAATGTACCTAAAGTATTTGGTGCTGTCTTTTCCCCCCAAATTACTGTCTGTAAGGGTTGTTGAATCCTTTATTCTGTATTTTCATAATATGTATTTTAAAAAAAAATCCATGGCAGAATGGTGTGCCGATGGACTATATCAGAAATGCAAACTCTTCTGTTGTGTCCCCCCTTTTAAAGACAAAGGCTTCCTGGCTTGGCTAAGGATGGCTTAGCCACTTGATTCACTTTGTATTTTTAAGTGTTTAACAGGTGGTGAGAAATCGGTAGAATGGCAAAGTTTTTAGTTTATTTTCTTTATCCAATTCAAGTGATGACATTGAATTGTTGTAAGTGATCCTTTAAGTGTCCCCGTTTGTCCAACACTGAGAGGTAGCAGCTTCCTGGGAGCGCTGAAGCAATGTTTGCCAATCCTTGTAAAGCATTTCACCTCTTCAGAGGCTAAAGCCTCTCAAAACCAAGAACAATTAAAGCAAGAGCCTTTCAGAGTGACTGGGGAATTCAGCAAAATAAATCAGAAATCCTCTGCCCTGGCTCTGGAGGCTCGCCTCATTATAAGAGCAGATCTATTAGCCCCCTTGCCATTGTCTTTCATTTCTCAAGTGAGGTGATTCTAATTAAATTAATCTGCATGTCAATCTATCGGTGATCAATCAAGAGGGCTGAGGTCCCCCTATGCGGCAGTGTGCTTGCGGCTGACAGGGGCTGATAATGGAGGAAGAAATAAACTGTCGAGCAAAGTTAATTAGTCAACATAATAGGTGGATTAAACAGAGCCGCTGATTGCTGTTTCACATGTCGAAGCATGAGGTGGGAGCTGAAACTGCAATTAACAGACAATTATTATATTTGGTTGTAAGAGGTCGCATGAATAAACATATCTCTGTGGGTTTCAGTTTTTAATCCCTTTCCCTGTTTAATATAAGGAGAAGTGTAGGTCATTTCTTCTTATTGTTTTAGTCCAAGTTCTCTACGGCAACGCGTGCTCTTGGAAAACTGGCCGTCTACCCAGGGCCCCGTCTTCAACTGGAATCCAACCCTGAAATGCTGTACTTCATTAGTATAGGACATAGGGATCAGAGCGGGGAACGGGGTAAGAGAAGCCGTGTGTGGTCCTGGAATTAGGGTGGCGATCTGAGTGACCTGGGTTCTATTCCCAGCACTGCTTCCAACCAGCTGTGTGACCTTGGGCAAGTCACTTTCCCCTCTTTTCCCCTCCCACACTTTGTGTCTTATCTAGCCAGATTGGAAACTCCTTTGGGCAGGATCCATCTCAGATTGTGTCTGTATAGTGTCTAGGACAGTGGACCCTGATCTTGGTTGGGGCCCCTAGACATGAGCATAACACAGATGGTAATAAGGGTGACTAGGTCTGTCTTTCTCTGAAGCAGAGACTGTCCCCAGACACACTGAAACGCAGCTCAGAATTTGGGATAAGTCCTGATATCCCTGGTGACTGTGGCTAAAAAAGAGGAGGTTGGGGCGGGGAGAAACAGAACTCTGCTCTCGTCTCAACTTCACAAAAAGTGTTTTTGTTTTCTTTTATTTTGAATCGATTCTCATTTGCAATGTCAACAGCGCTATCTACTTCAGCACAGAAACTGAAGGATAATTTAGGGTGAAACACAGCTGCCCTTGTATTTGCAGGGGGGGAGAGAGAAACCCTTAATAAAGATCTTCTTGTTAAAATGATGGTTAACAGTGTACCTTCTGCCATACAGCTACAAACTCTGCAATTTGACTTAAAGCTGCATCAAAAGGTTTCTATGCCAAAGACTCACTCATCAATAGCGTCTCTTGTTAGATTTGTACAGCATAAGCACCAGTTATTATGCGAAATAGCTATGCAATTTTCTGCAGCTCCCAGCTGTTATTTATTTAACTGAGTTTATTACAATCTGTGCTCTTTTTTTTTAATATATCAAAACGTTGATCCGTTTTGCTCTTGTGCTCGCAGGTTGTGGTGTCGACGACAGTCAATGTGGACGGCCACGTGTTGGCGGTGTCAGACAATATGTTTGTACACAACAACTCCAAGCATGGGCGGAGGGCTCGAAGACTCGATCCCTCGGAAGGTACGCCTTCTTATCTGGAACATGGTAGGCATATCATTTTCGTTGGTTGACATTGCTACTTTAAATGTGGATTTATTTGGTTTCTCTCTCATTTTTCATTTCAAATTGTCCTGCAGTCGTCGAAACAAACTTCCGGGCCAAATTTTTAAGAGATCGGTCTCCAAAAACTGGGTTTGGATTTTCAAAGCAGCAGAGCACTAGAGTTTTCGGTGGTGGTGGTGGGGAACCTAAGAAAATGCTCATGAAAAATCTGCCCCTTGCTTTACTGAAAAATGTCTACATTTTTGGGATCACCTCCACTCAGCACCCAAAATTGGGGTCAGGTTTTCAAAATGGTGCAGCTCCCCCTGGCATGTAAAAGATGTGGGTAGATTTTCAAAAGCCCTTGGCACCCGCAATTGGGACCAGATTGCTGGTAGCTGCTGGGTGCTGAGCTCTGTAGAAAATCTGGCTACTACATTGAGTTTTTAAAATGAGAGTTAAGCTGCTTTGAAAATCTGGACCTAATTAATGTTTTGTTTTTGCTTTGTCCTCTAAATTGGTGACTGCTTCTAAAAATTAAACAAAACAAAACAAAAAAATCAATAGGGGAATTCCCCCCAGCCCCTTGGGAGAATTGTCCCTTGTCTTTTGAAGTGGGTTATAATTCTGAACACATTAGACACTTGCTCCCATTGACAATCATGGGTGTGGAATGCACCCAGCTCCTTGCACTGGTTTGTGCCATAGTGTTTGCCATGGATTGCATGGGTAATTGGTTATATTCTGCCAAATAGTTAGAAGAAACCAGATAAAATTTGTCTCAAGGAAAGTGAATGCCACTTGGAAAATTGTAAACTACATACGGTAATACAAATAACAATAATGGGTGAAGATGCCGTTTTCCACCACTCGATGAATTGCTGATGAAAAAGAGTTCTATTCTACTCATTCTTTTGGGCTCTGATCCTGCAAACACTTAGTCATCGGCTTAACTTTATGCATGTGTGTAGCCATGTTGAAGTCAATGGGGCTGCTTGCGTGAGTAAAGTTGACGGTAGGGATAAGTGGTTGCAGGATTGAGGTTGTAGTTCGCACTTACTAACCTAAAATTCTTAGCTCAGCAGCGTTTCTCATTATATAAACATAACTTACATCTGTATTTATTTAACTCTAACTTTTTATGTAGGTCATGAGCCATTTTCAGCTCTGCTTCATCCTATAGAATTTTTTTTCATCCCTGCCAACAACCTAATCTAATAAACAAACCACTGTCATAATGTTTGCTCGATTTTTGTATGGAATGTGCAAACTGTGCTTTTATTAATTAGCAAGAGGCAGAGCCTTACAGAGACACGTCACTCTATTCAACCTTGCAGTCTTTTTAACATAAACTCTTGTCTTTCAAAACCTGCTTATTTTTTGGCTTTTTTAGAACTAAGCTAGATACCTGGTTTTTTCCAGTGAGGACCTTTGAATGCCTACATGTGATTAAGTTTATCCTTTTTTTCTCATACTTATAATTATTCTTGTCTTCACACATACTGTAATGCTACCTCCTGTTCATGTATCTACCACTCCCACTCCCACTGGGTAAGGTGCTCTGTGTGCAAAAAGAAGGAAATGATAAAATTATACCTATATTTCCAGGTAACCCTCAGGTCCAGTGGTTGCCATTAAATGTCAACATTTGCCAACAGGCACCACATAATCACCACAGTTATCACTTCTTCTAAATCCTGGGGGGGGAAGCGATTGGATTAGATAATCTAATTCTCAGGTACCTCTTGGATAAAATTATTTGGGCACCGTTGGCAAATTCTCATTAATAGTGACCACTGCACTAAAAGATTTTCCTTCCTTAAGACATGCCAGACATTTAACCCTTTTTCAGCTAAACCCTGTGTCTCCCCCGACCACTGAACTCGCTGCATGTTTATGTGCATGTGATGGCAACAAAACTAGCAAGTACTTTCGTTGTATGTTGTC
This sequence comes from Macrochelys suwanniensis, assembly GCA_033296515.1. Classification (NCBI taxonomy): domain Eukaryota; kingdom Metazoa; phylum Chordata; order Testudines; family Chelydridae; genus Macrochelys; species Macrochelys suwanniensis. Next base: position 105,800,463 of record CM065782.1, on the reverse strand, counting down.
CCAAACATCTGACCGAACTCAAGGGTGGATAAATGTTAAATGAGGCGCATACCCACCAAAGTTTTGAGCAGCCACCAAAAACTTAAACCCCACTCCTGGAACAGTCTGTAGCTCTCTCCACTGGAATAGGCTTCCCTCATAGTCCCCTCCCCAAAATGTGTCCCTCTCTTACTCCTACTCCTGGATCCTTGGTCCTAAGGCCTGGTCTGTCTTCCCCAGATTTGCCCTGGCAGAATACCCTTGGCTCTCCCATCTGTTGGGCAGGTGGGGGAGAGGATGATCCAGGCCATATCAGGTTGCCAATAGGTAGCTGTGCTGCCCACAGCTACTCTGGCCCAGCGCTCTGACTGATCATGAGGTTTGGATTGCAAGAAGTGTACTATCATACCCCTCCGACCAAATTTACCCATACGCGTATATAGAGATTTTGAGCCCAAAGGCAAATATCTGGTCAGCAAATGATGAATACCTGATGTTGTCCGTGGAGAAGCGGGGGCAGAAGGTGGCGTTGTGGGGTGCTTGCTGGCTGGTTTTGTTAGGCATTATTAACCTTACAATTTTCTTTGCAAACCTGTGTTGGCAAATGCTGCTTTTAAACATTGAGTTCCAGTGTGTGACACACCTGAAAAAGACTTTGGGTGCCGAAAAGCAAAACCGGACAGAAAGTTTTACCTTCTGAGCCTCTCAGGAGCCTTGTGTCTCCACACTTGGGTTTTTACCATCTCATTTGCCAGGTAGCCTGGATTATTTTTGGGATCTCCAACACAGATCTCTATTTATATCCTGCTGGTCAGACAGTAAAAGGAAAGCTCCTTTTTAGCGACTCATCTCTCTGTACATAAGTAGAAACCAAGATCATGGTTTCACATCCCCACACTATACTCCTTGATCCTGGAGAGTTAATAAGCTCATCTTTCACATAAATATATCTCTCTTGCAAAAGGCAGAGGCTAATTATTTCATACCGCTCTGTGTGGTATAAATAGGGTAGGCCACAGTGATCTGTGGTTTGCAATAATTATCACATTTCCACTCACAAATAGTTGGATCCTTGCTTGTTTGATATTTATGGTAAACCATGGGGCTAGGGTGGTTGACCTTTCTAAATTATACAAATACAGTAGGATGTATAGAGAAGAGCTAATATAGATCAAAATCGGTATAATATATATTGGTTTATACTTCATCTTAAGGTGTAATTTTAAAAGGAAAACCTTTCCAAAACCATTTAAAAGACTAAACCCAAAGAGGCGGGGAAAAGGAAGGTTATGCAAGAGGTAGCATTCAAGCAGGCCTGGAGGGACTCTTTCAGGTTTCTTAGCATGAAGCCCCCACACTCTAGAGCTCTGCAGAGTTTCTTGCACAAACTCTTGTACCTTGCTTCAGAGTAATTTTTCAAATCTCCGGGTGTATTTACTTGTATTTAAAGCCAATTGCAGCATCACTTTCTCTCTTATTTTTCCTCTCCGGCAGAAGGCAGTGCCCTCAAAAAATGATCGTGCCGGAGACCCTGTCGGTTTGCATGCTCTAACACTTTATTATCTAATGATCTAATATGCAACAAGGCAAAGAGGGGGTGCTCATCACTCTGACAGGATGCCTGAGAGAAGTGACTAAATTACTTTATGTACCATTAGCGCTAGCAGCTACGGTGAACTCACTGTGAGCGTTTATGCAAATACTCCTGAATACATTCAAGTGGCCTTGTCAGGCAGACGACTGACAAGCAGTTTAAATGCTCTTTTTTTTTTTTTAAAGGGCCAATTTTATTTCTTCCCCCTCCCCATTCCACCCTCCTCCTCTTCTCCGTGGTGAGATCACTGAGGAATTAGGCTCATTGGTGACTGACGTGGTCCTATGTCAGTCTCACCAGCAGCAGCAGCAAAAGAAGAAATGTATCATTTACGTGCTTCAGACAAGCTACAGCACTTGATTTCGGCACTGCAGATAGAAGCACAGACAGCTGTGATTTCTAATGCAATGCCCTGCCACTGTTGTTATATTTCTGATTCTTTTTATAGACTGTTTATAAAGCCAGGGACCGTCCTATCCTGTAAAATATAGTGACTGGTCAGATGCTGCACCTATGCAGAGTCCTAGTAACTTTAGCGGGACCTTGTGTTGGTGATATTAGTTGCAGGTTTGGAACATTAGTACGCAACCTTCACTCTAAAGAGACGGAGACAAATTCTGCTCTGCCTTTCTTGAGATACCACCTCTGTTAAATAACCATTTTTTGCTGGTGGCTTAAGGCAGGCTTCCGTGAAATAACGTTCAAGTGCCTTGTTCTTACAAAGCGGTATTTCCAGTTAAAAATCTGTCAGCTGCTCAGCAATACATACCTGCTGACTTTATTCCTGGAGACTTTGTACGGTGGGGGAGGGATAGCTCAGTGGTTTGAGCATTGGCCTCCTAAACCCAGGGTTGTGAGTTCAATCCTTGAGGGGGGCCATTTAGGGATCTGGGGCAAAAATTGGGGATTGGTCCTGCTTTGAGCAGGGGGTTGGACTAGATGACCTCCTAAGGTCCCTTCCAACCCTGATATTCTATGATTCTATGAAGCATATCTCCCACTGAAGGCTGTAGGAGACCGGAGTGTGAAAGATTTGCTGGAGGCTTTTAATTGGTGTCTTGCTTTCTGTTTTACATTCACAATATGGTTCCATCCACCCTCCTTTATAAATCATTCTGATAGGACAATCTGTAAGATGAAGCCTCGGTTCTGAATGCCTTTAAACCTTGTTGTAACTGCCCAGATTGTAACAACACTATACAGACACAGATGGGCCATTTCATATCTAGAATTTTGCTAGATGTCACTGTCATATCAATTCATTCCTCCGAAAAGATATTCAGAAATCTGACTTACTGACCTAATTCTTGTGCTATAGATGACTTGCCCACAGCACTTAGATCTTCTTTTAACTGGTGTGAACTTAAATTACATGAAGAAACTTCCTGTGTCAACTCCATTTAAACCCTTTCACCCCTGCATTCTTTAATACTGCATGCAAAACACACTGCTTCTGTTAATATAAAATAGGAGAATGAAATGGAATAAATTCCATGAGGAAAACATTAATGAGCTGAGAAAGGGGGTCACATTTATCCTTCCCCTCAACTGGTCTTAGTCCAAAAATTGCTAGTCAAATATGGGGACTAATGCAAGTTGTGAAGTGGTCCCAGGTTAAATAGGCAAACATTGGTGTTTGTTTGACTACTCCTTGGGGGGAGGGACAGCACCTGCTACATCTGAGCTATAATTAATTAATTAATTAATGATTTGCCAGGAAGTGAAAAATAGAACCACACGTGCAGACACTTTTATTAAGCATATCAAGAGTTATATGGCGTTAAAATACTCAGAGATGCCAACATTTGAATGCAGCTTAATGGGGCTTTGCAGAAGGACCGTAAGGCCAAGGGGAGTGGAAGCAGAGACATGTCTTTTTTGGCCCCACACATGCACCCAGGCATACATTGGACTTAGTTTATTATACAGGAGGGCAATATTGAAATATTAAAACTAATAGGATGGTACCTCTTTGATAGAGTACAATTGGCATGCGATTCTGTGTTACTTCAACTTTCTAATTGATTTCCTATTAGGAAAGAATACCTAGGATTGTTGGACATCTCCAAGTTTACACAAGGGAGAAAAATTTGACTCTAACAACATTGCACAACATGGATATTAATAATAATAATAATAAGTGAGCCTTAATATGCTGAAGGGTTGCAAAACTTCAAGCTGGAAATAATTTTCTTTCTGGTGTTTGACTTTTGCCAAGTCCCCTTTCTCGTATCGGTTCCCTCATAAATGTGGTGACTCAGGAATTCAGGCAGATTTTTACATAATGGCTTGTTATGTGTGTTTGTAGCTTGACATAACTGGGTGCACGATATTAACCTTTTCCCTGCCTTATGCACATACAGGAGCCACATGGTCTCTGATGTAAGGGAGTGCATCACAGCTGGATTTAATCCATTAGATATAGCCAGGTGCAATTGCAGCCTTCTATCCATTTAGATGGACAAAGTAGGTCATGAAAAGTCAGGTTTTTATTTTTAGAAAACGTAGTTTTCCCCCTAAAAACAATTAGCACTCATTCCCAAAGATTCCTGTGCAGTCCCAATAGGATTTCTACAGTAAGGGCAATTAACCACTGGAACAACTTACCTAAGGATGTCATTGAATCTTCTTCGCTTGCACTCAAGTCAAGACTGGATGTCTTTCTTAAAAATAACCTCTGTCTGAGCTATATCCTCTGGGCTCGATGCAGAAATTATTGGGTGAGGTTCTTTGGCCAGTATTCTGCAGGATGTCTCACTAGATTATTATAACAGTCCCTTCTGGCCTTAAAATGTATGATTGATCAAAGTAGTAGTAGCAGTAGAACCTGATTTACGCAACTCGAGTTTCTGAATTGCTAAATTCTGTCAACCAAATTATGTCCCACTGTGCACTGATGAATTTCTGCTAATACAGAGCCTCTAACCGCTACAAGAGCAAAGGAGCTCTTTTCAGGATGGGAGCTCTGCTTCTTTGTACTTTCAGAGCCCCACAGGAACTAGGAGAGAGAGCAAGGGAGCTGGCTTCCTCAAGGCCAGGCATCTCAAACAGGAGTTTATAAAACTCTCTATGTATCTAGGTTATTATATTGATGTCTGTTGCCAGTCTTGGAGAAGCTGGCAATTTAGGAGCTGTATCTTGAACTTTATGAAGGTTTTGGGAATTCTCCAAGACCTTTATGTAATCAGAGCGCAATTGCAGAAAAACCTTAGCTGCTGTGTTTGGCTGAACCTTCATAGTTCATTACTACATTCAGGAGCACTCAAGCAGGCAATGAATATTCATAGGTAATGAGCATTCGTTACATGTCAATTTGCTTTGCTGGCTGCCATGTCACCAGTACAATGGCATCATGGGGGGATAAGAATGACACTAGGATTAGAGAAATGTTGGAGGGATACTTCCCTGAATGGTGGTGAAGTTTGCCAGACAGTCCCTTTCTAACATGTCCCAAAATGTGCACACCACTCAATTGCAAAGCCATACATCATTATAACATAATTAATATTTATTTCCAAAGATTTACCAAGCAAACAAATGCCTCCATTCAATATCTCTCAATTAGAAAAACACCCTGGCTGCTGTTGCTCTGGTAGAAAGAGGATTCTTTCCCCAATCACCTGGGGGAAGTAGGATTCGGCTGTGTGTACTGTGATTGGAAATAAAGGCCAAGAACTTTTAAAGTGACTGCAGATTTTGGATGCCCATGTGGAGGCAACTCAGAGGAGCCTGATTATCAGAGAATGGGTGCTCAGCACTTTGAGAATATCAGGCCACTTCAAGGTATCTCAGGCGGGGCACCCCAAAACTGAGGCACCTCAAATCATTACTTACTTTTGAAAATCTTAGCCAAAGGATCCCATTCAGGTTAATAGCAAAACTCTCATTGATTTCAGTGATGGCAAAATCGGGCTTAAAAGCTTGGTATTGATGAAATTTTATTTCCAATTTGTTGTTTGGTTTTTTAAAAAACCTGTTTATTATTTTAAAACTACACTTTTTATTATTTTAAAGAAATCCTACATTTTCCCTGCAAAGCTTCAAAATGATTTAAACTAAAACAGTTTCCTGGAGCTGTGTGAGCATATAGATCAACATCAGGATTTCTCCCCTAATATCTGTTGTTGGGACTGCAGAATGCTTCCACTGCCAAATGGATATTTGACAGAGCTCCTCCAAAAACAATGAAATGAGTCAACAGCATGAGCCAGGAAACTGATGCAGAAAATAGCACCCAATGGGTTGGTATAAGCCACTCAAATCCAAATTGCAATCTCAATGCTTATGAAGCACGCGATTAATACTATAAATGAGGACAGGTTTTGCCTATGGGCCTAATCTGGAATGCGTTGAAGTCAACGTGAAAAGACTCCGAATTGATTTCAGTTGGCTATGGATTGGGCATATACATGCATTACATTTAGGTATGTAATATGCCATGTAGCTAAATGCATGGGCTATACAATAATATTTACACTACTATATTTATGCTCTGTAGTTGTAGCTGTGTCAGTCCCAGGATATTAGAGAGACAAGACGGGTGAGGTCATATCTTTTATTGGACCAATTTCTGTTGGTGAGAGAGACATGCTTTCGAGCCACACAGCGCTCTCCTTGTATCTCACTCATCTCCTCTCCCCACTATGCTTAAGTGTTGCATCGTTAGGCATTGTAATATCGTACTTAAAGTTAGTTTCCAAAAGTGCAAAAGTGGTGGAGAAATGTGTTGTAACATTTTGCTCATGAATGTTGATCTGATGACTTCAGGCCTCTGAGTTCAGGTTAGATTCCCTGTCCACTGGTTTAAACATAAGAAAATGTAGCAGCAGCAATGAAATAATAATAAAATGTCCTTGAAATGTCCACGCGGGGAGAAGTAGACGTGGTAAAGCAGCAATCTTTGAGATAGGCTTTCAGACATGGTAGGCAAGGAGAGAGGCTGAGAGAAAGGGGGGCTGATTCTGAGCTCACCCCTGTTTTGTTTGTGTTGTAATACAGTTATTTTCAGTTGCATTTCCTATAGTTTCTGTAGTTTCCAGTAGCAATTCCTATAGTTAAGAATGTGCTTAAATGCTTTGCTGAATAAGGATGGGCTGCTAAATCAGGACCCGTGTGGTTGTTTCATTTGATAATTTAAAACATTTTCTTTTTCAATTTTTCAAGACAGGATTTTGAAGGCACCAATGGGAATTGTATTGGGCACCTCGCTTCCATTTGTGCCTTTGAAAATCTTCCACAGAAACAGTTTTTCCTAGGACGCTGTGCAGAAGAGTATAACAGGCAGTAACCAC